>QVTF01024091.1:2317500-3020000 GCA_003573665.1 Oxygymnocypris stewartii
ACTACGGCCACGTACACAGAACAGCACTCACTCCCGCATTTGTAACCACAGCAACATCGGTCGTCTTGCAGGAGTGAATAGTTTAGCCGTTCGTTATGTGCCATTTTTTGACTAAAGACTGTTTTTGTTCGTCGATTTTAACTAAACTACCACTAATAGACATTTATGAGTGGGAGGCTGCTTAGAGAGCTCTGTCTTGCAGTGTTGCCATGTCCTCATGTTTTCAAGCATGTTGTTTGGTCTTAGCTCATAAAGACAGGCACTTTATGGAGTTAATAAAGTGGTCTGTCGCGGATATGAGATATATTCATTTTTAATTTGGTGTTATAAAACAAAGCATTTTCGCTGCACTCACTACAGACGAATTACATGATGCACGTTCAAATACGTCATAACAATAGTTGTTCAGTTCGGTCTGTACACCTGCGTTAGATGTCTTGTAAATGGAGTAAATGTGAAGTGTTTTGATGCAGAAAAGTTAGTCATGCATTCATGAACTCTAGACTGGACTAGAGAAATGCACTGCTAGGTGGTTTCTGCAAAACAAAAGCTACAGATAGTACAAAAATCGCGGCTAGAGTCCTTACCAGGTCAAGAAAAATATGATCATATTACTCCCATTTTACCAGTCTACTGCACTGGCTACCTATTAAGTTTCGTATCAGTTACAAAATATGATTACTTACCTATAAGGCTCTAAATGGTTTAGCTCCTCCGTACCTAACTAATCTACTATCACGCTACAATCCAACCCGCTCCCGGTCGCAAAACTCTGGACTCTTGGTAGCACTTATGATAGCAAAGTCCACTAAAGGAGGTAGAACTTTTTCATATTTGGCTCCCAAACTCTGGAATAGCCTTCCTGATAACATTCGGGGTTCAGACACACTCTCTCTATTTAAATCTAGATTAAAGATACATCTCTTTAGCCAAGCATTCATATAATGCAGCTCACAATCTTGTACTGCAGTTATATCTGATCAAATGCACATTATTATGCTTTAGCTTGGGTTGAACAAATAATTTTAGTTTGGATGGAACAACAGCTATGCTAATTAGGTGTCTATTTGTTTCTCTGTTTCTGCCATGAGATATAAATTACACAAGCTTCAGTCTGGATCCAACCCTTAAATGATCCGAGATGACCAAACACCTGAGAAGAGATGATGACAAACCCTCACAGAATATACAGAATTAACCAAATTTTGCCATAAGTTAAACATATTAAGTTTCTGCAATATATAAATCTATTGTAGAAACTTAATTTCCTGCAAAGCTGCTTTGCCACTATTGTTTCGTGAAAAGCGCTATACAAATAATCTTGAATTGAAAAGTAACTCAAAAGTAATACAGGAGTAATGTAATGCATTGCAATTCTGAGACAGTAATATTGTAAGGTGACAAATTACTTTTAAATAATAGCAACAAACAATCTATAAAGTATTACAGTTTGGAAGTAACTTGGGGCTTTCTTGTGTTGATATGGAGTTACAAATGTCAGGTGATCCAAGTTGGGTGGGTTTAGTTGAATGTTTCACTAGTGACCAGTTCACGACCCATTCATGTAACGTTAGAGATATAATGGAAAATTAGTTTTCACCTCCACAGGACCTCCAACCAACCACATCTAAAGCTCAAACTCTCATCTTCTCATTCTGTCCCCTCACTGAGGCGGTATTATCCAAACTTCTCCTCTACCAGCCATCCTACAACATGTCCTAGTCTAGAAAGTGTTTTATGGTTGTGTAAACATGAGAAATACTGTGAACTGCTCGCCTCTACAGACTCCAGTCTTCTTCTTCTGTGGGTTTAAAGGCGAGTTGCATCCCAGCTTTTAGGTACATATCGCCACCTCCTGTGCTGGAGTGTTACGTGATTTCAGTCTAGGCGTGCATGAGATCACTATTTTTTATTAATTTTAAAACAGCATTTATAATTTTACCGGACCCTTGATTTGTATTCAATACATTTCTGATTGTAGATTATTTGCATGCCATGTAGGCGTTAAGAGACCATGTTATTGGGAAACGCAGCCCAGGTTGTAACACGCATCTCTGAACTATCATGAATGGCCACCAGAGGGCAGCAGATGATTGAAAAAAACAAAAACGTTTTTTATGATCAGCATTTGTTTTGAGATCTCATCAGCATTGTATTAGAAATGTCATATTTTAACAACATCAGAAATAACAAAAAATTCAGTATAACAAAAACATGCACCATAAGTTTGTATGGGTGCTCAACAGTAAATCATATACTAAGTTGGCCTCTAGATGGCGCCAAATGAAAAGATTATTTTGTATTCTAATATAACGTCATCCCAAACTGCAGCATAGCACTATTGACAAAATGGCTCTTGTATTTTCTTAACATTGTTCGTTATTTTGTGTGGGGAAAATAATTGTGTGTATGTGTGTCAGTACTAAAACGACAAGTACTAAGATTTAAATCAATAAAGAAAAGGAAGAGAAGCACAAATCATTTCCTGTTTTTTTTTTTTTTTTTACAATCTTGGTGTTTATTGTAAGTATTGCATTTTAACTCACAGCTAGAATCAGAGTGCATGTTTACAAAGAATGGCCACAAGTTCATCAGGACCTCTGTTCCTTCCGGGTGGAAAAGCTTCGCCTCAGAATTCGGGCCTAGATCGGTACTCGGTGGTCTCAACAGGACACGGTCCATTCTCTTCAGAAATAAAAAAAAAAAAAAAAAAAAACTGGCTTCTCGGTATGGTACTTTACAGTAACGTACTTTAAATAGTGCAGATTCATAAAACAATATTAAAATCAGAGACAAAAGCAACATGTCCTCTAGTGAGGATGACAACAGAGATTCTTGTCTGTGGTTTGGCCAGGTGTTGATAAAGCACCAACGCAAGTGAAAACGCATCCGTGGCTTTCCTAAACACGTTTCTTCTAAACACAATTCATTTACACCCGACTAAAACTCTTTAACAGGGGTGAGTACAACAACTCCACACATATCAGCAGCCAAAATAATTTGGTTGATGCTGGATTGGGACACCAAGCAGATGTCTGTTCTGCTCGATTGCAGGCAGAACGTTCACAAATTAGACTTGGCTTTAAAACGCACTAAAAAGCAGCTCTGCATTGGGGGAGGAAATATACAATAATAATAAATCACAGACGGAGTGAGTTTATAGTTTAGAAGAGAATTAGGAAACTAAAAGAGAGGGGAATGCCATCAAAAATTGTTGACGAATGAAATAAGTTAACCCTTTCCTCCGATTTCGGATCAAGGGAAGAAAATAAATACGACTTGAAGAAAGTTAATCAAGTCGGAGTGCTTCGTCTCACACAAATAAAGAAATTAAGGAGTTTAACACCGTACAGCGGGAAGCAAAGGTTCGTAGCGCTTCGCGACGATTTTGTCGCGCATGCGCCGTCCTCAGCACACTAGTAGTGGAATGCCTTTCAGCTTTAAAACAAATAAAATCTGAATAAAAAAAATAAAAAGTGCCACTCACGAGTTAACATGCCTTAAACCGAGGTCCACACTTTGGCGTCCCACCGACCACTGCCTGCGGTCGTGGTCACTCGTTCTTGTGTGTCCGATTTTAAGTACTTAAGTGTGTTTAGTTAAGGAAAAGCGTAAAATTCCTCGGGCAGCCACAGAATTTAAACTACTTGCGTTTCATCCAGCATAATGAACAAATAATACTGTCCATGCCACCGCAAAAGACTCTCAAGAGGAAGATAGTCAATCTTTGAAAAAATATCATTTAAAATGCACAAAACACAAGACATACAGCAACAGAGGTAATTTCTACCCATGAGTAACTACCTTTTTTTTCAACTTTTTATTTTAACTTTAATTTATTAAACTATTGTATTTATGTACAAAAATGAGCAAGTTGGCGTTGCTCTTTTGGACGGACAAGCGTTGTGTCTCAGGAGTAGGAGTGCTAATGTGTTGATCTGACTACAAGAGTTTATTGCTTATTTCTGCCAGAGAGACATCTAATTAACACGGGGGTGGATATTTCTCTTGCGTGGCGCCAGTTCTACGGAGGGCTCTACGCGGTCGAGTGCAAGATCGCTGGGTTTTAGCTGCAGTGTGGAAAGTCGCTCCACGGTTTAATGCACCAAAAATTCCCACAGCCATGGGATTGTAGTTTTTCTGTCGTCTTTGATGAACGCAGTAGATCTTTCTGCTTTATTGTTTTGTCCCGTAGCACCAATGGCAGTCCTCGTCACCGTTGAGCAGTGACGTTAGAACCATTAGACCGGATGAGAAGGAAATCAACAGGTTTGGGGTTTCTTGTGTTGATATGGAGTTACACATGTCAGGTGATCCAAGTTGGGTGGGTTTAGTTGAATGTTTCACTAGTGACCAGTTCACGACCCATTCATGTAGAGAATTAACAATCAGGGGTTTGAATTAAAAATAAAACATCTGTTTTTATACATCTTAGCTTTCCTTTCGGAAAAAGGGCATTTAGATAATGACAATTGTCAGAAAAGTCTCTTATTCAGGAATATAACCATCTAATAACCCAATTAAAATCACAATCACAGATTGTTTCCATCTCATTCATATTTTCTCAGATACATTCGCAAACTTAAAACAACACATCAGGCATTCTATAGGGCGGACGGTGTTCTGGTCACCTGACTTAAATAAGAGTCTCTGATTAGTCGAGAAGGGAAAGGTGGCTAGGAGGCAGGACTCACTTCAAGGGCTAGGATAGTGTGTGTGTGTGTGTGTGTGTGTGTGTAAAAGGGAGCTTGTTTTATGAGCTGAAGGCCAGTTTGATGCTGCAGGAAGAGTAGCCCTCATCGCTGGCAGTGCTCGGTAGACTGCTGTGGTCATCCAGATCGCTGGTGCTGGCTGTGCTGATGCTGTCCAGCTCTCCGTGAGAGAACTCTGTGCTCTCCACATCCACCTCCATCTCTTCTGTGTTCACAGAGAGAAAGTGAAACAAAGTCAGACACCATTTGCATTGCATCGTGCATCACATCAGGTGCCACATGAACAAACGAACGATAGACAGAATGAGAACGAACGATAGATAGAACAAACGAACAAATAACCGAACAAATGATAGATAGAACGATAGATCTGGCTAGAGACAGACAGAACAAGATGATAGAACGATAGACAAAATGAGAATGAACGATAGATAGAACAAACGAACGAACAACCAAACGAATGATAGATAGAACGATAGATCGGGCTAGAGACAGACAGAACAATAGATGATAGAACGATAGACAAAATGAGAACGAACGAACGATAGATAGAACGATAGATCTGGCTAGAGACAGACAGAACAATAGATGATAAAACGATAGACAGAATGAGAACGAACGAACGACAGATAGAATGATAGAACGATAGATCTGGCTAGAGACAGACAGAACAATAGATGATAGAACGAACGATAGATAGAACGATAGACCGAAACGATCAATAGATGTATTTTTTTAAGGTTACATTATATATAATAGATTAAAACATGAAGCGCTAACCTTGGTCTGAGTCGGAGCGGTCGGATCTCTCGGAGCAGAGGGTGGAGCCTACACTGTCAGTGCGTATCCTCTCGCCCTCCAGCACGCCCCCGCCGCCCCGCAGCAGGTCCAGACGCCTCTGGAGGTGACGTTGCTCTCGCTCCAAACTCTCCAACTGATGCTGAGACTTACGCTCCACTTCCTCCAGTTTCTGTGGGAAGACAAAGAACGGTGACTCACAGATAATTACAGAAAATCACTAACGTGGCACGCACAAAATAGTTAGCATGTAATCAATGGTTATTACATCTAATATAAGTAAAGACACGTTCAGACCTTTAAATTATTTTATTCCTTTTTATCATTTCAGGATTGGGAAATGTTGCAAGCCAGATTCAAACCTGCGTTGATTTGCAAGAGCACTAACCCAAATTTTAAACAACTTCCTTGACATCATGCTATATGAAATAGCAGGACGGGTGATTTAAAGAGGTGCGTGTTTTGTCAAGCTCATGTGACTAATGGATTTGTTTACTACAGTTCTGAATCAAGTTCGGATCAATAATTCCTCCACGTGACCTTATAATTCATTATGCTAGAACTACACAGTGTGACCTCCAGCTACAAACGCACACGCACAACACACACACGTAACTGGTCGGGACAGCTTAACCTGTTATTAGGGGGAAACCAGTAGGACATCAAAATGAAAGCCAAACTGAAAAACAGGGCTATCATCCGATACATATTTTCAACAATAGACAAGTATCTGTCTGTACTGCTTGACGTGTTTTACAAAAAAGCTCTTAAGGCATAGAAACTGATTTGTCACATTAAGGGACATGGCTCTGCTTACATAAAAATATATAAAACAACTGCTTTTATTTGGCTACTGCTCAGATTTTATCTCATGTGAATGAACATTAATTTTTAAACTACTGTAAATTTCTTTGTGTTACATTTTTTTTTATGAAGAAATGATAACAACTGAGATGCACATTTTTTATAACTAATATACATACATACATACATACACACACACACACACAACATATACAAACAAATATACACATATATATATATATATATATATATAGAGAGAGAGAGAGAGAGAGAGAGAGAGAGAAAGAAAGAAAGAAATTGTGCATTACCCATATGCAGTGTTGTTATTGGTAAACCAAAATAATATATAAAAGAAAATACCTGTCTCACATTTTAGATACATTTTTAGTTAATTGAAGTTACATTTAAATAAAATAAAATATTACATACAAAACACACTAAAAAAGTAACATAAGAAAGCCTTGGCAACTACCTGACAAAACAAGCTAATTTACTAAAAAATCCTGACAAAAATAAATTACTAAAACATACACTCAAAATAAAACAAAAATAAATACTATTTCAAAACATTACTAAATATTTTAATGGACTATTCATAATACTAAAATTACACTAAATATGCTGTTGATAGTATGCTATTAGGATAGGATGCTGTTGACATATGGAAGAGTTTGGAAGTTTTTGGTGTCTTATAAACTGTGTGGTTATTCACAAATGCGATAATCTCAAAATGTTAAAATTAAAAATAAATAAAGAAAATAAATTAATTAATTGACAAAGACGTAACAGTAAATGTTGTTTAGACTGGACAGGACATCACAGGCAGAGACAGTAGCAACAAGATAAATGTGGGAAGTCAAATTCGAACTCATATTTCCCACATGAGCACCATGGCTCAGTGTGTCAGAGCAAGTGTGCAAACCACAAGGCCACAGCTCCAACATCATTAGCTTAATTTAGGAGCTCCTCTCAAGTGATTTTACCTTTATGTGCGTTTTGGCCTTGTTGAGCAGTCCCAGAGTGGTGTGGCGGCTGCAGTCCGATCCCAGCGGGATGAGACCCTTCAATCGCTCCATACAGAAACGAAGGTGGGCTCGCCTGAAACATTACAAACAGAAACGTCAGCCTCATACACACGCACGTACATGCCCTGAAAAAAACGCAATGAACTTGCTGTACCTGTGTGATCTGACTAACCCCTTAATAGACAACACCTCATTCTCTGGCTTAAACACAAAGCACACACCCACACACGCCACTGTCTATTGAAGACTGTATTCTAGGAACTCAAAAGTTGAGGTTGAGATAATTTCCTTTCTTAAGCAAAACAGACATGTGTGTCCGACAGTTTAGTTATTATACATACTGATTACAAAAAAATGTATAGCCTGAATGCACTAGGGTGAAAAAAATAAATAAAAATGAATGAATCGCGATTCTCCAACAATTGAGATTTTCAGAATCGATTCTGAGCTTAGTTTTTAACCAGATGTGAGATGACGCTGAGTTTTGCTTTAGAAACACCCGTATTCTGCTTGCTTCCAATTCCTCACACACACACACCACTCGAACCTTCCGTAAAATAATATTTCATAAAGCTCGGAAAGGTTGAAGCGAATTATAAGGACATTCACGGGTTTCTTGCACAGGATGCGCTGTGAGAGACACGCGCGCTTTGTTTGATGTTACACTTGAAGTGTGCGGTCTGCTCTACGAAGTCATCATTTATGTGGTTTGGAATGCAGTGGAGTTATAAATTAAAAATATGAACCTCACTAACAGAAGGCTGCTTTCAATTTCAAATGCTGACACGCGTTGTTTGTGTAGACTGCTCGCGCATGGCTGGCACGACTCCGTTTAATGTACTTACGTCTCAAAATGGTTTTATGACGCAAAATTTAACAGCCAGTTATATCTCAAGGGATTAAACAGACAGGACAAACCGCATTACTTCTTATATTTCAAAAGAGATCCGTGCGTGAATGCAGCTTAATAGATCTCCCGCTGTCTATGATGTCATAGTAAAAAACAACAGTTAAGATGAAGAAAAATCACTCTCAGTTCAGATAATCTTAAATACTGAACGCGCTCTTTGTTTGTTATATGTTTCTATGCTCTTCTTTATTATTTGCTACTTGCATGTATGTTTGAAGGTATATTAGTTTAAAATTCTTAACATACAACTGTTAAAATTATTATTTATTTTTGCTATTATTTTAAAAAGTACTTAATTACTTCTGTAAGGATATGTACATGTAAGGATTTTAAAACTCAAGTCAGTAAATTAGTTAATTAATAAGGGGGGAAAAGTAGATCAAGAATCGGTCTGGAATCGGATCGTGAGCTGACTAAAGATAAAAGCATTTGCTAAATACATAAATGTAAATGTATTAGTGTTAACAAACTTGAAATAAAATAAACATTAAGAATGATAGAACGATATAAAGAACAGCAGATAGAACAAAGAATGGTAGACATAACACAACTATAGATAAAATGATAGATTAGACATATAAACAGACAGACCGTTAAATAGAATTATAGAACAATAGAGCATCAGAACGATAGATAGAACTAAATAATGATAGATAGAACAAATAAATAGAATGATAGACAGATAATATAACTACAGATATGATAGATAGATGAAATATTGAATGTTTGGTTAGAACTAGAGATGGGATGATAGAACAATAAATAGAACAAAAGCAATATCTATACATAATAGAATGATGGAACGAAAAAAGTGAGTGATTTTATTAATAGTACTAAAATGACTAATACCTTAAACAAAACCAACTAAACTAATAACAAAACTATAATAGTATATGAAAGATGCACACTGACGTCCAACACTCCTTCAAGACACAAGCAGACTCTCCGTCTACATTTTACAAGTGCACGTGAGCAGGAGCATGCTTGTGTACAGGAGATCGCTATCAGCACGCAAGTCTCTAATTGTGTTATTGAGGCTTTTCATCTCGAATTCTGTTTGCATTCCACCTTATCGGCAATAAGAGTGGGTTCCCTCTTTCTTTCTCTCTCACACACACACACACACACACACAGTCTGCCTGGCCTGTGACAATGGCGGTAGATTTATCACAAGCCTTATCACTCTGTCTGAGCACCACCGAGAGGGCACTGTTATCAGGACACCCGTCTCACACACACACACACACACACCCCCATCGCAGATGCTCCAGTGTCTACCTCGGTGTGTGTGGACATTGATTGATCAACCTGGTGCATTTATGGCTGTAGGGAGCAGATTGGTATTTTAGACTTACTTGTAACTCATACAAATGACTGCAATCAGGCCACTAATTCATCTACACCCATTCTGCCCTACAACCCCTTTACCATGGCAACCAGATATAACTCAAATATCCTTAAAGTACTTCTCACGCTATCTACATATCATCTGTCTCCAGACATGACAGCGTCATGTCACGCACTCAAACAGTACTTGTCGGGAAGGCCGTATATAAATGTGCGCGTGTTTGCTTTCATCTGTGTGTGGCGTGATAAATGACTTCGTTTCAGTCAGCAGACAGAGACCGTGCCAAACAACAATCACTAAGTCTGTCGTCTCGCAGGCAAAGTGAAAAACAACATCTTTAAAAGACCTTATTATAACGTCATGCATTAAACACCTCAGTTTATGTGGTACCTAAAAAGATCAGTTGCTTAATGTGAGGAATCAAAACAGAAACCAATGCAAACACACAAAAGCTAAACGTAATATGGTCTCGGTAAAGTTAGGCGTGTTTCAGTTACTATGAATAACTTGTAGGGTGTACGACAATGCATGCGCATCAAGGTTATGTAACAAATTAACTTTATCATTTTAGATTTGTTGAATAATCTAAATTAGCAGTTTGATTCCTACATAAGCAGCTGCCTTCCAAGGAGGAATGCTAAGCTCTTAAAAATAAGGGTTCTTTATTGGCATCAATGGAGAACCTTTCTACTGTACAAAAGGTTCTTAATAGTGGAAAACCTTTTCTTAAGTTTTTCAAATGTTCATCATATTAAGATTTCTTTTTTCCGAATTATTCACTGAAAAAATTTGGGGAACCGAAAACAGTTGTTCTATGGCATTACTGCGGAAAAAAAAACTTGTGCAACCTTTATTTATTTAGGCATTCTTGCCTTTATTGTGATAGGACAGATCAGGACTGATAGGAAGTCCTGGAGAGTGGGAGAGAGATGGGGGGGCGGGGTCGGGAAAGTCCTCGAGTCAGGCTGTCCATAGCGCAACTGCGCTGTATGTAGGTGCACTGCCCACAAGTCTATTGGCGCCAACACAACCTTTGTTTTTTTAATAGTGAACAGGCTTTGAAACTGATAGGAAAAATGTTACATGTACAAGACAAATAAAAACAGCCCTCTGCAAGGGAAACTCAACTTACAATTGAGTCCAATGACATTAGCATTACCATTTTTATTGATACTTTTTTTGTTGCACTGCATTCTGAGATTGCCTTCTCCACATGGGCAAATGTGACTAAAACAAGTTAACTATATTGCCTTAAAATGCTGCCTCCGTAGGCAGTTCATTTGGTTTTGGAACAGTAAATGAACGACCCTTGATAATCGTGGGTGTGCAGAATCTGTGCTTCAAAGCTGCAAGCTAAGTCTAGTCTTCTGCTCAAGATCTGGCGCTGGTAAGATGCCAAGCTTTATCCCCCTCTGCATTAGTCATACAGAGAACTCTACAACTCTGTTTAATAATAACTCAAATCAAACGTGTCTCTTACGTTGGAGCGTGTTCAGACCTGCTCTCTCTCTCACCCCGAGCAAAACATCTTCACATTTAATTATAAATGACTCGTAAAAATAAACACAAACTCATTGTCAGGGCTGACACGATTGTGAAATGTTGGATTACATTTAATTATCAAACAAACAAATGCAATATATAAATGTGCATTCATGTGCACTTGCATTGTGATGTTTATAAACATACAACTTTAGATAGATGGATATATCCATTCTTTATGTCCTTTAGTGTGGTGGGTTTTTTATTAGGGGTTGAAAACACATGCTTGCTCCAGATTCTTGGTTTATTGGTAAATAATGAATGGAGTTGGCATAATGCAATGGGCCTGGCATGGTAATAAGCAATGTCAAGGTCAAGAGGGGGTCGACACCATTCGAACACACTCTTAAATTATAATCTGCATTAAGAACAAAAAAATATTCAAAACATTTTCCCCACACAAGAGCGTGGAAAAAAAGTATGCAGAATACATACTGGCCTGGCTATTTGCCGATGCCAACTATCCATACATGTATAATCATAGCTTGCTTCAACATCAGCATTTTCCCATGCAGCACCACTGTCTCTGCAGGAAACTAAAATCAGCACAGCTCTCCAACTGATAGAAACGCACAACATTTTTTTGATTTAGATTGTTCCTGATTCTTCTGATTTTTCTTTAAGTGAGAACACGAACAGAATCCTCTCGCAACAACCATCTATTTATAGCATCAAGTGCATGTAATATAGATGAAACCCCGAGCCATAATTAGGGGTCGACCGATATGTGTTTTTCAGGGCCGATGCCGATACCGATTATTACAGATCAAGTAGACCGATAACCGATATTTTGAACCGATATACGTGTCTGGTGTAAAAATGAATATGAATGCCAAAATTAATAATAACAAGAGCTCTGACAAAAATACTTTCTTTAAATGCTTTTAAACATGTCTTTAATTCTGAAAACTGTTAATAACAACAACATTAAATAAACAGTAATATTAATAATATTAATAATAACATAAGTGCAGGGATCACCCAGAAGCATTCTGTAAACATTTTGTAAAACTTAAAGTAAACGTATTTAGCGTATTGTGTGATTATTCTCAACAAAACTTGTAATAATTGTTGTAGTTGTATTACGTATATTCTACCGCACCACAGTAATATATTCGGCTAAACCGAACTTATATTTTGACAGGTTGCCATGAGGACATTTTAAGTTTCTGTAGCCTATGTATATATGATATGACGATCGTTTTACTGAAACGGTCAAATGCTCATGAAGTGACTCTCCGAGCAGTTCTGGGGATGTTGTTCATGTATTTATGTCCTCATTTAGTGAGACGGCAGATGCTGAAAACACCGCGAGCATCACGCACTTCAGTATGTATGTGTGCAGTAAATGAAACCGCACGTCTGTGTCATTCATTAACAGAGATGCAGAACATGCAGGATTCATATTTAAAGTGTTTTTGCAGCTTAATATTTATAGATACTAGTCCATAGCGCGAGTCGATTTAAGTGTACTGACCTACTTTTGATTAATTCATCCAAACTTCGACACATTCCGTGACATTCCGCGTTATACGGTAAATTCCATTATATGACTGCATTCCGCGATTCCGCCCGCATTTTCCGCATCGCGGACATCATAGGTTATATTGAGGTGTTTTGCAACTTCAGTGTAGTGGATTGTGATTTATTGCAACTTCAGCAACGTCTGCTGCTGCCTTACCTTTGAGAGAAACCTGATGCGTGATTTCTGCGTTGATTGGTCGGACTCGTGACTCTCTACATATCAGATGAGCGGTGGGCGGAGATTGCTCTAGGCCACAGAGTGTTGAGCTCAGACAGGCTACATCGAGCCAAATAGTGCATTTAAACATTAAATAATTGCACCTGTATTATTTATTCACCAATAAATAATGTCACCTGTAAATAGTATGTTTGCATAATATATAAAAAAAAAAAAACTTTTTATATATATATATATATATTATCGGCAAATCTGTTTTGAAAATGGCCGATATCGATAATCGTAAAAATGCTTAATATCGGCGCCGATAATCGGTCGACCCCTAGCCATAATGATGGCATGGAATCACCGCACAGCAATGCACGCACACTAAAAACGTCAGGGTTTTTTCCTACGGATTCTCCCGTAGTATATTTTTCTCCATTGCCTTACATGATGCCTTTGAAACATCGCGTCACATGTCTGGGTTATTGCACACCACTGTACAGATTACAAAGTGAGAACAGACTCTGGGTTCTCAAGCCCTAGTTCGGATCTGATCAATACAGCAGGACTGACAGCTTGATCTGGGTTACCAGCCTTGTTTTATTTAACCCTTTCAGTGGTGAGTTGAAAATATTCTAGTGGTCCCCCCAGAGTGAGCTTTTTTAAGACGACCATTATTTTAGAACGTTTCCCCTTACTTTTTCCATGGCGACGCATCATGCTTGTCACGTGACACACCGCGGCCACAATAACACTGTATGACAGATGGATCACTTGTATTTCGTTTTTCCTTTTTTAATTAATATATTCACAAACTTGCTTACCATGTCATGGACAAGCTGATATTTTGATTCACAAATGAGTGTGTTTTGTCATTTAAACACCTTTATAAATGATCTTGATCGTGGTTTGTAACGCGAGATGGGCGCCACCATGTTTGTTCGCACCGCAGTTCAGAGTCCTGTCATTTACAGCACGTGAATTCATCAATTTCTCCCGAAATACATGCAAGTAAGTGGCCGGTGAACTAGGTGAAGAATAGAGTGAACTTTATAGTTACTTATAACTTATGACTTTATAGTATACCTGATATGTATGTATCTGTAACATCAGCAAATTAAATTTGAATGGATTGTTATTGTAGCTTTCATAGACATCTGTGTGTATTTTACAAGCTCTAAATGTATTGTTTTACTAGTACTAACGTGTATTTAAATGTCTGAAACCTAAATTATGCATTGTGTGGTTAAGAACACAGAATAATTGTGATAATATGACAAATCGCAGTGCACATCTCTCTCTGGCTCAGCGTCACTCAACGGGTTTGAATTTGGCAGCTATTCCACATCACCGAACGGTCTAAATCCCATATGTGGGACCATACCGCTCAAAGGGTTAAAGGTTTGGCAACATGCTTTATGATGTCACACTGGGAGAGCATGTAGATGTGTCCCCAACATATCAGTAACAGTCCCAAGCTCTCGAACAGCTCTCAGATTAAACGTGAACGTATCCTCCCCCACCATGTAAACACACAGATGGGAGGCCATTAGTGGTGCTAGTCCTCTGTTCTCATGTAATCTGTCCAAAACCTGGATGACAAACAATGTGAGCATGCCATTAAAATAGATGTACCAACCTAAAAGCAATGTACACTCATGGTGAGAATAAAAGCAACCTTCAAATGTGGGAAGAGAACGAGGGAGGGAGAGATGGTTGCAGATGTAAAGTTAGAAGATGGGGGCAGTCAGGATAGAGAGAATGAACGGGAGATGAATAAAGAGGTAGAAGGAAGAGACAGATACCAGTGGAAAGAGAGTACAGACAGACACTATGACGGCACTATGTGTAAACATGCTTGGAAACAAAGAAGCCCTTGAGCCATGCATAGGGTGAACCAAATGACAGCTTACTGTACAACACATGAAGGGGGTGGATATGCAAAAACACATTTTCAAAAACTAATAGTGAGTGGGTTTTCCTGCATATAGCTAGTCAATGAGCTAGTCTCATTCAACGGCAACAAAACACAGTAAGTAATGGAATGGGCTGCAAGGTTTCCAAGAAGTTGGACTACTTTTTCCTTGATCCATGTCTTGAATGCAATTTTCATGGTAGGATGCTCCGAAAAATGTGCAAGATGTGATACAACAAGCAGCACTAAAATGATCAAAAACTACAAACAAGCAGATTAAAAAAATGCATATGAACTAGTCTCTCTTGCATTCATCTAGTCAGTAGTGCAACTAGTCTCCATACCTAGTAGGGGGAGACCGAACGAGACCTACATCGGGCCGAGGATATACCTTTGCTGCACCCCTGGTTAAAAACACGTACAATAACATGCACTACAGGCAGAGCGATGGCTACAATCCACAGGGAAATAAAGGAGCATGTACAAACTATGACAGTAACAGCTGTGGAGGAGCAAGACCGGCTCTGGCCCATCAGTAACACATGGATTAATTCACAGTGCTGAGCTGTAATCTGCTCTGTACAGCCCAGACCAGTAGACCCCACTCACATGCACACAGAGTTTATGTGTGTGGTCATGTGATTGCTGCCCCCATCCCTAAAGCTCCTGCAGATTGTCTGCGTGCATGGAAAACACAGATTCTCTATTGTACAGCTCTCTATTACGTGGGTTTGGACACTTTGGATAATCTAATAAACCTGAAGTGATCCCAAAAACAAACGAAATCAGAAAACAGAAACGTCACCAGATGTTTGGATCACACCACTCGCTCTCAGAAAATCCACTCAATCCACTTTACTTCCCAGAAGGACACCTAATCCAAACACCTAATCCAAACACACAGCAGTGGTGGAAGGGCAAACAGCCATAGGACTTGGATAGCCGTATAGTATAGCTTGGTCCCGCCTGCCATGATGATTCCCTAGGCCAAGCATAACTCAATATATGACACTCTGTGGTAGGCCTCGGGTCCATAAACACCACAAACATTGAGGATGACATGTCACCCCAATATTTCAATCAGTGGTTGCACAATAATGTTTTTTTTTTTTTTAAATGGCCAATCCTTAAGCGATTACATTTAATCATTGCACCCAGGGCCGCTTTATCCTAATGGGCAACGTGGGCTGCAGCCCAGGGCCCAAAACACTTCAAGCGCATATCAAGAAGAGCAGGAATAAGCTCTTTTAGTGGTGAGTGATATTTAATTTTATTTTGCTTGGCTGTTGCTGATTTGTAAGATTATTACTCAATAATATGGTTTATGTACATATTTGTTTGCCTCCTATGGGATTATGACCTACACATTGTGTTTGTTTATTTTTTATTTCACAAGTATATCGTGCAGTATTTTACAGTACAGCTTTATACAGTATTTGATCGCATTTTTTATTTTGATTGGCATGTAATGGAAGGGGGGGCAAAGCTGCATTAGCTCAAGGCCCCGCAAAGGCTTAGTGGCACTAATTGCGCCAATCTTGAATGTTTGGTTACAGCCTTGCCAAGCCTGCAAACTGTCATAATTTGACAATGTAGAAACAAACAAAAAACATACAAATTTCATTATCAGGTTTTAGGGTGTAGGGCAGGTGACATTCAACTGACTGTGTCATTCAGGAATGTTACTTGCCGCCAAGATTTCAGCCTGTAATTCAAGAATTTGGTTGAACTAGTAAGGAGGAGTCTAAAAATGTTGGGTGTGCAGGGCTCTAGACTAACTTTTTGCACTGGGTGCACTGGTGCGCCTAACTTTTTTTCTTAGGTGCACCGGCACAAAAGTTATGTGCACCCACATTTTCATAAAGGCAATATTTACTAGTAAACGATTAACTAACAATCAGGTCAACATAACGTTCTTTATTTGAAGCACAATTCTACAAGAAAGGTAACCTACTGAAAAAGTGATGGTGCTTAAAGTGCTTAACTGAGCTAATATTTAAACTTAAAAACATCTCAAGATAAATTAAATAAAAAGAACATCTAAATTAAGTGTTTTAAGGGCGTCAAACTGAACATCTCATGGCTCAATGTCTTATGGACTATCCTCCATTGCAGTCACATGCCCCTCTGATGGCCAACTCCTGTAGTTTGTCCTCGGCTAAACCAGCTGACCACACTCTCTCTAGCATCAACATCTTCCAGACTTGACCCTCTACACTGATTCTGATCAGATCTTCCACTGTGTCTGAATGAAGGGATGCTCTAGTGCAGTGCTTCTCAAACCCTCCCCTTAAACCTATTAAAAATCCTTCAAAATATACCACATACAACATTCTTCTAATATTGTTATGACTTTTCTAACTTCGAGAACCATTGTAGGGCTCCAGACTAGCATTTAAGGACACCAGCACCAGTGCCTTTAAGTTCTACAGAAGGTGGCACCAGCACCTGACAGTAAAGCACTCACCCTAATCACACATGTACATCTCGGAGATGTCTGCATTTACATATTCAAGAGGTATTTCAAATAGAGATTTATTAAATGCATGTAAAACTGCTTCTGAGACGTTTATCAGATTACACAGCAGACTGTTTCCCAGATCTTTAGCAGATGTCTTACAGATTTACTTGTGCTGTCTGGGGAGTTGAGATGCAGTTCAAAATGAACTTTTATCAATGTCATTCATAATGTCTAAATATAGTTTAATAAATAATATATATATATATATTAGGGAGTGGAAATGGCTGATAAGCCTATAAGTACTTCTCTGCAGCCATCTAATAGTGGTAATGTAATGTTTTTATTTTTAAATAAGTGTTTGCTTTCCTACATTATGAAACTTTTAGTTTTATAAATGGGGCAACCTATGAAGGATGAACAAATAATGTCATCACATTAAAAATAACTTAAAAATTCGGTAATACTTAAAGTTTGAAGTGCTGGGAAAAGTTGTGTGAAGCATTTAAAAACAGTTTAAGACATTAGACCATTTCTGCCACAAGTTGTTCCTGTAACGTTAGTTATATTAAATCCATGGTGAATGGTGGTGATGTGTTTATTGAACAATTTTTTTTCCTGGTTTCCACATGAGTGGCGTTTGTTCTGATGTCTGTAGCTTTAACATAATTCTGTACCGAATTTGAATGCTTCTCACAAGATTTGACAGAGATGTTATTGATTCTACTTTCTTCACTGTATCTCCCAGCGCTGTGTATAACGGTGTCGCGTGATCGAGAGCAGCCCGCGGCTCCGGGCCGAGCAGATAAACGGTCTGTAGCCCAAACGAGTAGCGCGAATTCGTTCCTCTTTCGGTTCGTTTGTCCGATGCAGCTCTTTGTAAATCGGGCATGAAGAGAACGCAAAGCTGTTCATTCCATTTTTTGAACTGAGAAACAACCTTTCTTTGACTGAATGCGCATTGCGATGACGTCACAAGACGCGTCTAAGCACAAAATCTGCGGCAATTTGGAAAATAGCGGAGTTTGCGATAAATTCAGCGATCGCAGAACCCTGGAGGGACTGTCAGACGTTCACTGAACAGAGCAGATTCAGAGAAAGAGCTGCGTGCATCTCTACTACTCACCTCTCTCTCTGTCTGACAGCAGCAGCACACGCATCTTCAAACGCACACACACACATACAGGAATATCTGGACCACGGCCAATCAGAGGGGGGGTCCGCCCTTCACTATCTCTGATTGGTTTAGACCACGATATGAGACTAACGTGTCTGTTGTCGAACAGCAGAGACTTTCTGAGTCGCGGAGACTTTTGTTTTGTTTTCTCGAATGGCTGGACGCACCAGTGCGACTAAAGTTTTTTTTTAGTCGCACCCTTGAGAAATTAGGTCGCACTCTAGAGCCCTGGTGTGTATATATAGCAAGGTTTATGATGAATCAAGGATGTGGGTCTGTGTTGTTTTCTGTAACCTTAATCAATAGTAACCATGCGTGCCACATTTGAAGCGAGATAGAAATAGTGTTCTTTCACAGAACACAGTAAATGTGGGGAAAGACAGAGCACACTAGTGGCCTCTGAATCTCAAATGTCCTATGCTATACTCTTCCGACATAACCCAAAGACTACCACAGGGATGCGTGTCCTTCCTGACTCACCCAAAACACCCAGAGCTTTGTCAACCTTCCATAGCATGAGTGTGCATCTACACATGCACTGTGAACATGCCCTGGCACGTGTGCGAGTCTGCATTGCTTACTTGACCAAAGATCACATTTCCTAAGCTGCTTTTGCTGGCCAAGAAAAGCTTACAAGGCATCAGGTCAGAGAGAACAGTCAGTTCTCAGCTTCCCTTCCAGGGGATTCCGAAATTCCCAAGGGAAGCGGAATGTTCTGACTCCAGCTTCCTCTGTGCTGCTGTAGACAACATGGAGGCCAACATATAAGGTCATCGGCAGCGAGTTCTTGGGGAGCACACTTTGGCAATTGATGATGATGTATCTTCTAAATGCACTTTATTCCTAATGATTCTCTTTGTGGGCAGAAGTGTGTTGTGCCAATCAGCCCAAGTGCCTGAAAAGATATTTTCTTAGGGCTGCTGGTCTATTTTCAGTAAGCCAGCTTGGCAGCTTTATTACTGAGCCTTTGCATTCTGTCTGTCAAACACACCACGGCTCACACATCCACGACAGCATGCTTAACACACAACCAAACACCCTCGCTTTCATACACCCAATAATAAAAAAACCATATCCATAATTGGCAATGAAATCAGTGATTTCAGTTCAATTCAACATCTTCTTTAGCTGACATCCGAACTGTGCAACCAAACCCAAGTTTAGGAAGTTGAGGCAATATGTACAAAGGCATCATAAGATCAAACGACGGCATCCTTGCATGAACACACACGTGTTATCTGTATACGCGTGGTTGCTTGCGAGAGGCCGGAATGCAGTCACAAGACTTTCATCTCCTTACTCGTCCTTTCTCACATGCAAAAACACTGAGCTATCTTACATCTTCATCAGACAGAAACAGCATGTGATGCCTGACACAAAATGGTCACTGCTTGCCACCTGGGACTACAGTAAGGCATTGGCAAAGCAGGAAACTGTCCCCTTGAGCTTCTATTTGGGTCATTCAAAGCATTTGACTATTTCTGAGTATTTTGATATATCATGAAAGAAGGTTGGAAGGGATGTATTAAAACTTTGTGCTGTTGGGATGTTAGGTACAACAATTAAAATTACAGGTGTCCTAACTTTGAGAACTCTTCAAGTCAAACTGAGTCAGGGGTAATATGGTTTGGTGTTAGGTGTGGCTGCTGACTGTACCTTCGTCATATTGTGTTGTGTAATATTTGTTTGTGCTGACACTAAAGGCTGTACGGCTAGCCCTGTCCTCTTTATCTGTACCAAACCCATACAAATCTACACCGGCGCACTGATAACCCTCCACATGTGTAACATTATCTGAGAAACCCAGCCGGTCTGGGAGGAGACGAGTCTATTTGCATGCACACATACATATGGTGCATTTAAAACTACTCAAGTAAAACTGTGTGCTTTGGTCCACCAATGGATTCTGCAGCAAAGTCTTTGTCCTAGTTTACGGTCTCACCCATGTCCCGTCCGAAAAGACTGGCAAGCAAATAGACATGACACTCCATGACTAAGCTGTGCTTAAGAAAAGTTAATAGAGCTCCAGGTCTTCATATAGAGGGTCACAAAGGAGTTCCTGTTAGTCTAGACGAAAGTTATTTTCGGTCTTTGAAGTGGAGCCTCCAGTACTCGCTTGCACAGAGCCTAAACAGCAGGCCCCGCACTGTTGGTGTCTAATCAGATAAGCACTCATAAGGCCAGAACATACAGCTCATCATCTGTAAACACTCACACATTGCACTTAAGTCCACACATGGGTGGCGATTTCAAAGAAAGGCACTACCCATATGTTTGGGACAACATCCAAAGAAATCACACTTGCATTCTCCTAATAATGTACACCTACAGTAAAAACCGGTTTCCTTCTGTGAACTTCCTATTATGCAAATTACATTGTGAAAGAACGGACATATGAATGCGGCTCTGGTTTCTGTCGTCTCCCTGGACTCTGGGCAGTAATCTTAAACTGAGGCTGCAGTAGTTGTGCAGGACCGAGGGGCGGGTGAGCCATGAGGAGAGGGAATGCCCTTAGATTAGTAGAATTGGGTCAGCACTTACTCTCACTTTTAGGTACCTGTTGCTGCAGGGACAAGCTGAGGACAACTGTAGGACAATTCCTCTGTATTTCAAACTTCCTGTTTGCTCTAAGTAATGCCGTTTTTGTTTTTCCATATTTAATGAATTTTGAAAAGCTTCAATACTTGCATAACTTGTCTCATACATAAGGATCTTTACAATGTTGTTTACTGCAAGTATTTGCAGCAATGACCAAAATACACTATTCCCTCACTTACCAACACTTGCATGCCAGTGCTCTATAAAAGAAGCAAAGCAGGAAATATAGCAACCAAACCACAAAGCTCTAACTTCCAAATTTAATTGTGAGTAAAAGACTGCGATACATCACTATTTTCAACCACAACATACTAAACAAACACTAAACCATTGGTCGATCATATTGGGTGCCCAAATATCATCTCCTTGCAGACTCCCACCCATTTTTTCCCCTACAATATTAGTGCCTATTATTAATCATGACAATTAGTGCACATGTTCAAGTTGTGGTGCTCATGAGGTTGAGGCAAGTTTAAATGATAGCCTATTTTGCTTGTGATATTTCGTGTAATGGCCAGTGTTCTCGGTATTAAGGTATTAAGGATTACTTACCGATTTTTCTCCAGCTCATTGTGTGTGGACCTATAAAACAAAACAGAAGCAATGAATGAGAAAACTTGCTTGTGAGTATATGAGGAATTAAGTGTAAGGTTTTTATCATAACCCCCATCATAAGCATAAGCTCATTTCTTGAGCACTTATCTCCAGAATTAATCGTCAGCTCTCATCATGAGATCAGAGAACATGTATGCGGGAAAAAAGCCCGGCCGCTCATAAAGAACAAGTCTATGCGTCATTAAAGGTTCCAATGGATTTACTAATTAATCTTTATTGGGAGATTGAACCAGCCACAACAAATCCAGTATCTTCAGAGGGAATTATAAAGGCTCCTCTAAATGACCCACATGTCACTGCAATGCTTTGTTTGCAGCGTAAAGACAGAGAAATGAAGTGTGCAGAGCAGAGAAAGCGAGCACAATGACCAGCCTATATGCGAGCACATGAGAAAACCCTCCTCTTCGTACAATGAGTGAGTGCCAGTGGACGCTCTCTCTCTCACCCTCTCTGAGAGCACGAGTCAGTGTTATGTTAATAATGTAAAGTGAATCAGTCGTACCCCTAAGAGGCTCTTTGTGTGGCAACATGCTGAAAGCTTTTCCAAAGCTCTAAATGGCCGGCCGAACTGGTGCACGGCAATGCCGTTGCAGGGGCAGCAAGACGTAGCTCCAGCGAGGGCCTACTTCTCCGTGGGTCATGTGACCGCTTCCCTTTATTGGCGACTATTAATACCAAGATCGTGTTTTCAGGCATCCTGTTGCTGACCTTATGGTATTGCCGCTTTTGCATGGGAGGATGCTTGCAAGCTCAATGGGGAGGAGGAATAGAGCGAGGGAGGAAAAAAACGAAAACGGCTGTTTTCAGAAAAACTGGAGGTCTTATTTGTGTGTGATAGGGTGTGTATTGTCTATTGACATACAGTCTAGGAAGATTGTTAAAATGACACACAGTGTTGATTGTTTTGAAATACGTTTGCAATGTGTTGTATTTAGGGTTCAAGTGTTCGTGAACTTAACGGACGATGTCCTGGTTGGGAATTACCAGTACATTTTCTTTTTCTATGTATGTTTTTTTTTTTGAGTTTAACACTGGCATATTCTGTATTTATTATTCACAGCAGAAGTGCAACAATCGTGTGTTTAAATGTTAAAAAATGTGGGTTGCCAAAGGCATAGGAAAAAAAAATGATGACAGTTTTGTAAACAAGTGGAAAAGTATTTTTTCCTCACATCTTTCCACCATCTTCATTTCAACTGAAGCAGCCTGAATTACCTCTTTTCGGGAGACACACACAGGCATGCCAGATGATCCGATAGTGTTTCCTTTACATTCCCTCCATAAGTGCTCGCTTTGTGTACAGTAACACAGACCTGAGATCAGTCATCAAGATGTGTTACTTAGAAATGCAGTGAAACAAAACAGACGGAACTAACATAACACTAAACAACCAAAGGAAAAACTAACCCGTGTGAGCTGCTCACCTAAATGCCATTTTAAATCAATACAAAACAAGTAGCTAGATGGCATTCTGATAAAACTCTAATTCTGTAGCTATATGGCATTTTCTGTCAACTCGAAACTTATTGATAGATGTGTTATTTTTGATCAACTCAAAACCTGTACCTAGACGGCATTTTTAGTCAACTCGAAACCTGTAACTATGATATTTTTTGATCAACCCAAAACCTGTAACTATGATATTTTTTGATCAACTCAAAACCTGTAACTATGATATTTTTTTATCAACCCAAAACCTGTAACTATGATATTTTTTGATCAACTCAAAACCTGTAACTATTATATTTTTTGATCAACTCAAAACCTGTAACTATGATATTTTTTGTCAACTCAAAACCTGTAACTACGGTATTTTTTGATCAACCCAAAACCTGTAACTATGATATTTTTTGTCAACCCAAAACCTGTAACTATGATATTTTTTGTCAACCCAAAACCTGTAACTATGATATTTTTTGTCAACCCAAAACCTGTAACTATGGTATTTTTTGTCAACTCGAAACCTGTAACTATGGTATTTTTTGTCATATCAAAACCTGTAACTATGGAATTTTTGTCATATCAAAACCTGTAACTATGGTATTTTTAGTCAACTCGAAACCTGTAACTATGGTATTTTTTGTCATATCAAAACCTGTAACTATGGTATTTTTAGTCAACTCGAAACCTGTAACTATGGTATTTTTTGTCATATCAAAACCTGTAACTATGGTATTTTTAGTCAACTCGAAACCTGTAAGTATGGTATTTTTGTCATATCAAAACCTGTAACTATGGTATTTTTAGTCAACTCGAAACCTGTAAGTATGGTATTTTTGTCATATCAAAACCTGTAACTATGGTATTTTTAGTCAACTCGAAACCTGTAAGTATGGTATTTTTGTCATATCAAAACCTGTAACTATGGTATTTTTAGTCAACTCGAAACCTGTAACTATGGTATTTTTTGTCATATCAAAACCTGTAACTATGGTATTTTTAGTCAACTCGAAACCTGTAACTATGGTATTTTTTGTCATATCAAAACCTGTAACTATGGTATTTTTAGTCAACTCGAAACCTGTAACTATGGTATTTTTTGTCATATCAAAACCTGTAACTATGGTATTTTTAGTCAACTCGAAACCTGTAAGTATGGTATTTTTTGTCAAATCTAAACCTGTAACTATGTTATTTTTGTGTTAGATCGAAACCTGTAACTATGGTATTTTTTTTCAACTCAAAACCTGTAACTATGGTATTGTATGTCATATCAAAACCCGTAACTATGGTATTTTGTGTCAAATCTAAACCTATGGTATTTTTGATCAACTCAAAACCTGTAACTATGGTATTTTATGTCATATCAAAACCCGTAACTATGGTATTTTGTGTCAAATCTAAACCTATGGTATTTTTGATCAACTCAAACCCTGTAACTATGGTATTTTTGTCATATCAAAACCTGTAACGATGGTATTTTTTGTCAACTCAAAACCGGTCAAATCGAAACCTGTAACTATGGTATTTTTGATCAACTCAAAACCTGTAAGTATAGTATTTTTGTCATATCAAAACCTGTAACGATGGTATTTTTTGTCAACTCAAAACCTGTCAAATCGAAACCTGTATCTATGGTATTTTTGATCAACTCAAAACCTGTAACTAGATTCCATTACTTGTCAACTCAAAACCAGTAGCTGGACAGCATTTTTGGGGCAACACAAAACTTGGTAAATTGCCTAGAGTGAAAGAAATTCTGGGCATCTCGAAACCTAGTGAACTACCTACACAGACGTTTTAGGCATCAATAAAAAATGACCAACCTAGACATGAATAAACCTACCCTTACAAAAATTAACCATGGTTTTACTTTAGTAAGCGTGTAGTAAACCATGGCTTTTGGCAGATTGATCACGTTTGTATAACCACAGTTTTACTACAAATACCATGGTTAATTACCATTAACTATAACCATGTTTTTGGTTGTATTTGTAGTAAACCCACGGTTAATCTTCACACTGTTTATCTAGTTGGCAATTCTGGGCATCACACAACCTAGTGAGCTGCCTACCTGGAGGATATTTCTGTCCATCTCAAAAGCTAGTAAACTGTCTACCAACATAACATGTATTAGCATCATAGCCACGCACCATTTTCATCATTTAACAAAGCGCCTTTTAATAGACGGATTAAAACGCCTGTTATTGTACTTTAGATTAGATTATTTTTTTAACATGTTTTAGAAGTTGAATAACGTGGAAAATGAAATTAATAAAGACGCCTCAGGCTTCCGGGGCTAAATTAAAGTATTCCTCTCGTGAGAACCAACAGTGCAACCCAATTTGTTTTTTCCCCCACTGTTTACATTATATTACCGCAAAAGCGTCAAAATAAACCGAAGATTTCGACACTGCAGACTTTCGGTTCAAACAAACGAAACCCAGAGGGACGAAAACAGGACGTGACTTTTCGCACGGTCCCTAACCTCAACGCTGTCATGTTTGACAATCAGCTGATGAGAGCTCCTCTCCCCCAAAACAAACCAAGCAACAACAAAAAAATATGTAGTACACGTTCTTTAAAGAAGCACAAATCTCTATTTTATAAAAAAAAATATATATATATTATATTTTTTGGCTATATTTATAAAAGGCATTTAAAGGTTTAAATATTTTTTAACAACAAAAACAAGCCATAAAATAAAAGGCGGCCATAAAATGATATATATTACAGCAGCAATGATGCAAGCCAGAATTATAAGCAGTGGCTGGTTGTGACAGATGTCAAAGCAGTGTGATCTGTGCACACGTCTCTCTTTGGCTTTTCTCCAGCTGTGTTTTTTTTCCCCTTTTGTGGAAGTGGAAAGTCAGATCATGTGCTTACCTGTTGTGGTTGTTGCTGCACTTTTTATTTCGGAATTTCCTTTGTCTCTGGTAGCTGGAGTGCTGAATAGACGGAAAGGTCGAGGCATATCCGTGTTCACTCTCTGAAAAAGACCGCAGAAACGTGTCACATCTAACCAGACACGGGCCAAGTCCCCTTAAATACAGTCAATTCACAGGTTGGCCTCTTTGGCAGGACAGTATGCATGTTATAAATATCAATAACATGTACCTCTTTCTCTCCTTTCTATATATTCGGCTGCTTCCAGTAACCGCTGGATATTCAGCACAGCAGTCATCGTTTGAATAAATCCAGATAACGTTAAGTGTCGTTTATTTTTCTGATACGTGATCACGATGACAGCTGCCGCGTCGCAAAACGTAGCATTGAATATCCTCCGACGATTCACCTGTTTTGTGTTTTTGTTTCGATTTGCTGAATCGCCGAATCGAGGTATTTCCTTACACTGTTACCAAGTACCAAGTAAGTGTTGCTAGTAACAGGAAATCAAATACAAATAAAACATCCGACGCCTGAATATCAAAGTAGTAAAAGTGCTTTAGGAAAACAGTCGAATACAAAGTGTATAAAATGAATAGAAACAGGTACAAATGAGTCCCCGAGAGCCCAGCCTGCGAAGTCCCTGGTGCTTGCGCTGTTTTCTCCTCCTCTGGTTTGTTTACCTACTGTTTTAACAGCTGAGAGGATAGAGACCTCCACGCGGGGAATTATGGGAAATGTAGTCCTTTACCCTTTAGCTCGAACAGGCCACGCTGATTTATTGTTATTAGTTAACAATAAAGTTATTATTATATAATATTAGTTATTAACCTTGCTTGAATGGTTAAATCTGTTTAGTTTTAGTTTAATAGCGATTATTTTATTATTACACGAATTAGCCAAAGTCTACCTTAAGAATTTCTAGCAATTTATGATTGCTAATGAGATTAAAACGTACCTAGAAAAATATAAATATGCATTAATATACAGCTTACTGTTTTATTCGTTTTTTAATTTTATTAATAACCATTTTACAGGGAGATCTTGTTCCTACATTGCTGTGCACTCCGAGCTAATACCAATTGCATCTCAAATCTATATTTCAGTCATCCATTAGCATTTAATTTTAAAAGCAGCCATGTTATTTGCGTTACATTTAATTATAAAAAAATGCCGTTTTTGCCATTTTCCCGTTTTGATAACGCGCACTTCAACTCCCACAATCCCTCCCTTCCAGTGCCGTTTAAGCCAGGCCCAGCAACATATGACATCACAGCCCTGCAGCGCCATGATTGGTCAGATGCCCCAGTAAGCGTCCGCCAACGCAACGCGCTCTAGCCAATCAGAGCAGCACAACGTGCGCCATGTGGATGACATTTGAACACACACCCCTAAAAAACAGGAAGACGAATTGGAGAACTCTTTTGAATGCAGTCTGCATGAGAAATTTCAGATTTATCCGGTGTGACTCTGGTTTGCTTTAAATCGCAATTAATAATAATGAAGTAAATCGAATAAGAGCGAATGGTGAAAACGTGATCAAAATCTACTGTTTCTAAAGAGCTTCGATTTAATCTATCTTTATATTAGCTGCATAATAGACGCAATCAGCCTTAGACACTATTACAAATAAAAAAAAACATAGGCGCAAAAAATATATTTTCCTACAATTTCATATCTAGACAAATCACAATATACTGTTCAAACAAAAACAACTTCATGTGATCAAATGCCTTTATTTATACGATAAACGTTTAATCATCATACATACACTCTTATACTTGTTAGGTGCGTAATGGGGAGTTAAAAGTGCAAACATTGCAGTCTACCACAGTAAGGGGTGACGTCAGCGTGTGTATTGTGTCAGCAAATGTTGGTTATTTATTTATTTATATACTTGTTTGTGTTCCTCAAGAGAAAGAGATGGCACACAGCCTTGGCATGTCTCTCTGCCGAACAATGAGCTGCATGTCAGCTTGGGACAGCCTGTCCCCGATTTGGGACATGAAGTGCGCTGCAGAGGGAATTATTCACCTGCCTTTGTCTCTCTGACACATGCAATAAATTATAGATAAGAGAAATTTTGCGTTTTATGACTTTGTGCAGTTAAAAATAGCCTTGAAACTAATCAAATGTCTGCGTTGAGTGTATAAATATGCTAAAATATAAAAGGTCTCCTTTTACATTTTGGAAACTTGATCCTTTAAAAGCATTGTGGCTGTGCATCGCACGTCGGGGCACATTGCATTATGTTCCTCGTCTACTTGGCTGGTTGTTCGTCGAACTCAGTCCTTTGTTGTCTGAGTCTATTGACAATGAAACAGTTTGTCTGCATTACGCAAATGTGTCGAAATTACTCCTAAGTTCACTATAATTTCACTTACTTCCATCCTTCCTCTCGGCGCTCTCAATATAACGCGCAGCCTCCAATAAAACCTGTACATTTTCCAGGAAAGTGTTTATCATGGAAGAGTCTCTGGAGTTGAAGACGTCATTGAAAGGGCAAGTAGACATCTCAAAATCTTGCTGATCCAAAGATGTTTCGGACTCCAGAAACAAGTCTTCGGCCTCCACTTCTCCTCGTTGCCTCTCAGTCCTCACCATTTTGTTCCCGTGCAGTGAATATGGTCGGAATTGGAAGAGTGTGTGAGTTATTGCGCTGTGCTGCGCTCTCTGGATCTACTGAATAAATGAGTGGAATGTAATGGATGAGGAGATAAAACACTGCGGGATTGCATGGTCCTAGCGCCCGCCCGCCACTCGCTTGTCACGTCTACAGCGTGCCCCCAAACTATGACGTCGTCAGCCTGGGCCCGTGCCTGCATAAACACGATTTGTCATGTAATATAAAAATGAACACTGAGCGAAACATGCAGAGATATTCTTCTCTAAAGCTATTAAAAAGTAACCCACATAACCAAGGTTCCAAAGGTACTTTTGAAGTAGGCTAGCTTACATTGTAAAAGTAAGTAACAAGTACGATCACAGCTTACAACATTAACAATGGTTTGACTACAAATAAAACTATGGTTTGACTACTATAATAACCACAAATTAACCATGGTTTTGCAACACTAACCATTGTTTAACCATGGTATTTGTATTTGTATTGATGGAAATCAATACGCCAAAGGAAACATGGTTAAGCTACTACAATTTTACTATAATAAAACCATGGTTAATTCTCACAAGGGCATTGCAATATACTAACTTTTGAATAAGTAATTACTTCACAACCATTAAAGGTCTATTTTACATGTCATCCGTACTACATTGGTCATGTTGTCATTGTCATGTCAGTTATACGCTGACTCACTGCCATTCACAAATCCTCTCCCATGGCCTTATGGGACAGTAACGCATAATTGAATGTGTTCTTCACAATCTAACCAGAAGTAGTAAGAAATTTATAAACTTTTTGACTATTGTTTTGAGTACTGTGAATTCTGTCATAGTACTGCTGTTTTCACCTACTGTTTTCCGCCTACTACATAGAGAAGTAGGCCTATGCAATTTTGAATTCAGCCACAGTACCAGACATTCAAAGCATTGCTAAGCTACAACAAAAATATTGCTAGACCATGAGTTAAAATTTGTTTTGGTTCATTAGCTTTATAAAGTTAAATTCAAACATACAAACATTTCATGTTTTGGTTTGATTAGCAGTATACATTTTTACCACACCAGGTTAAGAGCGGTCTTTACGCTTTTTGGTCCATTGATTTTCATTCTTATGCATGCAAACACTGAAGACTGAAAATGCGAGCTAATGCGAAAAAGTTTTTTTGTATGTTTTTGTAACTAAACATACTATGGAAGTCAATGGCTACCAGAAACTGACTGGGCACCAGCATTCTTCAAACTATCTTCTTTTGTGTTCAACAGAAGAAATACATTCAGACAGGTTTGGAACAACAGGAGGATGAATAAATGATGACCGGATTTTCATTTTTGTGTGAGCAATCCCTTTATTGATAACCTTTCTAAAACAAAAATAATAATAAAAAACATGTCATTTGTGTTATAATTTTCATATAATTTATCAAAATGAAATATGAACTGAAATAAAATAAACTATAAAAAACTGTTATTTATTTAATCTAGTTGCCAAGGCAACATTTTATATTTTCATTTAGTTTCAGTTGGATAACTAAAAAAACAAAAATTGAATAAACTTAAATGAATAAATAAAAAATAGACATTTAAAAAATAATAATGAAATTGACAAAAGCACACAACCAAATTACTAAACTATTAATTAAATTTAAAGTGAAAGAAAATAGAAAATTTAAATCTAATTCATTATATTATAACAGCAATTATAATCAAATACTTACTTAACACTATTCAGCTGTTTACAAAGAACACACACTTCAAACCGCAGGATTGTAATGTTTCAGGAAACTGTAGTAGACTGAGTTTTACATTTGGATGTATTATTATTCCTTTTATCTTGAAATTATGATTTGCAGTGTTTGATTCAATTCTTAATGCTTAAATTCTAGTGTGACCACAGCTTTTATATTTTAATACCCTCTTATAAGTATTCATTCACATTGCCTGGTCTCTCTTTTATATGAGTGATTCTGGCTAAACGAAACCTTGAAAGGTCCAAATCCTGACACATGCTCACAGCTCCAGTCGGGGGTGACACTGTGACAGCAGCACTGAAACATCATCATCATCATATATACGTTTCAAAGACTCCATTCGGTGCAGAGGGAGGCTGGAGTCCACTCTCCGTTCCTGCGGTCTTTGACTTTTTTAGCATGGCATCTTTTTACCAGCACCAGCACAAGGAGATGGCAGAGCTCAGCTCTCCCCAGCACTTCAAAGCCAGCGCACAGGGCTCCAGCCGTTTGATGTGAAGTTCACAGGAAACTTGAAAGTGGAGAGCACAAGAAAGCCAGTGAGCTCTACGGCTAAAAGAGAAATTGGTAATGTGGCCTTCAACCTCGATGCGTGCTAGTCACACACCTGACAATGATGCAAGGCATTGTGGGAGACGAGCGGAGCTGAAAGATGTGTATAGTTGAGCTAGTACATCAGTGAGGTTATCAGTGAGTAGTGTTTGTGTGGAAATGTGGGACGTGTCATTTTACTATCCCTGAGACGCTATTGCCGGTTTTCCATTTTAATTTCATATGAAGTTTTAATAATTAGTAGTGGGGTTTAGCCATTTTTTATTTTTTTTTGAAAATATGACTAAATATGACTTATATTTTAATTCAGTTTTGACTTTTGGTTATTTTAATACATTCAAATAAAGGAAATTGATCAATTCTGCCTTGCAAATACATGATACTATGTTGATTATTTTAAGTAACGAAAATGTTTTTTTATGGTTTAACTATCTAAATAAATGAATAACTATTAAGTTGTTTTTTGGTTATTTTTTAGGGAATTATTTGTATCTGTTAGTTATTTTGGTTAACTATCATAACCCAAAGATGTCACAGACCTCTAAATATGATGATCCACAGCACACCCTTCCTAAAATTCAAAAGCAGTTATATAATATATATATATATATATATATATATATATCATATAACAATATATTATTCATTTCATGATTTCTGGAATTTTGAAGGCAGAATGAAAGTCAAATCCTGTGTTTTTCTGATCTTATAATAACAAACAAATAAATAACTAAGAATAATGTAATATTAATCAACAATACTCAAACATTAATAATGAATATAAATAATTATTAATAAATAAATAAGAGTATTTAACATAAAAACTGGTCTGAGTTAGCAAGATTTTTTATTATTATTATTATTATTTAACATGCAAACTCGACAAAGCTGTATTTATTTGATTGTGCGTCAAATTAAAACAGTAATATTGTGAAATATGATTACAATTTAAAATGTTTTCTATATTAACATATTGAAAAATGTAATGTATTCCTTATACCGGTGTTGCAAAGCGCATTTTTTCACGTGTCATATGATTCTTCATAAGTCTAATATGCTGTGCTTAATATTTAATGATATATTTCAAGATTCCTTGATAAATATTTATTTAACCCTAATTTATGTAAATGACTTTACTGTCATTTGATCAATTTAGTGCATCCTAGCTGAATAAAAATACACATTTCTTTATGAAAAAAACAACTTATGAACAGCAGTGTATTATTGGTTGCAGTGATGCGGTGTTATGTAATGTTTAAATCTCTTTCAATGCAAACTGGATTCGAGATCTCCCTGCAGGAGGCCATTCCTTGTATTTGGACAAGACCAAAAAGGTTGCGACCTTTACTCAAGTCCCACTCAACCCTCTCGCAGCTTTGTTTTAAATGTGTATAATGGCATTTTACAACCCCCAGCTCTTCTATAGCTCTCTGCAATCAGTCACGTTCAAAAAACCCTTTGAGACCTTAATTAAAGAGGCACCATGAGTGGACCGGTGCTGTTCTTAAAGCCAACATGACCAGCTTGCACTGCAGGCTATCTGGGGTCAGACTACCTCGTTAGGGCCGTCATTCTCGCGAGTGAGTCCGGGAGCCATGACAACAGCCACCAGTCATTCCTGGCCTCCAGACCGCGTCCGCCTGCTTAAATATTTAACACGCTCATTCACGACTCCCACAACCAAATATAAAATGCATCCTCTCGCTGGTCTGCTTTTGAAAACAACAAGCCGGGACCGTGAGTGGAAGTCCTCGCTGAAGCTCAATAATAGTGTTTAACATCCTCCAACAACATGTTTGAAATTCTTCACCGAGGAATCCAGGAGCTCTCGTTATCAAAGCCATTAAGTCCTGGAGGACATAAGATATGTAATTGTGATGATAAAGTGCAGATGAAGTAGTAGCTAATATTGTGTGTCTCTCCACCTACATGCTCCCTCTGTGACATTCAAAATAAATGCCAGCAATCCGTGGCACTCTAGGGAACGCTTCACTTTAGGGGGTGAGCGATTGATAATTAGCTTCCATCAAAATCACTGGTGGGAGACAAAAAGAGTTTCAACATGCGTCAATACAACTGTATTTTTCAGTGGTGAAGTTTTTAATGTCTTGTTCCTTTACATTATTGAGCATTATGGTTACTTAGGGTTAGCAAGTAATCTAATGTTAACGTTAACATTAAAGTGGAACGTTATTTTTAAGTATAATCAAATTAGCTTTATAATTAATTTCAACTCAAGTTTTTAAATCTCGTCTTGTTCGATCTCGTATTACTTTAAAAACGCAACATCCCGGATCGAATCCTGGCACCTCCCTCTCTCTTTCCCAGTTCACTTCCTGTCTCCTACACTTTCCTATCGAAATAAAGGCAACATGCTAAAACGTGCTAGCGGTATGGTAAAAATCGCTCAGAATACCTTAGCAAGCATTTTAAATGTACAGCCTTCATTTGAACTCAGTTTTTTAGATAAAATAAGCAGTTTCTGTTTGTTTAAAAAAATACATTTTATGTCGTTATAATGTTTGCCATTTAAAATATGACCAACATTGACAATGTCATTGTAGTATTTGCATATCTTCTTTCTAGCATCTGTCTGCATACTGAACTAAGAGTGGTTTCCATCCATCATCTACTGCACTGTGATCACAAAGGTCCCTTACGAAATGTAACTATGGTTTTAGCAGCGGCTATTTGCACTGTGTAATTAGCGATAGATGCTATTTACACTAAGTGAAAATAGCAGTATTTTCTAACGATATGCTATTTACACTAAGTGCAAATTGCTATAGTTTCTATTGACAGGGTTTTCTGCTATATATACTCCTTCTTGCAAATAGTGGCAGTTATTTGCACCTCAGTGTTGTACATTATAAAACAGTATGTAGAAATAACTTAATTAACTTAATTAAGTTATAATATTAACTTAAATAATAATACATTTTAATTTAAATTATTAAACGGATGCCGCACAATACACATTGGGACAATAAAGCCCTCCCTACACCTACCCTAACCCTACCCAATACTTTGTTCATTTTTTTGATTATTTCAATTTTGATGCGATATGAAATTTGAAAAGGGAGAAAAAGTTTGCCAAAAGGCAGATTCGAACCCAGGTTGATTGCATCAAAATGAATACAACACATTTTACCACATCTGCATCACTGGAGCCGGTGATGCACAACCATCTTTTGTAATGTTTTTTAAGTCCACTGTAGAGGACATCAGGACTAAACGCATGTTTATTACACATTTTGGGAGACATCGTTGAATAGGAAAATTAATTATATATCAATTTTGTTATGAAATATTAGATATTACTATGAAAATCTGGTCAAATATTACCCTCATTATGATCATTCTTTTTTCAACATGCTGTCCCAACAGCAACACATTCATATGCAAATTAGACACAGTGTATAGGTACACCTGCATTAGCCCCACCCTCCCGTTCCAATACACACACATTCAACAGAATTTAATTTCCCACGAACCTAATCACCATTCTGTTGCCTTGCTATTGCCTTTTCATTTTGGAAATCTATATTAGACACTATTTTAATCTTCAATTTCCTTAGCAAAGAAGCTCGAGATCCAATTCACCACATTTCGACAGGCTGCAAGTCATAAGAGAACTGCAAACATGTCTTAAGTAATAACTGGTGGAATGTAACCGGATATGCGGTTGCTTCTGAAACGTGTATACCATACTCAGTCTCCAGAGTGACGCAGTGCAGCTCAAAACCGTGTGACTTCTCACATTTGGTGCTATATTTTACCGCTAAGTGTGAATTAGTGAGGCTGACCCTCCTGGTGTTACTCGTTTGGGTTTTGTATGCACATGTTGGTGTGCGTTTACACTGTAAAGCTGACTCTTAAGCATAAAAACACCACTACAAATATTCTCTTAAGCTACTCTGTTGTTTTATAATGATGGTGATCAGCATAAACTGCGAGTGACTCCCTAGAGGCATTTACTTAGCAGACTAGCACAAGCTAGCGCTGTTTAAATGGCCTTCTTTGTCTACAGTGTAATCAGCTGTGTGTGGCCTTTATTAATTGAGTGCTGATGGATTTTTGTATAATCATGTTTACAACCTCATGCACCACTGTAAACAGAGAGGCAACTATTTAAAGAAATGAGCTGCTAGCTTATGAATAACACCTTAGCATAGCAAGGTTATTCATAGGCAAGAATTCATCACCAAACACCAATGACTTGTACATTCATTATATGGACAAAAGTACTGGGACACCCCCTTCTTTAGAAGAGAAAAAGACACTTCCAAACTGTGGCAACAAATAAATGCATGTACTTAAAAGTTGTATTTCTACCTCTGTTGCAACAGTTTTGAAGTGTATGAAATGACTGTACCCATATTCACAAGTAATTGGTGTTTGTGATGAGTTTTTGGCTCAAGATCTGCATTTAAAGTCACACCAGAGGTGTTCAGCTTGGATCAGGACTTGGCTTTCTGCAGAACAGTCAAGTTCTTCCACGCTGACTGAATCATCATTTCTCTTTGATCCTTGCCTTATACACAGAGACACTGTCGTGTTAGAATAGAAAAGGGTCCTGTCCAAACTGTTGCTATAAAATTAGAAGCACACAATTCCCTAGAATATCATTATATGCTTAAACATTAAGATTTGTGCTCATGGAAATTACTAAAGTAGTCAAAACAATACTTTTTACTTTTGGCAATATAGTGTACCTGCTAATACTACAAAATGTACAGAAATGAATTGTTACTCACTGACGTTTGGTGTGATGTCACTTCCTGGAGGATGAGGTAATTAAGGAACTGCCATTGTTAGTTAATAGTATTACAAAAGACACCAAGCCATGGGAAAAGCCTGTGCACATATTAACAATTTTAACAATACCCCCCCCAAAGAAAAAGCTAACACCAAAGATCTAGTCATTCTTGTACTTTTACGCTTGTTTTATGCTTAACGTATTACATTGTTAGCATAGCAACATGCAAATGTTATATTTCCATAAGCCCATAAATACACAGCTGTGTGCTGTGTCATAAAATGTCATAAATGTCGAAACAGAAGCAAAAAAATCTTGAATAAATTGTAATAAATTGACAGTTTTATTATTAGAAGTTAAATGTGGAGATATTAAATAATGTCAACATCAATTCAAACTAATCTAGTGAAATTATTTTAAAATCACCCTGATTTAAATGAATTGTGATATTGTAATTAAATAAAACCAGCTAATATGATTTCCATTCTTTAAAAAGTTGATTATTAAAAAAAAAAGCTGTATATTTTCACACGTCTTATCATGAAATATCAACTTATTTTGATAAGCAAAAGGAAAAATAAAAAAATACCTGAAATAGTCCTAAATTAATTGCCAGCTTTTATGATAGACGTCAGTGGAGAACATGGGGATATGAAATACACTTATTTTCAAATTGATATTGTTATTAAAGAAAACAATCAAATATATATATTTTATATTTCCTTTACATATTTATTCATAATGTATCTTGTATATTAACACATACACAGACTTCATAACCTGGCTAATATTTGTAGCCAATTTGTTTGGATCAAATGTCCAAATGTCCCTTTTGTTTGTCCAGAAGACATAGAGAAGGACTTCCTGGATGTTATCATGGCTAAACTATTCTCACCGTTTCCTTCAGAAACAGTATCATAACGTCATGTACCGGACCCCTCCCTGCATTTAAGCAATCAATATACAAGTCTCTCTCACCCCCTAACACACGCCGAACCCTCACACTCTCTCGGCAGCATGTAATTGCCCTTTGGCTTTTGTAGCTCATTGTCTTCCTGTGTTCCCAAGGAGGGACAGCTGGTGACAATGGACTAGGGACAGAGAGATAACGAGAGGGGGTTGGTGTTAAAGAGGGGTCCAGATTCTACTCCACTCAGCACGATCTGTCTCACTCTGTTGCGGTTTGCCGTCTTAACCAGATAACCAGTTATTATTCGCGTGACACTCAGCCACAGACACCTGTCTCTGATGAGACATCTGTCTCTCTGTCATCTAGTCTCTTACTAAGAGTAAACGAGTTTCTGACCTTCGGCTCTTTGAAGCGGCGAGACGCTGCCGTAGCTGTTAGCATGAGGCCTCCTTGGAAAATTACAAGGAAGGAAAGGAGATGATTAAAGAGAGAGCGACAGGTCGAAGGACCTAGTGACCGCCTGAGGCCAGGATGTTGTGGAAGTTGTGAATGTTGAACGCATCCATCACCTCCTTTAACAGTAGGACAAACACATGTAGATGGGGACTTTTAATCAGCGATCGAGGCTAGGAATGGTGATGGACTTGTTTTTAATGGTAAAGCTGGTGAGTCAGTCAAAACATTAGATCGTATCACTGAAACACAGTGGTGGTAATTACACCTTTGTATGCATGTATGTGTGTGTGTGTGTGTGATAGCGTGAGTATACATGCATCCACACACACACAGGTCCAAGGCCTTTACGTTTGCAAGCACAACATGCTCCTGAACACTAGTTGTTTCTCTTACTTTAATTCTTCCCCATTCACTTTCAATGGCCGACTTTGTACAAAATAAAAGCATTTAAAAGCAAACTTCCTGATTAAACATTAAAGCACCCTAATGTGATAAAAAGTAAACATTTTCATATTTTTTAATTCATTGTGAAACTTTCGGAATAAATGAGGCTTACGATTACTCAGATGCAAATAGAAACACAAAACCAGTCCTAAATGAAAGAAAACAAGTTGACAAAAAGATTAAATGCCATATTTGGTGATAATATAGCATAATGAGAGATTTATAAGCAGTTGTTTGGAGTCCGAACACAACCAGAGGGTTAACTTTGCCAAATTCCAAATGCAAACTCATCTTTTTAACAAGCCAAAAATAGCATTTGTGTGCTGTGTTTACACTTAAAATATCACATTGTTAGCCTAGCAACACGCTAACTACAAACTCTTACACACTTTAATAAGCCTAAAAAACATTTGTTTGCTATGTGTTTGTTTATTAAAGTATCTTGAGATTAGCATTAGCAAAATGCTAACTATAAACTAAATATTTTACGCTTAAAAAGCAGTGTTGGGGAAAGTTACTTTTAAAATTAATGCATTACAATATTGCGTTACTCCCTAAAAAAGTAACTAATTACGTTACTTAGCTTTTATGGAAAGTAATGCGTTATATTACTTTTTCGTTACTTTTTAAATATGAGCAGGGCTTGATTATTTGTTTTTAATACAAGAAGTTCTAGTTATAGCAAATGTAAAAGTCCTTTCTCACCAAAAAGTGTACTGAATAAAGCTCAGGATGAAGGAACAGTAAATCACGTCTGTACAGTAGAACACAGGAGAAGAAGGTTCGACACTCTTCAGCAATAAAATAAAAAACAACGAAGCACAATTGTTCATTTATCTAAAGTAATTTTAGCTTATTAATATGGTTGAACTGGATAATCAAAAGGTCAGCAGCAAACACATTGTTAATAAAATGAGATTAGATATATTTGTGTTATTTTACATATCTAATTATTGCAGGTTTGCTTCATATTCTGAGTTTGCATTTCACTGTTTTAATTAATTTTGATGAATACTGAATCAGTTTGTTTTGCGAGTGGGATGAATTAATACACATTCACATTTAGTCTAGATTAGAACTACAGTAAGATAATGTTCACACATCACACTTTCAGTCAATAAATGGAAAAATTAACTGGCGTTACTTTCTTGAAAATGTAACTCAGATATTTTCTAGTAAATTAAAAAGTAAAGCGTTACTTTACTAGTTACTTGAAAAAAGTAATATTATTACGTAACTCTCATTGCTTGTAATGCGTTTCCCCCAACACTGTTAAAAAGTATGTCCGAATCCAATTTTACCTTCATTTCTTCTCTCCTAAGATGCCTTGAGATTTTTGTGTGAATGTAGGTTTTGACCAACGTTTTCCCTATTAAGTGTCATTTCTAGTGAAATTAGTTTAGTAGTAAATTAGAAATCAGTATTTTAGTAGTTAAATAAATTTAGTTATCATCAAAGCTTTCTCTGTTTTGTTGTAGATCATTAAACAATTGTCGCCTCATAAATCTGTCCGAAATCAGTTTTGTTAGGTATATTTGCTTACAAACACTGTCTGTAAAGTCATTGCCTGAAAAGGCAACGAAGCATCAAGTCAGCTGCCTAAAGGCCAAAGTATACTTCACTTTGTATACCAGAAATTTCAGAAATTTCGTACTAGTAATTAGAGTAGATTACATTTAAAAATGCTTATAATCAGATTATAGTTATTGTTTTATGGATTACATGATTTACATATTATTCACACAGTGGCATACAATTATTTATAATTTATTGATTCTGGAAGTCTGGACAAAAACAGGAAGAATTTATGCTTGTCATTGTTTTCATGTTTATTAATGTGTTCAATGCAGTTACTTCCAATTCCTATTTTCGTCACCCATTAAAATATAATATTTGCTGAAATATCACAGAAGTTGTTAATATCTCAATAATTTAGCAACACGTTACCATGTTTACAGTTATCTGATATCGATTAATAGTCACACTGACATTCAGGTAAACAAATACAAAATTGATATTGTTTTAGTGTTTAAATTCCTTCTATTTTACATTTTATGATCTAACTATTCGTTTTTTTATCAACTCACTATTCACTCTCTGTCACTAATGTAATGTTTAATGCATTTTATGATGTTGATATACAAAATGGAATGGTTACACTATTTTAAGGTGTCCTTGTTACAGTGCAATTATACAAGTACTGAGTAATACAAATTAACTACATGTACTTACTCTATGGTTAGGTTTAGGATTAGTGTAACAATGCAATTATGCATAATTAATTGTTATAATACTACATGCATTGTGTGTATAAGGACACCTTAAAATAGCGTTACTGAATATATGTTCTTTATTTTTGCTTTTTTATATAAATATGGAACGAACAAGATTTATTATTATATTATATTATTATATATTATTAAATATTATGATTTAAAATAATAATTGTTAGATTACCTAAAAGGAGTAACCTAGATTATGTTACTAACAACAATATTCATCATGTTATCGGGCATGGCCTACAATTCGAAAGTAATTTACCCAGCTCTGCTTACATTAAAAGGTCACATTGTTGGTTTAGCAATATGCATATTGTGGCAAACGGAAGTGCTGCCTTCTCCAAATCAGTCACTGAGGTATGTAGGGAGCAGATTGCGAGAAAGCTCACTTGGTTTTGGAGCAGAGCTCCAAAGTCGAAAAAGTAGATGTTGTATTTCCTATCAGCTCACAGCGGTCTCTCTTGCTACTTGAGGTTTTCTGTTCCCATCAGCTCACTGACTGGTTCTCTGTTTATTTCTTAAGTGCTGCGTTTCAACACCCTTGCGCTCTAATGTCACTCTGTGTGTCGCAACTGGTAGCTGGTTGTTTTAGGTTTGGGTGTTTAAATGTGATCTTCAGGTCTGACTCAGCTGCTCTACCATGTGACAGAGTTTAGCAGTGAATCATTTAGCTTGTGTGTGTGTTTAACAACTGGTAGTTTTGCAGAAGTGAACGGCACACTCATGCACACTGCTATCTGAATCTGGGTCAGTGCTTTTATTGTGTTAGTGGTGTTAGCTGAGGCAAGCATCATTATTATTGTTCAAACTTGGGGTTGGGTTTTTTCAGTATTACACTTTGGTGCATGACACATCCAACACAGTTTGTGTTACGCACATGAATGATTTGTCAAATTATTGTGCCGCTTAATTGATCAGTATGTGTTTATTAGAAAAGTAATAAAAGTGTAAGATCCAGTTTTGCTTAAATATCATTGAGACTTGCAGGTGGGCTATTTTTTGATTAGGCCAGTAAGCAACCACCTAGCAACCATCCATAATAGCATGGCAACCACCTAGCAATGGCTTAGCAACCCCTAATAAAGCATAGCAACCATATAGAAACATGCTAAAACAATCCATAACACCCTTCCAACCATGCATCACTGTGTAAAATCCACCCAGAACACCTTAGCAACCACTCAAAACACCATAACAACATTCTAAAACAACCCAGAACACACTAGCAACCACATAACATGCAAAAACCATCAGAACACCATAGTAACCATATAGCAATGTGCAAAAACTATCCAGTACACCCTAGCAACTGCATAGCAACATGCAGAAAACATTTATAATACTGTAGTAACTGCTCAAAACACCCTAGCAACATCACGGCAACATGCTAAAACCAAACACAACCCTATGGCAACTGCATAGCAAATGTCAGGGAATAAATTCTGAATCCAATAGCAAGTGCAGTGAACAGTTTATTGAACAAGGCAGAGAGTAAATAGATATGATTGTCATAATCGTGGTTCTCGGATGGATGAGCAGAACTTGGCAGCGAGGAGAATGCAATGGGCTGGGCGATGACTGCTGATGCAGACGTCCGGGAAATCCAGAGAGAGAACGCCAAACATCAAAACAGGAACTGAACAAAACACAGGGAGCTGGAGAGCAAACTGGACAGAACAACAGCAGGTGAGCACACCAAACAATCTGATAAAAGACAAGAGCAAACCCTCCACATAAATAGCAGTCCTGATGTGTACTGAGTTGATTAGCTCGTCAGCTGATTTGCCCCAGCATTGAGCGCTGCCAACAGGTGACAAGGACACAGACAAAACAAAAAGAAATGAAAGCACAGACCTGTAAACCGTGACAGCAACATGCAAAAAACACCCTGAACACCTTAGCAACTACTAAAAACACCATAGCAACAGCATTGCAACATTCTAAAACCTCCTAGAACACCCTAGCAACCACACAACATGCAAAAGCCATCGGAACACCTCAGTAATCATATAAAAATGGGCAAAAATCGCCAAGTACATCCTGCCAACCACTCATAATACCCTAGCAACTGCATAGCAACATGCAAAAACCACCTAATACATCCTAGAAACTGTATAGCAGCATGATAAAATCACCCACAACACCCTGCCAAACACATACCAATGTTCAAAAACCACCCAGAACACCTTAAAAACCACTCAAAACAACCTAGCAACCATAAGAGAAAGGTTTATAAATCTTAAGTACCACCCATAGGGTTGCATTATTGAAAAGATAAGCTGACACTGCATTAGCCCCAATCGCTGGCCACCGAAAGACAAACACCAATGTTCCCAGGTCTTAAATTTGCTCGGACCGATAAAGTAAATCTTGTCTCGTTTAGTATAATTGCTGTTCGTTGGTTTCAAGCCTGAATGAAATGGCCATTATTCTCATTCACATGGATCAGAGGCCAGCATCGCCCCAGAGCAACAACAACCTCATCATTTGGTGCCCTGACCCCGCCTACAGCTCATCTCTCTGACGTTTTTAACACCCTAATTTACAACCCCTCTCACAAGGACATATTAGTCCCCCAACCCCTAGTCGACACCCCAAAGCCTTTGCTCTTTACAAGCACGCACATAGTAGCCATCGGGACAAATCTCTGAGTTTTTATTGGTGGTTTGATATAGACTTTGACGAAACGGTATGCTTCACTCTGCTTACATGGCAGTCAAATTATCGCAGTCATTTACATGGACGTGACTTCAAACAGACACACAAGCGTATATTCCTTCACCCGTCTGGTTAATGCCGCCAGCCTTGGAGTTTAATCCCAAAATCAATCTCCTCTCCAGGGTTTCCACTTGCTTCACCGTGGCCTTGACAGACAATAAGATCCAGAAGAGAGAGAGAGCGCGAGAGATCATCCGTCTGAAAAGTAGGTTTTCCATTCAAACCAGCTCACCCTTATTCTTCCCATTCATGGCGCTGGGGATGGCTGTTTAGACCAGACAGGTCTGTCGTCTGTGCCAGATTGAAGGCAGATACTGGGACACCCCTTGCTGAGGAACATCTGGACATCATGCGCATCTATTCATCTACTTAACAGCAGAATAGAGATTATGCAAGTATTGTGAAGATCTCTTTAGGAAGAGGACATGAACTCAGAAGCTTAAAGATTTACATGTTTGTGTTGGAAGGTTAATGCAAATGTAAGATGGCGCCATGTAAACTTCGGATTATCTGGTTATATAAGGTTCTTCGGGGACACATCCTTTCAATGTTTAGGTTTAATATTAATAACCAACTGTGTGTGTGTGTGTGTGGGGGGGGGGCGGTATTCGCATATTTCAATTATCAATTAATAATTATTTATCCTATTCATTTTGCTTCAAGACCCAGATTTTACTTTGGACATCAAGTAGCAACCAAACACGGTATCCAAATTGTTCCCTCATACAAATTTATTCAGAGAAATCTGGTCATAAAATGAGTTAATATTATATTGAATATAATATTACGGTTGCAGTAGGTGCAGATTTGGCACCCTGTCTAAATGAAACCAAATTAATTTGAGCCTTGAGTTTGATTAGATGGACAACCCTTGACATAAACAACAAAAGAAGCATTTACCCACCATTTTAAGAGTAATAAGCATGCTAATATGATTATTTGCATAAGGAGGTTTTTCCTGCTGTCCTAAACCCCATTTTGGCGTTGTGACCTGCCAGTGCTGTCATTGACAGCAATGAGATTAAAATGAGAGCAGATGGAGAATTGGTACACTACTTCTCCAGATTTTCTCTCAGTTATCTCACACATTTAATCTTTAGTGTTTCAAATACTTCTCCAACACTTCTACCAAATGCTTCTACCAAGATGCCAAATGTCTACAACCAAATGTCAGATACATCTACAACGCTGCACTTGTATTGTATGTCAATAATTTATTTCAGTAATGTTCTCATTTGTGTCTTTTTATTTCTCCGAAGGATCTACAGGAGAAACATCTGAGACTAAGTCTCCTTGGCTATGAAAGAGTAACTTCTTTTCCTATGGGAACTTAGGACAGGGAAACCTCATCTTCATATCACATCACAAAGGCTTCAAAAACTCTATAAACACAATAACCATAATCTGGGCGACCACCGCTACAATCTCCGTCCTGCAGATCCAGACATATTGTCCCAAAAGGATGGAGGGGCTTGAAAAAGACAGACAGAAAGTAAGAACGAAAAGGGGATAAACGTTGATATTTCATACAGGTTGAGGATAGTTTCTGTTGAAGAGTGATTAGTTCCTTTAGGTCTTTATTGAGGTGATGTTTTACTGCTCAGTAAGTCATTTTTCTTCATTGCAGTTGAATTTGGGACCCCTGCCCCCTTCTTAAAACCTGGTTGTGTGTATGCTGGGGGTGGTGGGAGCCTCGTCCCCTGCCCCAGACAATGGGTGCAGATGGCCTTCAGGGTGGGGTGAATGTGGGGTGGGTAAAGATAGACATCTGCAAGAAACAGAGGGAGAGAGTGTGGCGTTTCATTTTGGAAAGCTACCGGTGTATTTTGGAAAGGAGGAATTTGCCAAAACAAGTCAAGAAGAGACAAGTCTACACATATTAACATCAAAGTCATCTGCATAATAAAAGCAGTATTGTTTTCAGTTATTTACTAACCCTCATGTTGTTCCAAAACAATTTGGTTTCGTACACCTGAAAGTAGATATTTTGCAGGATGTCCAAGCTGCTTGTTTCCCTGCAACAAAGTTATTTATCCTCTCTAGCTCCAAAAAGGACAAAAACTGTATAAAAGGTGTCTATATAACTTTTTTGCGGTGTCACGTTAATCTCTTTTGAGTGAAGTGTGGTTGACTCAGTGTCTCTTCTTTAGTTAACCACGTTTCTGTCCTTGTTTCATTATCTCTTACAGTTTAAATTGTTTTTGTTAAATCAGACACCATGTGTTGCTGAGGAACTGACAAATCTCTGCCCCTGGTGCAAATGGGTCAGTGTGGTTTTGGGTGTAAGGCTGATATACGCGATCAAGAAAACCCATCTCATTCTTAAGTCTTACACCCGATCTACCCTGCAAGAATACATGATACATCTAGAGCTTGACCGTCATAATCACCCAAGCTAAGCCGAGCACTTGCTGACAGATTTGTTTATAACGGGAGCTTTCATGTTTAGTCATGCCATGTCACCCGCTTGTAGTCCATTCATCTGTCACTTTGTAGAAGCTAATCAAATTAAGACAAATGCCAGTGTGGGTGTGACACTGTCCTCATCTTTGAAAACTGTGAACAAAACGTTCCTTTACAAAGCAATATGTAAAGGAAAATATATGAGTCAGACTTAAATAACTTGTCCACTTCCAATACAGATAAACATTTTTGTGCAGTGAATTTACTGGAAACTCTAGTTTAAGCTTTTAGCTGTGTTTTGGAGCATGGTAGCACGTTTACATTGAGGAAGGTTTCTTGCAGGTCCACGTTGGTCATTAGCTGATTCTTATTTGGTCAATCCAGCCCCTACGTTCCAAAAAAACAGCCTGACTCCTTGGTGTAAGTTTATTTGTTAATGGTCAAAGATGGTCTACCCTCTTATCACCAACTTGGACCAGCCGATAACCAGCTTGGACCAGCAAAAACCCAACCACCAGCTGGACATATCAAAACGTACAACATGTTTACAGAACAGTGTCTGGTTGACCAACTAAAGGCCAACTTGGACCTGCAAGAAACCAGCTACCATGTTACAAAAGACAGCTAGCATAAGGCGGAAGCTAGATTTCCAGCATGGCTGCCAGGACAATGTAACTATCAAAATTCAATTTCCAAATATAGCTGCAAGCAGCGATGGCGGGCCCAAGCCGAGTGCAAACGCCACCGCGGTGGCATCAGGAAAACTGTGGCCAACGGGCACATGCATTACAGTAACCCTCTAGCAGTTTGGATTTAAGGGATACAGCAATGAAAGGGTTAATCCGAACCATCAGGACACACACACAACAAAATATAAAACTTTGGTAATCCTTTTAACAAGGTTTCAGGTATTAGCATTAACTATATTAATTAACATGAACAATAATTATACAGCATTTATTAATGTTAGTCTCTATCTATCCTCTCTCTCTCTCTCTCTCACACACACACACACACACAAAATAACAATATAGAAAACTTTTCAATAAGGTTTTTAGCTTTTAACATTATACTTTCAATAAGGTTTCAGTTATTAGCATTAACTATATTAATTAACATGAACAATAATTATACAACATTTATTAATATTAGTCACTCTCTTCCCTCTCTCTCTCACACACACACACACACACACACACACACACACACACACACACACACACACACACACACACACACACACACACACAGAGAACAATATATTCAACTTTTGTAGCAAACTGTTTTCAATAAGGTTTTAGCTTTTAACATTATATAAGTTAAAATGAACAATAGTTTTTATAGCATTTATTAATCTTAGTTAATATTATGTTCAAAATTGACTACTACATTATAAATAAAAATGTGTTAATGTACATTTGTTACTATACCATGACCTAAAATAAAAAATACTTACACAAATACAGTAAAAATATGCTGTTAGTACTTAGTCTGTTAGTTTTGAATTAACTAATGTTTAAAACAATATTATTGAACTATAGTTACAGCAGCGGTTCTCAATTCCAGCAAATTCAGAAATTCTAGCAAAATCGCTAGCACGTCGTCCCGGGGCTATTGTGTTTACCAGTCGGGCTACCAATATGTATCACTGGCCTGCCCGATGGGCTACCTTAAATACAGGGTTCCCGCAGGTCCTTCTAAACTCCTCAATTTAGTTGTATCAAATTTAAGGCCGTAAAATGTTGTAAATACGTTAAATGGTTTAAGAAAAGTCTTCATTTATAATTTCAAGAGGTCTTTCAGTTTCAATCGTGAAAGGGCTGATTAAACTTCAAAAAGGTAATGATGTCATTGAATAAATATGAGCGCTGCACGTTTTAAAGTCAAAACGCAGCGCGGATGTTTATGTATCTCTGAAGGGAACCGACTGTCCTCAGAAATGTGTCGTTGGCATTTTCATTTCATCTTGCCTATAATGCCTGATAAAACAGCGCTTATGAGCGAGGACGGTGCTGCTTTTGTGTACAGCTGTTACCGGGGAATACACTATATTAAGCCGCTCCTGAAGCACCACCTCGAGCCAGAGAATCAATATGAATGAAAAAAGTTAATGTGCCTACTAAAAATCTAAACAATTAAGACCCTAATATTTATACATTTTAAATTAATATAATTTATGTTGAACTTATCCCTTTTCATAAAAATGGTTTAAAGGCTGAAATGCCATTTTACGATTTTTGTTTTTGTGAAAACCTGTATCTGAACTGTAAATCATGTCATTTATGGCTTAATATGAGACCATAGACATTGTCCAACCCCCCACTCATACGGTGTTGATGTGACTTGTGTTTATCTCTTAAAAAGGGTCATAAATTGCCTTAAATTGATTAAAAAAATTCAGCACATACCCTGTAAATAATGAAATAAACTCCCTTGATATTTGTGTATTGAAAAAGTTTTTGATTGACATTTAGACACCTATCTGATTATATATGTATATATTTTTAAAACCTGTATCTGAACTGTAAATCATGTCACTTATGGCTTAATATGAGACCATAGACATTGTCCAACCCCCCACTCATACAGTGTTGATGTGACTTGTCATCTGGTGTTCATCCTTAGTATTACAGTCTTCTCCTTTTACCTATTATCAGTGATAGCTTAAATTTAAATAACTGTACTATGATTTATTAGGTAAGTAAATTAGTAAATAGTGTTTATTTCAGTGTTTATAATGTGTGTGGGCCGAATGTGTGTGAGTGTGTGTGTGTCCTGAGGCTGGCTGATCTCTCTCTCTCTCTCTCTCTGTCAAACTTAAAAGACAGCCCGATCCCCCCCACCCACTCACTTCACACCACACACACATACACACACAGGGCCGGCCCTGCTCACACACACAGTCATAGAAGAGAGAAGAGTGTGATCAAATGCCTGATAGTTTTTTTATTTTCTCTCATCCATAGAGTTTTGTAAAGTCATGAAACTAACCATACTTCCTCAGAATGATTTTTTTCCTGCATGTAAATAGTTTTGAATTTTTTGGAGAAAACTTTTTTTAAAGATATAAGATATTTCTGCTATCTGTTTTTTCTCTCACTTTAATAAACCACTATTTAAACACCGTTCAAGCTCCCTCTCCCTCCCTCAACCCTCCTCACTGTCACACTGAAAAGACAGCCCCCTCCATTCCACTTCACACACACAGGGCCGGCCCTGCACACACACACACACACACACACACACACACACACACACACACACACACACATATACACACACTCATAGAAGAGAGTAGACTGAGATGAAATGCATGATAGTTTTTTAATTTTCTCTCATCCATAGAGTTTTGTAAAGTCATGAAACTAACCATACTTCCTCAGAATGACTTTTTCCCTGCATGTAAAAAGTTTCAAAGTTTTAGTAAACTGCACTTTAAAGATATAAGAACATTTCTGCTATCTTTTTTTACCCTCACTTTAATAAACCACTATTTAAACACCGTTCAAGCTATCCGCAAGCCGTTCGCAATTTAGCATCTTCAGTGTCTTGGCATCATGTTGACAAAGCTTGGTGTGAACTACTTGTTTCTTCTTGGAGGAGTATGAATTAGTTTGCAGCTTGATTATTCCAGAAATTGACATTAAAACAAAAATAGCCGGCTTCCTGTTGGTCGTAGCTAATGAGTGTAAATTAGAAAGTTGTCCGGCTTGATGAGAACAATATATGTACTGAGTTTGGTGACTGTAGCTAAAATTAACCCCCCATGTTTTGACAAAAGGTGGCGCTATAGAGTGCCTCCTCCACGCCCGTTTATGAGCTTTTGCCAGTGTCTATCTATAATTAATACTGATGTGTGTGTTGAGTTTTATGAAATTCTAAACATCTTAAGTGCCTCAAAATCACCAGAAGATATATTGAGGTTTGACACGTTGCCATGGCAACAATATTTTAGATATCAATATTCCCTTGACAGTTTCACATCGGCCGTTTTTTGACATTATTCTGATGAAGTTTGAAGCAAATTGGGTAAAAGTAAGATGCTGAATTCAAAGCATTTTGAAAATCACACACTTCCTGCTGCCAGTTGGTGGCGCTATAACTTTGCCTCATAATTGTCACATCGATGCGATCGGCTTCATACACCGAACAAACCACTGAATTGTGATCAAAATCAGACAATGTATGTGGACTTTATTAGACACTTCCTGTCTCTCAATTCTTGCCATAACTTCATCGCCTCGCCACGGGCAAACCATTCGAGATATCAAAAATCCCTCCGCAATTTAGCATCCCCAATGTCTTGAGATCACGTTCACCGGGTTTGGTGCTCGTGTGTTGAAAATCCTGGGAGGAGTATTTCAAATTCCAGAGCATGTGCTTTTTAAACAGCCCTGAATAGCCGACTTCCTGTTGGGCGGAGCCCATGACATGTGACACAAAAGTTGTTCAGCTCGATAAGATCTATATGTGTACCGAGTTTCATATGAATAAGTGCAAGTATGTGTGAGCTACACATCAAGTTTTCTGATGGTTTTCCAGGGGGCGCCGTAGAGCCTCTGTGCCACGCCTGGGTCCCAGCCTCAGCGGCGTCCTAAATGCCGCGGGTTCCAATGTGTGTGCACATTTTCAAGAGTTTTTGACCATGTTAAGCCCCCCAAAAATGCCCGGATAGTCGGTAAAAAAAAAAAAAGAATCCTAAGGAAAACAATAGAATAGCTGACTTCCTGTTGGGCGTAGCCCATGACATGCGGTACAAAAGTTGTTCGGCTCGATGAGATCTATATGTGTACCGAGTTTCATATTAATACGTGCAAGTATGTGTGAGCTACACATCAAGTTTTCTGATGTGTTCCAGGGGGCGCCGTAGAGCCTCTGTGCCACGCCCGGGTCCCAGCCTCAGCGGCGTCCTAAATGCCGTGGGTTCCAATGTGTGTGCACATTTTCAAGAGTTTTTGACCATGTTAAGCCCCCCAAAAATGCCCGGATAGCCTCAAAATCACCAAAAAAAGAAAATTGAGGTTTGACGCGTTGCCATGACAACAGTATTTTAGATATCAATATTCCCTTCACAGTTTCACATCGGCCGTGTTTTTACAGTATTCTGATGAAGTTTGAAGCAAATTGGGTAAAAGTAAGATGGTGAATTCAAAGCATTTTCAAAATGACACACTTCCTGTTGCCAGTTGGTGGCGCTATAACTTTGCCTCATAATTGTCACATCAATGCGATCGGCTTTATACACCGAACAAACCGATGAGATCTATATGTGTACCGAGTTTCATATTAATACGTGAAAGTATGTTTGAGCTACACATCAAGTTTTCTGATGGTGTTCCAGGGGGCGCCGTAGAGCCTCTGTGCCACGCCTGGGTCCCAGCCTCAGCGGCGTCCTAAATGCCGTGGGTTCCAATGTGTGTGCACATTTTCAAGAGTTTTTGACCATGTTAAGCCCCCCAAAAATGTCCGGATAGTCAAAAAAAAACTAAAAAAGAGTCCTAAGGAAAACAATAGAATAGCCGACTTCCTGTTGGGTGGAGCCCATGACATGCGGTGCAAAAGTTGTTCGGCTCGATGAGATCTATATGTGTACCGAGTTTCATATGAATACGTGCAAGTATGTGTGAGCTACACATCAAGTTTTCTGATGTGTTCCAGGGGGCGCCGTAGAGCCTCTGTGCCACGCCCGGGTCCCAGCCTCAGCGGCATCCTAACTGCCACGGGTTCCAATGTGTGTGCAAATTTTCAAGAGTTTTTGACCATGTTAAGCCCCCCAAAAATGCCCGGATAGACTCAAAATCACCAAAAAAAGAATATTGAGGTTTGACACGTTGCCATGGCAACAGTATTTTAGATATCAATATTCCCTTCAGAGTTTCACATCGGCCATGTTTTTACAGTATTCTGATGAAGTTTGAAGCAAATTGGGTAAAAGTAAGATGGTGAATTCAAAGCATTTTGAAAATCACACACTTCCTGCTGCCAGTTGGTGGCGCTATAACTTTGCCTCATAATTGTCACATCGATGCGATCGGCTTCATACACCGAACAAACCACTGAATTGTGATCAAAATCAGACAATGTATGTGGACTTTATTAGACACTTCCTGTCTCTCAATTCTCGCCATAACTTCATCGCCTCGCCACGGGCAAACCGTTTGAGATATCAAAAATCCCTCCGCAATTTAGCATCCCCAATGTCTTGAGATCACGTTCACCGGGTTTGGTGCTCGTGTGTTGAAAATCCTGGGAGGAGTATTTCAAATTCCAGAGCATGTGATTTTTAAACAGCCCTGAATAGCCGACTTCCTGTTGGGCGGAGCCCATGACATGCAGCGCAAAAGTTGTTCGGCTTGATGAGATCTATATGTGTACCGAGTTTCATATGAATACGTGCAAGTATGTGTGAGCTATTCATCAAGTTTTCTGATGGTGTTCCAGGGGGCGCTGTAGAGCCTTTGTGCCACGCCCGGGTCCCAGCCTCAGCGGCGTCCTAACTGCCGCGGGTTCCAATGTGTGTGCAAATTTTCAAGAGTTTTTGACCATGTTAAGCCCCCCAAAAATGCCCGGATAGTCGATAAAAAAAAAAAAAAAAAAAAAAGAATCCGGAGGAAAACAATAGGGCCCTGCGCCTTAGGGCCCTGCGCCTTTCTGGCTTGGGCCCTAATTAAACAGTTTGGGTTTTGGTTGGGTCGCCTCTTGATGTGCAGAAGTAAAATCGGGTTACTAATCAATGGTTGTTTTTCTCCTTTCGAGAAACACAATGGCATCAGTGTGACCTACTGCTCGATATAGTTGCCTTGAGACTGATGAATTACATGCGCACAATGGGCTTATCTCACAAGGAGGCCAGTGTGTGTGCGTTATGACACAGGGTCGTCCTGGATTAGCCGGCCGATCGGTCCTCATTGTGCACGCTAAGATATCCTGAGAGTTCACAGGACAGGGTGTCTCTCACAGTATTGTGTTACAGGAGAGAGAGAGAGCCAACAGGTACAAAATGAACCTAAATATGATCTCGTGCTTTTTTCCTCCCCTCTCTTTCTCTTCACTCCCCTCCCTCCATTCTTGGCAGCCGGCTGTCACACGGGAGACACATTGCATGACTCCCTCCTTTTATTTTCCCCCACTGCATTCTCTCTGAACCATCAGCCTGTTAAAGGGAGGAAGAGATGCAGACGGATATTGGTGGTGTTGTTTCGGCACTTTAATCCCTTTTTAATGTCAGATTTAGGAAAGAGGCAGAGAGGGACTGGCGAAGACCGAGCCAGATTCCAGTGCCGAGTTGGCCTCCTAGAGTCTTGCTGCAAGTCATTCCATCTAAACACAATCTCATAGTGGCCTGTCCTCATTTAGAGGGCTGATGGGAGCGTGTTTATCATCGCATTGCTGACATGGCTTTGGATCGTTTGGCTCCAATTCAAGAAGCTTCTGTTCTCTCTGAAACGGGCTCGGATTGAGGCTGTTACAGTCTGACTGGTGCTAATTTTAGTCCTGGCTTATCTGGACTTGCACACTTTACTTCTAATTATAAAAGAAAGCTGTTGTAAAATAGCCATTATAAAGTGGATATTTCTGGACAGTTCTGACCAGTCAATGTCCATCAAAACCAAGGCCTTTAGCCATGATACAAATACAGTTTTGCAGTTCATGTCTGTTGGCACAGAAATCATGGAAATGCTAATGTACTTCAAAATTATAGCAACATTATTTAGAAAAGCAAAAATATTTGTTTGCAGTGGCATAGACACACTTTTGCTTAATAACAGGGGGACCATACTGTGGATATATTGTGGCTTTGGATGCAAGTATCGGAATACAAATAATATTGATATAATACTGTCATCAAAGACCCCATTTGAAACTAAATGCAGATGTTTACTTTTAAAGCATACATTTTATTTAAACAATAGGGTTTACATTCACAGATGGAGGCATATTATTTTAGCCCTACTGTTACAGCGTGGAATACTATTTAAACCTACTGTTCATATACAGGTGCATCTCAATAAATTAGAATTGTTGTGGAAAGTTAATTTATTTCAGTAATTCAACTCAATTTGTGAAACTTGTGTATTAAATAAATTCAATGCACACAGAATTAAGTAGTTTAAGTCTTTGGTTCTTTTAATTGTGATGATTTTAGCTCACATTTAACAAAAACCCACCAATTCACTTTCTCAACAAATTAAAATACTTCATAAGACCAATAAAAAAAAACATTTTTTGTGAATTGTTGGCCTTCTGGAAAGTATGTTCATTTACTGTATACGTACTCAATACTTGGTAGGGGCTCTTTTTGCTTTAATTACTGTCTCAATTCGGCGTGGCATGGAGGTGATCAGTTTGTGGCACTGCTGAGGTGGTATGGAAGCCCAGGTTTCTCGGACAGTGGCCTTCAGCTCATCTGCATTTTTTGGTCTCTTGTTTCTCATTTTCCTCTTGACAATACCCCATAGATTCTCTCTGGGGTTCAGGTCTGGTGAGTTTTCTGGCCAGTCAAGCACACCAACACCATGGTCATTTAACCAACCTTTGGTGCTTTTGGAAGTGTGGGCAGGTGCCAAATCCTGCTGGAAAATGAAATCAGCATCTTTAAAAAGCTGGTCAGCAGAAGGAAGCATGAAGTGCTCCAACATTTCTTGGTAAACGGGTGCAGTGACGTTGGTTTTCAAAAAACAAAATAGACCAACACCAGCAGATGACATTGCACCCAAATCATCACAGACTTTGGAAACGTAACACTGGACTTCAAGCAACTTGGGCTATGAGCTTCTCCATCCTTCCTCCAGACTCTAGGACCTTGGTTTCCAAATGAAATACAAAACTTGCTCTCATCTGAAAAGAGGACTTTGGACCACTGAGCAACAGTCCAGTTCTTCTTCTCCTTAGCCCAGGTAAGACGCCTCTGACGACAACTGTAGCCAAATTCCTTGACACGTCTGTGTGTGGTGGCTCTTGATGCCTTGACCCCTGACTCAGTACATTCCTTGTGAAGTTCATCAAAATTCTTGAATCGATTTTGCTTGACAATCCTCATAAGGCTGCGGTTCTCTCGGTTGGTTGTGCATCTTTTTCTTCCACACTTTTTCCTTCCACTCAACTTTCTGTTAATATGCTTGGATACAGCACTCTGTGAACAGCCAGCTTCTTTGGCAATGAATGTTTGCGGCTTACCCTCCTTGTGAAGGGTGTCAATGATTGTCTTCTGGACAACTGTCAGATCAGCAGTCTTCCCCATGATTGTGTAACCTAGTGACCCAAACAGAGAGACCTTTGCAGGTTTTTTGAGTTGATTGGCATGTCACCATATTATAATTGTTGAGATAGTGAATTTGTGGGTTTTTGTTAAATGTGAGCCAAAATCATCACAATTAAAAGAACCAAAGACTTAAACTACTTTAGTCTGTGTGCATTGAATTTACTTAATACACAAGTTTCACAATTTGAGTTGAATTACTGAAATAAATGTAAAAATAATTTATTGAGATGCACCTCTATTCTATTTAAACATTTTACATAGCATTTACCTATTTTATCTAACATTTCTGACTTTAATCTCAAATGAAGGTTTATATCTCCTAGTTCAGACTTTATAACTCGATTAAACTCCACAATTGTGAGTTTGTCAATACTGAGGAAAAAAAGCCAGAATTATGGTATTTAAAAATCATGATTCTGAGGAAAAAAAAGAATGACGAGTTGATTTTTTCTTATCAGAATTGTAAGATATAATCTTGGAATTGTGAGAAAAAGTCAGAATTTCGGAAATAAACAAATAAAATGTTGTGTTTTTATTCTATGAACTCCATAGACTATTTTGAAGAAAGCACAAGCCCTTTGAAAAGTTGGTAAACAGCCTTCGGTCGTACTTTCTAGCCATTTGGCAGTTACGCTAACAGGTGTGGTCTCAGGACTCCCATCAGATATTCGGAACATTTTATTCAAATGGTCTTGCGTTCACATGCAGACCATGAGAGTTTAGGTATGCATAAGTGTTATAAGTCACACACACACACATCCATCTCTGTCACTTAGGAAACCTGACCCTCCTATTTACGTCTGCTCAGGTCAATACGGGAGAGGGACGCACGGGAGGCAATCTGCAGAGCGCAAGGGCTGATCCTGATTAACCCTCACTGACCTACACTGTCATCCTACACTGCGTGTGAGAAAGAGAGAGTGTGAGCCAGGTCACCATGTGCTATTGTGGGTAGGACACTGCTTAGGGATCGTGTCTGTGTGTGAACCTGCAGTGCCATGGGCTCCATTAAAGGCATTGTCCCCTAGTTGGGACATCCTTCTACCTCCCTCCACGATGACCCCGCTGACCTCTTTTCATGCGTAGAGGCGGTCTGCTTCTCTCGCCCTGGCACAGGGATGGGACGGTTTCTTCCTTGAAAGTAGTTGGGGGGACTCCAATACACCATCTGCTCCAGATGTCTTGCCCATTGGACACCGGTTCACAGCAGGACTCGTCACCCAAGGAAATTATACCAACAGATTATCATTTACACCCTTAAAGACAAATGATCTGTTGACATTAGAAAGGCACACTGCTGCCCATTTAAAGTGGGTTCACAGCAGCGAACATAAAATATATGGATTTTAGTCCATCATTTGCAAGATTAAAGTCAGAATTGTGAGATAAAATAGATAAATGCTATATAAAATTTTTAAATGGTATATATGAACAGTAGGTATAAATAGTATTCCATGCTGTAACAGTAGGGCTAAAACCATATGACTCCATATGTGAATGTTTAAATAAAATGTATGCTTTCAAAGTAAACATCTGTGTTGGCGCCTTTTATATATAAAAAATATATATAAACACACATATACATATATATACAGGTGCATCTCAATAAATTACAATGTCGTGGAAAAGTTCATTTATTTCAGTAATTCAACTCAAATTGTGAAACTTGTGTATTAAATAAATTCAATGCACACAGACTGATATTCTCATGAATATCATAGCCTAGAATAGTTGTGCGAAAGCTATTTCATGTGAACTTTGCATTTCAGGATATAAATGCCGTTCATCTGACACCTTCTGCAGCTCACCCATGTTCTCCGCTTGACGTTTAGCATCACACCCTGACAGTGAACTTGGCAAGGATCATAAGAACATTGTGTCTCCTGACGGTTCAGTTAGATCGGTCCTGATTTCTGAACAAACTGTCCGGGCTTTTCAGGGAGGGAAGGAGTGATGCAGAAGTGCTGAAAGAACAAAAAAAGGAGTCTGGTCTGCGAGGGTTTTGCCGACACAAATCCACCTCCTCTTCAGCTCCACAGATCTCATCTCTGTGAGCGTGTTTCTCTATGTTCATCCCCTCTGGCTGGGCATCCATCTGGACTTGAGCTGTTTTATTGTTTTGACACTCACAGCAGGACACCGTCTGGAGACCTGGGGCCCCCATCCTTCACTCTCTCTCTTTCTAACACCCCCACTTCAGTTCTTCTCGCTCTTCTCCGGCTTAATGTCGAGATCCTGTGGTCTTCCACTAGAGCCCATCTAAATGATACAGCCACAAGAAACACCAGTTTCCCGGCTCGCTCTGTTCTCTTGGGACGCCCCACGTCTGAATGGCTGTTTTGTCTAAGGACTGGTGTTTTTTCGGCCCACTGACCAACTTCCCACAGCTCCTGCAGCCATGAGCTCACAGGACAAACACAACAACAATGCAGCTGGGCGGCCGAGGAGCCTTTCTTCCCGACAGGAAGGACATTTCTGGAGCACACGTGGTTAAAAAACAACTGCTTTGAAGCTACATGGAAATGTTTTCTTTAACATTACCTTTGAATTCTACTTTTGGTAATGTGTTATTTGGAATGTCTACTTATTAGTATGTAGTGCTTGGAAACAGGGTGCAAAATGAACACTGGAAGAGTCGCAGAAGGGAGTAAATATTGGTCTTCAGATTAAATAAACTAGACAGCAAATAACTTTATACTTCATAAGAACATGCTATATTAAATATTTTAACCAAATTATAATCAGAAGCAACTCCATATGCCCAGAATAAGATTAAGAAAATATTCGTAATATTATTAGTGATGTGCAACAATTAATCGTGATTAATCGTATCCAAAATAAAGTGTTTGTTTACACAATATGTGCACGTATTGTATATAGTTATATAAATACACGTGGTTATATTCAACAAAAATAGGTTATGTTTATATACAATATTAACTATATCATTAAAAATATATACACAATAAATATACACCGTACACACATCTAAGCAAAAACTTATTTTGGATGCGATTAATCATTGCACAACATTAAATATTATACATGTTCTATATTGAAAGGAGAGAAGAGAGAGAGAGAGAGAGAGAAAAACTTTAGGCATCATAAACTGATGAAGGTAATTCTATTTTTTTTTATTTAATAATGAAAAAAATAGGGCTAATTAAAATAAAAAAAATAGTATTTTGTATTTTAAAGTCAAACTTACAAGTAATATAAATAATTACAGCATTGCGTTTCTTTGTAAAAACAAAAAAATTGTTACCCATTTATTTTTAAATATAAATTGTGTATAATTTTTTTGAGTGACCATTTTAATTTATGTTAAATATCACTTTTTAAATATAAATTGAGTTGATACATGTTTAATTGGGAGACCTTTTTTTTCATTATTTTCATTTCACCTGCACGCACACCCGTGTATGTATGTATGTATATAAACAACCCAAAGCACATACATACCTGTAAATATAAACAGAATATACATATCATTTATTTTTCTTATAAATATTAGAATTAAGTGTATTCATTTTTAATTGAGACATTTTTATTGTTTTAATTTTTGCATGCATGCACACAGAAACATTTTATTATTTATTTATTATTACATATATATCATGGCTATTATGAAATAATATAAAGAATCCAAAGCAAGCATTCCAATAAGGTCATATGAAAAGGAAAGAAAAATCACAAGGCCTCTTTTATTCTTTTGCATTTAATATTGATGCTTCATATACAACCTTCAAAACATTCATTTTCACGGGCAAAAAATGTACTACAAGGCTGATAATATTTGGGTCACTATAGAGGCTAATCTTAACAGTTTCACAATGCATAGGTCTGACCCCAGCTCAGCATTATTCTATGGCTCTATGAGAGACAAATGAGCCGTCTGAGAAGAATCAAATTAGATGTGCAGGGAAAACGAAAGCAAACGAGGCTTGTGAAACAACCGATCTACAACCAGCCTCATTCTAATCACTGTGTCCTAAAACAGCAAAGCCGACCACAGTGAGCATTAGGGATTTGCCCCACTCACTCAATCGCCCACGGTTTAACTAACGCATGAATCGCACCAGTGTCTGGATAAATGTGTTGCATATTTCAGGTGTTGCATTCATGGGAAAAATGCAGAAAGGCACATCAGCACAAACACAATAGTGAAGCACCTGCTTTCAAACGAACAGTCTGGCGCTTGTGCAAAAGGAATCGGATGCAAATTCAATCTTTTGAGAGGTCAAAGTGAAGAATAGACTGGATTTCTCAACAATGAGCATTACTTGTTAAGATATGGATGTTAAAAATTCTACATATTCTTAAAGTAAAAGCATTGTTTTTGCTGAAAAGAGGGCATTTACTATCCTGCAGCAGGGCTGGTCTTTGGTTGTTATTGGTGCATATTGGGGAGTTTTCAGTTAAAAGTGCTTCATACATAAATGTAATGGGAAACAAGTGCTGATTATTTCATGCTAATGCGGTTGTGAACCCCCCCCCCTCTCTCTCTCTCACACACACACACGATTTTTAGGAACATGTTTTGCTGTGTCAGAAAAGCACTGCCTTGTTTGTTTACACCGTTTTAACAACACATCCTTAAAGAGATAGCTCACCCAAAAATCACAATTTGCTCATCCTCAGGCCATCCGATTACATCACTTGCTCACCAACGCATCCTCTGCAGTGAATGGGTGCCGGAGGAAACATTATTATGGACTTTTTTTTAAGCAAGTTTGTTAAAAACGCTTTTTGATAGACAAACATGCAGCTTTTCTCTTCACAATACGTTAACTGATGGACTGGAGTGGTGTGGATTACTGCGATGTTTTTATAAGCTGTTTGGACTCTCATTCTGATGGCACCCATTCACTGCAGAGGATGCGTTGGTGAGCAAGTGATGCTAAATTTCTCCAAATCTGATAAGGAAAAAAACTCATCATTGATGCAAATGGTATTTGAAAGCTATTGTATGAATTTAGATGACTGGTAATAAGGGGTTTTGCTATATAGCGGTGATATTGGCGATAACAGTGATATTGTTAATGTTAATGAAATGTTTTCCCATTTCTACGAAAACGTTGATTAGACGGACATATTTGGCCTTGCATTAGAATCCAGTTAAAAGAAGTTCAACGTCTCTAGACATTGCTTTTTTGGTGCTCCCAGTCAAAAATGACCAGCTTGTAAATCTTATGCTATATTATTACCAAATATCGCATACGTCGCGGTGCTCTCGTGAACACGCGGTGAAGACTGATACGGAAGAGAAGAAATAGTTGAATAAAGTCGGTATTTTTGTTTTCTTTGCACACAAAAAAATATTCTCGTAACTTAATAAAATGAATGTTGAATTTGAGCAAAGTCATTACGTTTTAGTACAATGCAATTACATGAACTATTTTCAGGAAAAGGAAAATCGTGTATCTTGAGTGTGATTTATCGGTCAAAAATAGAGGAAAGACAAAAAGTTCATTTTAATTTGATTTGTAGCATTTTTTTTGTCAAAAGGTCTCCATTTCCAATAATCACAAATTATTTTAGCCATGATAATAGTGTAGTGAATATCTTGTGAGCTCTGCATATAGTGCACAAAGCATAACTACAACTTTTATGATACTTGCACTGTATTTTTTGGCCAGTATTATCTTTCAACAGAGTGAATATTGAACAGTTCTCATTTTGTGTTCCACAAAAAAAAATCATTTTTCTGAGGTAAACTAACCTTTGAAATGTAACGTTCCCCTTTTAATTAACATTTGCATTTCATAACTGTGAAATGGTGGTTTATGAAGAACTGAGAAAAAGCAATGAATTATGTAAACAAAAGCATAAATGGAGTGAGCTGCATGTTTCCGTGCTTCTTAAAATAGTTTATTTGTCAATTTACACTGATTAGCAATTCATCTAAAAGCAATCTGTTAGAGAACCATTTCTATACGATTTCACAGCTCAAACTCGCATGGCAAAGCAAACAGGCTTTCTGAACCACAGACTAACGGAGAGGCTTTCGTAAAACAAGCTGCAAAATGGTCAAAAGAGTTCAAGGAAAAAAATAGAACAGAATGTGATGCAGTTAACGCTTCCTACACTTCCTGAAAAGAAAAAAACGCAACAGAAACAAAAGCAAAAAAAGAGCCAAACCAAGGAAAACTTTAACGCAATAAAATGAGTTAATCTTGCCGTCCGTCCCAGTTCTCGCTCCCGGTGCAGCTTTAAATGCGTTTTAATCCAACGCCTGGCCCGCGTCCAAAAGCACATGCTATTTACACAGCTTAGAAGTGTCTGTCTCTCTCTCCGTGGCCAAGCCAGTACTTCACATTGCCCACTGGGATAAACATATCTCTCTCTCTCTCTCTGTGCTTCCTCCTCTTCCTCCCCCACGGGACGACCACATTCGGGCCTAACGGAGTCCAAACTGAGGTCAAACTGCTAATCTTAACCATAAGAGATTAGCTTTTGGTGTACATTCTGTTTACGGAGCGTCATCTTGTGGGACAGGGCAAATCGAGCAACCTCTGACCTCAAGGGAACTGGATGTGGTGGAGGGAAGATGAGTAAATCAATCCAGTTTTCGAGGAAAACGAAACGCTGTACAACGCCGTTGCTCAAAGTTTAGTAACACTGAGGCTTCGGATGGTTATGGCATGACCGGAAGGTGACATAATGAATGATGTAGCACTGTAAAGGCCCAGAATGTGTTGGGAATCAATTACAATTCCAGTACTTTGCTTTTTTTTTGGTTTAAAAATATATGCATATTTTTCCTTACACGGTAACAAGTTTCCCTTCTCCACCCTTTTTCAAGATGCTAAAACATTTCTCGTGTTTTCCTTTCGCGCCTCTTTTGCTTTCGATCATCATCCATAGAAGTATTTTATATGTTATATACACCACATTAAAAAGTGCAACACAAAAATATTATATTTGTATACATATATATATCATCACTCCAGTTTTCATATATTTCCGTTACATGCGTTTAGTATTTTGAGCAATTACACGATTGAGAAGTCAGGCACCGCTACATTAAATTCAGACTAACATGCTTCGTTTTTTTCTTTTTTCGTAGTTAAAGTATAGAAACGAGTACAAAACTGAACGGATAAAAAGTAAATTGCTTCAAAAACAAACAAACAAGGAATACGTTAAAATATTTCATAAGAGATGAAAAGTTGATGTTCACTAAAACGTGACTGCTCTGCTTTTGTTAAATGTTTACGTATGGAACGGAGAGGAGACTGGAGTGACTCTACACAGGATAAGACCATCGCAAGAGAAACGAAATAAAACAATCCCCCGAGCGGTTTCCAGTGTGATTCTACAGCGTTTCCTGTGTCGTGTGACCAATTCCACCAACAGCTGGAGAAACCACGCGAGCAGAACTGACACCATGAGAGATGACGGATAGAAAAGGGGCTCATAAAAGGTCTGTGTGAGAATCTAATAAACATACAGTGTGAAAAAGTAATATAGTATGAGCGCATCAACGAGATAAAATCATTAGGAAACTGTGTGTAGAACATTTTCAGTCTATCAGGTGAGAGAAGCCAGTTTCCCTCGCCTCTTCTCCTGTATAAAACTCATATGGCACGTCTTTTAAAAACGGATGTTGCTCCATCTATTGACCGACTCCCAAAATAACATGCCGTGTTTTTTCAAAAACAAACTTGGAAACGTAAAACGACAAACAAAAACAGACAAGGCGTGGATGCTCTCCGTCCTCTAGGCTTCCACTTTCTCTTTCTTTTTGTTCTTCTTCAGGAAGGACGGGGTTCTGAACTTCTTCTTCTTCTTGTTGGGTGATTTGGAGGGCGAGCTCTCGGGCGTCAGAGCCTCTTCGATCTTGATCTCGACGCTTTCCACGCTGGTGGTCAGCTGGCTCATGCGCTTGATCAGCTCGTCCTCGTCGTTGTGGGCGTCTTTACCGTTCAGCATCACGCCGGTGTGGTTCTCTGCAAGAGGAGCGATAAAGAACACAACTGATCAGTCAATGTTTGGAAGCCATCAACAGCCAATAGTTGTGCTGATGAATCTTATTTGTTTGTGGTGGTTCATTTGTATTGCATTCATTTTAATCATTACATTATACAGTAACTATTAGAAATATTAACTAATAATAATAATTATTAATGTTGTTTGGCAACCAAAAAGATTTGTACTATTAAAAACTATTTTTTAGAAGAATTGCTGGGCATTTATTGTATTATTAATAATGTAAAATCATTAGAAAGATTAGACTAGTAATAATTATATTTTAAAATACTAAATTTCTTTGCAAAAGAAGTTTAGCTAATTCATTTGAATTGTGTTTTTTGTGTGGTTTTTGTGTAATTGTATTATTAATTGAACTAAAATAATAAAATACACTAATAATTATGAAGTTGTAACGTAACCAAAAAAGGTTTTAAATTGTCTATTCCATTGTTGTGCTAAAATCTAATTTATATAAAAACAAAAAATTAAATAATTCAATATTCAATATATATTTGTTATAATTCTACAATGTTTCTTGGTAATAAGTGGACAAAAGATGTGCTAATGTATTTTTGATTTGCTTGATTTGTTTGTGGTGTTTTTTTGTTGTTGTATTATTATTATCGTATTACTAATACATTCTAAACTAATTAAAAATAATAGATTACAAAACATCTTTAATAAGTTAAAATCTTGCCGTTCCATACAAAAAACCAATAGCTGTTTTTTGTTGCATTATTATATTACAAATTCTAAATAATTAACAAAAGATAAAAAAAAATAGTTCAAATGTTGCTGTTCCACACACAAAAATGCTCTCAATTTATTTTTGTTGCATTCTATTAAACAATTCTAAACTAATTATTAAAAACTAAAATTAACAATAGAATTAAAAACTAATCTTTAAGTCACAATTCCATAAAAAAAAAAAAACTTTTTTGTTGCATTATTGTATTATGAAAAAATTCTAAACGAATACAAAAATAACAATAGATTATAGAAATTGTTTAAAGTTAGAATATTGCTGTTCCATAAAAAAAACTATAGTTGAGAGCAAAATGTTTGTGATTATTGTTAATATTTCTACATATTTTTATATTTATAAAGTAATTAAATTATAAAATTACGATGATTATTGAATTATCATATTGATACTCCAAAATGACTGCAATTCACAACTTATTGCTTTATTTTACGGAGATAAACTTCACGGCAGGTGACTACTGCATATTTGTAAAATGTTTGAATATTTAATAAAAAAGCTTTTTTTGAACATCAGATTCACATCTGAACTTGTGATGCTCAGTTACATTAGTAAGTTAAACTTTGCATCAGCATTACAAGCAGCGCTGCGGCTTGTGTGTGACCTACACTTCAGATAAACATGTTGAACGTGACCTCCTAATGGTTCATCAACGCTCACGTAATATGTCTGCTTGAGTAACCGGTGACAGAGCGACTGGGGCAAACGTTTCCTGTTTCTCCACTCAACAACGTTATCTCTCTGTGTGCGTGAACACATATCAGTGTTTCCTTTGTTTATAAAAGGCTTCATCTTCAGTTTATGCAAAGGTCTCTACTGTGCTCCCCTCAAAAGCTCCTCCTCTAGTCAACTTGAATTTCCTCTTCTAAGATGGGAATATCAGGTATTGCTTGTTTTATAAAGGCAACAGAAGAGCAAGGTAGTGCGCTGCAACATATCCGGCCAGAAAGTTTCACAACAAGCAGGACAGTTTATAATAAACATTTTGAAACTACGATTTCTGTTGGCCAGTGCTATTGTAGTATTAAGTACTAATACTGAATTTTTTTTATATTTTGAATTCGGTTTTATTTTTATATTTTCACATTTTAATAATTTCGTTAGATGCTTTTATTTTTTTCAGTTTATTTTTATTTAAATAGTTCTATTTAGTTTTGATTTCAGCTTGTAGCTTTTAAATTTCTTTCAGTTAGCTGTTAGCTCCTTTCAGTTTTTTGGCCAGTATGATCTTTCAACAGAGTGAATATTGAACATTTCTCATTTTGTGTTCCACAAAAAAAATTCATTTTTCTGAGGTAAACTAACCATTGAAATGTAACGTTCCCCTTTTAATTAACATTTGCATTTCATAACTGTGAAATGGTGGTTTATGAAGAACTGAGAAAAAGCAATGAATTATGTAAACAAAAGCATAAATGGAGTGAGCTGCATGTTTCCGTGCTTCTTAAAATAGTTTATTTGTCAATTTACACTGATTAGCAATTCATCTAAAAGCAATCTGTTAGAGAACCATTTCTATACGATTTCACAGCTCAAACTCGCATGGCAAAGCAAACAGGCTTTCTGAACCACAGACTAACGGAGAGGCTTTCGTAAAACAAGCTGCAAAATGGTCAAAAGAGTTCAAGGAAAAAAATAGAACAGAATGTGATGCAGTTAACGCTTCCTACACTTCCTGAAAAGAAAAAAACGCAACAGAAACAATTATTTTAATGGTTTCAGCCCTTGCTAACAAAAGAGTTACTATAGTAAATTACAACTGAAATAAAAATGAACAAAAAAACCTATATATATATATATATATATATATTTTTTTTTTTTTACAACAAAACAAAATTACTAAATCAAAATTAAAACATTAAAAAACAAAAACTGATTCAAAATATTAACAAAAATTACAATAGGACTTCAATACTTTTCCTTTAATAACCATTTAACATGTTTTAGTTTATACTTTGCATTGTTTCAGTATAATGAATTTCTCAGTTTTCTTTCATTTTCCTGTTGCCTAGTAAACAACCCTGGTAAACATTTGCAGCTAATATTGACATGATATGCTAACATACTGCAGTGCACACACACACACACACACACGCTCTTTCAGTGTGCTATACCTTCTTTAGCGGGAGTGTTTTGTGGAGACACTGACTGAGAGAGTGTGGAAGCGTCGTCTGACGTGAGCTGCTCTTCATCTGCAGGAATCAGTTGGTTAGTGAACAGACAGTTAGAGAAGTAGACAGTTAACATGCGAGGACTCGGTCACAGCTGCAAGACGCTCGGAGGACAGACAGTCTTAGCTGTATGCATTCAAGTTAGTTCTGTGCAAGACGCACTGTATTGATTTTGAGCTATGAGGGGCCGAGTTACACCACTAGCATTGACTGGGTCATGCATATATGTGATGTAGGGAACAGGAAATTAGGTATTCTTAAAAGCAAGGAGGTATCATGCATCACAGTGGTCTTTATTTAAACAGTTTAAATGTTTGGGGTTAGTAGGGATGTAACAATGCACCACTTGCTTTGTATCGCTGCTGTTCATAAGTGCCACCTACTGGCAGAGAGTGAATTTGTCTCTCATTCAGCCCGTCTGCTGCTTTAGCGCGGATGATTTATGCAGTATAGTTTCACAAAGCTAATGTAGGGCTGTTTTCTGTTCTGGTGTCAGATTTCGAAGGTATACAATCTTATTTGAACCAAACACTGCTCATGTAGCATGTGTGCATAATCTCAGTTTGGATTGTGGTTAAAATGCAGTAGCTTTTGATTAATTGAAGAGATTTTAATTTGTTGTATTTATTTATTTATTTGTTTAAAATTTCCATTTAGTTTTTTTATTTGACATTTGCATTTCACAAAGAAATGTGCCACATTTGTCTGAGAAGTAACAAAAGGACACCTTATTTAAAATTATATTTCATTTCGCTATTCGCATTAAGAAAATCTTAAAATCAGTATCATGAATTGTTACTGGATTTATTTTGTTAAAAATACAGTAAAAATAGTAACATTGTGAAATATTATTAGTTTTCTATGTGAATCTCTTTTCAAATATAATTTCTTCCAGTGATCAAAGCTGAATGTTTAGCATTATTACTCCAGTCTTTTTTTTTTACATATTTCTATTTTAAATAAATGCTGTTCTTTTAAACTCTTTTTATTTATTAGTTTTTAAAGCAGTACATAAAACATGCTTAGATGATCCCAAAAATACAAAACGTGTATATTTCTATTATGCATTAACTAATAAATATGTAGAAGGTCACAGCTGAATGTTTATAGAGGAAAAGAAAAGGAATAAAGCGTAATAAAACATCAAACGTATCCATTACTCCAGTCTTCAGTGTCACATGGATCCTTCAGAAATCATTCTAATATACTCATTTGCTGCTCATGAAACATTTATTTTTATGAATTAATATTTTTGTGAAAACCATGATACATTTTTCCAGGATTCTTTGATGAATAGAAAGTTCAAAGAACAGCATTTATTTGAGATGGAAACCTTTACTGTCACTTTTGTTAAATGTAATGTGTCCTTACAGAATAAGATAATTAATCTACTTGTATATCTCTTACAAGCCCCAAACCTTTGAAAGGTAGTGTAAAGAGGAGGCGTGTTTTACCGTCGACTCGTATCTGGTGGACCTCCAGCACTTTCTCGCTCTGCTCGCTGAAGGGGTTTGGAGGAAGAGGTCCCATCAGTTCCTCGTCATCGCCCGTGTACGGCTGCACATAGAGCAGAGAACACAAAATAAGACACTCGAAGCGCACCTCAGATATGAAATGAGTCACAACGATGACATAAAGCACTCAAACACACAGAACATCAGATGTGTTGATCTCTGTGCATGCGAAAGCAAGACAAATCACAAATCCTCTAATATTTAAACACAAAAAAATCAAGTGAGAACACCGCAAATCCAAAACTACCAGATTTCAATGTAACAAGGAGTCATGCAGATAATTCAAAAATGAAAACCGTGACACAGCGACTAACAAAACTCCCAGGGATTTTACCTGGACTGGTGACTGTCCCTTAAAACAAACACAGAGCATCGTAAGAGCCTGCTTTGAAACCTCAGGCCTTTCCTCACAAACCGATGCTCATTTCACCACCAATCTCTGAGAAGATCTGGCGCCACATAGTGACAGGGATGTCTGTGTTTATGGTAATGTCGCTCTGACACTCACCGGCGGTCTTTCCACCACAATCCCTGCCAGCCGCTGTGACTGCGGCCCTGCTGTCATCATGTCAAACCGGTTCTGTTCACGAATCTGAAACGATCCCAAGAAAGCATTTTAAGACTCAGTGACATCGGTGAAATGGTGAATAAAGCCCCGTTCACACCAATAACGATATCAGCATCCACATCAGCGAACGGTATCATCTGTTTATTCTAAGCGCATAAGACGCACGTGTGTCTGCGTCATTTACTCACCTTCAAGTTTTTACAAACCTGTAAGGAGTTTCTTTTGTTTGGTGAACATAAACAAATATATTTTGAAGAATGTTGGCAACCAAACAGTTGACAGTAGCCATTGACTTCCATAGTATAGAAGAAATACTTCAGGAGTCAATGGCTGCAAGTAGCTGCTTGGTTACCAACATTCTTCAAAATATCTGTTGTGTTCAACAGAAGAAAGAAAATTGTGTTTTGTTTTGAAATGGCTTAAGCAATAAAAAGACACAGAAATGCTATGGTAGATGTATTTATTTTTTTTGCTTTTGGTGCAAGTGTGACCGCAAAAATTGTATTTATTGTAATGCTTCAGTCACCTACAGAAGTTTCTCCAACTAAGATGACTTGCACTTCTGAGAGCCCCGGAAATGTGAAAAGGATCCTTGAGCGAGTTTTAAACAGTCTGATCGCACTTATAACTCACCTTATTTCTCTTCTCCAGAACTTCACTGGGGTTCGTGTTCAGAGGAACAAACTGGTTGGGATCTTCAATGCGGATCGGAGTCCCGCTGGTGTTTCCACTGTCATCGGACTTCATCCACTGCAGAGGAGTAAGAGAATGAGATTTAGTACAAATTCAAGAAAATAAATACAGGCTGATATTTTGAAGCATTTGAGAGCATTCAGAGCCTGTGTAAAAGTCTAGGGACTGCTGAAAGAGATGCCTCAAAATGTTGATCTCATTCATGCAAATCACAAATTTCTACAATGAAAAACATCACGCATTATAACAAATGCCTGCAGAGTGAGCCAACGGCCTGATGATTGTTTTACACTTTACTGCACGATCTAATCCTGGTTTAAAATTGACTCAACAACATTGAATTCAAATGTCCACTTAATCTTTAATCAGTTAAAGTTAATCACTTAATCAGAGCTGCTCTGAGAGTCAGATTCACCAACATTTCGGTTGATAAAAACTATCATCATTTATAAACAGAAAGTTCACAACAACCTGTCAAAATAAAAGTTAAGTTTAACTCAAGACAGAAATATACACTCATCGGCCACTTTATTAGGTACACCTGTTTAATACAAATTGCTAATCAGCCAATCACATGGCAGCAGCTCAATGCATTTAGTCATCTAGACGTGGTGAAGAGGGCTTGCTGACGTTCAAACCGAGCATCAGAACGGGGAAGAAAGGGGATTTAAGTGACTTTGAACGTGGAATGGTTGTTGGTGCCAGACGGGCTGTTCTGAGTATTTCAAAAACTGCTGATCTACAGGGATTTTCACGCACAACCATCGCTAGGGTTTACAGAGAATGGACCGAAAAAGAGAAAATATCCAGTGAACGGTGGTTGTGTGGACGAAAGTGACTTGTTGATGTCAGAGGAGAATGGGCAGACTGGTTAGAGAGGATAGAAAGATTACCGTGGACAGCTGGCTCATGTTTTGATAATCCTCATATTATGTGTGGTCAGTTCACTGCAGTGATAGAAATTAATCTTTTCCGATAAGTTTTATGGGCATTTTACCTTTAAAGCCATTTTTTTTAAAGTGTGCATCATCTTTTGAGTCAAATTCTTGCATTTGGGCTGTTACCAAGCAACAAAACGTATCTTAGCAATGCATTTAGATGCATTTACACACTCTTTAATGCCGCTCAGAGGGACATAGAATGTTAACCTGCAGTTACAAATGCATAAATAATGTTTTGATATTTGAAACAAAACGTAGAAAACTGATATTTGAAATTATAAAAAGAAAATGACGCTACTTTGAATGTGAAATTAAAACCACCAGCAGCTGGCAGCAAGTCACTGTTAATAAGTGAGTCATTGCGACTGAACGAATCATTTAAACGGTTGATTCATTCAGGAACGAAACACCGTCATGTTGCTCAGAGACGCAAAACAGTGCTGTGGCTGTGTTTGGGATTATTTTGTTGGAGAAATAGAGCAAAAACAGGAAATATGGCATCTAAACGTAAGTCTCTTAATTCAATTTTTGTTTATTGAACTGTCGCATAAAATCAAAATCACATTTGTAATCATGCTGACTTGAGAAAAGAATGGCACTCTTCATGTGGCAGGGCACACCAGTGCGACCAGCCATTCAAAAAAAAAAAAAAAAATTAATAAAAGTATCCGCGACTCTTGAGTCTCCCTGTGCTTCAACAACAGACACACATTAGGCTCATATCGTGGTCTAAACCAATCAGATATAGTGAAGGGCGGACCCCAAACTTTTGTCTATGATGCATTTGTGCTATTCCCAAATCAGAAGCGCGATCGCTCACGTGGAGGAGTTTCAGCACGCGCAACATGAGAGCCCTGTTTATGATAGAAGAGAGAACTAACCATTAAAACATGCTTACACTTTAGGCCTGTGGCTGTTATATTAAACTAAGTTTATTTAATGGGTTTTTATTTTATTTTGGCTTCTAAGTATTATAGCCGCGTTTCTTCTAGCACAACTTCCTTCTCTTCACAGCGTTACACATTCGTTCCTCCCTGACCAAAACTTAACGTCAGAATCAGATCAATCGTCTGTCGATTGTTGTAAAAGGGCGTCTTTACAGTTACTAAATTGCTGGACATGTTTGATAATAAAACGCTGAAAGTACAATCCGCACGAGAGACGCTGTTCCCCAGGCTGAAGTGTGTGTGTGTGTGTGTGTGTGTGTGTGTGTGTGTGTGTGAAAAACTGACAGGCAATGTACACTTTGAGCTTCAGATGCGTCCAAACGATCAAATACACACAAAGCATGTAAAAACGGCCGGCTTGGAGATTATTCACTTAAACACAGTTTATGTCTTAAAGTGAACGAGAACAGTTGGGAGAAAATTGTGTGTCAATATTTTGTTTTAGTGACAGATTGGAGCTTCATCAATGTTAATCAAAGAACAAAATACAAAGAGAAAATCACTCACAGCTCTTAATCTGAATAAAGTAATAGCTTTAAGCATTAATCTATCAATATATACAGTGAAAACTATGCAGTGTTCATTTACATTTGATCACTTTCAGATATATTTTGTAGCTATTATTTACCTGAACATTAATGTTAGTAGACATTCATGGAAAAATTAAATCACTGTTTTTTTTCATTTCATTTGTTTTATGGTATAACAAATGGTATATTTGTCAGTTTGTTTAACGTTGTTTCTTTGTTCATGTTCTTACTGTATCTTATGTATATACAACACTAAAAATGCCTGCACACTGGTGCATTTACAAATTTATGTTTTATATTTAATTAAATATTTATTTAACATTTCAGAATATAAAGCCATGTTAATTAAGCTGCTAATCTATCATAGAAATATAGATGTATGTATATATATATATATATATATATATATATATATATATATATATATGTGTGTGTGTGTGTGCGTGTATATATATATATAAATAAAAACAAGTACAGATAAGAATACCGTTAAAGTACCGGATCGATAAGAGGAGTAATACCGTTAAAACCTTAACGAAACCCATCCCTAATTAAGATACAGTATGAGCACAGACAGACCAGGTTTTTTTTTTTCCTCAGTAAATACTTTTTTTTTCATTATGTTTAGTGAAATGATTTGGTAGTCTGAGGTGGGATGGGGGCGCCGGATTGTTTTATAGGTTTAAGGGGGGGGGTTTGAGAACCACTGCACTAGAGCATCCCTTCATTCAGACACAGTGGAAGATCTGATAAGAATCAGTGTAGAGGGTCAAGTCTGGAAGATGTTGATGCTAGAGAGAGTGTTCAGCTGGTTTAGCCAAGACCAAAGATCAAGAAGGACAAACTACAGGAGTTGGCCATCCGAGGGGCATGTGACTGCAATAGAGGATAGTCCATAAGACACTGAGTGGTGAGATGTTCAGTTTGAAGCCTTTAAAACACTTAATTTAGATTTTATTTTTATTTCATTTATCTTGAGATGTTTTAACTTTAAACACTTTAAGCACCGACACTTTTTCAGTAAGTTACCTTTCTTGTAGAATTGTGCTTCAAATAAAGAACGTTATGTTGACCAGATTGTTAGTTAATCGTTTACTAGTCAATATTGCCTATACGAAAATTTGGGTGCACCTAACTTTTGTGCTGGTGCACCTAAAAAAAAAAGTTAGGCGCACCAGTGCTAAAAGTTAGTCTAGAGCCCTGTGTGGTATTAAATATATGAAATGATATACCGTAAATATAGGCCAGTGTTTCCCACAGCATTTTGTGAGACTTGTGGCGGCAGGTGACATCACCTGACGGTGCATATTTATGACGTCATTGTGTCAAGCTTGCGTACAGACGAGTTTTGGCACTTCAGATCTGTTCTGCTCTTATGAAATGTCACATACTGTAATACAACTGAATGCCCAATAAAGCTGTTCACATTTTCTGTTGTCATACATAAAAGTATAAATAGTAAAAACGACCCATCGATACTACATGTTAACCAGGAAACACTCCTTAAATCCTGATTTATAATCAATATACATCTAATCTACACTAAAAAGCGACTATATGCGGTGGTTTTGGCTACTGTTTTGTCATTCAGCGCACTGCCTGCGTCTGAGTGACAAACTGAGCATATTAACAGACGAACTATGTTCATAGTTAAAGTCCAAACAGTCAGTAAGCGACAGGTGCTTGGAAACGCTGTTTTTGTAAACGATTTATTGACGAGTCGGCTGCGTTACGGCCAGCTGAAAGTGCTGTTTCTCTGCCGCTCACTGCGGCCCGCCCAGGTAAAGTCTATGTGTGGGAAACACTGAATAGGCTATTCATTTTCTGCCCCATATCGTAATTATGTGATAATTCTAAATGCATTTTAATAGACTGAATCATGAAGTGAAAGGCACTCGTATGCGCACTAGTTTAACCTATGGTAACTGATTCATTCTCTGCCAGCAGGTGTCGCGTTTGACAGAAACATAACAGTTTTCCCAGTAAAGGCAGTACATGTTTAATTTATGAAATCATAACCTTTTGAAGTTTAATCGTCAGATTCAGCCATATCACAAATCTGGTCTCTCCGTCTCCATATTTAAGACCTCTTGAAATCATAATTACGACTTTCTTGTACAATTTAAGACTTTTTAAGACCCCGCGGAAACCCTGAGTAGAACGTACTTCTCAAAATAAACAATAATATAATAACACAATCATTTTATTGTTAAGTTATTAAGTCACATTTTTTCCTGTTTTCATTTGAACAGAGAACCTCTGCAGTGCAGCAATTTGCCAAAAGATAAAGAACTGTTGACATCTCATGCCTTTAATTTGCACTGCAAATTTAGTTTTGTTAAGTTTCTAACAAATTGTTAAATTTAATAGGTTTCTTGATTTCTATTAATTAGACATGCACTTTTTATCAACAACATTTACTATAGCCATCAAAATGGAATCCAGAATAATTCAAATAGAATAATTTCATAGGGCCCTAAAAATGCAGCCAAAGCTGTAATACGAGCGCCTTGACCACTAGAGGTCAAGAGAGATCTGTGTTTAGCGTCAGGCCTGAAGGCAGTCAACTCACAGAAGTTATTATATGAGGCTTCAAAAGTTTCTGTGATGACAGAAATATGAGTTCATTTCATCTGCTTTCATGTATGCTCAGGAAATAACCACATACTTGCTCATCCACAAAATCCTTTCTGATAAGAAAGACTTGCTACTCTTCCAGCAATCCCCTTCTTTTTCATTCAAAAGGCTTTTAAAAACTGAACTGCACAAATCTCAGATGACCATTAGAGAGATGAACTGTGCCTCACCGTGGTCTTGCTGCGTCTGCTCTCCTCGCTCGCCCCGTCTGACACGTTCACCTTCATGTAGCAGTTGGGTGAATTGAGCCAGCGTGTTTTCTCTCTCTGCTGTCGCTGCTGCAGCAGCTTCAGAGGGAAGCGTGGAGCATCGCCGTCGTCGAACATGAACGCCGTCACTGTCGCAGGAATCTCCACTTCGCTCTTGTGCCGCAGCTTCTCCCGCACGATGGGGTGCCGGTACGTGTAGCCTGTCCTGTAACCCTGAAAGAAAAACAGAAATCTTTATAATATACATCAAAAATAGAAAGTATGCAAAACTGTTTTATAGTGGAAATAGAAAAGATAAAGTTAACAAAAGAACAAAACTCATAAATACTATGAACAAGAACTACAAATATGCACCAAACTATAAATACAAGTACAAAGATACATGCAAATATAAATACAAATATAATTAATAATGAAATAAGTTAAAATGCTAATTAGGATAAATGTACAAATATTTAAAATAACTTGCATAAAATTTTACTAATAATACTATTAGAATAACAGTTTCTAGAAATTCTAGAAACTATAAAAGATGAGACCTATTTTTATATTTCATTCCATTCGGAGATAAATTACTCAAGGCCTTTTATATAAGGAAAATATATAATAAATTAATAATTTTTTATAAATGTATTTTGATTAATACAAATTAATTATGCAGTTCATCTATCTACATACATATATATATGTATATGAGAGAGAGAATATTTAGTACCTACACTTTTATGACACATTCATTTTAAGCTCTTTTATAAAAGTGAAGTAACAAGAATTTAACTATATACAGGTGCTGGTCATATAATTAGAATATCATCAAAAAGTTGATTTATTTCACTAATTCCATTCAAAAAGTGAAACTTGTATAATGTATACATTCGTTCCACACAGACTGATATATTTTAAGTGTTTATTTCTTTTAATTTTGATGATTATAACTGACAACTAATGAAAACCCCAAATTCAGTATCTCAGAAAATGAGAATATTACTTAAGACCAATACAAAGAAAGGATTTTTTGAAATATTGGCCAACTGAAAAGTATGAACATGAAAAGTATGAGCATGTACAGCACTCAATACTTAGTAGGGGCTCTTTTGCCTGAATTACTGCAGCAATGCGGCGTGGCATGGAGTCGATCAGCCTGTGGCACTGTTCAGGTGTTATGAGAGCCCAGGTTGCTCTGATAGTGGCCTTCAGCTCTTCTGCATTGTTGGGTCTGGCATATCGCATCTTCCTCTTCACAATATCCCATAGATTTTCTATGGGGTTAAGGTCAGGCGAGTTTGCTGGCCAATTAAGTACAGGGATACCATGGTCCTTAAACCAGGTACTGGTAGCTTTGGCACTGTGTGCAGGTGCCAAGTCCTGTTGGAAAATGAAATCTGCATCTCCATAAAGTTGGTCAGCAGCAGGAAGCATTAAGTGCTCTAAAACTTCCTGGTATACAGCTGTGTTGACCTTGGACCTCAGAAAACACAGTGGACCAACACCAGCAGATGACATGGCACCCCAAACCATCACTGACTGTGGAAACTTTACACTGGACCTCAAGCAACGTGGATTCTGTGCCTCTCCTCTCTTCCTCCAGACTCTGGGACCCTGATTTCCAAAGGAAATGCAAAATGTACTTTCATCAGAGAACATAACTTTGGACCACTCAGCAGCAGTCCAGTCCTTTTTGTCTTTAGCCCAGGCGAGACGCTTCTGACGCTGTCTGTTGTTCAAGAGTGGCTTGACACAAGGAATGCGACAGCTGAAACCCGTGTCTTGCATAGGTCTGTGCGAAGTGGTTCTTGAAGCACTGACTCCAGCTGCAGTCCACTCTTTGTGAATCTCCCCCACATTTTTGAATGAGTTTTGTTTCACAATCCTCTCCAGGGTGCGGTTATCCCTATTGCTTGTACACTTTTTTCTACCACATCTTTTCCTTCCCTTCGCCTCTCTATTAATGTGCTTGGACACAGAGCTCTGTGAACTGCCAGCCTCTTTTGCAATGACCTTTTGTGTCTTGCCCTCCTTGTGCAAGGTGTCAATGGTCGTCTTTTGGACAACTGTCAAGTCAGCAGTCTTCCCCATGATTGTGTAGCCTACAGAACTAGACTGAGAGACCATTTAAAGGCCTTTGCAGGTGTTTTGAGTTAATTAGCTGATTAGAGTGTGGCACCAGGTGTCTTCAATATTGAACCTTTTCACAATATTACAATTTTCTGAGATACTGAATTTGGGGTTTTCATTAGTTGTCAGTTATAATCATCAAAATTAAAAGAAATAAACACTTGAAATATATCAGCCTGTGTGGATTGAATGTATACATTATACAAGTTTCACTTTTTGAATGGAATTAGTTAAATAAATCAACTTTTTGATAATATTCTAATTTATGACCAGCACCTGTATGTATCAAAAAAATTAAATAATAATACTATTAAATTAAATATTGTGTATGCATTAATATATATACATTATAATTTATTAAATACTACATATTTATAACTATATAATGATTAATAATGTATATATATTAATATATATACACAATACATTTAATAGTATTATTATTATTTAAATATTTCATCATAAAACAATTAAGAGTCAAATTAGTAACCATAAATATTTTTTTATTCCTAATACACACACACACAAATATTGTAATTCAATATTTAACAATTAAAAGACAATAAAAGTGAAAAACTAGTTCAATTCTAGTAACTATAAGGACGAGACCTATTCTTAAATCATTTAAATGCCTTTCATGATTGAGCTTAATAAATAATTAACTGTGAATTACTCAACTGAATTGTTTATATATTCAGCCGCTGCTTGGAAACTGACTTCACAGAAAGAAACCGTCAACTACGAAAGGAGCTTTTTTAAAATGTCCATCTGCGTTTCAAACACATTATGAAACCAAATGCTGAAACTCTCCAGCAGAAGCAGGAAAACCGTATCGCTTCACTAAGACCTGGTGACAGCGGCTCAATGAGCGACACACCATATCATTATCATCTTCCACATCACTCCATTCTTCTGCTGCGGCCGAGAAACAGACTTTCCACATGTCTGCGTTCTTCCCTATCTCACACGGACAGAGAGAGAGAAAACAGCATGTCTGCACAGCTGGAGAACGAGATGGACAGCAAAAAGAGAGAGGAGTTTCGGCTCTCTCTCGTTACGTCCATCTCCGTTTGTCTGCCTAATAGGAGAGGAAGGAGGGTGGAAAAAGAAAAAGACTAAAAGGCGAAGAAATAAGTGATTTTCCAGTCTCTCCGCTGTGATTATTCCTCTAACACAGCTGGACTGGTAGTAAGGGGCTGTTTTTGGCTCGACGGCTTGGTCTAAAGTGGAGTTGTGCTGTATCTTTCACACAAGCACTTACCAGGTTGTCCAGCATTCTCATGAGCGACTCGAACTCCAGCTCTCCCGGCCTCCACTTGTGCTGAGAGCCCATGCTGACCCCGGTTTCTGTCACCCCCTGCGTCCGAGATTTGTACTTCTCCAGATCCAAGACGATCAGGTTCTCCACTCCTCCAGCGCACGAGAACGCTTTCACCTACACAGAAACGTGCAGATATTTTACAGAAATGTATTGATTTTATTGATCTGTACTGCCGAATCAGCTTATAGACACATAGAGATTCAACATTTAGTAAACAAAAACTTATTATAAAAGAAAAACTAAGACTATGCTGATATGCTACTACTAATTATTCAAATTATATATTTTAAGGAACATTTACAGAAAATGTCCATGATTTAATTTGAACAGTAAACCTCTATTGCACAGCCCTTTACCTTAAAATTAAAGAGGTTGTTTAACATTTAATTAAATTACCAGAAAACACACAACATAGAATTTCTGAGCAAAAGCTAAACAAAAACATTTCATAGGGACTTCTTATTGTTAAAAAACTAAAAACAAATTGATTATTATTTAAACTATCAATACAGAACAGAAAAAAACGGAAAAACCGAATGTGTTAAAAATAATAAAATTGAATCTGACCCCCCCAAAAAAATTACAAATAAATAAGCATATTAAAAACAATAAAACAATTTTTTTTCATGATTTAAATTAATTACAGACATGCTTTTTGATTACTAAAATTTAATTGAATCATTAAAACAGTGACCAGAAAAATTTAAACGAGTAAAGCAGAAAAAAAAGATGTTTTTCTGGGTCCATCTTACAAAATAAGCCCTTCAAAGTTTGAGTTTCATTTGTAATCAGTCTAGAGCTGCAGCTAACGATTATTTTTATTGTTGACTAATCTATTGATTATTTTTCAATTCATCTATTAATTATTTTCTCATCGGTTGATTAATTCTTTAGTTAAACCATTAATAAATAACCGTAAATGCTGCTATTAATCTTTTATTTTATTCAAACCTTTTCTCATAATACTTTACAAAAAATAAACAACAACAAAGAAAGAAAGGAAAGAAACAAAATAACAATAAATCAAGAAAGATATTAACAAGAAAAGAGAGAAAAGGAAATAATTAATAATTAATACAAAATAAAAATGAAAGAAAGAAAACAATAAATAAAAAATAAGAAAAGAGAGAAAAAGAATAACAATAAATAAAAAATAAGAATAAATAACTAATAAAAACAAAGATAGATACAGAATTACAGGGCAGTGATACAATCAATACAAATGCAGATTATGGTGCATTCACAGTTCTGTTTGGGACAGACAGCAGTTACAGGTGAGAGACTTGAAATGTTTTATTTATTCAGCAGATTAAAACATCTGGTTGAATATATATCTGTATATGAACAGCTGAAGTCACAACCGCATTCAGGACACGAGAGCGACAGAATCAAAAATGGCGTCATAACACCAGGAAGTTTTTAAATAAATGATCACAGTCGAGGCTTGTGCTATCCATCACACAGTTAAACAACTAACAATGACTTTAAACGCTTTGTTAGCGAGTGCAGAGAGAGCGTTTGGTGCGCGCGTCTGGGAGCTCTCGCGATTCGCGCGCACACACACACACACACACACACACACACACAGCACTGACGGCAACTCCGGTTTAAGATAAAAGTGAATCATTTCTCCGTCTCTGTGGATGAATTAAACCCGTCATGATAATATCGGCAACTTGATGTCCCGTGCTGTTCCGTTCATTCAGCGCAGCTTACAGATTCAGCGCAACAATGTAAAGGCGTCAGTTCGGCTACATATGCGGTTCTGATGGTCGTGTGATAATATAATGCTCTATGAACGCTCTATTAAGTGAAGTGATGTTGCCATACTAGCCTCTACCTTCTGCTCTAGAGTCCTGTTTGTGTTAAACATGACAGAAATAACTGCAGGCTCGCGCAATGGGTGTGGCTAAAGCCGTGACGCTGCATCGCTGCAGCCCTAAATCAGTCTCATCATATTAAAACTTGGGGAGACCAAAAACATGTTCTAAAAACAACTTAGTGCTACAATACTAACTTTACCCTTCAATAAATGCCTGTGTCTAGTATGGCCTATAAAATACCTTGTATACACAACTTGGTATAGTGATATTTAAATGGACTACAGTCATCAGAATGACCTAATCAGCACCAGACTTACTATTAGCCATGTGTACCTTTGTGTTTAAAAACATCACAAAAATCCAATAAACTGTGAAAGTCTAGGATAATTAAGAAAGTTTTACCTGTATTTCGCAGGCAAACTGAGCGATGTGAATGTAGTGAAAGGCCTCTTCAATGGTCTCCCCGAGAGCTACAACCCCATGATTCCTTAAAACCAACACCTGCAACACACACAATTCATACGTAATTTCTTTATCACATTTAACACACTGCATTTTTCACATCTTTCACAAAGTCACAAATTAAATTTACGTGCAAAATTGGAATATCACATAAAACATTTGTGAATAAAGCACCATTTTCATCCAGTGAGAGTTGAAGAGAACAAAATAGTCACTGATTAAGTTGCGCTAAATATTACGAAGCAAACTAAATTTGCTGCAGTAGGAGAAGGCACTGTATATAATCATTTTTGTATGCAATAAATTACGAGCTTCAGAGTTCGCAGACGAAACGATGTCATATTATCTTATTTTCAGAGCCTGCTGTTTCGGAACGCAGTTCTGGGAGTTAATTATAATGAAGCATTTTGACGAGATTTTGCGCATGCATTTTAGAATGATAAAACTAGCATTTCAGATGGTGTGCATTGAGATCGGTCCATTGGTTGGTCTAGTTTTATGCTGCCCCATCGCAAAGTCACATGTCTTATTTGATGTCTTATTATGATTATTTGATTAATAATAAATTGTACCTTCTTGGTTGGGTTGTACCTTCTTGATCTTTGGTCTTGGCTAAACCAGCTGACCACACTCTCTCTAGCATCAACATCTTCCAGACTTGCCCCTCTACACTGATTCTTATCAGATCTTCCACTGTGTCTGAATGAAGGGATGCTCTAGTGCAGTGGTTCTCAAACCCCCCCCCCTTAAACCTATAAAGAAATATGGCTACCCCATCCCACCTCAGACTACCAAATCATTTCACTAAACATAATGAAAAAAAAAAGTATTTACCTAAAAAAAAACCTGTTCTGTCTAATTGTCTCTCTGTGCTCATACTGTATTTTAATGCAGCCAAATTCTCAATAAAACTTTTACTTTATATATTTTACTGTTTCTCTTGTCAGTCAACAGGATAGATATGAAATCGCGACTGAAACACATCCCTTTAAGAATACATAACCAGCTCTCCCTTCCAAGAAGCTAGTCTGCACAAAAATCCTAATTTATAATTTCATTGAGCCGTTGTCTGATGAAATCAAATAATACAAACAAGACAAGATAAGATAAGACAATTCCTGTGCTGTGATTTCGGCTATATTTGCATGTAAACTTAGAGAAGCAATAATATCTCTTAACTGAACATGCTGCTCCTCTCAGACGCTCACTGAACAGAGCAGATGCAGAGAGAGAGCTGTGTGCGCGCTGATCTCACGCCGTTGCGGCAAAACCAACGATCACAGAGACTCGCTAAAGTTTGTCCAAGAAGTTGCTAGATTTGTCACTAGTCGCTTTTTTGAAAAAAAAAATGAATGCCAATTCATGGGGATGATTAGGAGGCCAATGGGCGAATTTTGGCCAGAATGCCGGGCTTACACTCCAACTCTTTTTCGAAGGACATCCTGGGATTTTTAATGACCACAGAGAGTCAGGACCTCGGTCTAACTTCTCATCCGAAGGACGGTGCTTTTTACAGTATAGTGTCCCTGTCACTATACTGGGGTGTTAAGACCCACACAGACCACAGGGTGAGCACCCCCTGCTGGCCTCACTAACACCTCTTCCAACAGCAACCTAGTTTTCCCAGGAGGTCTCCTATCCAGATACTGACAGCCTCAACCCTGCTTAGCTTCAGTGGGCAACCAGTCTTGGGCTAAAGGGTGATATGGCTGCTAACGAAAAGGAATTAAGTAATTTATTTGGTAAAAGTGTTTCCATCGTAGCTTCTGCACATTTTCTTACCCAATATGACATTTATCCAACTCAGGGTGTTCACACTTGTAGTTCGGTTCGTTTGGTTCATCTGGTCTGGCCCAAAAAAGAAAATTATGTATTCGGTCCTGATCGGCTAAGCGTTCACACTGGCATTTCTGACGGTGAACCTAAAGACACCGAACCTAAAGGCGTAGTGATACGTTCACAACCTGATTGGTCACGTTGAATGACTAGCCCGATCTCACGGCAATTTGTACATATTTCACGAGGTGGCCAATTTGTCTGAATTCGAATGACCTCACTTGTACAAATTCATACGATTTTTGTACGAATTACCAACACCTAACCCGCCCCTAAACCTACCCGTCATGACAAATGCAAAATCATACGAGTCAGGTTGCACAAATTGGTACGAATAAGCAAAATCGTAAAATACGTACGAATTGGTCATGAGATAGCATTGGAATTACGCATATTTAGTGACGGAATTTGCCAAAAACCCAAAAACAACAGGAAAAGGTGCGTTTGACTTAGTGGCGCTGCAGGTGAATGACAAAGTTTTAAGTCGAATCAATCTAATGATGTCTGCTAGACTAAGCGTGCTCATTTTTGCGTGTATATGATGTTATTTTTACCACCTGCGAACTCAAAAAGAGCTCATAAAAGGCAGTTTACCTCCTCGCTCATTTTTGTTTTGGATACGCCGCTTGTTCCCTTCATGAAATCACGTCGCATCTTGTCATTACTTCCTGTTTTTGGTCCGTTTAGAAGTATTTGGTCCATATTGCATTCATTTAATTTGAACCGCACCAGCATTCGTTTGGAAGCGGACCGAGACCCAACTTTTTTCTCGGCCGCTTGTTTAGTCCGCACCAGGATTCAGATGGCAGCGTTCACACTTACTCAAACGAACCCCACTCACAGAGCAATCACACCAGAGTTCATTTTAATTTAACCAAACGTGACAAGTGTGAAAGACAACCTTAGTTGAGCACATACATTTGTTTTTTGCACATTTTTTGAATTTATTCTTATCTTTCCATCCAACTTTTTTTTTTATGCGATATCCCAAAATGCACATAAAAATAGGTGGATAGATACATAGCTAATGACAAGCAGAGGAGGTAGTTTACCTTTGTTGATGGTCCGAGGGCTTTTTGCAGCTCTATGCGCTCCTCTTGCTCATCCAGACTGCCTTGGTAGTTGTAATAGGCAATGTCACCAAGGATCAGAGACTCCTGAGAGATGGGCAGAAGGCCGCACTTCATAGACGACACCTGACAAGACAGAAGAGATCAATGCAAGTTATGGTGATTTACAGTTATAATGTACATTTCAGCTACATTTTACTTTGGAACTGTTGATAGAGCATGTGGAGCAGAACCAGGCGTAACTGGACGGACACTTACGGCAGCAGCAGCCGGTGTGCTTATGTGAATGATGCAGCGCACGTCAGGTCTCACGGAGTAGATGGCAGCATGAGGGCTGAAGCCAGCCAGGTCGATCTGCAGGTTGGTGGAGCCCTGATCGATCACGTCACCGAGAATATTCACTTTCACCTGGAGAACCAAAGGAACACAATGTAGTTTAGCACTGAAGATGATTGTAAAAATGTATGCTAAAGACATTGAACCCTTCTTAAAATCCCAAAAACAGTGAGGCGGAACAAGCTATTTTTAAGAAATTCATACTAGTACAGACCCAGCATCTGATCGCTCTTTATTCCCACATCCTACGCTATATCTCTCATTTCCTATTAATCCTGACACCTACTCAGGAAGGAACCGTCATCTGAGATACATTGAGAACCGGTGGCTGATTCGGTTAATGCTTTAAATAAGCCTCCAGTTCCTGGTACCGTCAACAGATGATGACCAATGGGGAAATTTACTCCAGGAAGTTTACAGCCGATTAAGCCGATTTACACTAACGTTCAAAGGTTTGCTGTCAGTAAGATTGTGGTATTTAAGTAATTATTATTTTCTCCAGCAATGATGCATTAAATTGATCAAAAGCGACAGCAGAGACTGTAGAGAATTTCAATTTCAAGTAAATGCTGTTCTTTTAAACTTTATTTTTATCAAAAGAACCTTAAAAAAATTACCTCACTTTTAACAAAGAATAATATTAGGGCTGAACGATTTGGGAAAATCTAATTGTGATTTATTTCTACCAATAAAGCTCTTTATATTCTGTATTATTCAACAAAGACAAGCAATAAATCATTGTATTGTATGACCAACACAATATTAGATAGATTAAACATAAATGTTATTTTCTGTATGCCAGGCCTATATGTTATTATGAAATTAGGTGATGCATGAATTTATATGAATTACATTTTTATTTAACAACTACAATCACAGTAGTATATTGACTGATTTGTTGAACTTCCAGCCTTGTAAGCATGTAATAATTATGACAACATAAAGCACTGACAAATAAGCGTTGTGTAAACATTATGAAAGTCAGTAACAAATTACACAAACTAAAGTAGATTGCAGAAATATAAAAACTATTCTGTTGGAAATTAATTAAAAGTCATTGTATAAAACGTAGGGATTGCACTTTTTAAACACAATATGTTAACTTTAGACAGACTCTAAATAAAAAAAATATATATTTTACATTATTATATAGACTATATCAGAGCTTCCCAAACTTCAGAGGGGTAAGGCCCCCCAAAAACATAGCAAAATGTTAACAAACTGTGACTTACAATTTGAAGTCTGTGATTGATTACACAAACTGTAGTTAGTAATGTAATCTAAGTTACTCGTTTAAGGTAATGAATACTTTTTATAAACTTACCATTAAAAATACCATATTGATATTATAAAAGCAAAGAGGAAGAAAATATATTCAATTTTTTTATATAAACATCAAAAAAATGCATTAAACATTACACTAAACCAGGGTTTCTCGAACCAAGCTTAAAATTGTAGTAAGTTGATAAAAATCAAACTTATTGAAATATTAAGTCGCAAAAACATGGGAATGTTAACTGCATGAACAAATATTAACAAACATGGAAACAACAATGACACACCCAAAGTCGTCCAGGTTTTAAATGTTTTTATCCAGAACAAAGTAATAATGGTCGAGTACATATCACGTAAGCACAGTGTATAAATGCAGTGCAAAGCACATCATTTGGGACAGAGCGTATGCGCTATATACTCAACTGTCTAGGATTGTTTATATTTATATAGGAATTATATAAAGTTATTTTGCCATCCAACACCATTCTGACGGTGATCATTCAGTTGAATAAGTTCATCATCCAGGTTTAATTGCATTATTTTCCAAATTATTACTAATATATCTAATCATCACACTATTTATACCACAAAATGACTTTGAAGAGTGCACAAGTAATCAAATTAGGAAGAAACTATAGAAATGTGGCTCTTTTGACTACCCACAACACCCCTGCATCAAGGCAGTGAGTTTGCTCAGATATTTCTCTTCAAGAAGTGCTCAAATCTAGTGCTTATGTAATGTTGTCCTCTGTTAAGCGGGTTTAGTGAACTAATGAATATAGAAGAGAGTGTGAACGTGAGTGATCGTGTAGAGGGTTAATAAAACTCTGACCCAGATTGCTGGCCTTGTTCCAGCAGGCACGTTCCCAAGGCCACGCCCACAGAAGAAGAGTATGGGAGCTCTGAATGACTGTGTCAGCAACACTGAGATCTCGCTCTATCGCTCTCATACACAGAGACGAAAAAACCTGTGTGTTCTGATTACGCAAAAGAGTTCGGTTTTTTGCTAACTCGAAAACACACTGTCCATGCAAACAAAAATAAACTGGACAAACCATACTGGATTTGATCATGAATAAAATAAAAGGTCAACATGCACCTATTATAAATGACCCCAAAAATCTGATCTGCCCTAATCCTGAAATGGCACAAAGACTGAGTGTATTTTTTATGACCGTGAAAAATGTGTTTGTGGCAGTAAACGTAACTCAAACCCAAACACAATTCAGCATAGCGCTGCATTAAAAACAGCATTAGCCAGCACAAGAGTGCAAGTCAGATGCGGATACTGCCGCTCTTCGCCTCAGGCGCATTCAATTATGTTCACGGAGTCATAAATGCTGCAGGCAGGAGGACAAATGTGCTTCACAAATCTGTTCCAGTGTTCAATCAACCGATTGGTAGGAATTTGTCAAAACAGCATCCACCACGAGCAGCGTGTCAAAACTCATTAATACACCAGCGGGACAGAAACACACTCAAAAGCAAAACCTCAAGAACTGGTTCGGTTCTATTAGTCACCAACTAACTTGTGGTTTGCAGAGACAAGCCAGAAGTGAACTCTTTCAAGGGCATAAATGCAGTCGCAAATACTTGTATAAACTTGGTGTACTTTTGTTATATAGTGCTAGTAAGAAAAAAACCTTGGTACTTACCATGTTAGCTTCAAAAGTCTCATTAAGCCAGATGTGTTGTTATTGGGGTAGCTAGCTAAACATATTGAAAGCGTTGACTTTAACAGAATCTGATTCGACTCCAGATCAAATGCGAACAAGTGTAGACAAATACCTTGAGTGTTTTTGCACAAATTAATTGGTCTCAAGACAATATCTAAGGCTTTTTCACACTTGGAAAAAAACAGAAAAGATTGAAAGATAAACTACTGGAGACGAATACGAAAAATAGACCTTTGCGTTTATGAGCACTTGTGTGGGTTAAGAGATGAACACAATTCTAGTTCAAATGAGTACAAAGACATTTTTAACCTTTCATAACTTCTGGAGAGATATAACACAGACACTGGACAAAGATGATACTTTCTAGTGCACTCTAGTGTGTCGAATACCTGTGTTCGCACAGGCTATCAAATGGTGTATTGGCTAAGCGTTCACATCAAAACTTATGTATACTTTGACTTTTTTTCTGGGGTTTTCCAGGACCAGGGATTAAGAACCACCGCAATACGATTAGAAAATAATAAGAATGAACAACTACAGGCACTAAAAGCCTCCGACGGACATGAACACACAGGCTAGTACAAATCCAAAACCCACTCTGCGATTTCAAAGAAATAACATGGCTGATTAAGAAACTCGTCAAACATTGGCAACGAGCACTGAGCTCAGTCAAGGTCTGCCAGTGCACTCCCTCTGTGCACAGCACATATCATACTGCAAAAATCCCAAACGCACAGGAAAACACACAGGGCTCGAAATTGCGACCATTTTGGTCGCATATGCTCCCGAAATGTAATCTGTGCGACTCCAAAATATATTTGGGAGCATTTATGCGAGTGCAAATAATTGCTGTGGTGCGACCTCTACAGTTCTCTGCTAAACGTTCAAGAATTACTGCAAAGCATGTGCCACGTGACCGGGAGCTAACGCAGGTTAATCTTTTTATTCGCGCGCTGGTCTAAAGTGTGCTTTTTCTGAGCCCGTGCACCCGAAACGCGCGAACTAAAAAGCCTGTCTAACAGCGCCTGACTACTCAACTAAGTTATCTTTTGAGCCAATACTGTCAAAACACACAAGGTTTACATATAGACTCAGTTGGTTATGTTTAAAATGAAATTAAACCGGTGAGTGGAACCGAAGCGTGCCTGTATATTAGATACATGCAGCTCTTAAAGGGACAAAACTAAACATGCAGCCGACTGTCATTAAAGGGATAGTTCACACTACAATTTTATTTCTGTCATTATTTACTCACTGACATGTTGTCCCAAACCTGTATTAATTTATTTCTTGTGGTGAACACAAAATAAGATATTTCAAAGAATGTGGGTAACCAAACAGTTGCTGGTCCACTTGATAGTAGGATATAAAAAATACTATGGAACTCACTGGGGACCAGCAACTGTTTGGTTTTCCACATTCTTCAAAATAGCATGTATGTTCAGCAGAAGAAAGAAACTCACTCAGGTTTAAAACTAATTTTGAGTGAGTAAATGATGGTATTAATATAAAACACCATGACAGAATCGACAGACAGATGACCGAATTTATTCTTTAATGTTAAAACAACAAAACCATAGAGAAAAACATAACTCGCTACTCTTGACTGAAAAAAACAATACAGTTACTTTAATAGGAATCAATCTATAGTGTTTTATGGTAATGTCTTTATAATAGGGAAATTAGTTTGGCAGTACTGCTCAGACAAACTGGTAAAACTAACATGACAAAGAACTGTGATAAAATCGTGAAATGTCTAAAAATTAAAAATTGATATGATATTTTTGCCATATCGCCCACCCCTACTTGGAACTGACCGGTTTTGTGACCGCACTTGCACAAACTGCATTGAAATCATTTTCCAAATTTTCATTTGTGTGGAAATATTACCAAGTCTGTAAACAGCCATTAACAGAAACCAGAGACGCTGAAGACGGACACAAAGAACATAAAATACTGTAGCAGCCTGAGCAAGCTCAACGTTCACTATGCAAAATATAGAAAGGAAATCCTAAATATTGAATTGGGAGTGGGGGTCTATATGAATGTATTTCTGAGGGGAACTGTTTTGAGAAAAGTTTAAATAAAATTCTCTTCTCATCTTGCATGTATAAAAAACAAAGCACTGCAGCTTAAGGATCAGGTTTAATTGATGAAGCTTTTAATCATCAGGAAGGATGTTGCCCGCCCTTCCGCTCAATTGGCGGTTGTGTTGCTCCTTAATATTCAGTGGGTGCTCCTAAAACATTTGTGGTGCTCCTAACTTCTAGAAGTTGGGAGCACCAGTACTACCAAGTAAAAAAGTTAATTTCGAGCCCTGAAAACACATATTAAGCTCTAGGCGATATTTTATAATTAATAATTTAAACAGACTGCTAGAAACACACACACACACACACACACACACACACACACACACACACACCTGAACCTTATGACCTGAAGCTATCACAATGGAAGCATTAAGTAATTATTCGTCATTCAATCAACATACTATGTAACTGATAAATTAATTCCAATGGTAGTATTCCAGTCTTACTGGAATGTGAGTTCAACTAAAGCCACCACTCAAACCTGTGGTGTGATGCTCGAGACGTTCCCAGAACCGCTATCAGGCTCTGCCGTGATAATGCAAGACAGAGAGTTTAAAGCAAGACAGACAGTTTGTTTACCAGATTGGACGCAGAGGCCTCAGCAAAGGACAGTCCTCTGGGGATGATGAGGATGTGATCCTGCTCCTTACTGACACGAACCTAAAAGTTAAAAAAAAACCTAATAAACAGCTGTTTTTCCTCTCCTGATCAAGTTAGCTCAGAATTTCTTCATCTATTCACACAGGCATCCAGATACTCAAAATGTGATGTTTCCTTATTTAGCACACCCGGTTAAGCTAATCAGCATGAGTGCAGATGCTGTAATTACAGCATTATGAAGAAAAAAACGCATATTTGTCCATTAACAGCCATTCAAAAGCAGCCATGTATAATTTAATAATAACAATTTAATTTGATAATGAATGGGAAAGCAGATATCTTTCTCCATGTATTAAACTGGGAGTGTCTGATTAGTGGAACTATAATGTTTATCGCCTGCAGGAATCGATTGCGAAATGCTGGATTACACAATGTAGATCATTCACTTTCACTTCCTTGTTCTACAATGTTGACACCAAAAACAAGTATAATATTTAATCTGTGGCAGTGAGGATGTAAAGCGGTGCCTTACTGTAACGTAACAGCTTGAGAAGTGGGCCCAACTGAACAGGTCCACTAGTCTGTAGAGGCTGGCCAGTTTACAGCGGATCTGTTTCTCTCCCTTCACCATAGTACTGGACTCCACACTGAACATGTCGTTGATTGGGGTCACCATGCCCAAACCTGAAAAAACAGAGCAACAAGGGTAGGGGTGTAAGAAAATATCAATACTACAAATATTTTGTTTGGTGATCCTGTATCGATTCTCAAAAACGGAATATCGATATATATATAAAGAAATCATACAAGATTCATGGCACTTTTATTTTGAGTTCATATATTCATATAGTGACAGGAATATCTAGCATAAGAGCATGCCACTAATGTTAGCATAAATATAGTTCGCTGCCAGTAATGGAGGATGAAATAATTGTTCCAGTTCCTGTTTCGGTGTACAAAGCTAAAGTGTAACGCCATTTGGGCTTTTGTGGTAATGTCCCCTGGGACCGCGGCGCGAGCGCAACCTTGGTTCTGCTGCTTGCCACGTCCCACGTTGAAGAGCTAATGTACGGCGGGCGGTAGTGTCGCTGCGCAGCTGCAGCTTTCTCTCGTGTTGGGACGTTTTGTGCAGTTGGGGGCGGTGCACGCGTGGCAGTCTTGCCGATTCCACATGGAACATAAATACAAACTGAAAAACGTTGAAAAGTTCTGAGAATGTTCAACATCTGTATTTATTTTATTGTTTTGCAATGGTTTTGTTTTCTTTTACTTGCGTGATGACGTACATCATAGACACACAGCCTGCGCTCAGCAGTGGTTGGTTAAGTTCCGGTGTGGCAAGTTTTAGCTACAAAATAAGTTCCCCCGACCGCAATACAGATGTGACTGAACGAGCTTCCACAAGTAAGGAGAAAGCAGAAATAGTTGATAAGAGAGGAATGACTAATTCAGTGGAGTGGAAGTTGTTTGGTTTTTTAAGATCGGATAAACTTCAGGTTTCGTTGCTCTGCAAAATGTGCCGGAGAGTGGTGCCGACTAACGGGAATAGGGGCGGGAAATGCGCCTTAAGCGTGGACATGCGAATGGTTGCTGTTTACGGCGTTTATTAGCCTACCACAACCGTCTGCGTGTCCGAGTTGAACGTGCTTATTGTGTATCCTGCTTGTAGCAAATGAAAATATTATGCATTTGAAGCGGACTGCCACACGAGCTCGAGGTCTCTTTCCCAGCGCGCACACACTTCTCTCTCTGATTCTGCTCTGAGCGGCTGAAACGAGCTGCGATTTCAGTTAAAACACAGATATGTTGCTTCTCTAATTTTACATGCAAGTATAGCCGAAACTATTGTCTTTATCTTATTTGATTTTATCAGATTTTTGTGCAGATTAACATCTTGGAAGGGAGAGCTGTTTATCATAATGGGTCTCGTTTCAGTCACTATATCATATTCATGATATATATTCAACTGAAGCAGTTTGTTTGTTGTTTCAATCTATAGTTTAAATGAAAATATATTATTGTTAATAAGGTGAGTCTGAGAGTTTTATTTATTTGATAGTTTGTTTATTTGACATTTCTTGTTTGTGATGTCTAAATACAAATAAAAAGTGAACATTAATGTATTTGTAATTTTTTTATTTCTAACATATTAAATAGTTTTATAGAAGGAGGTATTATATACTTGGTAAATAAATTTTTCAGACGTTTGTAGGTACAGACATCCATTGTGGGTGTTCTTGGCAGTTTCTCTGAGGCTTGTTTTAATATTCATATCGATATCGGATTTATATCGTATCGACCGAAATTAAGAAATATATTGTGATGTAAATTTTGGCCATATCGTCCAGCCCTAGGTTCATGAAGTTCTGCTGATTATTTCTGCATAGCAGAGCGCAGAGAGAAAACAGATACATGTGTGGAGGGGCTGGATGGGGAGATAAGGGAAGTAGTAGTAAGATGAAAGAATACAAAGGCTTTCCTAATTCGGCTAGTCGTATTTCCTCCCTCAATGTCGGTTTATGTGAATATCTGATATTTAGCGACCTGTGCAACTCTGAACAGGTGGAGGAGGGGGGCAGTCTTGGACATTAGAGGACTGGAGGAATGTTGCAATCTGTTCCTGTGTAGATAAGCCACACTATGGTGTGATACTCACTGAGGGGGGAGGTTGAGAAGCCGGCTACGGAGCTGGCCATGAAGAAGTCTGCGATCTGCTGCAGAGCGAGCAGTCCTGTGGGGTTGTTCCCCTTGTTCATCTGTTCCTGGATCAGTCCCTCTAGCTCATCCCTAAATGCCTGGAAGAGAAAGAAAACATGAGCTTAGAGATGACTCACGCTGTAATGAGAGATGGACACAGAGCTGTAATCCTCTCATGCTCCTGCATGTTTAAACCTTCTGTACTCAGTTTTTTCCACTTGTATCTTGATGACTAGTTAAGTCTATTAACCCATAGGCCTACTCCACTTACTCTGAAGAGCTGAAGGAGACTTTCGACAGAAAAACAAGGTAGTGAAGGATGAAAGTACCATCTTAAATTCTTTGTGTATGTACAAAATCCATTTTTAGTCAACTGGAACAATTTATTTTCAATGTGTAGGTAGGGCTTTGGCGATATTTTTTGGCTGATTTGAGGTATACATCTCTGTATTTTGTATTTGGATTAAACAAATGAAGTGAATGTTAGCATGTAGGCATATATTATGTGCAAAAAATGGTTAAAATCACATAATATTCTAGCATTATAACCTAAAAACAAAAATAATGCTTTTAAAGCAGATTTAAAATTTACTAAACAAAAAAAAAAAGCACAGACTAATTGAAAGCCTATTTTTATTACCCCATTACAGTTAGTGCTATCATACAAATACACTTACTTGTAGGTTTAAAATTCTACATATGTCACACATTTATATTTTCCAACTACAAATTAGGGATGCGTCATGATTTTCGAATATTCGATTAGTCGATTTAATTATAGAATATCGATTAGGTTGTGTGATTATTTTCTAAAGGTGTACCTACACTGGGTGTTTTGAACCATCCCTGAGCTGCGTTTGAGCCCCAAAGCCCTGTTCGTTTGAATAATGAGATCGCTCCCTGCCGTGCTCGCGCGTGGTTCGTTTAGCAGGCTCTGGCTCGTTTGTAAGGTGGGTCAGAGTGCGGTTCAGTTGGACTCGGGCGTGGCACACATGTAGTGTGAGCGCTAACCGTGCCGGAGCACGGAACTTCTGATACGTGCAGCCTGATTGCGTGAACAATAGACCTGTTAAGCAATATATAGTGAGAGGGCCGTTTGTTTCAGCATCCCAAACAACTCAAAATAATAAACCATAAAGTTAGCAAAACGATGCACTCCACTGCGCCGAGCCAGAGCACTTATCTGCCACCTTCACATGCTATCGGAAACATCCTGTTTCCCACTTATAAAGTTGTGACGAGCTCGCTGCATTCAAATTATTTGTTTTTTGTTGAAAGAATAATGTAATATTCCACTGGTTGATAACCTTAAATATTTATGTAAAAAATATTTGTGCTGTTTTTCGTGTTAAATGTGAAGAATGACAGGTTGGATGTCACAGACTTTCTTTTTTATTGGCAGAGTATACAGGTGTAATTTTAACTTTAACTTCACGCAATGTAACATGATTTTATTATTGTAATTTTGACTTTATTCTTAAAATATGACATTAATCTTATTTATTTGAGAAAGATAAACTGATCAAACTTGTGCTGGCCGCTTGGTATTTAAAAACAAATGTAATTTAACAAACATAAAATGTTCCAATCATATTTCTGAATTAAATTAATAAATAAATGAAACAAAATAATGACCACTTTGCTATTAAAAACCAAAACGGAACTATTTTAATGGCTTTAACAGCAGCTTTGTAATAATGGGGAGGAGAGGGAGAGAGAGAGAGAGAGAGAGAGAGAGAGAGAGAGAGAGAGAGAGAGAGACACGGGCTCAGACTCAGGCGGAGAATTCTGAGAAGCTGCAGGGCTCTATATTCGTTCCCTCGTTTCAATTAAAAGTTCACCGAACTAATTGTGAACAGATTGCACTCTCGTCTTCTTCCCGAGCATGTGAACATGTTCATTTAATATATTTATATATATGAAATAGGTTATTGTTATGAAGACAGGCGTTAAAATTAATGTTCACATAATAAGTAGGGACGAGCGAGTACAGCATTATCTGTATCTGTTAACCATATTAATTATCTGTATCTGTTAACCATATGAATTACCTGTATCTGTACTCGGACTGGGCGGGGCCTAACCCGGAAGTGGGCGGGATTTAACCTGGAAGTGGGTCGGGTTGTCTTGAAATGGGCGGGGCTTTAACCGGTATGTTATTTTAAGCATGCAATTGATATGGGTTGATCAGAAATTTTTATATTTATTGCTGATTAGAAAACTATTTACATGACAGCATCAGCATTGAGCTTCAGATCAATGGTTTTGATCACGATAACAAACGAACTATATACAGAACATGTTTTGCAACAATGAATACAACACATGCGGTTGCAATTATGAAGTAAAATGTAATGAACAAGAGTTTTCATCTCAACATAACTTTCTTTTTTTAACTTTTAATTTTTTTATGATCAGTGTGATTTTTTTTATTGGTTCTTTTTTTTTTTTACACCAGGTATGTGTGTGTGTGTGAGTGTGTGTGAGTGAGTGAGTGAGTGAGTGAGTGAATGAGTGAGTAAGAGAGAGACAGAGAAAGAGAGAGAGGGGGGCGGGGGGGACTGTGTTCTACGGATCAAATAGTCCGACGCTGTTTTTCAGATCTGCATTGACTTTTTATTATTATTTTTTTTATAAAATACAGCAAGAAAGTGTCACTCAGTGCGTGAAGTAAAAAAAACTGGTTAGAACCAGCTGACGGTTTAAAAAAAAAAAAACTCTGATGACCGGCAGAGAGAGGGAGAGAGAGTGTGTGTGTGTGTAGCGAATTAATTTGTAATATAGTTTTTTAATACCACTACTTCGAACCAGCAGACGGTTTAAAAAATTAAAAAAACTCAGATGACCGGCAGAGAGAGTGTGTGTGTGTAGCTAATTAATTAGTAATATAGTTTTATACCACTACTTCCTTTTTTTTTTTTTTTTATGAAACACAGCAAGAAAGTGTCAGACACTCGGTGCATGAAGTAAAAAAAAACTGGTTAGAGCCAGCTGATGGTTTAAAAAAGAAAAAACAATCTCCGACAGGCAGAGACGCGAGTCGCATTCTACCAAGCACCACGTCTGAACAAACCCCACGTTTACCAAAACTCTACTGGTTAATAAGTACTACAAACCAAAGTAAAAAAACAAACCTGAAGCTGAAGAAACCCTAAACGTTAACGGAAAAAACCCGCGAACCTGAGTGACTGAGGGAGAGACACAGTCTTCTCAGTGTTCTGTGTGTGAGTGAGCAGAGCGGGACACAGCAACACAATAAATCTGTATGTGTGTAGGGGAGGGGCGCTGTGACTAGCCTATCACAGAACGCAGACACAGTCAGCTACCCAATGAGAATTTTTATTCAATCCTAACACAGATGTTGACTCGTATTACTCGTATGATACTCGTACTCGGCAAAAGTGCTTTATCCGTACCGGATACTCGTTTCAGCCGAGTATCCGGCTCAACTCTAATAATAAGTGCCGTCATTCCGGCGGTTCACAATATGTTTTAACACGTAATGTTTTAAGAATTATATTATGTTTAACATGTAATATGTTTTACGCCAAATATTCATTGATGCATTAATCAGATTTAAGATTTTCTTTTTAATAATATGAATGTTCATGCTCATTTTTAAAATAGAAATGTTCTAGCCTTATGAGCAGTTGATAATCGACGGACTGTTCTGTTAATAAATGCCTCCTTCGGTTATGTTATATTAATGTTTCAGCACTCATACTTTACAACCATTAATTTTCTTGGGTTAAGATAGACTATTCTCTAATTAATTAAACAGTTTGTTATCATACAGATTGAAAGCCTGGATGGTCTCTCTCCCCCTCTCTCCTCTGTGTGTGTGTGTGTGTGTGTGCGTGCGTGCGCGCATGGGTGGGCGGGTGCATGCGTGGGAGGGGTGCGATTTTCGAATAGTAATCGAATAATACCCAGCGATTATCGAATATTACTTTTGCTTAAAATGCCCATCCCTAATACATACCTTAATTGGATGGAGCGATAACCAGTGTGCATGAGGTGATGACCCAATGACGGGTAAGATTTCCTTTGACCAGAGGGGACAACCTAAGACAGGGCTTCACCGCCACAGGGCACCTACCCAGGAAGGGAGGTGCAATCTGTGTAAGGGAGTGGATGTGATGCTTCTTTTGTGCCAAGAGCATCAGAGAGGGGACTGTAAGAATCTATTATCTGCCTTGACCCAGATTCCACTCCACAATATATGTTCGATCATGCTCATTTCCCAAAATGGCTTAATTATTATAGAGAAGAAGAAAGTCAACAATTATGTTGTTTGTAGACCATTTGGGATGATCACATCCTGAGCAAATGGTCACCAATTGTAGAAGTTAAGCAGGTGTGGAACTCCGAGGACCAACAAAGGGGTGTCAGAACTTAATTAACATACAGACTACAGCTGTTATGATAGGAGCAACTTAATTTACATGAAGGGTAGTAAACCGAAAATGTATAAAAGTTTAGGACTTTAGGATGTTCTGGGTTCATTCCAACTCCTTTGAACCCAAGGTACAACATGTACTTTGTCACTGCTATGCTGCAATAAACATCTTCATCACGATCTTCAACGTCTTCATAATTTTTTCTTACACCTGCGATACATGTGTTGATCCTGCATGTTGTCATCTGCGATCGTGATGACCGACCATAATATGAGACTTCTCCCACTTGCATTGTGATCTTTAACCCTCACTTCGAGTTACCCACCATATTTGTTTTTTTTATATTTTATAAATCCCTCCATTGGAATATTTATTCCCATTTGGTGGCCTTCTGTGTCCAAACTTGTGCAAAAATCTTGTGGGACAAGGTTTTCACCCTGCAGCTGTCATTGTAAGACAGCGAGCAACTCCGTTTGCTTGTCCAGGGGAGCAACAGTAACTAAGGGGGACGATAGGTCTAAGCTTACCGATAGGTCAATTGGGTCATTATTGGCCAGAATTTTAAATTTTGGCTATTTAAGACTACATGAAAACAGCAATCTGAAATGTAGATTCTTCTTCAAATCTACAGATTCTCTGTCCGTTCTGGGATGTGTTTTTGGCTGATATGTGTGTCCCATAAATCACTTTAACTTGCCACCACAAGGGCATCTTAGTGCGCTCCACAGGTCTAGAGAGATTGAGCTAAAGAAAGTCTGATTTCCATAGTCACAGTCGCCAAGCAGCCACAGGGAAGTGGGCATGGTATTTGTGTATCTATGTGTAGGCCGTCCCTGCCAAACTCTCAGTGACTGTGTGTGTGGGTCAGTGAAGTTCGCTGGGGCTTGATTTCCTAATCTAGGGTGAAACAAATTACACGGGAAGCAAATTAAATAGGCCCTTAAGTTTGTTTGGATTTGAATGAGAGCCTCATGAGACTCATGAACCTTAAAGGGTTAGTTCATCTAAAAATGAAACGCCTGTCATTAATTACACACCTTAATGTCATTCCAAAGACCTACAGAAAAAACCTTTGTTCATCTTCGAAACACAAATTAAGATATTTGAACTATTTGAACAATAGTCCATGTGACGTGGTTTTCTATGCAGGGTCAGAAAGCTCTCAAATTTAATCAAAAATATCTTAATTTGTGTTCTGAATATGAACGAAGGTCTTGCGGGTTTGGAACGACATGAGGGGAGTAATTAATGACAGAATTTGAATTCTTTTGTGAACTATCCCTAAGTTTGGGTAATAGTAAAACTGATGCTCGTCTTGAACGGAATGACCTAAAATACTAAATATATAAATATTTAAATATTTTAGCAAAGGGCTTTAGAGGTGAACTGCATCATGATGGAAGATTAACCGTGGGAATCATCAAACATGCCACAAAAAACAAACCTGCAGCCAACATGCTCTTGTAGGGCTATGCCAAACATGGCCACAAAAACATGGGCAAACATGCCCACACTTGTCACTAGATCAAAGCGGTGCTGATCTAACCTCACAACAACACAACACATAGTAACTCAATTAATATCAAACTGTATCTGTCATAGGGGAAGATGGGTGTTATCTGAGCTGTGTGACATTGTAATGTGGGTCAGCATCTGTACTGATCAGAATTTGCTTTAGTAAACCATCCACCTCACATGGGCCGCACTTCAAACGAAGCAACCCGAGCCAAATTCTGGGAATGGCATGCTTTAATGCTAAAGAGGGAAACAGAGGGGAGTGGGGAACAAAAAATAAAGGGAGGAAATTCAAGACCAATTCAATTGTGCCATTACAGTTTAATATTATTAACAAATTGTTTCACCTCCTAAGTAAATATAAGCGTAAGTATAACCGCTATTTTTCCGCTTGGTTCCGGAGTGGGATATGTTAACGTTGAGATGTCTTCATTTGTTTTGGTTGTGACAGCACAGATGAGGCCTAAGCATAGCAAACTCCGCCACAGCCTATAATAATCTGACCTTAAACACAGGCCACGGAGAGACATGTAATTTAAGCAGCGCTCTTCTGTGTGTGTGCACATATGCAGAAACCCTGCAGAGAGAGAGGGAGATGAAAGCGAGGCTTGTTGAATCAGCTCGGATGGTGCAGACATAAACACACAGGCCTGTGTGTCGATACACCTGCCGCCTGCCCTGCCTGGCTCGTCTCCATACAGAGTGAAGGATGAGTGAGAAGAGTATATAGTGTGTCTCAGAAACATGTGCTCGTACTGCTGCCGGTAATAAAGACCAGCAACGCTGCCGTAATTAACCGTACTGTCACACCGCCTGTTTTTAATCATAATCACAGGGAATGACAGAATCTATTCCAATTTCACACACTGGAAATAGTGCTCAAATCCCACAGAGCTTCTCTAGTTTTTGTATTATTATTATTAAATTAAAGTAGTTCAGATTTTTAAGATTTTCAAAATAAATCAATAAATAAATATTTGTTTTAAAACAACAAAACCCACATTTTTTATAGTCACACACAGTTTAAGAGCTGTGTTTTTCTTCTTGTAATTAGGAGTGCTTGTCCTCCTAATTAAAAACATTTAGGAGTACCTTCTGATCAATAAAAAGAAATTCTGATAAAAAAATTAGCCTTCCAAATACGAGGTGACGTTTGACTCCATAAAGTGACTTACAGGGGTATTTCATTTTTACCTTTGCAATAGCATCATTTACATCTACTTCAAATTCAAAAATGTATGTTTGTAAGCTTTTTAAAATGTATATTTAAAAAAATATAATAAGTACAATACGACAAATAAGTTACCAATCATGAAATTAGTATTAATAAAAAAATAATTTGTATAATTTGGCACAGAAGAACACAAAAGTGGCTTGTACGTACATTTTCAGACGTTTAATGAGGCTGAGGTGGCATGAGTGCAATTACATTCATAGATTCATGTGGACATTAATGTTTTACATATAAATTTGCTTTTAGTGATGCACAACGGCTCAGCTGTTACTTTATTTGGACATATTTTCGTTGATGAAATAGAACAAAATCATGCAGTACTTGTTTATTGATCTTTTGTATTAAATCAATATATCACATTTACAAACTCCCCTTATAATTATTAAAAGCTGTCTCCTGATCGCGATCTGGGGGCGCACAGAAATTAAGAGCGCATGAGTGAGCTCAAGAATCAAAAGCACGTGCAAATGTGATACATTCTGTCGGAACCTGTGGGAATGAGTATAATTATTATTAATAACCACAATCCCGCGCCAAAATTCAAGTTCTGCTCGGTGTTCTCTGCTAAGAACCCGACTGTGAATGATGCGAGTGGCGTTACTATGTTGTTTGCCGAGGCGGGGATGATTTTGAGGTGTGCCGGCAGAACAACGAGAGTGCACTACAGGTTTCTTTCCCCCTCAGTTATCCCTGATAATGTTTAAATGGAGTGAACACGGAGCAGTTTTTTTCCGTGAGCGGGAATGTAAAACCCGGAGTGGATCCAGAGCGGAGTGATTACAGAACGCTTCGAGCGGAGAGAGGAACGTGCTTTAATCCACTCCAGGCTTTGATCACACCCCCCTCAACAGACAGAATGCACCTCGTCTTTCCTTCATTTAAGACCTATTCAAGCTAAAATCAAGACATCTATAACACTATTTGAGAAATGCAAGCGTATTTACGGTCTTAAAATTATGAAAAGTGAATTTAAAAAGGCGGGAACCCTGCAATTGACGGGAATCTGTTGCATCGATCGAGAACGTTTGTGTGAGAGAGGGGGGAGCTGATGGCAGCGGACGGTGGATATTTGTTGCTGATGACTTCTCTCTCTCATCACATTCTACTAGTGCTTCAGTTTCTGAACGTTCACGCTTAGTAACACATACAGCTGTATCCTCGCCAAAATGCAATAGTGAAAAGAGACCCCTCTCTAACAGTGTCGCGTTTCAAACGTTATTTAAATGACACCGGTATTGCGGTATTTTAAAAATTCATACCGTAAGAAAAATAAACACCGGTATTCGGTATGAACCGGTATACCGCCCAGCACTAGTCTTGTCCATACAACCATTCATAAACTCGGCAGAATGTATGCGACCGCTGCACCTGATGTTCACAAATTTTCATAACTGGTAAGTGTTTTTTATTTTCCCTTGTGAAATGCCTCGATTAATATGATTCTTTGTGTATTTGTGTACTGACCGTTGCATGGAATCGTGAAATGTAGCCTTTTTTTTATACAATTATAAAAGTTATTTTCATTTGATTACATTTTAAGACAATTAAATTGTTAAAGCTTTATGCATTAATTTCATTACCACCATTTTTGATAGTATATTTGTATTATATCATAAAAGTACAAAATCTAGAAAAATTAAGTCAAACCAGAATTTATGAATTGTTATGAATTAGTAATGGTGAATATAAGTTGTTAAACTAATATATAATCAATTATTAAATTTACTTGATCGTTTTTGATTAATGAAATTTGAATAAGCACATGCTTCCAAACATTTGTTCAACCAAAAAAAAACAGTTTTGATTGTTTAATACCGTATACCATGATACCGTGAAACTCTGTTTTTGAGTGCAATTTATTCCATAATTGACACAAACAATAACTCTCCCGAAGAAATGAAATGTAAACAAAGGAATTGCTATCCATATTACAACGTTATTGTTTCGTTGGACTAAAAGTGCTCGATGGGATGTTGTTCTATGGACCTTTACCTCTCGAACTAAACCGGGATTTACAGCAGTGGATGCGTTTGTGACTCAATATTAAGACAAAGCTGGTATGTATTGCAATTTTATTATGGATTGTTTGATGTGTACAGCTTACACAAATTTAGCAAATGCATTCCTTATAGGCTTTCTAATCGAAAAATAGCGATCTATCATCAATGCTTCAGGCTTAGACCTTCAGAATGATATATAGTTTGTCAAGATTCATTTTGTCCCATTTCATTTAATCTATTCGTAAACAATGACATGTGCAAACAAGGAGCGTTCAGTTGCACCAGCGTCCTGGTGCTAGTTAACAGGTTAAAAAAGGATTTAATAGAAATGTGGATTTTATTTGGTTTAATAAAAATATTCTTAAGTAAAACTGTTGATTTTGCGAAAAATTAATAATTTAGATGAATCGATAAATGAGTCTAAAGATTAAAATCGAAATAAAAATAGTCGTTAGTGGCAGCCCTACTACCAACACTATCACAAGTCATTCTTGCAATTTCTAAAGTTGACAAGCAGAATCCTCAAACAAATTTCATTGATTTTGCAAGGTCTAAAAAATGCATTCACTACCGTTCAAAAGTTTTGGGTCAGTAAGAGTTAACCTTTTTTTATGTTTTTAAAGTCTTTTATATGTTGCACTCATTTGATAAAAAATGCTGTAAATAGTAGTACTCTTAGATATTATTCAAATTAAAAATACATGTTTCTATTTTAATACATTTTAAAAATGTCATTTATGATGGCAAAGGTGAATTTTCAGCAACTGTTGGTGCTCAAAACTAAATATTATGCTTTTATTATCAATGTTGAAATCTCGTGCCACGAGATCACATCTCATCCCTAATGGGCACTTTATTTCAAAAGGCACTTTATTTCAAAAAGTATTTTTCTATTTTAATTTTTGTGGCGGTTGTTTTATGTTTACTGAAAACGGAAATAAAATGGGAAAAATGACTGCCAAGATGTGTTTTTTTATCAAATCGCAATACTTGTAGAATCAAAATTCTAAAAAAACAAAACAAAATCCTTTGCAATACTTATCGTATCGGCACCAAAGTATCGTGATAGTATCGAATCGGGAGGTAGGCGTACCATCCCATCCCTATTATTTGCTGTGGTAATTGACAGCATGTGACTGATGCCATTCATTCAGCTTATCTCTGAACATTCATTTAAACAGTATGTGTTTGCAGAAATGTCTGCAGGAGTGTAATCTGTGCAGTATGTTCACTGTAATCTCTCCAGTGTGTGTGCGTTTGCTATAATCTCTCTCTACTGTAGGTCAGAGGGGCTTTTGCAGGCTGGATTGTGTTGATATACACGATGTGGAAGTCGGTGGTGTGCGTGTAATAGGGTGTGGTCTTCCAGATGGTTTATGGTGCAGCTGTGGCTTAGTGCGCATGATTGAGCTGTAACTCAAAACATCACACCAAACACACATTTAAGTGACTGACAAATCTACTCATCTGACAAGAATAAACAATACATATTTCAATGTTAACAGAAAGGCAGTGTAAGGTGCAAACAGCTGGGTTCAAAACCAACTTTATAAGTTCATGCCAAGTTTTAAATGTAAACTTCATGGCAGTGTGGCATTTACTCAAAACCACATGGCTCGAGACAACCTATAAAATGTATAAAAAAAACTTTTTATGTTGAAAGCACATTTTTGCTGATTAAATCAGTGGAAAAGTGGGAAAACATCCCTGTACAGTATAATAACTTTGTACAAAACATTAAAAATAAAGGTTCCAAAAGTTTTTTTTTGCAGTGATGCCATAAAATAAAACTTTTTGGTCCCCCAAACAACCTTTCAGAAAAAGAAGAACCAAAAGAACCAATTTTTTGTTGTTGTTGTTAGTGTGATGGGCATTTCACAAACTAAAGAAACTTTGCTTTTATTGGCATTGATGGTTCTTTGAAGAACTTAACATCTATGGAACCTTTCATTGCACAAAAGGTTATTTAAAGTGGAAAATGTTTTTTTGTAAATACCTTTTAATGTTCTTCACACTAAGAAAAAAACAGTTCTGAGAACTATTCACTGAAGGTTCTTTGGGAAACCAAAAATGGTTATTGCATGGTATGGTATCCCTGCAAAAAAACTACATTTTGGAACCTTTACTTTTGATCCTCATGTTGTGTTTTCATCATTTTAACTAGAGATGCACCGATTGACCGGCCAGTGATCGGAATCGGGAGATTTCTTGCATGACCTGCCCGGATCTGTGACCGACCGGTCAGTCTCATGTCTTGCCGATTCCGAGCCAATCCTTTTATTGCCAGTGGCGCAGGCAGAGACATCACAGCCATGCGCACACTCACAGTATGATATCACAGTCACGTGTAAGCATGTAGTTTTCACGTGAGATTGATTCTAATGTTAATGGCATTCAGTGTAAATGGCGACTGATAATGTATTTATGTCATGCCAGATGAGGCTTGAACAGCCTGAGTGAGTGTGTGAGAGAGACCGCACACACAAAGTAACTCTCAGAAATGTATAGATGCATACTGGGGTAGAAAAATAAATAAAAGAGGTTTACAAAATATGATTTAGGTAAGCAACATTAGACGGCCATGATACAACTTTGATAGTTGTTTAAGATTGATCAAATCTGTAAATTAGTCCAGATTGGGGGAATTGTAATTTTTTATAATACATTTTATTATATAAATACATTTTCGTTGATATTTGCAAAGATATTTGTTTGTATATGCTTTCAATTATAGTTCTTAGAAAGAAAATCTGAAAAAAATCGGTATCGTCAGGTCACACTTCCAAAAAAATCGGAAATCGGCCAAGAAAATTGCAATCGGTCCATATCTAATTTTAACCCAAAAAATATTGTATTTTTCCTGAAAACGCTAGTTAATGTTTTAGCATTGGACTAAAATGTACAAAAAATTGAGTTGTTACACGTGGTGTTCCAGACACAAATGGTCAATTGCTTCTCATTATTCTATGTTTTTACCAAATATAGGATTTAATATTTTTATCAACTTGTTTTCTTTCAATTAGCATAGGTTTTGTATTGCTTTTTGGAACTTACCGATCATGGGTCTCATTTTTTGAGTGAATATTTCAAAAATTATCCACAATTAATGCTTTTTTCCTCCAAATTGTGGGGCATAAGCTCCAATTAATGAGACCTACGATCAATCAGTTCCAGAAAGAAACACAAAACCTGTTGCTGAAAGGCAAATAAAGAAAACAAGTTGATAAAAAGATTGAGTCCAAGATTTGGTGAGAAATAGCATAAGAGATTTACAAGCAATTTTTCCACTGGGAACTCCGAAGTGTCATTTCAGTGTGTGTTTGTGTTTTCTTACTGGACTCTGTAGTATCTGTGTGACCCTTTTCTTCTGATCCATCATGTTGAAGTCTTGTCGCAGGTCAGGTGACATGTTGCGTGCGCGCAGGTATTCAGGGTCATTTTCATTGATGCGGTCGAAGTAGCCCTCCCTTTTCCCCACGCTGGGGGGCGGAGGGGTCGTCACCACCCCCTGTGTCGAATCGCCACTCATCGCTACTGTATTTTCCTGTTGTCTTCACCTGGAGAGAAAGAGAGAGATTTAGCTTGAGTATGCGCAGGTTCATGAAAAATCTCTAAAAATGTATTTATGCACATCCCTAGTACAAAGCTAACAATACATACTGAATAAAAAAAACGGAAAAAGGAAGCCATTTGACAGGCAAACCAGTCTCGATCAGTAATGCCCTAAGGACGGACTCATCATCCCACACAACACACACATAAGTCCACCAATCAATACAATAAAAAAACAGGCAACCGCACATTAGCTCAACTCGCTTGCTGAGAGAGTCACTATTCACAATGGACCATGTTCTTTGTTAACCTCGACAAAAAGAAAAGAGTGGCTGTCCCGCCAACAGTGAAGGGTGGCGTCAGGTCAACCAACAGGAGGGCAGCACTATCCTATTACACTATCAGGTTTAGTTAAACCTGTTTTTTGTTCTTTCTCTAACACACACACACACACACACACACACAAGACCATTGTCCCAGACATGTGGATTTCTCTCTAGTGTGAGTAAAGCCGTAGAGCATTAAAAATGACAGATCACTGAATTTCTCTAGATGGTTCACTACTAGGGTATCGATTCAGATGTCCCGATTCGATTCTCAATTTTTTTTTATTACATTCAGTGAATATAGTTTTAATACAAAAGCTATTGATATTTCAAAAAAAAAATCAACAGTAAATATCAGTTAACAAATGGTGAATTAATAAAAAGAAAGTATTAAAAGTATTTTAATGCCTATTCTTTTTTGTATAGGGTCCTTTCTTAAACAACAATAGGGCTCTATAAAATGTTCTTAATTTTTCTGGTAATCAGATGAAGGCATAAAACATTAAATTATCCTAATTAAATGAAAATTAAAACCTTTTATTTTTTTGGCAAACAAAGTGCTGCACAACAGCACTTTTAAAAATAAAACAAATGGGATTGATTATTCCTTTAAAAATAAAGATTTATCTTTATTAGTAGTATCATGGAGTCTTAAAAGTGCTAAATAGTAATATATTCTGACACAGTTTCTTAACGTTAACGTCCTGTAAAACGAAACTTTTATTTTGACGGGTTGCCGTCAAGGATCTTGAAACTGCTGTGTTTGTGATATGACGGTAGTTTTCTCAAATTAAACAGAACAATGCTAAAGAAGTGACTCTCAGAGCAGCTGGAGATGATATTCGTGTGTTAATATCATCATATAGTGAGACGGCAGAGGCTGAAAACACAGCGAGTGTCGTCCGCCCTTTAGTATGTGTGTAGTAAACAAAGTGCGTCGCGCCATCCGCCATTCATTGCGCTTGATATCAAATGCGTCCACAGATTTATAGTATTACTATAGCATTTCACCTGAGCATTACGAATCACGCGTATGGCTTTGTTCTTGGTTCTCATCAACATTATCTCCACCATGATAAGCACTGAATGAAAGACATGCTTTCTGTTGTAACATCACGAAGGTAAATAAGAGGTTGACATCTAGTGGAGAAGACTAATAAGAAGAACCCCATTAATCAGATCTTGTTTTAAATGTGTGCTGAAATAAATACCGGAAAATATCGATTCACGGCTTTTGAGAATCATTATCGAATCGACGTCATTAAAAAAAACGATTAATCGAAAAATCGCCCAGCCCTATTCAGTACCATTGGAAAAACTATAACTGTGAATGCATAATTTCTATTGATTGTATCACTGCTCTGTAATTCTCTTTCTTTTTTATTAATTATTTATTGTTATTATTTTTCTTTTACTCTCTTTTCAGTTATTGTTATTATTTTTCTCTCTTTTCTTATTTTATTTTTAATTAATTATTTATTGTTATTTTTTCCTCTCTTTTCTTATTATCTTTATTGTTGATTTCTTTGTTATTATTTATTTTTTGTAAAATATTAATTATGAGAAAGGGTTTGAATAAAATAAAATATTAATCAACCGATGAGAAAACAATAAATAGATTAATCGGAAAATAATCGATAGATTAGTCGACTAATCCAAAAAATTATTGATAGATTAGGTGCCAATAAAAGCAATCGTTAGCTGCAGCCCTACTAGGCTTTCACACTCGATTCACTCTGGAGGGGCGGGAGGGCTTCTTTTCTCGGCTGTACGTTGCTAAGCTGCTCATTCAGGTCAAATAGCACTTGGAAAGATGGTTCAGATTAGAGAAACACAACTCTGCCAGAAAACACACACACATATCGAGGGTGGGCTCAATAAAATAGCCCACGCCAACAAGCAGCAATACTACACCACACATTTTTAGGCGTGCGAACACACGTGCAAGAAAGCAAAAACCACATTAACCTGAATAAGAGTTGCATTCTTGGAAGCAAAGCAAGCACAAACATAAACAAATACTAAAATGGATTCAAATAAATCTAAAGGGCGGAAATTAAGGGGATGCCGCTTAAGTTTATTATGCTGTCAAGACAACAATCTGCACACGAAAACACACTAAGCTCACGTGTTTCAACTCATAATGCAATATTCAAACCTAGCGAGCACAAGCGACAACTATAGTGCTGACAGATGATGACAATTCTGACACACCCACCCAGAAACACAACACACAGGTTGCCAGGCCTGAAAGACAGATCTATGAACAACTCTAAACAAGAACAACAACAACAACAGGTTCAATGGATATTACCAGACAATAACCACAGTATTTGTCCCTTTAAGATCCAAAAACGAGGTTTAGTCAGCCTAATGTCGTTTCAAAGCTGTTATGACTGCCTTTCTTCTACAAAACATAAAATTACATGGTTATGATGCTATTTCCCGAAAAAATGAGAGTGAAAGAGGAAAAGAGACAGCTTTAAAGTAGTACATATTACATTTGGTGTAGTTGTAGTCCATTTAACTTTGCAATTACAATACTATTCAAATGTTTGGGGTCAGGAAACGTAATAATAATAAAATAACAGTACTTTTATTCAGCAAGGACGCATTAAATTGATCAAAGATGACTGTAAAGACATTTAGAATGTATTTCTATTTCAAATATATGCTGTAAATAGAAGAATGCACATCCCTAGTAGAAGAATCCTGAGAAAAAAAAAAGATCACAGTTTCCATACAAATATTAGCTAAGCAGCACAACTATTTTCAACATTCGATACAAATAGGACATTTCTTGACCAGCAAATGATTAGGATTTCCGAAGGATCATGTGACAATGAAGAATGAAGTAATGATTACGAAAATTCAGTTTTGCGTCACACTAATAAATTGTATTTTAAAGTATATTCAAACAAAAAAACAGTTCTCTTGATTTGCAATACTATTAGTGTTAAATAAAAGATGCGCTGATGAGCATATGAGACTTCGATCAAAACATTTTTGTAAGAATCTTACAGACCACAAACTTTTGAGCAGTAATGCAGTCATATGGACCACTTTTATGCCATGTCTGACAATATAATGTTTGCATCAACTAATCATTCAAAACTTGCCACCATCTGTTAACAAATAAACTGCATCATGGAATGAAAATCTGCCAAATATGAATCTGACTATACTGGGACATGTGGCAGATGTCCCATACAAGAAATTATATAACACGAACTGTCAATGTCAGCTTATCGACCGCTTTATGTAAAGCAGTGTGTTGATCTGGGTGTATGAGGGGGGATAAAAAAAAGAGTGTGGGAAATGAGGAAAGAAACAGGGAGGATCCTCAATCCTCATTACAACAGCTGTTCAGTCTCTGAATACAGGCAATAATGAAGTGTTGTGCAGGATTTCTCTTGCATAGACAGGCTTGCAATAACAGAAAGGAGACTAGTAATACAATAGCCACACAAGACAATAAAATACACTACAGGGACACCAGCAGTAGGAGTCACAAGATTCACAGTGTTTCGTATAGTCAATGGCTCATTGTGTAGCTGCTTTCTCTCACACAGTTTAGATTCAGGGTGACAGGAATCCCATTTCAGATAGCAAAAATCACCTTTAAATGAACCACTACAACCCCTAACGTTACTTACCAAATCACAGCGTTTACGGCGGACCTTTACACTTTTAACACACTAACCGACAACGAATTCGGATTAAAAACAAACAATCAGATTTAACTAATGTCACGTTCATATTTGTTACCCTTGACTATAAAACCAGGCATAAGTAACTTAGCACAGGTATATTTGTAGCAATAGCTAACAATACATTGTATGGGTCAAAATTATAAATTGTTTTTTATCCCAAAAATAATTAGGATATTAAGTGAAATCCTTTTCCTTGGATATTTTGTAAATTTCCTAACGTAAATATTTCAAAACTTAATGTTTGATTAGTAATATCCTTTGCTAAGAACTTAATTTTGACAAGTTTAGAGGCGATTTTCTCAATGTTTTGATTATTTTGCACCCTCAGATTCCAGATTTACAAATAGTTGTAAATTACCTCAGCCAAATATTGTCCAATCCTAACAAATATCCTTACGTTATATCAATGGAAAGCATAACGGTAACGTTATTTATTCAGCTTTCAGATGATGTAAGTTAACGTTACCGTTACAAATCTCAAGTTTAAAAAAAAATACCCTTATGACTGGTTTTGTGGTCCAGGGTTACATATTTTTATAAGTGAGACCTGAAGTACCTTTGAGGGCACTGCATCCTCCCACACCCCCTCACATTTAGTATGCACTATCGTTACTATTTCTCTTCTTATCTTAAGCAGCTCTATAAATAGGGCGCGACAGATTTTGGGATTCAGATTTCAGTCGCGGCACAAGGGTCTCGCACTCAGAATAGAGAAAAGAACGACAAGGTAAGTTAAGCGGAAAAACAAACAAACAGTTACATTAACGTACGTTACGTTGTAAACTCACAGGAGATGCGACAAAAAGCGTTTAAGATTAACGCTACAAAAAAAGTGTCGGTTAAAGAATAAGACCCTCTTTTGAAGCTGCTCAGCGCTGTTGAAATTGCATCCAGGGGTAACGTTATTGTGTGATCTGCTTAACCACAAAACTTGACTCTAAACGACAGTTCGTCGTTAAAACATAACCCAGAAAACAAAATAGGGTGTTTTTCCAGAATTGTAAACCGTTAAACTCACCTGTTTGCTCCTCACAGAGTGAAAGTCCAGTGAGCGCTCGAGCGCATCTCTCTTATTCCCGCCTCAAGAATCCCAGATTACCTCAAAGGATTAAAAACGACAAAAACAGCCTCCAAACTCCAAAAACAGACCCCAAATCTACTCAGTAAAGTCCAAAACGCAGCTCTTACTTTGCCACACTCTTTTTCCTTCGTAAAAGGGGGGTTTTCGGTTGTGCCACACAGCCGAAAACAACTTGTGTGAGTGTGTGTGTATTTGCGAGGATCTGTTTAAGGAGAGAAACAGAAGCGGTCACGTGACGTGACCCAACTAATCCGCCCCTTCTCTGACCGCACAAATGCGATCGACCAATCGGGACGTAGGATGTCCACTATGCCCCGCCCACTCGCGTCCTAGCTAGCAGAATTAAAGGTCAGTGTTTACGCTCCTCAGTGCATGTGTGAGAGAGATATAAAAAAGACTGTATGACACAAATCCACACTGTATCGGAATTACACGAGCAGTCAGCACATAGATTAGAAGAACAGCACATAGATTAGAAGAACACAGCTGTGATTCAGAACAACCTTGTACAAAATTGTGCCAATACAAAATACTGGCAAACTGTGCAAATCCAATGCATTCAATCAATGTTTTGGGTTCAACACAATCGACAGCATCTGTAACATGCTGTGGATTACCAGGCAACAATTAAGACTAGTTAGTTTGTAAAAGCAAGCAAAATTATAATTAAATGAAATCTACATATTGCATGGTGTGTTTTTCGGCAATATATTCTTAATGGACTACAAGCAGAAACATGCAGATTATATGTTTGTTAATTATTCTATACAAAAGTGTTTTAAGATGCTTAACTCTCAATTTTAGAGAATGTGACGCTGACGTCACGCCGCGTTGAGTTCTGGGTAACTGCTTTGTTTATCCGCCATACTGGGAGGATCGCGCTGCGAGTTTAGGGACAGTATTTGATTTTCTGTCGTGATTGTGAAAAAAAGTAAAAATAAATCACCACTGTATGTCATTCATGTTGCATCGAGAACGGCAAAAGTAACACCGATCATCGTTCTGAGAGAAAACTGGACAATGCAATGTCTTTTTTTGCCTTTTCTACTTAATACTGTAAAAACACCAAGGGAACCAGGTTGCGAAGATGCAGAATGATACATTTTATAATAATAATAATAATAATAATAATAATATGTGCATATGAGCCCCAAATGTGAACGCAATGCATTTATTTAAACGTTAAGCATTTTCTTTTCATCTATCGTAAAGAAAATGCTTAATGCACTGAGACGGTGATATTAAAAGACCACCTTCTGTAAACACCTTACTAATAAAGCATACTATACGAAGAAAAACAGATGAGCCCAGACTGAACTTTACATATAACGTTAACTGTCTTAATGCATAAGCATTTTCTATGGTTTTCCCAAGGGAGAAAACGGCTTAAATAATCAAACGCACCTTTTCATTGTATAATGCCATAGCTGTTCATAAGCTCCCAGAATTTTTGTAATTTGTTGAAATAAATATAAAAAATACAGTGTGTTCATTTCTATACGGTGAATGTGACCCACAATCTCTGATTCTCATTTGTGGCCATTAAGAAATTAATATTTACAATGACAACGATTATACTTTGTCATTGAAATGTTTCCAGCAAAGAAATGGATGGACTTCTGCCAGCTTGTTGAACACACACTTTTATTTGGACAATCTACCATATGATAGCTGAAGCAGCAGCAAGTTTTCACGGTAATCAGATCAACATTGTAAACTAAATTCTACAAAACTTAAGTGAAAAATCGAAATACCATTCGGAGCGATAACATATCTTATCTTTCCTGCAAACAATACAATAAAGAATGTAAATATTTAACTTAAAGGGTTAGTTCACCCAAAAAAGAAAATTAGCCCATGTTTTACTCACCCACAAAGCATCCTAGGTGTATATGACTTTTTTATTTCAGATGAATTCAATCAAGTTATATTAAAAATGATCCTGGCTCTTGCAAGCGTTGGATTGGCAGTAGGTGGGTGTTTTTGTTCAAAAGATAAGCAGGCATCCGTATTAATTTCAGCATTTGTAACAGAGTGTGATCCTACCAGAATGGCGGCGGTGCCCCAGCATGCAACGCTGCGTGACGTAGCGTCCCATCCTCTATTCCTTTAGCAACCTTGCATACCTTATGTAGCCCCGCCCCTTTTCAGAGCTGCGCTCGTTGTATTGTGTTTTTCGGATTGTATATCCACCAGGAGCGCAGATGAGATTTTTTTTAGCTGGGGGAGATCAAGCTGTCAGTAGGTGGGCGGGTGGGGGGGCTTGTTGACTTAAGGGTTGTGCCCGAAGCGTGAATCATGCTCCATAGTACTGGCGTTCGTGCGATCGCGAATCTCGAAAGTGAAAGTAAAAAAAAAATCTCCGCATCCACGAGTACATACACAACCATGGCAACGACAATCGCAGAAACAAGCGAAGATGACACAAAAGCATATTCAAGCAAGTTGTGTGAAACAAAGCAGAATCAACATTACTCACCTATTAAAAAGAAACAACACAACCCCAGCGTCCGATTCGAGCCCTTCCCGCTCCTTGAGTTCTCTCCACCGCTGGAAAGCTGCTCTGATATTTACGTGGGTCCTACCTCATGCCTGATCATAACCCTTCTTTTTAATGTTTTGCTTCTCAGATATTTTCCTCTTTTTTATCTGCAATCTCTCTCTATCTATAGTCGATCTGCTAATATCAGTCCTGTGCACTCAAATAGAGCGCTCTCTTCTCTCTCAGTACAAGACACGCTCACTTACTGCTGATTGGCTACAAGTATGTTTTGGGACTCGGTCAGACATTGACAAACGCGTTTTTCTTAGTGCATGTTTAAGGAGCGGCGGGCTGGCCACCTCTACTTAGGCTAATGTACATAGTGGAAACCCTGGTTAATCCTTGGTTTACCAATGTTGCCTTTTGTAGAGACAGTGAGGGGGGCGGATCTGGTCACTATGAATCTGGAGGGGGTCATGTCCCTAGTGCCATCTGCGTGCCTGATTCCCACAGCATGAAGGTAAGACCTTATGTATTTATGAATGAACTGCTCGTTTAACATTTGTTGTGGCCATCACTCAACATAAATGTGATTAGCAAATAAACTTTGTTTTTGTCTTCTGTTGTGTAATATTCAGGTCAAACTTTGCCCAGAGCCCGTGCTACCTTGCTTAAAATTGATAAAGAACTATTTTGCTTGTTTTATCGTTGGCCACGAAGATAAAACAAATTGTAAAGATATACTGATTTTAACGTTTGCTGGACGAATCGTTATAAATTATAAGTTTTGAATTAATATAAATTCAATCAAATCAAACCGAGTCTTTAAGACTTGATTCCCTAAAAGCTAAAATAAGATTACATTTTTACATAATTGGTGGAGGAATAAAAGGTCAAATCAGAGTTAATTCTTACTAGGGGTGGGCATAGATTAATTTTTTTAATCTAGATTAATCTAGATTAATTTTGGAATTAATCTAGATTAAAATGGCTCATTTGAATTCTGCCGAAGGCATTCAGAATATGTGTGCTACCCAAATAATGACTAAAAGTAAGTCTTTGAGAACGGGTTTCTCAAGCCAGGTGGCACATTAGACCAGGGGCTCATCTCCTGTTTCCAGAATGCATCACAAACTGCTTGAGAAAGCTGTTCTACTATGATAATTGGTGATGAAAATAAACTATGTTCAATAAGATGTACTTGTGTTTACTAACTGTTTATTCAGTTAAACATGAATTTTGAACTGTAGGCCTACATAAGAGGTCGTGATGAACTGTTTACAGTTTCCATTGGGAAGCTTCTTAAAAATAAATTTTCCCTGAAGCAAACCCGGCGGCTTCATAGCTGCATCCATGTTAGCACGTCACGTCTGATGTGGTAATTTCACAGTAACGTTAGGCATACACACAGGTTCGAAGCAGAGGGTGACACGGGAGTGAATTCTCAAGTTCACATGAGACCTAAAGCGCATCCTGTTTGCTTAAAAGCGCAACGTTTCATTGTTATTCTGAGTGCACACAAATAAACGTAGAGTCTTTACAGATTCGAAAGATGTATTAGGCTACTTTTATCTGTATGACCAAGAATGACGGAGATTTTAAGAGCAAGTGAGCGCACCGGAGCCTGTCCTGCAGCAAACGCGCTTCCACACAAACACTTCAATAGCGCACATTTCTCTAGGTTAACATCATATTGAGCGGCCATGTAAAGTTGCTACTACATACATCTTTCAGATGAAAAGCCATATTTGAGGTTGATGAATGATAGGTGAGCATTTGGATGTCCTGCCCGAGTGTATTACCACATAGACCAGCCGTTAACAATCTGTCCATCACGGACTGCGAGCCTCTAGTTCGAAGACTCGTTCTCGCCCCCTGCAGTGCAATTCGGCTAGGTATACATCCGCGCTAAAATATCAGGGTGAAAGTCATCATAGCTTGCGTAGTATAGACCCAGCTCCCAACCCAACTTTGAGAATAGATTAACGGCGATATTTTTTTTATCGCCGATAAGAGTCTTGCGTTAACGCAGCACGTTAACGCCGATAACGGCCCACCACTAATTCTTACATTGCATCCAGAGGGTTGTAAACACTTTATATCCCACATTCACTCTCTGATAAACTACATATTCTTATAGTCCCCTTATTTGAATGTGTCAGTGTTTAACATCTATAACACAATTCCTGACTAGAACACGAGGTCAAGGTTAGCATGGCCCACTTTGCATCTGTAGGCATAGTGTATTCGCTGTGTATCATACTTTTTTATATATTTTGTCAAGAGACATGTAAAACCACAAATACTGTGCATTATTATTACAGTAGATATTTTAGCATTTTTGTATGCTTATATAAACGGGTATGAAAAGAGCAGACAGACATGTCTCACACTGATATCACACTCATAAATATCTCTCTCATAAACAAACTCAGATAAACAACTCACACATACAGTACACACACCTTATCTCAGATGAAATCAGGGAAGTAAGGATCATGATTGTTGTGTACACTGACATCCAACAGTACAATAAATCAGACCAAACAGACATGAATTCAATCCAGGATACTAGAAAACATACAAATTCTATGCAATTTAACCGCAGCATTTGGGATATGATCACTAATTAAAGTGAACCAATATGAAGGGAAAAAGAGAGAGACAAACCGAATCAGACAGACTATAAATAAATGGTTTCCATGAGACAGTTCACAAAAGTCCAATGGGAGGACAGTCAATCAGAATGACAGTCAGAGGACATGCAGGAATTCCTGCGAGCCGGCAAAAGCGAGTGGAAAATCTTTGTCTCGTGGCTTGGCCTGAAATAAAGCCACACTTTTATGGAGACTATGCCCTGTTATTGCTCCATTTCCCACAATTCCCTCTGCCTACTATTTGGCTTGAGTAATACCAAAAGAACAGGTACTCCCTCTCCAATGGTTCTGTTCCATGTTTCCCACAGGTATCTCATTGTACGAGTCACGAGTGATGCAAAAACGTTGGAATGCAAACAAGACCTCATCGCAGACAACTTTCCCCTTTAATGACAGACATCCGGGTCTAGCAAATTGTTATTACACTTGGTTCAAACTGGATTTGATAATACTTGCCCTTGAATACTGCTCTTCTGTGGATCATAAGTGCTTATCAAGTGTTTGCATTCGGTGTGAAACCTACTGTTTGCACTGATAAAAAGTGTAAAATATAGTCCACAGTTGTGGCTTTACACACATTGTTGTGTTATCAAATCAGGCCATCATTTCTAATGTTTTTTCATAGTGTGGCTCTTTTTGTGTGGCCTCTCAGGGAAGGGCAGAATCGTTGTGGCCAGAGGCTAATATTTAACCTTCCCTGACTTCTGAACAATGCGGACAGTGTATGTCAAAAAACTTCCACACAAACACGCACATTTAAATGACACTCTTACTGAACCAGCACGTAAACTTGGAACTGAGATGCACTCATTAAATTGGTGATCTCAAGCATTTCAGAAGATCATGAACACACACAAACAGCATCTAAAAGAGACTGTCGTCTCAGGTAGTGAGGGATAGAAATGAATTCATTAGGTAAACTAGCTCTGGTGTAGTGAAAATAGATGGGCAAATGCAAACATTATGGTCTAGACATGAAGGCACATTAAAAGTAAACTCACAAAAAAAAGTTTTTTGTTAACCATTATGTTACTGTAAAAGTTGTCTAGTGATTTTGGAATGTTCGAGAATTGATTTATACAATTGTTAATAATATAATATAAAACTTTCTAATATTAAAATATATTAAAAGATTACAGGGTTTGCAGGTAATGCACATTGTGCTTGTAATAATGTTAAGTAAATACTGTATAAACAAAACATTGTTTTAAACCAAACAATGAGAAAATCACATTTTGTCAAAGACTACGTCCAAACATAGAAGATAAAAACAGATTGAGTCGATCGCTTCCGTCAACACATGCAAAGCTTGTACAGTTCTATAACACTTGGTCGTCAATTCCCTGCTGCATCAGGCACACAACGTCATAAGATGTTGATATTTGGTTACATTACAGTTGCGACATCGGGTGACCAAAATGTAATGTCAATCCAACATCTAATGTCATCACTAATTAGATGTCCAATACCAACGTCAGCTTTAGGTTGTGTAACCAAAATCCAATGTTAAGTCAACGTCTAATACTGATGCCAACCCCGATTTTTTCATTCTCAACTAGAATGCAACATCTGTCCAATGTCTGGTCCAAAGTCAACCTGACCTTATATTGATGTCAGGTGCCTGCTGGGCTAATTCGGTAACGTTAGGCAGTTTTGATTTATATACTGGTTGATGATTGTAATTTTTGAAAGAAAAGTGCGTCAATGGCGGGGAAAGAGTTAATTTCAGCAATCCCTGTGTCAGATTAATTTCCTATGATTAAACTATATTCTATACAGAGTATATCAGCTAACAATCATCCTAATCTCAAGCTATCAGAACCCAGTTGACCACTAGGCCACTTTAAAACCAAGTGGATGCATCTTTTGTAAAAAACACTTTTTTGTGAGTCTGACTTTAATAGTCTGACTGTCAATAGCGTCTGACTGTCAATAGCGTTTGAAATCATATTTACATTTTTAAGACTGCTGCTTTGATGACTGTATTGGTAATCTTGCGTATCAGTATCATGTTTTTGTGTTTGTCAACCAGACAGTAAAGTTCTTGGCTGATGCATGTGCCAAGATCCGCCTGTAGCACTGCAGCTCCAGGAGGGCAGCCTCACCTGACAGCCATCAACACATTCCTCAAGTGTAGCAAGCGTAACTTAGGGAGCAACCATCTTAGAAACAAGCACACAGTAGACAAACAGTCTCTGCTGTTTCTTTGTATGTTGTCATTTTTCAGATTCTAAACAGATAACTGGTAACAGAGGTGGAAAGTAACGAATTACATTTACTCGCGTTACTGCTGAGTAGCTTTTTTGTGTACTTGTACTTTTTTAAGTAATTTTTTTAATCTGTAATTTTACTTTTACTTAAGTATATTTTGTGGGAAGTATTGTACTTCGCTACATTTTAAAACACATGAATTACTGAGTAAAAAAAAAATCGCTCCGTGGAAACAACTGCAGCAAATAATGGGCAGAAGAAACTGGCGCTAAAAATCACAAGAAAGATGCAGACGGACTAGACAGGCGTTATTGGTGCAGACCCAGCTGAAAACCAGACCCCGTCACATTCTGCTGAAGTTGAACTCGAAGGAATGAAGTGAACCCCTGGCCACATATTCATACTCTATTATGCAGTGTAAGCTGTGTTTGCCTCGGGAGACCGAACTAGCAGCTTATAGATATATCGACATCGCCCTTCGCAAGCATGTAGAAATAAGGTAAATACTTACATCATTGCATTGGTGGTTAAAATGAAGCTTTGACGGTTTAGCAAACGGTTTTGCACAAATGAGCCAAAAAGTCAGTGGTGCAGGGTGTGCAATATCGTCTGCGATAATATAGTAATTGTTGTTTTAACGATGTGCGATTTGACATTATCAGTATTTTGCCAAAAACCAAACAAAACACTCTAAACAGTGTGCCGTGAAATCTATAGATTAGACTAGTGCGCGTGCATTTGGAGTGCTTTCTTTCACTGCGTGATTCAGTCTGTTAAAATGCGTTTAGAATGATCACAAAATTGAAGATATAGAAGCAGAAAATTGATATATTTATATAATTTAATATAGTAAGTCAACATCACATGAAGAATGCCGTTTTTCTCAAAAAATCACCATGATTACATAGGCCTGTAGTTTTTCTTTTTACAACAGTTCAAATAACAAGAAGTTAATTAAGAGACTTTCGTTTTAGACACCATATTGCCTGTTTTTGCTCTATTTCGACAACAAAAATAATTCCATACACAGTTTTGCGTCTCTGACTCTGAGCAATGACGTGTTTCATTCCTTGAATTAACCGTTTAACTGATTCTGTTCAATCGCAATGACTCTCTTATGAGTGACTTGCTGACACCTACTGGTGGTTCTAATTGAACATTTAAAGTATCTTTTGATTTATTTATTTTTTAATTTCAAATGACTATTTAACATTTCTGACCCTGGCCTGGAGCACAAAACCAGTCGCAACCTGTAGCAATAGCCAACAATACATTTTATGGGTTAAAATTATAAATTGTTCTTTAATTCCAAAAATCATTAGCATATTAAGATCATGTTCCATTAATATATTTTGTAAATTTCCTACTGTAAATATATCAAAACTAAGAGCTTAATTTGAACAACTTTAAAGGAGATTTTCTCAATATTTAAATTTTTTGCACCCTCAGATTCCAGATTTTCAAATATTGTCCTATCATAACAAACCATACATCAATGGAAATATGATTTATTCAGCTTTCAGATGATGTATAAATCGCAATTTAGGAAAATGGACCCTTATGGTTTTGTGGTTCAGGGTCACATTTTATGTCTTATTTATATCAAAGCATTATTTCTGCATTTGTAACTGCAGGCTAAATGCATTCATGTGTGTAAATACATCTATGCCACTTCAGATGAAGCTTCTGCATTTCCTCTGCATTGCAAAGATGCATTTTGTTGATACTGATTTAATTTGCCTGGTAACAGCCCAAATGTCTTATTATTCTAATAAACCGATTCATTTAAATAAAAACACCTAGTTTGAGATTTATAGGCCCATATCCCAGGTGTGTCAAACTCAGTTCCTGGAGGGCCGCAGCCCTAAAGAGTTTATTTCCAACCCTGCTCCAACACACACACCATGTAGTTTTCAAATAAGCCTAAATGATTAGTTTAGCTGTATCAGATGTTTAATTAGGGTAATATCTACACTGTGTTGGGCTGTGGCCCTCCAGGTACTGAATTTGACACCCTTGGTCTATCCTATTTTTTCCTCCCTCCCATTGTTAAAATGTAACTAAGTAATTTTTACTCTGAGTATATTTTAAATGAGCTACTTTTTACTTTTACTTGAGTATATTTTTAGACTGGTACTTTTACTTAAGTACAATTTCAGTAATGTAATGGTACTTTTACTTGAGTAGAATATTTTTGTACTCTTTTCACCTCTGACTGGTAATAATTACCATGGAAATGAACAAAAAAACAAATCTTCTGAATGCGCAACCATATCAACTTCATTACAGATAGGCCTAGATATTAAAAACATAGGCTGAATAAAAGTGACATTACCTTCATATTTCGTCCAAAATCTGACCTGGTCAGAGAATAAAAGGTGAAATTTCCTGCTAGGTGCACCAACTTTTCCAATAACAGCGGATGCAGCTTGACAAATATTTTAGTTTTCACTCAGCCATGATTGTATGCTTTATATAGAGAGAGTTCCTCAATGAAAATGATTTTACCTTGAACTGTTTAAGTTTTGAGCCGATTTCAGATTGTTTTAATTCAATCCAAGTCAGGGCATTGCAGGATGCAAGAAAGACTTTAAAGAGAACATAATGGAAAACAGGATTTTCCTTGCACTTTTGAAATAAGAGTCCCATGTACAATGTTGTCATACTTTAAGGTTTACAATATAAAGCCCCCTCCCTCATCCACCAAGGCCATTTATGAAAACTTGCAAAACTAACAAAAAAACAACAACAACACAATAGACAAGTGTAGAATAAGGCAAAGTATTAGTATAAGAAAGTTAATCTTCTCTTTGAATAACCTTATACTGAAAACCCAGTACATTCTCATCTTGCAACAGATCTGTGTTTTATTAGCTATTCTTGGAATCCTATTATTCTCAATGCAGATCAAAGCCTATTCCGAATAAAGTAGTGTGAGAATTAATTTCACACTAATAACCTGTTAGCTCGCTCCCTCCTTCATGTTAAGGGATTATGTAATGGCTGAAGACAGAGAGACACGTTGCTCTTTTGATCATGAAAGCCGGAAAAAAAAACGACAAGCTGTAATTCTGAATAATTGAATTGGCAACCATTCACAATACAACGTGATGCTATTGGCAATGGCACCTATACGATTTTAAATCACTTGACTTCATTGTGCTAGATTGCTGCTTTGTTCTTATTTCACTAAAATTAAAGATAGACTGAACACTTATGTACACTGATGCACACGCTACTGAAGTAAAACAACAAACACTGTATAATAAAATGAATCTCAACACAATCAGTTAATTAGTCAACTTTATTTATGTATCAATCAACCAACTCACAGACTTTAAGTCTTTCACAGATTATCAGATGGATAATCTGATCCATTGAAAACATAATTTCCCAAAATAACTATACAGAAACCATTCATCCATGTGTAATAGGCCTCATTTTGTGATGACACTGATAAATAAGCTGATAAAGAGGATGTTTGTGTGCTGCTAAGCATCACATGGAACTGCTGTGACTCCGTGTCATGACCACACAAGTTCAAGCCCCTCGGGACAGAGTCATTTCAGAGGCACATATTAGATCCTGATTGAGGATATCACATGGGGCTGTCAAACCTGTTCGTAGTAAATTTTGGCTTCAAAGGAACAGAATCACTAAACTTCAATTAGTGGCTAATTAGTTGTAGTCACAATGTAAACCCTCCAATAATTTACAATACATTTTATTTCTAAAGTTATAACAGGATTCTCAAGGAAATAAATGCTGTCCTATCATTTTCCGTTTGTTCTTTATCAAAATTACCAAGATAATTATTAAAGGGTTAGTCCACTCCAAAATGAAAATACTTTTTGTACGCAAAGTAAATTAAAATAACGACTTTATTCAACAATCCATCTCTTCTGTGTCAGCGTGTGGTGCAGCTGACACAGAACAGCGTCTGGAGTTTGCGTCCAGCGAATACTCTCCAAAATGGTGCTACTTTGACACGGAGACAAATAGTTGAATAAAGATGTTATTTTTGTTTTCTTAGCAAACAAAAAGTATTCTCGTCGCTTCATAACGTTACGGTTGAACCACTAATGGCAGATAGACTATTTTTGGTGATGTATTTCATACTTTTCTGGGCCTTGACAGTGGCATTTTCTTGGCAGTCAATGGGACAGTCACAAGCCTTCCGGTTTTCATCCAAAATATCTTAAATTGTGTTCCGAAAACGAATGAAGCTTTTACAGGTTTTGGAATGACATGGAGGTAAGTGATTCATTACAAAATTTGAATGTTGGGGTGGAGTAACCCTTTAACAGAACTATTAAGGAACAGTAAACATCAAGTGGGATTAGAAATGGAATCTGTAAATTCCGTAGAAAATCCCATTACCAACTCCAAGGATACGGGTGTGCACCACCCGTATCCTTCGGCACTCCTCCCGATGAACGGATGTCGATAGCTGCATCGGAGGGTGAGTCAGATTTTTCTGGAGATGATGCGTCTGCGCAGTTGCCTCCTTCGGGTACGGTAGCTGTGCCCAATACGGATCCGGAAATGATGGCTATGCTTTCCTGGGCCTCCAACGAGGTCGGGCTCCTGTGGAATCCTCCACCGTGTCCCGAGCCCTCGAGGCTGGACGATTGGTTTCTCGGGGTGGCACGAGCTGGTTCTCAGCCACCCACCCCTGTTCCTTTTTTCCCGGTGGTGCATGAAGAGCTCACTGGTATGTGGAAGGCATGTTTTACTGCCCGAAACAGTGTCGGTGGGCCCTCCTCCCTCACCACCCTTGATGGCGGTGTGGCTAAGGGTTACACGAGCGGGCCGTTGCTATGCAACTGTGCCCTAACTTCCGCCTTACACGCCATGGCGTTGTTGCAGATCCATCAGGCCAAGGCACTGAGGGACCTGCCCAAGGGTGGTCATGATCCGCAAGTTCTTTAGGAACTTTGTGTCATGATGGACCTCGTGCTTCGGCGACGAAGGTTTACAGTGCAGTCAGTGGGTCATGCGATGTCCTCTTTGGTGGTCAAGGAATGCCATCTCTGGCTGTGTCTGGCCGACATGTGGGATACTGACAACGTCAGGTTCTTTAATTCCCCCATGTCCCAGACCAGCCTCTTCGGCAACACGGTCAAGAACTTCGCCCAGCAGTTCTCGGCTGTACAGAAGCATTCTGATTCAATCAGTCACATCCTGCCACGGCGGTCCGCTGTTGCATCCATCCCGCCGCTGGCAGCACCTAAGGCTGCTTGTCGCCGAGGGCGACCCCCTGTGGCTGCCCCACGCCGCAGCAACAGCCTCCACCCAAGTTTTCAAACAAATAGCAGTTTCTATCATCTCCAGGTCCAAAGAGGGCTCGGAAGTTAGTGGGAGGAGCAAAACCTCACCACTATCATCCACCTCTTCTATCGCCAGCAGACAGCAGCGCGCAGTTCAAGAAGGCCACCAAAGCCTCTCCTGCATCTCCTGTCCAACTGTGGAACCAGGTAAGTGTTGCGCAGCACACTCTGACCCTACTACGGGCTGCCTTGCAAAGAGAACCCCCCGAGCTGCGTCCCTGCATTCCACCACGCTGCCCCACCGCGGGTACTCCTACGGTCTCACTTGTGTGGTCTCTGCGAGCCTGGTTAGCTCTCCCCAGTCCGTCTCGCTGACTCATTCGGACCAGCAGGCTCGGCTATGCAATTCAGTTTGCCCGACGTCCCCCCCAAGTTCAGAGGTGGGCACTTCACTTCAGTTAAATCTGTCTAGCATGCAGAGATTGTAGACCTACTGGCGAAGAATGCGATAGAGCCGGTCCCTCCAGCTGATATGAGGTCAGGGTTTTACAGCCCTTCATTATACGCAAGAAAAGCGGTGGGTTACGACTAATCTTGGACCTGCGTGTTTTGAATCGGAGCCTTCACAAAATATCGTTCAAAATGCTCAATCAGAAATTAATTTGAGTGCATCCATCCCCGAGATCGACCTGAAGGACACGTATTTTCATGTCTCGATTCTTCCTCGACACAGGCCGTTCCTGTGCTTTGCGTTCAAGGGTCGAGCATATCAGTACAAGGTCCTTCCCTCCGGGCTGGCTCTGTCTCCCAGCTGAGAGAACAGGGCGTTCGCATCCTCAACTATCTCGACGACTGGCTCATTCTTGCTCAGTCTCTGGAGTAGTTATGTGAACACAGGGATTTGGTGCTCAGTCACCTCAGCCAGTTGAGCCTTCAGGCCAACTGGGAAAAGGGAAAACTCCCCCCAGGGCAGAGGATCTCTTTTCTCAGTATGGAGTTGGATTCGGCCGAACAGTCAGCACGCCTCACAGAGGAACGTGCTCAGTCGGTGTTGAACTGCCTGAATACATTCAGGGGCAGGACAGTGGTCCCACTGAAACTTTTTCAGAGGCTCCTGGGGCATATGGCAGCCGCAGAGGCAGTAACCCCATTCGATCTGCTTCATATGAGACCACTTCAGCACTGGCTTCATGGCCGAGTCACGAGATGGGGTGATATGTACAACAGGCATGCAGAGTCAGGGGTGTTCACCCTCCCTGGCGAATCCCTATGAGGAAGGACCTTCTTTCTCAGAGACGGGGCACCCTTTGGCACCCACTTCCAGAACTCTGGAAACTCCATGTCTGGTCACTGGACGGGATGTGGAGGTTCTAGGTGATCTACCCTGGGGTACTTAACACTTTAGCTTCGGCACGTTTACGTCTACGAGACGTGCTTAAGTCTTGAAGTGGAACCTGTTCGTCGAGTGGTGTTTTTCTCACCGAGAAGACCCCCAAAGATGTTCGATCGGTGTCATGTTTCCTTCTTGCAGCAAGGGTTGGAGCGTAGGCTATATCCCTCCACCCTCAAAGTTCATTCTGCCGCTATTGCCACAGACTTACCATCGACCACATCGATGGTAAGTCTGTTGTAGGCACGACCTGATCGTCAGGTTCCTTAGGGGAGGAGGCGGTTAAATCCTCCTCAACCCCCCTCCATACCCGCTTTGAACACTCCAGATTGCTCCCTTTAAAACTTTGCAGTAAGCAGACTTAAAAATTCTGTCTATGAAAACTTTTCTGCTGGTTGCATTGGCTTCCATCAAGAGGGTAGGGGACCTGCAGGCCTTTTCGGTCGACGAATCGTGCCTAGAATTTGGGCCGAGTGATGACCACATGGTACTTAGACCCCGGCCTGTCTATGTGCCAAAGGTTCCTACCACTCCCTTCAGGGACCAGGTAGTGAGCCTGCAAGCGCTGCCCCCAGAGGAGGCAGACCCAGCCCTGGCTTTGCTCTGTCCAGTTTGCGCCTTGCAACTGTAAATTGACTCAGAACTCAAAACCTCAGGACCTCAGACCAGCTCTTTGTCTGTTACGGAGGCCAGCAGAAGGGAAAGGCAAGCAGAGGATGGCCCGCTGGATAGTGGACGCCGTCGCTTTGACTTACCAAGCACAAGGCGTGCCCTGCCCGCTCAGGTTACATGCCCACTCTATGAGAGGTGTGGCATCCTCCTGGGCGCTGGCGCGTGGCGCCTTGCTGACAGATATTTGTAGATCTGTGGGCTGGGCGACACCTAACACTATCGCAAAATTCTATAGCCTTTGTGTCGAGTCGGTCTCTTCCCATGTTCTCAACTCAGGTCAGAGGCACGGAGAGGCCCCGACTTAGTGTCGGCTTGCTGCGCTTACATGCGCTTATTGTTCCAGAGAGTCCCTACAAGGCAGACCTTGTTGAGTCAACCGATCACCCTTCGGCAGCCAGATGTGGCGGAGCGTCTGGTGCCAGGCCTTTACTCCGTTGTATCCTTGAGAACTGGATTTAGGCTGGGTTCCATATGTGTGACCCTACGGGGATCCCATATGTGTTATTCCACCGTTTTCTCCTAAACGAAACCTGTGTCTTTCCCTCTGGGAGAACCCACCTTTCGTCAGGTTGGAGTCACCCCAGTACTTCCATATGTAGTACAACCCTATGGGGTTAGTTCATATGTTCTTCTCCACATAACTCCTTCAGGGAAGGATGTGGCTTTTGCAGCATTTTTTTTTTGCCTGACGAAGGTGGCAGCATCCGGAGGAAACAACTAATTTATACACACATTTTCAAGCGCACCACAAGAATGAGGCTGCCAAAATGGGCCCTGCAGCAAAAAATCTACTGCAGAAGCCAGATGCAGAGGTACAGCCATTAATTAGTGATGCGTTTGCATGATGCACAAAATATAAGCGGAACAGTGTGAGGTGGAACAAATTCAGTGATGCAGTGACCAAATATATCTGCAGAGAAATGGTGTCTTTCTACACAGATGAAAAACAATCTTTCAAAGACCTAATAACCACACTCTATAGCCAGTATGAACTGCTCGGTCGTTGATATTCCTCCAAAACAGCTATCCCACGTGCCTACAACCATGTCCTGAGTGAGCTGAAACAGGCTATTTCAACAGTCGAGCATTTTTCACTCACAACAGACATGTGGTCGAGCACAAAAATGACACCTTACATTTCACTGACTTTCCATTTTATTGACACCGAATGGAAACTGGTGTCAAAATGCCTCCAAACTATTTTTTTGCCAAAGGATCACACTGCCGTTAACTTGGCCGATGCTGTTCAGGAGGCTCTGCATGACTGGGGATTAGAAGACAATAAAGTGTCTTGTGTCACGACGGACAGTGGAGGCAACATTAAAGCGGCTGTTCGTAATTTAGGCTGGCCCAGGTTAAGTTGCTTTGGGCACAACCTGAACCTAGCAGTGTCCAACTCTATTGATAAGATGAAGACCGCACAGATTGTGCCCTAGCAGTTTGTCGTACAATAAACAGCATGTTCTCTCCCAGCTGGAGAAGGAAAAGGGAGCTGCAGAAATCCCAAGTCTTGCTTGGTCTCCCTGAACACTCGCTGGTGATGGTAAGTTTATAATTCGTGAAAGTTTAAAAAAAATAAAGTATAATAAAATCATACACTTATAAATCACTAAAAAGGTAGTTTACTTTAAAAACATATTAATCAGAAAACCAGATGTTTTTTATATGCTTTGTAGAACAGCTTAACAAGAATATTTTTTCCTTCTTGAGACACATTTAAATGATTTAAGATAATATAGCCTATAATAAATCCTAAACAAAGTAAATGTATGATGCCTTTTTACTTCAATGTATGAATAGGATTTATGCTATAATACCACATATTATGCCATTTTCTTAATTATTATTGGTAATAATAATAATAATAATAATAATACATTTATTTTTTCCCTAAGGACTGTGCAACTCGCTGGGGCTCCAAGCAGAAAATTATTGATAGGATGCTAGAGCAAAAGACGGCCATCAATCGAGTTCTTGCTGATGACCGTAAAGCCAATGTGAGCATCACATGGCAAGACGAGGATGTGTTGCAATTATTGAACAAAGCGCTGAAGCCAGTGAGCAAATTCACTGATGTTTTCTTCTCCCTGTGCTGCTTCTCATTAAAGAGGACACATTGGCCCCATTGGATGAGGATGGACAACTGACAGCCAACCTGAAATTCAGTATCATTTCAATCTTAGACTAAAAATATGGAGCTCTGCCAGAAGCAAGCCGGCAGCTTATACGCAAGGCAACATTCATAGACCCGCGCTACTGGGGTGACTACGACCCGAATGTTGAAAAGACAGAGAAGATGATAGAGGAAGAAGCGGTCATCCTCTATAGGGGGGGTGCAGTCAGAGCAGCCCGTGAGAGAGGGAGAAGAAAATGAGGAGGGTGCCGCCATTGAGCCGCAGGTCAAAAGAAAAAACTTTAGCTAGTTTATTAAAAAGGCAGGCAGGCACTGCAACAGCAAATCTGACCATTCCAGAAAAGGTGGTGATAGAAATCGCCATCTATGCTCAGGAGTCCCCCCCCCCCTATCAACACAGAGCAGGACCCTCTCGTTTGGTGGAAAGATAATGAAAATTGATTCCCCCTCTTGGCAAAGGTATCCAAACAATATATTTGTGTGTGCGAGACAAGCTTTTGGGTTTACCTTATTTAAACTTTGTCTAATTTATTTAGACCTATTTTGTTTTCTTATTAGCTTGAAAAAAATTCTAATATAGGTGATAAACGTTCTATGCTTATTTACTTTGTTCAACACCACAATTTGCTGATTTTCAGTTTTTTTCTTCTTCAGCCTATAGTATGGTGTATTTTTATTAATTATGTTAATACAAGTTCTATGTTTAATATAAGTGAGTTTGTATTTTTTTTCCCTATATTGTTGTTGTTTATTCAAGCATTGACGTTGAATTGCCAATTGTCGCTAATTGAATGTAAAATGCGCACAGGCATTTATAAGCTATTTAAAAGAGAAGGTAAAGAGGAAAACTCCAATTATACATGTTTCAACACATACATGTTACAACACATACACATCCTCTGATTTCAACACATACATGTTTTACCAAATAAAAAGAACAGCACTTTTAGAGTTCATCCCACTCATTGATGTGAGCATAAGTATTGGGACAGTTGAACATAAGGCAGATATAAAAGCTATTATTTAGTTGCAGATCCCTTGCGCACAATCACAGCAGTGAGTGTGTGACCCATAGACATCACCAGACTCTTGGTCTCATCCTATGAAATACTTTTCCCAGCCTTTAATGCAGCCAATTCCAATCGTTGCTTGTTTTGGGGAGTTTCTGCCTTTACTTTCCTCTTCAGCTGGTGAAATTCATGTTCAATCGGATTTCAATCTGGAGATTGACTTGGGCAATCCAAGACTTTCCATTTCTTTGCCCTTATAAATTCCTTGACTGAACTGACAGGGTGTTTTTGGTCATTGTCCTAATGCAATATGAAGCACTTCCCAATGAATCTGGTGGCATTTTCTTGAATATTGGTTGGCAAGATGGTTTTTTACCCTTCCAAATTAATTCTGCTACTGTCATCATACATTAAGTCATCAGTAAAGTTGAGAGGGCCTTTTCCAGAGGCAGCCATGAATGCCCATGCCATGACACCACCTCCACCATGCTTTCCAGATGAGGCTGTATGCTTAGGATCATTTGCAGTTCCCTTTTTTCCTCCACATTTTTGCTTTCCCATCACTTACATAAAGGCTAATCTTTGTCTCATCGGTCCATAAATACAGTTCCAAAACTCTTCTGGCTCACCTTTGTGCTTTTTTGCAAACTCTTATCTTGCCTTTCTATTTTTGGTGCTGGTCAGAGGTTTGCATCTTGCGGTGTAGCATCTGTAATTCGGTGTCAAAGTCTCCTGAGGACAGTAGATTGTCCGAGCATCACCCCAGCTTTCTGGAAGTTGTTGGTGATTTTATAGACACGTCTTTTAGGGTTCATTTTTACAGCTTTTATGATTTGTCTGACATCAGCTACTGTTGTTTTCTCAGCCAATCAGGTAGTTGCTGGTGTCGCTGGTGGTTTCCAATCTCTTGATTTCTCCATGCCCTTTGTTTTTGCTAGAGCTCTAATTGACTTCCTCTTTTCTTTTAGCATCCAAATTGCTTGCTTTTCGCTCAGGCATTTCTCTCATATTCATCCTGGTTTGAGTGTGTCATCATCGATTGGAAGATTCAGAATACAGAAGTAAATGGATATAACTGATACGACACATTCCCTGCTTTTAATTCCTGAAGAATTAATAAAACAGGACACAGCTGATCACTTAGAAAGACCTGTGAGGCAACTGTTCCAATACTTATGCTCCCATCAATGAGTGGGATGAACTCTAAAAGTGCTATTCTTTTTATTTGGTAAAACGTGTTGAAACGTTAAAATGTGACATTCTGTAGTTTGGTGTCATATTCATATTTTTATCATTTTTGCAAATGTCTTGACTCAGAGCAATTTTGTCTTTACTGTTCCAATACTTATGGAGGGCACTGTAAACCATGTGTACAAAAGCTTTAAGAAGTAATGGAGCAAACGTGCAGTTATATGGGATTATCTTCCGTCTTCATTTTTTGCATGAGACCTCATGTCGAGCCCTTCCCTAGATTATGACATTATTATCAGCCACCTGCTACAAGTAACCAGCTAGAGGTGAAGATTTTCATAGGCATCCCAAAGGCGTGAAAAAATACATGCTAGGTCATGAATTTAAACTTTGACCCTTCCAACCACTAGATGAAAGAGTAATTTGTAGGATGAAGGGTTACTGAGGGGAGTTACAAACTTTCTTTCCTCTGGGTCTCTTTGTGTTTTCAAAGCACATTGACTGAATGAAGGAATCACACAGAACTTTCTCCTATGTGGTCGTCATGTCATGCTCAGGAATTCCCCCCAACTGAAGGAGAAAAAACTTGTTTTATTCAGGGGGTCTCATTTGAAGGGCAAGCAAGCCTTCTGAAAGGCCAGTTAACACTTTGATCTCAGTTCTTTCTGGGCTTGTTTTGAATAGTCAAGCTACAAACAAATGTAGATGCAGGCGATCAGCAAAGGTTGTAGGTGCAACAATGGTTTCCTGCATTGCTTAGTTTCTGGCCTATTAATGTAAGGTAGTGTCTCTTGGGATGGATTGAAGACCATGAGTTGGATTTGTTGTCTAAAGATTATTCTGGTAAAATAAAAAAAAATGAAGTGGTTCTCAAGCAAAGCCAAGATCCTGCCATCATTTAGGGCAGGAAATCCCAATGTAATAGGCAAGAGGTGTAACTCAAAGATTAGGAAGAGCAGGGACTGAAGAATATGGCTGCAAGTTGCATGAAAAGCAAATTAATTCAGGGGGAGAATTTGGAAAAACCAAACAGTGTTTCTCAATATTCAAGGTTGGAATTGATCTCATTAGGTTGAAAGGAAACTGTGGTTGAATATTGGCTTAGATAAGAATGTGTTAATTATCAATGAGCTATTAACTAGCACTGAAAGCTGCAAGGCTCTGTTCCAATCTGGCATGTTTGTAATAGAAGTCAGTTCAGCTGGAGGAAGTGAATCAAGTCCCCACCGAGGTGGTTATTTCTAAATTTCTCAGAGAGAACTGTGGATGCCCCACTGTGTATCAATGCTAAACACCCATTGGCAGGGGTTTGGAAAATTCCAGAGCCCCTGTGAAGTGAGCAGAAGGTCAGCTAAAGGCCAAGATAGAGACCCATAGACATCCACTCACCCAGCAGCGGGAGCCATCACTTCCCCTGCCAAATCCATTTATACAGCACCACCTCCTGCAGAAACACCATTCAACAAGTAACACTGTTCAAGACTAGCTCTTCCAAAACAGATATAATAGTTTGTAGGAGTTACTTTGTCCATTCAAGGGGATACAGGACCTATCCCTAGATTTGCTGCACAACCTTGGAAGGAGAACATCACAACTAAATAGAGTAGGGACAAGGACACTTTTTATTTCTTGTGCAATTGGCCATTAATGATGGGTTTCCGCAGTTGGGACGAGGCAGATCAAGAAAACTAAAGAGACAGAAAGCAAGGAGCCAAACTTCCTGCCAGACAAAGGGATCCTGCAGGGTCGCAGGCATCCAGCCAGAGTCTGCACTGTCTACTGGGATGACATACAAAGAGACTGAATCTTGAGTAATATGTGACTCAGAACAACAGTAAATCCTAAACTCACAAATCGTCTTTCAGTTTTGAATTCCAGTCCAGAATTCTAGACATTAAGGAAAACAATTGCTGTCAAGTTTTACAACATTCAAGTCCAAAAACAATTATATCCAACATAAACTTGAGTCATCCCGACTCCCACAAACAGGGCTTGTCATCAGGACCTTGAATATTGTCCAGGTTAAGGGGAGTCTTTTAAGATCCTCTATGATATCGCCTACTCATTGGGACTGTAGACAAGCGAGCCTACTTCTAAAAACTTCATCCCGGACACTGTAAATTTTACCAGCAACCCTGCCCACAAGTATGGAAAATGTGTTCCTCAGGAAGAGCCTTGACAATGGACCGCCAAGGAACACAGCTGTCACAGTCAGGGCTGTTTAGTTGGTCTGAGGGGGCATGTCAGTGCCTTTTCAATGGAGAAGGTTGCGCTCAGTCACATGAGTTGTATCCCTCCTAGTGTGTTGATTTAAAACTAAAGGTCCCTCCTTCCAGCTGTTTCCTTCCACACCCCATAGAGTGAAGTAGTAATGAATGAGTGTAGACCATTCGGGGAGGAAGGTACTGACTGCTCAAGGGGTTCTCTCCCTGCAGCTAATTGTAAACATGTACACGTGATGCAACACATGCAAGTCATTTTTAGTAACAAAGTTTTAAAGAACAAAGTAAGGATGTGACCCTTAAAACAAGTTAAGGAAAGCTTTTTGAATGGCATATCACAGTCTATAAAATAATTTGATATGTGATCGAGACAGGTTGTAAAATGTTTCCTCTTTGCAAAGTTGCCCATCACAAATCACCCACCTTGACCATGCCAACTCAAGCATGAATATATCTCCTCATAAATGGCCCTGGGTGTGGATCCCACATGCCTCAAAGGCCAACAGACTAAAATTGAATCCTGTGCTAGGGATATGTTTTTTGAATGTTGAATCTACGTTGAGCCAAATCACCCAGCGATTCTCAACAGGCCATTTTGGCTGGATTTGAGTCACAAAATGTGAGCTTCAATGTGCACAAAAGACTGAAGTGAGAGAGGAGCAATGAAATCGTGAAATCATACAGCAGGTGCTGCAATGCACAATTTGTCCCCACAGTACTTCCACACACAACTATCAATACATCATTCTTGAATGTTATTTAATTTCCCACCTTTTTCACCTTTCTCACACACATGTAACTGTATAAACAGTCTATTGGCCTACCTGGCCAGATTAATGTTTTTGCCACAAAGAAACCCTGAGATCAAGAGACAGAATATGAGACACGAGGAGTGTGAGCACAGTATGATTTTTAAAGGTGAGGCAGTGTGTGTCTAAACTTACTGGTCACTGGTAAACCAATAAAACCTTCCAGACTGTCTCACTTCTCAGCAGTGACCAATGGAGAGAATATCACTTTCATACACCCGCTATGATTTCAGTTTGTCTTTTATTTCTCTCTCCCTTTCTCTGTTTAAGGCATCATATCTCTCTCTTTCAGTCTTGAGCAGTGTATAGATTTTGTGAGCTCAGAACTGGTGGATGACTCATATTTCCATTTTATCTGTCTGTTCCTGAAATGGATTTGCAACATGCATAAGGAGATTTTAAACTCTACACTGTGTCCGTTATGGTAGAAAGAGGTTTGGTGATGGTCAGTGGAAAGATCTTTTAAGGACAGCCTGAATACTTTAATTTTCCCCAAGAACAACCTGCTGACACCAATATCGTCAGACTCAAGAGTAAAGGTCCTTGCAAACTGAGTCTGGAATTTCCGTATACGTTTTTTTCAGGGGGTTTTCGTATTAGTCATACTTTCCTATCAAAATGCTTGCTATGGATGTGAAAATACTGAAAATTGAACCTGGTCCGAATTTTCTTATAACGGACGGAAATTTCAGACTCGGTGTGCAAAGACCTTAAATGCTAAATTTGTAGTTGGTGGCAAGTATAAAACAACATATATTGATTTTATAGTTGCTAGACGAGTTGCTGTTAAATTCCCTCTCCTTTTTCTCCCCATTCCTCTAGGTAAAGAATGAATATTGAACTGGGACATTATTGCATAGTCTTGTTATCCTGATTTCTTTCCGCCATTCTCTCCATCTCTTCCTAATTCCTCACTGCTGCCATCCCTCCACCCATCCAACCAGTACTAATGCCTCTCTTCTTCCATCTCACTGACTCCCAGCACTCGTCTGTCTTTGCTCTTTGTTTGGCGGAGGGGTCCATGCCCCCTCAGAGAGCCTCCCTCTGTCTCCAATGACGGACAGTGAAATACTCTCCCTGCCCCACCCACATATGGAAAAATAAACAAGTGTCCACGTGTAGCCACAGAATGTTAAAAGCTTCCATAACTCTGCTCTCCACCTGCCAAAATGCAAGGAAGTCCATAATACAGATCCTGATATATTGCATTATACACCATAAATCTCTAAAGTCAACGACTACTAAGAATCTTCATTCAGGGAATTCTGAAGCAAACTGAGGTAGACTTTTTTACAATCAGTTTGAGTGGCAGCTCAGCCAAAACAGTCTGAAACATTAAAAGTAATCATTTTTGCAATTCTATTTGATGCCACCAGTGGACCATAAATTGCATACTTTACCTTGAATTGTCACACAGTTTTAAAAGCCACTAAGGTCTGAATAATTTCTAGACTTAAGCCTAAAAGTATTACAGTGAAATCAGGACCACTTGGTTGTCCTAGGCTTGGATCCCAACCAAGCCACACTGCTGTTGTGTTTATTTCATAAACGGTGCTGTTTAATCACAGAATGTCTATCAGATGACTCCTGCAATGAGGTCTGGCCTCAAAACAGTCTACATGAGCTCCTTCACTGGGGTTCTCTTGGACACTGGGTGGTCCAGAATATTCAATATTGAGTTTAAGTAGTGTTATTCTTTTATGACTTCAACATACAAGAGGCTCTTCTAGAGCCTGAGGGTACATTATGTTGGAATTTTGAATGGCTGTTGCTGGGGGTTGCATGACTACTCGGTTGTCCAAAAAGTTGTACAAAACTGCCATTTTCATAACTGATTAGCTGATATATAGGACGCCCTATATAAATCAAGTCAAGTCATGACTCGTATTAGGTGCTAAAGATTTAATGGTATGAACATTTATTGTCATGATTATAGTGACCAAAATCATCACGGATATCAATATGATCATGGTTTTGTTAAAATGTGCTGGAAATGTTCAAAATGTACTGACACATAAATCGTTTCACCAAGTTTTATATTTAAAATGAACAAACAACAAATAAAATTACTCTTGTTTGCATAAACACTAAAACAACAACATTACCAATGATGTTCGGATTTTAAATTACAACATGACCGACAACAGTTTATCTAATAACATGTACAAACTGTGAAATAAAACTTTGAAAAGGTTTCATAAAATAGTTAGCCTTTAAATAAAATAGGGTCAATGAATAATGAAAAAGGGTCAATGAATTTAAATAAAAAAGTCAAAATGATAACGGCTTAAGAAATGATTATACTTTATCTGTAATTCTAGATACTTTATTCAAATTGTTTAATTTGTAGAATCCACAAAAGATTGTTTTTCATCAACTGGTCAAAATGTACAGCAGAGCATGCAAATTTGGTTTTTTGGCCAGACAAAACCTGCACACAGGCTGAACTTTACCTATTTGTATAATTTCCTTAGAACTCTTTTCTAAAACAATTCTAAAGCCAATGCAGAATGACACAACCACACCTAAATGTGCATACTTTGATGCAGAATGATGCACTTTAAATGTAGCCAGAGAGCAAAAAATCATAGTATGGCTGTGAAACATCTAGTTCAAGGCATCCAACAGTTTGTTTAGCCCTTTTTCCTACTTATTAACAGTTTAAGGCCGTCATCAGTTTGACTACAGTGTTCTGAGAGACACCCTAAACAGACTTGGCCAGAAAATAGCATCCTTTAAACCATCTACAGCACTTTACAAATGAACCTGTGAATTCAGCATAATCATATGAATTTGATGTACACAGGACGCAGTTTGTGGAAGGCAGTAGAACATATCAGAAATCTAGTCTGTACAATCACAACCTTCTTCAAGTAGCAAGCTCGAAACACAACGACATATGTGGTGCTTTGATGACAGAAGATTCTGTCCATCAATTTTGATCTTGTTTTCTGTGATGCTGCACAGAGGAACACCCAAACTCACGCTGGGTCAATGTTTAGTTTTCCAAAAACTCAGTGTTGTTTTCCCCTCTTGCCTGTTCCAGCTGCAGAGGAAATGACAATGCTCTATAAAAACAACAGCCGATGCAATTCATAACCTCCACATCTCTCTGTCTCTCTGCTGCTATATCTTGAGTATATGGGGTGCTTCCTCAACTGTGAATGGGGTCCTGACCGTAAAAACCGATGCGTAATAATATAAAGAAATTAAATATTGAGTAACAAATGCTCACATGGGGTAGTCAGATGCTTGTTTCAGGAATCATTTCAGGCTTTTTGAAGAAAGACTAAGACTATGACTAAAAGCAGGATTATGGTTTGAGTGAATAAAAGCCTGGATACAAAAAGATGGAGATTAGAAAAGTGACTAAGTAAAGCATGTGTTAACCGGATCTGAGCAAGTCAGCAATTTGTCTTGGGTCACTCAGGGAAGCACACAAGTCATTTCTAGTTTTTAAAATCCAATTAAAGTTGTCCTTCTTTGAAATTGTTTGATGTTTCTGAAAGTCACAGAAGATAGTGGGAAGGTGGGTTTGACGGGATACATGATAGGGAATGTTGGCCTTGTGGTTTCTGGATGACAATGGATATTCAATTCCCCTCCCTGAAGACTCCAGCCAGCTACACAGGTCCAAATCTCAGTTTAAAAACTGTCATGACTTCATCCCTCTGCTTTCCCAACCTCTTTCTTGCTCTTCTTAGTCCTGACTTTCCCTCTGCACTCTCACAATTCTCTCTATCTGTCCCCCTGTGGCGATGGTTCACATGCCGTATGTGTGGCCTCATGGCCTGACATTTCCTGTCCCTTTCTTCGGTCAACGCAGCCACATGGCCGGCTGCTACGTCATGAAAAACTTTACATGGATTTTGAACCCACAAAAGGGCAACATAAAATTTCCTGATTTCAGGGTTTTCAATGTTGCAATAATTTTTTATATTTTTTAGAGGTGGGCATAGATTAATTTTTTTAATCTAGATTAATCTAGATTAATTTTGGAATTAATCTAGATTAAAATGGCTCATTTGAATTCTGCCGAAGGCATTCAGAATATGTGTGCTACCCAAATAATGACTAAAAGTAAGTCTTTGAGAACGGGTTTCTCAAGCCAGGTGGCGCATTAGACCAGGGGCTCATCTCCTGTTTCCAAAATGCATCACAAACTTTAATCTCTTCCCGTCCCAATCCCACGAAAAAACTGGAGGAAAATCCCGTTCCACTCCCGGAAGAATGACTCCCGTGTTGGGTTTTTTTTTTTTTTTTTTTTTTTTTTTGTCAATTACAGTACAAATATAGTACAGATCACAGCGTGCCCACCTTATTAGTTGAATAAAAACCCAAAATGTCGTTTTTTGTTATTATATTGAACTGAAAGCCATCTTATGCACAGTGTTGCACAGATTAAATTTCATGTAAATCATCCATGCTAACACACACGTCTTCTATTTTTATTTTTTAGACATTTCACTCTCTATAGATATATTTTTCAAAGACGGATTTTCTCGTTCAAGTTCACATGAGACCTAAAGCGCATCCTGTTTGCTTAAAAGCGCAACGTTTCGTTGTTATTCTGAGTGCACACAAATAAACGTAGAGTCTTTACAGATTCGAAAGATGTATTAGGCTACTTTTATCTGTATGACCAAGAATGACGGAGATTTTAAGAGCAAGTAAGCGCACCGGAGCCTGTCCTGCAGCAAACGCGCTTCCACACAAACACTTCAATAGCGCACATTTCTCTAGGTTAACATCATATTGAACGGCCATGTAAAGTTGCTACTACATACATCTTTCAGATGAAAAGCCATATTTGAGGTTGATGAATGATAGGTGAGCGTTTGGATGTCCTGCCCGATTGTATTACCACATAGACCAGCCGTTAACAATCTGTCCATCACGGACTGCGAGCCTCTAGTTCGAAGACTCGTTCTCGCCCCCTACAGTGCAATTCGGCTAGGTATACATCCGCGCTAAAATATCAGGGTGAAAGTCATCATAGCTTGCGTAGTATAGACCCAGCTCCCAACCCAACTTTGAGAATAGATTAACGGCGATATTTTTTTTATCGCCGATAAGAGTCTCGCGTTAACGCAGCACGTTAACGCCGATAACGGCCCACCACTAATATTTTTATATAATTCCGTTTTGTAGTACATAATGAATCATAAAGTAGTATTTATTTTCATTATTTACTTACACTTAAGTGGATCCAAACCTGCCATACAATGAAAGTCAATGGGGTCCAAAACTAAATGTTGCTTTGGAATCCACTGACTTCATTGCAATAGTGAAAACATTCTTCAAAATGTCTTCTTTTGAGTTCATTCGGAAACAATGAGCAGATCTATTTGTGTCTTAGCTCAAATTCACAATCTCCTATGAAGATCAGTGACGCAAACCAGATGTGGCGCTTTCTGTAAAGATTAATTCCCTGGATCTGTCACGATATCACTTTCAGCACCGAATCAGAACTGGTATTCTGTGACAGATAGCAAATCTGGAAGGAAATGAGACTTTGAGGGCTTGAACGAAGGAATGCGAGTGGCGTGATAGTGGGATGGGTCCAGAGGGAGTTGGATCAAATCCCCATGCACACAAAAAGTGTCAGTTGCTCTGTCTTTTTCCAGGTGTGTTACTGACATCTTGGATTAAATACAATATGGAAAATGCACAACAACATGGACAGCATATGGATACTGGGAGATAAGGATACATGTATGTATATGCATCAGAGATTTTTACTAGTGGTGCTCACGGTTCGGATAATACTATGGATTTTGAGTTATGGATCGGATCATTTTTCGGATCAGCAAAAAAAGTTTGCTTTTCATTAATTACTAAAAGCTTACTTTAAGTACTTCTATACCCCATCAGACACTACTAGCTAAACTACTGTCAGTAATAGTGTTGACACTAAATTGTCACTAAAACATTTTTGTATTCGGTTCCGATATCAGTAAAAATCCACGGTTACTCTGTATCAATTTCAGTACCAAAGCAAAACACAAAAACATGCTAATAAAACAAACACTATTTTTATAAATAAAGTCAAACAAAAATAAAATGTACAAAAATCAATGCCATTCTTTATACTTAAATATTACTATATCAAATTGTGTTTCAAGTTTTTGCGCAAGTAATAAAAGTATGAAAAACAGTAAACAAGTTTCACCCAATTTTTTTTTTGTCTTTTAATGAATGAAATTCAAACACATTTTATTTAAGCAGAATGTTATGTGTGGGCCTATCGGTGCCGCCAATATGACTGGTTATTGTCAAAGCTTGATTATTCGCACACTATAAATCTAACACACCCATTATCCATTTAGTTTGTTGTAGCTCTGTTGCTTACATCATACCATTGTCTGCCTGGCATTTTTTTTTACCCTTCTGTGATCTGTTGTAACAGTTGCAAACTTACAAGAGTGGTCAGGTGTTAATTTGCACTTTAACATTCAAAGTATTAAGTAGCATACTTATTGTGGTGTATTGGAAAGTAGCTAAATAAACCAGCAGAAGAAGCATTTACATAACAGAATGTTATTTTAACAACATAAATACTTTTATTACAAGTCATACTTTTTATAATAGATATTAAATACAGCAGATAACATCTAAAACAACAATTCTTAATCTATATCTAGCTAATTGAGGCATAATGATATTGGAATATAATAGCAAAGACACGCTAAGGTAAATAATGTTAAGCTGTTATCAGTTTATGAAACAGAAGCTTATTTTTATTACAAAAATATATAACCAGGAAAGTTATTTTTGCGCAGAAGACAACAATTTTCATTTAAAATAAGTAAAATGTTATAGCATAATATATTAAGAAATCTATTTGCTGACATTTTGATGTTCAAACATGAACTTCCCTAAAACAAAAATGTACAGGCTATTCTAATTAACTGGGGGGGGGGGGGGTGGTCTGATCTGATTGCATTTCCCAAAAGCAACTATGGTCGCAAGTTCTGTCTTAGCCAACTATGGTCTTGAGAAATGCACCCCTAATTTGTGCTACAAAAACTCATGTTGAATTTGTCCCCCTCCACCCCCAAAACACTATTGATTTTAACTCTTTGACATGCCACGCTTTGGCTGGCTTTGAGCCAGAGAAAGACGAGCTCTGGAAAAAGAAAGCCGTGCTTCGTGCTTTTCATATTTCATAACCGTTCAGTGTCTCCAACCGAATAAAGTTTATTTTAGGTTTAGACATTTAAATGCACTTCAGTTAAGTAAAAAAGACATTTAGTTTGTTAAATAGGCTACACACTGATTTCTATGGGAAGCGGCAATATTTTAAGAAGTCTATTTGCCGTTTCAATTATAGTCAAGTCAAGTCACCTTTATTTATATAGCGCTTTTAACAATACAAATTGTAACAAAGCACACGTCAATTATAATGACGTGTTTTATTTCTTTCAAAGACACATTGTGTAGGTTAATATAAAATTTACTCTGTTTTTCTCCCAGCTAACTGGCCACTTTCATGTATTTCGGGAGAAATAGGTCAATTTACATGATGTTATTCTGACAGATCCACACGGCAGCATCCAGCGCATATTATCAACATGTTATTATTGTGCCTGCATGACACATCGCTATGGAAATAATACAATTATATGTATAGATTATTTAATTATTTAATGTTGTGCTTTCATATAATTACCACTGTCCATTGACATAATATATCACAAATTAAATAAAAATAAAAATGTAGGCTACTCTTGGGGGCCGCTTAGTTTGCTTATGCCTTGGGCCGGCTCTGCATATATTAGTCCATGTCACGATTTGATTTAAGTGTAATGACCTACTTTTGATTAATTCATCCAAACTTTGACAGATTCTGTTACATTCCATGCTAAACTGTAAGTTCCGATTTATAACTGGATTCTGAGATTCTGTCCGCGTTTTCTGCATCACGGAAATCAAAGAGCTGTACAGGTCAAGAACCGGGTTGTCCGCATACTGTTTTCCACCGTTACTTAAAAAACCTGGTACCGTGATCTTTTAATTTTTTTAGTACCGACACGGTACTGACGTACCGGGTCTTTTGACAACACTAGTCAGTAATAAAACAAGAATAATTACACAAATTACAAGCATAGATGAACAGCCTACAACATAGAATTATAAATTAAGACAGTAACAGTAGTATTCAGGTGCAGAAATGTAAAAATGCAGAGTACAACAACACAATAATGCTTACTGCATAGGTTAAATACAGATGATTTGCAGACAGAAGCAGGTATTATAGGCTGCTGTCTCTTTAAGACTAAATGCACTGACCTAATACTGACACACATCCGGTTTCTTTTTCAGCTGTGTTTACCAGAATTGTTGCCAAAACATGCATTTTAACTTAACTTTGTGTGTATGTATATCCATCCGTTGAGGAGTTAACTGAAACGCCGTATCTGAATCGTGCCTCTGCATCTCTCTTTCACTCTCTCTCTCTCTGCGTGTGCGTGCTTGCTTCAGTGTGTGCGGCAGGTATGTGTGCTACAATAATGCGCGCTCGATATTTGTCATTAAAATAACGCCATACCGGCAGCGGCTGAGCACAGAAAATGGTGCGCGAGTCCCAGTTCAACCTCTCCTTCATCTGAGTGGTCTGAAATTGCTTGAATGTGTAAATTGGCAAGACAAATCACGTGATAAACTTTAACTCTATGATGGTTAAATTTAACAGTTAATCCACGAATCACATGCGTGCCGAGCCATGGGAACTGGTCATCTACAATCCGTTGCACCCCTAGTTTTTACATTTATCGGTAATGGCTGTTGTTGGATATCCACGGTTCATGCTAATTTCACATATTTTCATTCTAAATCTTCTCTGCCATCATTTAACACTTACTTTAAAATTCATACAATTTATACAATTCGTATAAATTATTGTATGGGTCAGAATTATTATATTAAGATCAAAAACAAATGTAAGAAAGCTGCATTATGTAGTTCTCTAGACATGCCTATGAGAGAAAGCTGTATATTGCTACAAGGAAATGGTTATTAACTCCTGCATCACCATAGTCCTCCAAATGAGCTCCAAGAGAAACCAGACGCACATATGTGAATCCTCATGGGTCAATCCCTCTTCCTGGCAAATCAGGGTCTGCCACACTAAATCAAGCATAATTTGGCCTGATGACACAAATAAGTAACTTCAGCATGTTGATAAACTCTTTCTGTGCAAAACCTCATGTTTTTCTTTGATTGTTGCAAGCATGTCGTATCTACATCACTGCAGAAGAATGCCGAGAGTCCTGGCCCGTGAGTTCAGGCCCAAATCCATTTGGTTCAGTTTATCATGGAGCCTGACTCCACATTACTTAATCTGTCTCACACAAACACCATTATTCCACACACTCTGGGGGCTACGGGCCGCCAACCCACACACACACACACACACACACACACACACACGATTGCACAGACACACATCCATATGTTACATTCACACCTGCAAATACAGAGGGAGAGGGATGTTTCCTGTTGTTTAACTTTAAAGTAAGTAAATTTAGATTGATTACATGGCTAAAGGACAACAGAGACTGAATGTTACATAACAGTATTTACACTCAATGCATCATGCATGCCTCTTACCATCAGTCACATTACATCTCCCCCACAGTCGGTGGAGAATCAACAACTGGCTGATGATCTCAATGTGTTTTACTGCCGATTTGAAAAGGCCAGACTGACACCCAGCACCCGCTCTCATCTGCACTTCACACATTCAACCGCCCCCCCAAAATCAAATAGACTCTATTGAGAAAAAGGCCCATTAGAGACTGTATTTCCTCCGCCAGCTGAGGAAGTTCAACCTGCCACAGGAGCTGCTGAAACAGTTCTACTCTGCCATCATCGAAACTGTCCTGTGTTCATCTATAACTGTTTGGTTTGGTTCAGCTACCAAAACAGACATCAGAAGACTACAACCGACAGTCAGGACTGCTGAGAGGATTATCGGCACCCCTCTGCCCAGCCTCCAAGAACTGTACACCTCCAGAGTGAGGAAGAGGGCTAAGAAAGTCACTCTGGACTAGGGCTGTGCGATATGGACAAAAAAAAAGTATCACGATTTTTTTAAAACATTTTTGATTTCGATTTTAATCACGATTTTGACACAAACAGACATGCTTTACATTTATAAATGCATTCTGTGTGAATTTTAAACATATTTCCAAAGGAAACCAATTAGACCTTTCCCAAAAAGTTGTAACATGTCTCTAGAACAGACATATGGTAAAATACATATATATATATATATTATATGTATATGTGAGTAATCAAATCCAACAAAACAAGATGCAACCAGAGCATGTGAGCGAAGTGGAGCGGTTCAATATTCCGCTCTGTGTGTGTGCGCTCCGCTCAGTCATTCACAGCCAAAGCAAACACTCTGCTAATGTTCCGCTCACGCTCACCGGTAAACCGAATCCCGCTCAAATCACGCGCTCACATTAGATGTCTCCAGTAACGTTAGGCCTATTTATTTTTCCTGTTTATAGTGAAATTACTGAATAAATTTCTCAATTAAAGCAGTAGTCCGATAAGAAATAGTTATGTTTCAGAGTGAAATTGTCAATTTAAATTAGGGATGTTCATTAACCGTTAACCGACCGATAATAATTTTGACCCATTAATACAATCAGTTAAACGGTTTAAAGTAACTTATTTATTTATTTTTAGTAATTTATCAAAATATTTTAAAAGGTTTGCTGCATGGTTAAAATAAGCTATACACGTATAAAAAAACACGTTTTTTGGAGAGAGCGAGAGAGAGAAAAAACCAAGTCGCCTATAAGTTGCATTTTATTATTTCATTCAGAAATAGCCCAACACGAATAACAAACATTATAATAAACACTGTAAACACAGCTAGACTATTTTAGTTCCTCTCACTCCATAACAAATCCTTTCAATTAACAGTAGGCTAGAAAATAACAAGAATTAAAAATAAGAAGCTATAACGACAAACCAAAACTAATTTAGGCTAAAACAAAACTGAAACCAATGTTGGGTCTCTCCTTCAATAAAAAATCAAATGTTCCCGTATTCGAGGTATTTAAATGCCAAAATATTATTTACCTTTTATTTACGCCCTCCCTTACAATATCCACATAAAACAAAATGTTTTGCATAACTTCACGGCGGTACGGTGATAATGCTAAACAGCACCGATTTCACTACATATTTAAACAGAGCAGTGTGTTTTTTCCATATGTTTGACCGGTTGTTTTTTATAATGATAATGAACAGGCTGCATTGTGAAGGTAGAATGCTTAAATGTGCGCATGCGGCGCTGGAGCAAGCACTGGATTTATTCCCCTTCCAACAGTGGAAGCAACTCCTCTTGGTCATGAAGATAATCGTAATTGTAAAAGGTCTGCTTTTATTTGTGTACATTCAATAAAAAAGAACCTTTGCTTTTTTGTAAAATAAGACAAAAAAAATTGAATGCAGCTTTCTGCCGTCTGCTTTAATTTCACACAGCACAATAATGAACAAACTCTGCATACTCTAAAAAACACTGGGTTAAAAACAACCCAATTTGTGCTGGGTAAAAGAGTACATTTGGGGTTAATTTTACCCAGTAAATTTGACTGTTTATTTAACCCATCATTAATGGATGATTTAACTCCGATAATGGCTTTATTCGTTTCTATTATAATATTTGCTTTTTTTTTACTTTATGCATGAAATAATATTTACAGATTAACTTAAATCCTACTAAACTTCTGTAAAATACTCCAGACGTGATAACTTCCTTTATTTCTCATCTGCTTGTTTTTATAAGCTATAAGCCTACACATTGCCTATTTAATCTCGTTTAACAAACATTAGGAGTAAAGATTAAACATTAAACAGATGTAATTCACGAGTAATTCGACCACTCTGTAACTGTGTTTCCACCGTAACGGCGCTGGCTCTCACGCCGAGCTGGAGTCGTGTTCAGCGGGAACTGATCACGGATAAGACCGCCGCCCTGCGCTTCACTCATGGACGAAATGAACTGCGATTGCCTTCATAACCTGACCAAAAACAAACAGTAAACAGCTCTGAGGACATGTTTTAAAATCCAAATAATTGTTTTTGTTCTGTATCTTTATAAATATAATCGTTTATTTTATGCAAAGCATCAGACTCTTCATCATACAATAAGTCAGATCTGAGCGACGTTCATTTAGTGATTCACACCGCGAATGTTGCTCTGCATAAATTTGAATGATATACTGCACAGAAACAATTTTATAAATAAAATAAAATGTACACAAACTACCCAAACACTGAACAAATAACCCCAAAAACTGACCCAAAAGGCTCAACCCAGCATTTAGGTGAATTAAGTTTTTCTCTGCTTGCAGAAGTGCTGCAGGTGCGTGATGTAATATGATATGATCAGGTGAATCCTCATGTTCTGTTGTTTGCTGCTTTTTGCGCATGTAAAATGAATCCCCGAAAAACAGATGTTAGTATTGTTTACAGGTCACAGACACTTATTCTTTTTAATTTAATTCAGTTCTAATTTAAAATATTTGTCAGTTAACGGTTAGGAAAAATAACCAAAATAAACATCCCTAATTTAAATGTATAAAATTTAAAATCGTGTCTTGTTTTGAAGCCACTTGGAACATTTTCGTAAAAAATTTAATAACTGAAAAAGTATACTTTTCCATTAAAACAATGCTTCATATTCAAAACACGCACACAAGAGGAAATGCAGATATAGAATTTCACAAAATACTTATCAGGCTCATGAAAGCACACACAAGATGAAATGCACTTAATGAATTATTTCGTGGTGTAAAAGAAACACACTTTCTAAAATTAAAATAGACCAAAACTGCGGGGAAATGCGGTCTATTAAAATATCTGTCAATTTTAGAATTTGCTTTTAGAAACATTGGCTTAGACAAACTATTGCTTAGCCTATTCCACAGATTCTGGAATTAACAAATTACCAAAGGGGCATTTGGGCTGAGCGAGCGGAGCGCAATCTTCAGAAAAACGCTCTCTGCTCTGAAGGAAATATGATCGCTACGCTCCCGCTCCGCGTGCTCTCCATGCAACATGCATTTGTTTTGGCCACCAAGTCCTTATCCTGGTCTGAACTCATCTTCCCTGTTTCTTTAGCATACTATCTGTCTGTATGCCCGGTCTGTTCTGTTCTGCTGCATTCTGATTGGTTCGGATAGCATACTGCGGGAGGTTGGTGCGGGGTGCAGAAAAAAATCGTGCTATAAAGCGATTTAGAAATCGCGCAAGCTCAAATCACAATTTTATTTCGATTTCGATTAATCGCACAGCCCTACTCTGGACCCCTCACACTCAGCCTACTCTCTCTTTGAACTGTTGTCCTCTGGCCGGTGCAACAGATACCTGAGCACCAAAACAACCAGACACAAGACCAGTTTTTACCCCAGGCCATATCCCACCTGAACAACATAACACACCTCAGTACTGTACATCTGGAAATAACTCATCAAACCTTCATCCTTAGGACACATGCACATTCACAGTTCTGTCTATGGTCATTATTCTTTTCTGTATATTTTTTATTTTATTACTATTGTTATTCATAATTATTGTCTATTCTCTTCATTATTAATGTTTTTTATTACCTTAATTATATGTTGTCTGCACTATGTTTGTACTTTCTCTACTGGAAGCTCCTAACACCAAGACAAATTCCTTGTGTGTGCTGAGGGATTACAAATTTTATTTAAATGTTTAATTTAAATTCACTTCCTGACTAAGAAGTGTCAGGCAAATTCAGGTGCTTGAGATCGTTTCCTGACCATTTGAGCTTGAGACAGCTGGGCCTTTTGTCTCTATGATAATGGTAAGTTCAATGAGTCAGACTACTGAGAGATTCAACTTTTGTTCTGCAAATGGCCCAGACGTGGATTCGTTAGGTTTATTAAACCACGGGAAGTTCCCGTAACCAACTAACGCCTCCCTCAGGTGTTTGCTTTGTTTGATGTTTTGTCTCCACCTCCAAAAAGTCCCTCCTCCAATTCGGTCTATAAGATACCATGTAAGATTGTTTAAGATGGAGATTTCGATGACTACAGATACCAATGACATGTCATAGAATAAAGAAATTCTGCTGACGATCCAATCCGAAGTCTCCTGGTCTTCTCTTCTGAGTTTTCTACACTTTAGAAGAACAGAGTTTACAACAGATGGTGCCGTGAACCCGGATAGAGTTCCAGCTTCCTCACCTGAAAAAACTTCAAGCTCAAACAAAGATCTGCATCCAGACTGCATCTTTTGGAATCCAGCGAAACTTCAAGCTGAACAAAGATTCCCAGACTGAATTTTTCTCTCAACCAAGGGTTGTGGTGAGTGGCTGTCTCTAATCCAAAAGAACCTAAGACCAGTACAAATTTTTGTATCCTCTGTGCCGTCAGAGAAGAGTTAACATACATCTGTAGGGTTTGTTTAACTAAATTTATCCTCTGTTTCAGGCAGGGAAGAGTTTATTCTCTAAAGTTTTTATTTTAGAGATGAAAGTTTATCCTCTGTTTCAGGCAGGGAAGAGTTTATCCTCTAAAGTTTTTTATTTTAGAGATGAAAGTTTATCCTCTGTTCTTTCAGGCAGGGAAGATTTTGGCATTACGTGCTAAAAATGAGTTATCCTCTGTTTCAGGCAGGGAAGGTTAGCATTTCGTGCTAATAATTTAGTTTTATCCTCTGTTTTTTTGTAGGCAGGGAAGTTAAGTGTGAAGTGTTGGTAATTTGGAAATTTAACAATAGTTAAGTTTTTTTTTTACAAGTGTACCCTCTGTTGATCAGAGAAGTGTTTGTTTTGTTTGTGTGGTACCGAAGAAACTTACAAAATGGTTAGAATGAATGCTAGGCTGATTCCAACCACAGAAAAGATGGGTCTTGCGACTCCATTGTGGTCAGATAGTGAATTCAAAACACTGTTAGGGGAACAAATGGACCTAATAGTCACTGAAAAAGTTAGACAAAAACTAACGCAGAAATATGAGATTCATCCAGACAAGACTTGGTCGGTAGATGAGTGTAAAAAGGTACTAGGAGCAAGTATTCGTAAGAACAATGTGAAAGGCATTATTTGTTGTTACAGAAAATTCAGTGTAACCCTAGCCACAAAACAGTCTCAGCGTAACTCAGAGCTAGAGAAACAGAACAATGAACTCCGTGCTAGAATATCCACTTTGACCAAGAAATTGAACCTCAAGAAAGCTGCAGGAAAAACTGATGTGGGAGTTAGTCAGCCTGATAACATTTACCCTGATTTACAAGCATTCTCTGAAACAGATGTAGCTCTCCAATCAGTAACTGATGTGCCTGTAAATTCAGTCAATGTTGAGGAAACTGATAGTGTTCCTCCCAATTCTTCTATTGTGCAAATACAAACTGTTGCCAACGTTTTATGTCCTAAAGATATAGAGAGACTATCTCAGAGTTTACCGGCAGCACGCACACATTTAACTGAATTTAAAAGAACATTGATCTCAAGATGGGTAGAAGCTTATCCAACAGGGCGTGCTACAGCTGCACATACTGCTAAATGTCTTGTCACTGATTTCATTCCCAGATGGCGATTACCAGATTGCATTGACTCAGATCAAGGTACCCACTTCACAGGACAGGTAGTCAAGGAAGTGTCTAGAATGTTGAAGATTAAGTGGAACCTTCACTGTCCCTATAGGCCACAAGCATCAGGACAGGTTGATCTTAGAAATGTTGATGTGCACATTGTTTCAGATGCCCTGATCGCTTACTGTGAAAACCTCACAAAGGCAGTGCAGAGTGCCAAAGAGAGAGTTGAGTCGTGTTGGCAGACTCCACCAGAAGGTGGACACACAATCATCCCAGGTCAATGGGTCATGATAAAGGCGTTCAGAAACAAGCCAATAGAGCCTAAGTGGTACGGACCACATCAAGTGATGTTGATTACAGCAGCTGCAGTAATGTGTCAGGGAAGGAAAACGTGGGCTCATGTGTCACACTGTAAGGTTGTTCCTCCCCCTGCAGGGATAGGATAGGGCAGACACAAGAACCAGTGAGGAGCCCAGGGAAGAACCGAAAGCAACAGGCTTCGGGGGCCAACCCTGCGGTGAAGATTTCCTCATAGGCCTTTCCCCTCCATTAGTCCATCCTTTCCTCACTGTTCTTTAGGTGTCGCAGGAATTGAGAAATAGGGAAAGAAGGAACAACAATAGCAGACTATATTTTGAACAGAGGATACAACCCTAATGTTTGCAGACTCTACAACAAATACTGCTCTGTGCCGTTGGTCTCTCTTGTTTGTGTTTCTTTCTTCCTCTGTGCAGATACCACCTGATGGCTGTCCTGAGATCCATATGCACCGCCCTTCTCACCTGCGGATGAAGCCACAACCTCTAGAAAACAACTAGACCCATTGCCGAGCCAACTATCACACAAGAAAGAGAAAAGAAAGAAGAAGAAGAAAAAAGAATAAAAATACACAACGCAGAGACTCACATACGGGAACTTCAGTCATCCATCAACATGATCAAGATTTCCATACTCTTGATCTTTCAGCAAAATTACACCAGATAACTGAAGATAATTCTTCATGTTTCGGAAACTTGTTAGCAAATGACTCCCGTCTCTCACGAGGAAATGACAGTTCCAACCAGAAGAGATTATTACCCGTAAGAACTTCACGGACCCTAATTGCATGTTTTGTTTCTGTGTCAGCATGCAATTACATATAAGCAACACAGAACATGTACTATGTGCCTGTAACGATTTCAAGTTACAAGAATTAACTTTTAAGTGTCTAAATTTGTATTTTGTGAGAGTTATTAGAACTCTCAAAGGGGGAATTGAGGGATTACAAATTTTATTTAAATGTTTAATTTAAATTCACTTCGTGACTAAGAAGTGTCAGGCAAATTCAGGTGCTTGAGATCGTTTCCTGACCATTTGAGCTTGAGACAGCTGTGCCTTTTGTCTCTATGATAATGGTAAGTTCAATGAGTCAGACTACTGAGAGATTCAACTTTTGTTCTGCAAATGGCCCAGACGTGGATTCGTTAGGTTTATTAAACCACGGGAAGTTCCCGTAACCAACTAACGCCTCCCTCAGGTGTTTGCTTTGTTTGATGTTTTGTCTCCACCTCCAAAAAGTCCCTCCTCCAATTCTGTCTATAAGATACCATGTAAGATTGTTTAAGATGGAGATTTCGATGACTACAGATACCAATGACATGTCATAGAATAAAGAAATTCTGCTGACGATCCAATCCGAAGTCTCCTGGTCTTCTCTTCTGAGTTTTCTACACTTTAGAAGAACAGAGTTTACAACAGTGCAAACACACTTGGCAATAAAGCTCTTTCTGATTCTAATTTCTGATTCTGATCTCAGGATATGATCAGTTCAGAATTGGGAAGTGTCTGAACACACTAGTGTGAATGTTTTGAGTATTATTTATTTTGTACATCACAGTTGCGAGCCATGATTGGATACCATTTGCTGGCAGATGGTGATGGAGAGGGAAAATTATCTGCAGTCCCAAAGAACAACCAAAAATGACTGCGATATATATTACATTAAATATCTTGAAGAAAAAATAAGGCAATATTTGACACTGAAAGTAGTGTTGAAAACATCACAGTACTTCATAGATGTTCTATTACAGTGGTTCTCAAACCTCGCCATGAAGTACCCCCAGCACTGCACGTTTTGTATGTCTCCCTATATCTGATACACCCACCTCAGGTCTTGCAGTCTCCACAAATGAGCTGATGAGTTGAATCAGGTGTGATAGATGAGGGAGACATACAAAATGTCCCACACCTCCAGGATAGGTTTGAGAACCACTGTTCTATTACATAACATGATTTATAGCCCTTAGTGCCAGTGTGAATTTCAGATCCCAGTTTACAGAAAAAGTAATAACGTACAATAACGTTCAGTACTGCAAACGTTGAAACCACAGGCAGCTGGATACTGTCTAGCTTTTGGCGAAACGCAAAATGTCTCTTGAAGTGTGGTTTTTAAATCTCTTGGGACGGTCGTCAGGAATTTTAGTAATGGCGAAAACGGCACTCTCTTCAGTTTATTAACTCTTTAATGCACATATCTATGTAGCCCTGGGGATTCTGGGATGTGTGGGTGGAGCTTGTGAAGTTGAGTGATAGCATCTTTTCACACTGTAAATGGGATAAAAGAATGATTTATGCTTGGCACGAGGACTCAGGAGTAGGGCTGCAACTAACGATTATTTTGATAATCGATTAGTTGGTCGATTATTATTTCGATTAATCGGATTAAATAAAATGATGTTATTTATTGACAAAATGCACACAATTCCACATTCTGCTCAATGTCCTTCAAACACACGGAATGCTATGAAAACATACAGTGCTTAATTTATTAAACCCCCTGTCATAAAGAGAAAACAAATATTTTAGGAATCTGTCAAAAACAAATTTAAATCTTAAAATGTTATTGTCATTTATTGGGCAAATTACAAACAGAAACAACTAATTAGTATTTATAATAACAAAAGTGGCCTCATAACAGCTTGCATTCTTGCTTGCATTATGTACTTTTTGACTGTAATTGGGTATCTGAAAAAAAATTATAAAGTGCTCTGCCTTTCTGTCAAAGATAACAGCAATAATTATATTATAGCATTAGAAATAGCCTACTACTGTTACTAAAAAGCTTACGCATTTTGGAGGGCTAACCAATACAGAAAGCTAAAACATGATTTTGGTAATCACCAATGCTGTTAGAGCAGCAGTGGCACAAACCTTACATCATTTGTTAAAAATCTTACATAAATGTGTTTTAATAAATTTGTTAAGCATTGTATTTGTGAATATAGTTTAAATTAGGACTGAACGATTTTAGAAAATAATCTAATTTACCAATATAATTTTTTTAAGCTCTTCATATTCATTATTAATCAAAGACATACAATAAATCAATGTATAGTGTGCAGTGTTGGGCACGTTACTTTAAAAAGGTAATTAGTTATATTACTAGTTACTTCTCACAAATACTAACCGAGTTACATCGTTATAAAATAAACTAATTACCAGGGAAAGTAACTATTGTTACTTTAAAAAAAAAGGTTAAAATATGTCAAATAACTTGGATGCCCCAATATTAAATATGTTAAATAAATGAAATGGTCACCAAATAGAATAAATTATTATTATAAAACGTTACACTAATCTACTCTATTTTAATTTTTCTATGGGACAATGTGAGAGACACCTATCAAATTCAATTGATTATTTCAGTCAAACAGTATAATATGATAGTATGATAATTTAGCATTATATAATGATATAACTTTAGAATAACCATGTATGAATGCATGTTTGTCATGTTGTCTGAACTTAGGACTGGTGGTGGTGCTTAAGATATTGTTTGCCATTTAGTGTTTCTATAAAAAAGGGGGAGAAAACCTATAAATAATACTGATAACATACCGCGAATTCTACTATTAATAACCATATAAAACGCACTAAGGATTATTGAGCTGCTGGGTTCATGAATATTAATCAGGTCGTCTGCATTCGCTCGAACTGATTCGCTGAAATCAAAACAGGGGCGATGATAGGTGAGCACCGGCCAATGAGATTGCCGTTTTCGCATTAGCTCCGCCCACTACAGGAGAACCCGGCAACCCGGATATCGTTTACGCGTAGCTCGTCAATTCCGCATGTTATAAAAGACCCGCGGACACGAAAACAACCCGCGGCAAACTGCGGACTTGGCAACATAGCAGCGTGCCAACATGATGCTTCCTCTGAAGACCGCTTAGATGTGTTTGACTTGAAGCAGCGCAGCTAGACCGATCGGTGTGTGTCATCAAAGTACTGCGAGTGCTATAAGAGAGCGGACGTCTCCTAATGCTTTCTCTCGCCGTGCTTGGATGTCCTACAATCGTCATACATTTCTCTTAAAAAATTAAATGATAATAAAGACACGGTGTGAGAGGAATGTTCTGCAGGAACTTTGATCACAGTCATGTTTTACTGTCATTTCTTTATCCTGTAAAAGGCGGTCATATTTATATTCAGACAATTACATGCTGTTATCCCTTTAAAGTTCCTACTCTCATAAAATATACACACTGCATGTTGACTTTTAAACCTTAAATTAACTTTCAACAACAGATCATTCAGTGCAATGGATATGTTTGCGGACGCAATGTACGGATATGTTTTGAGGACGCACACGCATGTGTCACAGCGCCTGACGGAGCAAGCCTTTACACTAATGCATTAACTTAAAGCTCAAAATAAATAATTACCATGCAAAATGGATCACGTACTTCTCCCGCAGCATCTCATTCTGTTTCCTCCACTATTTTGAGATGCATTTTGTCCATAGAAATACGTTATTTAGTGCTGTAATTTGAGCAACCGGCTGAAGTTTGACGTGCACTGTGGGCGGACCCGACTAATCGATAATGAGAATCGTTGTCGATGATTTTCATAATCGATAATAATCGATTTTATCGATTAGTTGTTGCAGCCCTACTCAGGAGCGAGCTCTTCCGCTTTACCAGTGTTTGACATAGCTGACGTCATATAGGGCAAAACTTGTTCATAATTAAGCATCCTAACAAGGGTTCACACGCTTGCATGCGTTTTCATTTCTTCAGCTCAAGCTTAGGAGAGCACAAACTATAAATTTACTGTGACAAGACAAATGTGTGAACACTGCAATTTTGTAGTTTTGTTTTCGTCAAATAATCAAGCATCAAGTATCTTTACATAAATGATGACACTATTAGTGTGAATCTGGAAACAGTAAATACTACATGAGAGAAAAAAGAAACAAATGTTTACCATGTTATATGTTAAATCTTGTGCCAGCAACTTCTTTTTGGAATTCCAGAAGTAAAATGTCCAAACCACTGGATAGAGATCACAGAAATAGAAATATGTGATGGCACCAATATCTGTAAAATACAAATTATGCCTGTATGTCCACTGAGTTTGGGGCAAGACTTCCTAATTCAGCACCATGGCAAGATAAATCCTATTTTATATTTGATTGAATAAAAATACCATGTAACACTAATGAATGGAAATAAACATCTTTCTATTGAGTTGTCCTGAAGGTTGCAGGCAAAAACAAACATACAACTCCAACCAACATAGTTTGATTTCTAAACAAACGACTCAGTTATTTTTACAGATTCAAATACATACAGCACAAGCAGTGTAGTCAAAATTCCAAAACAAATTACTCTGATGAACCGGTTATTTTTAGTGACTCTAAATTCATACAGCACAGCCAGAGTAGTCCTATAACAAAATGAATAACTTATGAACCAGTTATTTTTAGTGACTCAAAAACTGAATGAGCAGTGTAGTCCTAAATCCCAAAATGAATGACTCTTAGGAACAGATTCTTTTTAGTGACTCAAAAACATACAGAACAAAGTTATTTAGTCCAAATTACCAGAATGAATGACTCTTATGAAGCAGTTATTTTTATTAACTCAAAACATACAGCACAACCAGTGTAGTCGAAACTCCCAAAAAGATTCATACAAATAGTTTTTTAAAAAGGTGGGGTATGTATTTTTTTCAAAAACGCTTTAGAAAACGAGTCGGGCCAGGTACCAAAACAAACTTGTAGCCAATCAGCAGTAAGAGTTGTGTCTAATTATGATGTAGAGGAGAGAGCTCAGTGCACAGGACGGACATTAGCGGAGCCGAGTGACAGAAAGATAGAGATGGCGGATAAAAAAAACAAGAGGAAAACGCCTACAGAACAAAAATCTCGTGTCTAAACCGTGTCTACACCGAAAGCAACCGTTATCATGTTATGCCAGCTAAAGTCGGGCTATGCTGGACATGACAAAAGCGACCGTTGAAAATAATTTGACATTTGTGTCAATGCATCATAAATACAATTCGGCAGCAGTTTACTGTCGGGATCCAGTGTAGACAGCATTATTTTATTTTTTATTTTTATGCATTTAGCAGACGCTTTTATCCAAAGCGACTTACAGTGCGCATTCAGGTTATACATTTTCTGTCAGTACATGTGTTCCCTGGGAATCGAACCCACAACCTTTGCGCTGCTAACGCAGTGCTCTAACCACTGAGCCTATAATGATCTCTATAATATTTTGTCACGCTGCGCCACTCGTGTCCAGTGGAGACATGGTGTTACAATAAGTAGGACCCGCGTAAATATTGGATCAGCTTTCCAGCGCTGAAGAGAACTCAGGGAGCGGAAGGCCTGTGATCGGACGCTGAGGTTGCTTCGATTCTTCTCGATAGGTGAGTAACATTGGTTTTGCTTTATTTCCCAGATCGAATCCTTGCCTGGGTTGCGTAACGTTACGTATATGTGGGGAGAAACTATAGCGTGTTTGTTTTGGTGATTTCAAATATCAACATTAGCTACCAGAAATCGCTTACCCCACCTTTATAGAATAGTTCAAAAAGATTGTTTACTTGTTTGAATTGTTCTGAAACCGTGCCAATTTACTTTAGCAAAGAGAGAATTTCTTTCATCATTATTATAAATGAAATATCCAAATGAATCTAAATCCAGTCATAAAGAATTTGGAATCAGAATCAAATCAGGAAATCTGTATCAAAACTCAACAATTCAGGATAAAAATAGATTGTTCCTCTCCCTTTCAAACACAGAGCATGAGGTTTATACAGAGGGCAGCAGCAATCATGTGGACTGGTGTGGTTTTCACAGCATTTCATCTATGAATGGGAAGCGTTCATCTGGAAACGCAGAGCATAATGGGCCAAAGGGTCTGCGAGCAACCTGCTTTTATGTCCACTTAAGATCACGTCGGTAAACAGAAACATATGAAAGACAAACACGCCTGCTGACTGCTGTAGTCAAATCCTCACATGCTACCCTTCAGGCAAAGAGTGTTTGGAGAAGTGAGATGACAAGGCAGGGCCCTGTTTCAGTATCAGTTTACCTCAAACACACTTTTGCACCTTCGCTTTATACAATACACACACAAAAAAGTCAGCCCTTAGGCAAAATGGCTCCTTTCGCAATTAAATTGAAGCACGTTGTTGACACCCTGACCTCTGACCCACACAAAGATATGTCTGTCAAGGTTTTTCCATGCGGACTGCTTAGGAAAAGACTGCTTTGCTGAAGCAAGTTCATCTGACTTTGATTCAGAGTTGGATATGGGCCCATGGTTGCTGCCTCGTCCGCTAATGATTTATTTATTTGCCTGACTGCAAGATGACAGCTCTGAGAATTTAGTTTGAATTAAACAATACATAAACCCCTCCATAGCCGAGGTCCAGGAACTCACATGCATGCTTATTTTTAAGGGATAGTTCACCCCAAAATTTATTTTTTTACTCTAAATGGACATAGTGATGGGAAAAAAATAGACTGGAGGAAAAAAAATATATTTTCAATGTTTTTTCATTCTCACACAACTTTTGTTACCCTGACAATCTTTGGAGATGGAAATAAGATGAGGTGGGAGAAAATATATATTTTATTGGGTTTTATGACTGGGGGAACACAATATGGTTGCAAAATTGTGAGAAAAACATAATATTTGCAAGCAAATGCAATATCTGAGTAACTTGGCAAACATCTTGGCAGTGCACAAAGTTTTGCAAGCAAATGCAAATTTATAGGGAATCCAAAAGTTTAGCAAACAAATGGACATTTCTAAAGGGAATCCAAAAGTTCTGCAAACAAATGCAATTTTTTTATTAGGAATCCAAAGGTTTTGCAAGCAAATGCACATTTCCTTGGGGAATGCAAAAGTTGAGAAAACGCAAAAAGTTTGCAAACAAATGCACATTTCTCTAGGAAATACAAAAGTTTTGCGAATAAATGCAAATTACTTAGGGAAACGCAGACGTATTGTAAGCCAATGCAAAATTATTGACATCTCATTATTCTTTAGGGGTTCCATAGGTTTGGAACAATATAAGGGTGAGAAAATGACAGATTTTTGCATGAAGTATCCCTTTAATTCTTTAGGAAATGCGTGAAGAAATGCAAATTATCAGGATAGTGGCGCTTGCAATGAGACTCTGCATTGCACCTCTGGTCCAAATTAAATGCAAAGGAATGTACCTCAAAAATGCAGAGGAGAAGACAGCACACTAACCTCAGCAGAGAAGAAAAATCACAAGACCGAAATATTCACCTGCTTGTGTTCCAGAACTTCCTGTTCTCAGAGTCTAGTCTGTCCTCAAACTCAATTCGTCCTCAAATTTCCAGCGTTCCTGCATTTCCTGCCTTCAGTCTCCACATGAGAAGATATCACTACTATACTTATCTTCACTGTTAGGAGTGGCTGATAGAGACAGGCAGAAACAAAAAGAGGGAAAGAGACACACAGACACACACATAAGGGAGGGGTCTTTGATTAAAATTAAGAGACCGGCACATTGTAGAATACCGCTGCAGCAATAAAGCCCAGCCAGCTGGCTTTTGTTCAAGTTTAAGTCTTTAAGTATTTTTTTTTTCACTCTGATTCCTCCTCTTTTTGGTCTTCTGGTAGTGTTTTCTGGAAATGAAGGGAAGTGCAGGGAGGCAAAATTAAAAAAAAAATAGCAGGGTACGAAAAAAGCTAACCCCGCTCCTCTCCTTTTCCCCTCTTTTCGCTCTTGTCTTCTCACTTTCTTCAGATGTGGTATTCATTGGTTTCTGAAGGGTTAACCAGTCCGAACAATGCCCAGTATCAGACTGCTTTCAAAAGGTCTTACAAGCTAACGCGGCCTTCAGAGCAGAAAGACTGTCAACAGTTTCCTTTGTAGATCCACGATCAGAAATGTAGAGCTAGCATAGACAGAGATAAACCTGATTCTGAATCAAATCTAAAACTGTAAGAAATCTAAAGTCAGCATTTTAAAATCATGAAATATCAAAACTCTAGGCCACCCATAATAATAATATTTACACCGATAGACCAATATATTGGCCATGACGATTAATTCATCTAATATTTTTAAAGATTTTTTAAGCATTTTTTGTACTTCCAGGCAGGATCACACTGCCCATGAGGCTCCATATTTGGATATTTGGAATGCATAACTGGCCAGTTCAGTTCCAAGTATGGATGCACTGATATTTAAATTCTGGTCAATACAGATAAATGATAATTATGTTATGGCAGATAACCGATAAATGGACAACAATAATATTTTACTACTATTTTGTCTAAATAAATTACTAATGAATCACCAGAAATTAAAACCAATGATTTTATATGATCCGAGTAATAATGTCATCTCAGAAAATGATAATGTTCAGCATGGAAAAGGGATATTTGTTTTGGGATTTGCTAAGGATTACTTTGTTTGAACAGTGTTAAATTATTATTTTTGTTTTAATAAACTTTAAGTGAGCATTACATGATGGTAAAGGTCATGTATATTTATCACTAAGTGAAATGGGCATGAACAATTAAATATCCAATAAAGACCGATACCGATAAATAAAGAAAACCCTCAGCCAATAACCGATATATTGTGCATACCTGGTTCCATAGCCTACAAATGACCTTTTCATATATTTTGACCAAATACTTTGCAAATAAAGCTTTAATTACATCTAATTCGTGGTATATTTAGGAATCGTCTCATCTTTAGTAAATATTGATTGGTGTTTGAGAGAAAATGTTCAGGGGAACGAAGGATGAATAGAGAATGAGAGCTGCGGTTGAAAAAAAAAGCAATCTTGCATTCTCCATAAATTCACCTCCATTAAATTCAAACTCAACATCTCTCTCATGGGGGTTCACATGCTAAAGTTGGTTAACGCCTCATGTGTGGGAGCGGACACTAAAAATCCCACACACTTTACGACTCCAGTGTCGGTGGTGATCGTAAAGGAGCTCTTGACAAGTTAGTGCCGGGCCAGTTTCTCCTGCAACATTTTTGAAAGAATCTTCAAAATGTTTACAGAACAAAAAGTGGGGCTCTCAATTGGCCGTATCATTTAATGTGTTTTAGTATTGTTGAATGATTGTCCCAGGGTCAATTTGTTAACTAAAGAGGCACAAAGAGACACAGTGAGAGTGGCACCGAATTAGCATCTGAATAACTTGGCCTATAGAGCCTTTACTTAATATTCTGCTGAGTAAGTCATCAGTAAAAGTGTGTCTAGTTTGTCTCAAAAGCTCCCGTTGGAGTCTCCAAAGCAAGTGTTGTAAAAGTAAACAAAATTGTAAAAAAAATACATACATTAGCCAGCCTAATACATGCAAAGCATCCACGTAGAGCTCGTTCTTAACCAACCTGCGGTTCCTGATGTTTTTTTAATTGCTGAGTGAACCGCCGAGCTCTTCTAGGGAGTGCTGACCAAAGGAGACAGTGAAGAAAAACAGTTATGGGAGGATAAAATATGACTGTGTATTGTTTACTCAGCAGAATATTAAACTTCTTGTCCAGTCCCTTGTCATTTCTAGACTGGACTACTGCAATGCTCTGCTAGCTGGACTTCCATCATGCACAATCAGACCTTTACAGATGATTCAGAATGCAGCAGCACGACTGGTCTTCAGCGAACCCAAAAGAGCCCATGTCACACCTCTCTTTATCTCCCTGCAATGACTCCCAGTTGCAGCTCGCATCAAGTTCAAAACATTGATGCTTGCTTATAGAACAACCACAGATTCAGCACACTCCTACTTCCACTCACTGATGACAATCTACATCCCCTCCAGAAGTCTGAGATCTGCGAGTGAGTAACGCATCACAGGGAGGCACAAAATCACTCTCCAGAACGTTTTCATGCTCCGTTCCTGGCTGGTGGAATGAACTTCCCACCCTCATCCGGAATGCTGAATCCCTGACAATTTTCAAGCGACACCTGAAAACTCATCACTTCCGTCTTCACTTGACTTCATCTTAAAAAACAAAAGAAACAAAACCTTTGCTCCCTTTCCTTAACTTTGATCCCTAAACTCTCACCATCTGGCTAGAATTTGCTCTGAACAATGCCTAGACATTTGTATTACAAGCACTTCCTATGTCTGTTTGCCTCTTTATAATGTATTCCTTTTTGTATTCCTCAATTGTAAGTCGCTTTGGATAAAGGTGTCTGCTAAATGAATAAATATAAATGTAAATGTTTACCACAGAAAACCCAAATGAAAGCCCTAAGCTGGGCCTCTGCAAGTGTGGGTCTCTCGGGGGATTTTAAAAATCAATATGCAACCAATCATTCATATAAGAGGGAAAGCCTCCTGTGGTCCAAAAGCTAACAAGAAGCTGTAAGCTGTAAGCCACATTCTGCAAATGTATAGTTGAGAGTTATGCAACATAAATTCTGTGATTAAGGCTTCGGAATCAAGAGTTAATGAGTGCAAGTTCCTGAATCTTCGGAAAACTAAGCCAGCTGCGATGTCCGGCACAGGTGTCCTCAGGCACAACAACCTAAAAAGTAGAAACACACCACATATAGTACCTGCCTATATTGACTAAATGTTACTGGACATCGGAAATGCACACGTCCTATGAAATGTGGGGCCCCAGAGACCTTTGAGGCCCTACCATATCTTTTCACCAGAATAGATTAGAAGCAAAGCACAGAATCAAAATTTGGAGCCTCGGATGCCCCTGGGTGTCCCTACCATATTTTTGCAACATAATACCATAGACATATGAAAGTGGATTTTTGATTTGGGGCAAAGTAAAGAATCCAAATGTGGGGCCCCTGCAATATCAGTTCACCAGTATACCATAGACACATGGTGGTTCTTTCTTTTGATGTGAAACAGAATACAGAACCTAAATGTGTGGCTTCAAAGGCAATTGGGGGCCCCTAGCATATTTTTGCACAAGAAAACCTTATACATTTGAAGGGGGTCTCTTGATTTGTGACAGTGTAACGAATCCAAATGTGGGGCCACTGCCGTATCATTTCACCAGTATACCACACACACACGGCGGTAGGCTCTTTTGATTTGAAGCAGGGTACAAAACCTAAATGTAGTGCCTTAGAGGCCCTTGGGGGATGCTACCATTATTTTTGCACCAGAAAACCACTGATATCTTAAGGTCAGCGATTTTGAATTTGGGTAGAGTACATGATTTAAGTCTGGGGCCCCAGAGGCCTTTGTCATTTCTTTGCACAAGAATATAATAGATAGAATATTACCGGTATATAGAAATCACAATGCTCAAATTGGCTGTAAAGTAAAAGTGTCACATTTCAATTAAACAAACAATCACTGATACTGATGTTATATCATGATTTGAGCTCAAAAATCTAAATGTGTGATATTTTGTAGATGGCAGTGTGAAAAAATGTGACAACAGAACAACGCGATGGATCAAACAGATGAAACTATCAGCGCACCCGAAATTAATAAACAGAGAACAGTAGAAGTGAAATATGGCATTACTTTGGATACAAAACAGATGAACTGACCTTACTGGCACCTGTATGCAAGCGTTACTATAGGCCAGTATGTCTCAAACCTGGTCCTATAGGCACCCCCCAACACTGCACATTCTACATGTCTCCCTTATCTGACACACCCATTTCAGGTCCTGGAGTTTCTTCTAATGAGCTCATGAGTTAAATACGGTGCGTTTGATTAGGGAGACACAAAATGTGCAGTGTTGGGGGCGCCCAGGACCAGGCTTGAGAAACACTGCTAAGGCCTAAATCATGATGCCACAGGAACACATCAAATCTTTTCAAGCATTTGTCGCTTGCTCATCCTGATCTTTTTAGAGAATTGAGGTCGACAGGTGAGTGCATTATTCATAAATTCAGATTTAATTTGCACTTTTATTTACAACTGATCAACACACATCCAGATGTGATACAGTAAGCTCAAACAAATTTGAAATTCTTCAAAATGTAACCTATGTTCCCAGTAGGTTTTTTTGTTACATTGAGACATTTTGTTTGCATCATGTGTTTGCACTGAAAAGATAAGATGAATATATTTTCATCTTATTACTTCAGTTAGCCATTTTTTTCCCTCCAACATCAAAAATGTAAAATATGTTCCCTGTAGTTTTTTTGTTACAGTTTGATTCAAAGGTATTAAGATATGAATCTGTTTTTATTATTATTATTAAAATGGTTTTAAATTCACAAATCTTTTGAGGCTGGTTATTTGTCACCTATGGGATCGATTTAGTATCGATACAGAGGTATTACATTCTGGTATCGTACCAAAGCCAAAATTATGGTATCGAGCCATCCATAATCCATCCCTCATTCAAGTAAACAGCAGCTATGTCGCTGTAAATTTCAAAGCTGCTTAGGGTGTCACCAAGATGGCCACCGCATTTGTGTTAAAGCATGGATGTCAAACTCAGTTCCTGGATGGCCATAGCCAACTCTAATCTCGAACAAACATGAACCAGCTAATCAAGGTCTTCAGGTTTACTTGAAAGAAGGTTGGCGTTAAACTCTGAAGGATTGGTGTCCTACAGGAGCGGAGTTTGCCTTGAAGGTATTTGGCTGCTAGGCTTGCACCCATTTGAAAATGTGCATCTCCAAACATAATTGTAGTTGCAACTCCATTCAACTTCCTTCCTCAAAAGAGTTTGGCACTGTTTCACAAAGGTCAATATCCAGATGCGTGTATGAAAAAAATTGCCAGGAATAAGCAGCTCAGCAGAATAAAAAAAAAAACTCTGTAGGGGGAAGTAAAATCGGTTTACATGCGTAATGGCCAGACTTAAAATGTTCTCCATGAGGACAAATAATAAATGAAAATCATTCACATTATATATTGCAGCCATGCTGCAACCAATAGTTAGCTAATAGCAGGTTGTATCAATTTAAATATACAAAAGTTAACAGCCAAGCAACTGACAGGAAGTGTCCAGTATGTGGATTTGGATTTCATTTAATTACGTTTTTTTTTTTGTGGGCTATGGCTACATCTTGCCCTCATTCTAAATGCCTTTATTAATTACAAAATATAGTACTTTCTAACATATTGACTGGCCAGCATGCTAATGAGCTGTGAATGCCATATGAAAAGCAATCAGGCACCAAGACCTGATTGCATGATGCAATGCATGACCTATAGTGTACACTTCAATATGTACAGTGAGAAATCACAGATTGGCTGCCATCCAACAAGTGCACACTTTATGCTCTTTTCTAGACTGTGAAGACAGAAAAGACAAGTGTTACTTAAACTCAAGGGAAGTTAATTTAACCCAATCAGATACTACAGAGTGGTGTACTACATTACCCAAATATTATGATCAGGGTCTTGAAAAAGACTGGATTTGGGCACCATTCAACTGCACTGACATTGATTAAACATTAACAATTTGCAGCTGTACTTCACCACACAGACAGAAAATTGCTGTTCATCACCAAAGTTAGCTTTAAATATGTTCAGGGTTCAAGCTACATTAAAAAGATGGGTTACAAGCATCTAAAAAAAACTTGGCTTTTCAAATCTACAACTGTGATGCCGCCTAAACTTAATTTCCCAAGAAACAGTTACAAGACCTCTATTATTGGCAAAGAAAGCTCGAGTTTTTAAAAAACAAAATCATATTTACAAGGCTTTTCCTGTTTCTGTGCCAGATTTAGGGTTGATGTTATATAAACAGTATTTTTGGACGGGGTCGATAAGTCTGAAACGCTGGGGGTGATGAAAGGGGCTGAAACCCCTTGATAGTCATTCACATTTCCTGTGGCAAGACACGGATAATGAGAGAAAAACACTTTGAGATCTGAGGTGATTAATGTGCCTCCTTGTGATTTGGGAAGGATGTTGCAAAACGCCAAAAAGAGTATATATTTTCATTAAAAAAATAAGCATTCCTCAGTTTCCAGTACTCAGAGGAATAGAATTCAGAATGTGAAACTGAACAATTGTCATTAAAACAACCTACAGTTTTTGGAGATTCACCACAGTGATGCTTCTCAGGTAAAAAAATTATAATAAAATAAAAACCGAGTAATAAAAAAGAAACAAGTTTAGCCTAATTCAAAAACTGATAAACTAATCTCTCTTGCAGAGCTACAAGCCATATCTGAGCTGGGTCAAACAAGGTGACAGACATCGCTTCAGGGTGAATCTATTACAGCAAGATTAGTTTACCATGGTTTTATATCAAAGAGCTTCTGGGGTCTTGGCAAGTTGGGAGCAGGTTGCTTTGACCTTCCTCTGGCAACCCCAAACAATCAAGAAAGTGTGTGAGAGAGAGAGAGCAGCAATAAAACAGTCCTTTGAGCATCTCCCTGCCCTGCTTTCCCAACCAGGGAAGCCAAATGCATCACTGCACACTAGTTAAGCCCAGCACAATGTGTCTGTTGATGGGGACACACAACCTATCAGATCAGGCCAGAGAGGGATGGCATGAGACGGACCCAAATGTAACTGAGAAAAAACAACACAGAGAAGAATACAGTAGCTCATTTAAACTGGTAAAGACAAAAGTTAATCTGTTGGACTTGAGGACATCTCAAAAAATCACGAGGAACGTGCAAGATGGCGGTCCAGATGATGGCGCTAAACTGGACCTGTCAAATGTCCCAAAGTAAGAAAAATTATAAAAACTTTTCAGTATGATGGCTCATCCCACAAGATACCATGGAAACTACACCAAACGATCACAAAGTTACATAGGCTATTTGCGCATTATTGTCAATGTTTTGACGTCATGTTAATGTTTTTCATGATTGATCACTGCTATCATTTAAGAGTACTCAGACAAAAACAATCTTATGGTTTTTTTCCGCAAATCACTTCCAGTAAGTGTGCAACAACCTTTGGTTTACTGCCACGAGGGCTCTTTGAAGTTGCCTTCGGTAAACACAGACACAGACGCAAACATACATGCAATTACATGCAACAGGGCAATGGTGCAGCGTAGAACAATGATCCATCACGTTTAGCTCAGCTGCTGCCAGTGAGAAAAACACCCAACTGGATAATCACACTCAATAATCCCACCTTCAATACTGAGGGCCTGTGTTTTTACTGTGTTTTCGGCATTCTACAGCAGTGAAGTCACTCGACAGACTGTACTGAGTGGGAGTGACTCTTTTTATGCAGTCAGACTCTTATTATATTACAAGTCCACAGAGCAGGGAAATCAACAGCTTTACAATCTCATCAGTCCATGTAAGACAATGGCTCTTTCCAAATGCTAGATTGCATAGCCGTCTACATATAGGCAATTGGCGTCTTTACGCCCAAAGTATACTTCAGTTTTTACGCTTACTCTAGGGTATGTATATACAGTGCGTTTGACATATTTTGTTATGAGCATAATACATGCATTATTTTGCACTAATTAGTTGGTCCTTAAGGTGGCCAAACTACCCCTGCTGTTGTTTAACCATCAAAAAGAAACGAAAAACAACAACAAACTACTGGAGATGCAACATCAATTGACACTTGCGTCATGTGAGGTGAATAAAAGATTGATGCAACTCTAGTTTAATACATTTTATCGCTCAACTTCTGAAGATGAATAGCACAAATGATGGACAAAGAAGAAACTTTGTAGCGTGCATGTTTCGACTTGCCTGTGTTCACGCAAACTATCAAATGGAGAAAACTTTGAAAGGCTATATATTAGGGCTGCACGATATATTGTGTGCGATTGTCATGCGCATCTCGTCAGTAAAGCCCGTTCTGTGATTATAAATAAATCTCCATCATCTGTTTTCTAATGGAGCGGCATTTAATACGCAGAGCTGTAGTTCACAGACAAGCCACGCAATTCGCGCTCAGAAGCATTGATGAATCGCATGTGATATTGAATGTGATATTGCGTAGCTTGTGAAGCCAGTGAACTACGGCAGAACAGAGTACGCAGTTTACGTTCAGCATACTACGAATACTCTCTAAAATTGCGCTACGGATGACGAGGAGTTTTTTTATTATTATTTGCGTACAAAAACTATTCTCGTCACTTCATAAAATTCAGATTGAACCACTGATAGCAGATGGACTATTTTGACAATATTTACATACTTTTCATACTTTTTCTAGGCCTTAACAGTGTTATTTACTTTACTTAGCCTCCCGGTTTTCATCCAACCTATCTTAAATTGTGTTCCACAGGCGAACAAAGCTTTTACGGGTTTGGAACGACGTGGGGGTATGTGATTAATGACAACATTTTAATTTTGGGGTGGAGTAACTCTTTAAAGAAATTTCGGAGTTTCCCTACTCGTGGTGCCGTTCATGTGTGTTCAACTCATAAATATAATCTATCCAACATAACTTATGTGCACATTCACATGAGGTAAAGTCCTAACGCTGCCAAATATCTTAATTTATTTTTAACCATAAAAATATTTCAAGGTCATCCTTATCTGTGTACATATAATTTATGAGCTTTCTAAATACAAAAAATTATGACTACAAATGATTTACACTCTAATTCAACTCAACAAAATGTTCATGGTAAAATACTCATACCTTGTGTCTGTTTAAACTCCCAAACTCTTACTCAAATGACTTCATAACGGAGGTGGGGAGTGATATCAGTGCTCTGTGTGTGCAGTGAAAAAGAGTAAAAGAGACAGAAAAGAAGGGAGGAGAGGGGTTGGGGAGGAAAGTGTAGGCTTGAGGAGTCATTTGGGACGTTTTTTTTGCAGTCCAGCCAGAGAATGAGGCAGCAGAGAATGGCGTGCGTTTCTGTTGTATCAAGTAAAAGGGGTTTGCAGACAGAAACCAGTATTTGTCATTTAAAAAAATAAACCTGTGAAATGCTGGACTGCTGTCGAGACATTATTCACCTTTCATTAACATATAAAAAACAAGCAATTGTGCCAGATGTCTGGACTCAACAAACGATTGCTCACATGCGTCATTCTTTTAGAATCTGAGAAAAACGGTGAACGAATCGTCTAAAAGCAGCTCACTAGAGTCCCGTAATGCTTTTCGAATCAAAACCCACATTGCTCAAACTGAACTTTGATTTATGGGATTACGATAACAAAGCGTCCCAAATCCACTTTACCAGTAACCCTGATTAGAGCTGTCGCATTAAATGGGTTAAACCAAAAATCAAGTAAAGCGAGACTAAGAGCCTCAGTGACAGATTATTATGCCAATAACTAACCGCAATCCTGATGCGGAGTATGGAAATGATCAAAGATGACTTCACAACCATTAACAGACCACAGTCCATCATAAAACAAAAAGAAAATTGAACATGAGTTTTATGCAATGACTTCAGACTATCCAGAGCAAATAAAAGGAAAAACACTGAACATACAGAAACAATAGAAATTCTGCACATATTTTGATTTAGGAAAGTAACAATGGAGAAATTTACAAAGCTTTTTACCAATTTTACAAAATGAATAAACTAAAATACTGTTGCATGCATTTTTTATTTGTCTATTAATTTTTATATATATCATTCCCGCCCCACTTCACTTAATCTTAATAAATGCGAAATGCTAAAAAATCAATCGTATTTATTTTGATTGATTCAATCGTTATTTCTACTTTAGTCACATGTGAATGTAATATTGTATTTCATTTTTATTAATAATTTCTAAATGCAAATCTGAACTATTTATCCACATTTATTTTTATTGATTTATTAAATTTTCTAATAATTATTAAAACATTACAATAAATTATATGAATACACTAAATCATTAATCAGGAATCATTAGCGGTGATAAAATCATTTTAAATTATAAAATCATTGAATTTAAAACTATATATATGTGTATTTATTTTTATTTTATAAGAGATGTGATCTAACTTATAGTTTTGGCCTGGTAGATGATAGAACAGGTGTAAAAACATTTAATATCATTTGTGAGCTGAATATGTACATCACAAAGAAACATTTCTAACTTTGTAGTAAGAGTGGGGCTACTTTGAATAGAGAAACTCACACACACACACCGTTCTGTTTCCCAGCATTCTCTGCCTGTGTCCTCAAATGCCCCTGACTTGCGAAATCATTGTAACAGGAGTCCAAGAATCAGAATGACTGATCAAGCAGACAAGAACCTCCTCTGTGTCTTCCCCAAAGCACAACAAACCCCAAAACAGCATTTCAAATTAAGCTATCGACTCCTAAGCAGAGACTCAAAAACCAGTTCGTCTTCACCTCAAGCCAACTGTCTTCATTTATATTTTATGCCACTAAAGCTCGACAAACCTAACTAGTAAATTTACAGGGTTTCAGTTGTGTTTCCCAAACATCAGATATCACTCAGGAAGTGTAATCTAAGCATTTAAAACATCGTTTTTGAGGGCTCTTCCAACAGTCCCGTAAAACACACTAATGCTCAGGGATGCGCCGTCATCACTCTCTCTCAGCGGCCGAAGGAACGGGAAGAACTCAGAAAGACATCACAAAGGCTCAGAAAGATTGCAACAGAGAGGGGAGGCTGTAAATTGCCAGTTTTGGGTTTGTGGTCAATCATTACCGTCAGCGTTTCCCGCTCCAGGACTGTAAAACATCTCGCCAGGTCGTTGTGACTGCATCCTTGTCATTTACTCAGAAAAAGGCCCAAAAGCCACTTGACGAGCCATTCACACAAGTAGAAATTTCCAGAGAAATGGAATACATTGTACAGACAAATACATACTTGGTTTAGGAATAAACTGTTCAAACTGAAAGTGTCATCACTAGTGGTCAACCGATATGACGTGGTACCCTGATATGCGATCGAACAACTTTACCAAGGCTGGCATTAGATTTTAAAACTGTAACGAAGAAACTATTCTATTAATTGGCCAAATATGGTCGAACAGGGTCTGAATTTCATTTTAGAAAATGGGGGAAATTCACCCTTTTCGTGACCTGTAAGGCAGGGTCACTCAATATATTTGTTTTTGCGATTTATAATTATGTGTTTATTGATACATTTTTATATTGTTCCTTATAGAAATGAGAAAACATATGATTATATATGGTGCTATGAAGTTATTTTGTTGTCAAGGGTTTACTGCTGTCTCTTTAAGACCGAATGCTAGGATCCAATATACAGTTACACATGCTTTTTCTTTCTCAACCATTTATGTTCACTTAAGACATAGCATTGTGTTTACGTGGATACTGGCCAAGACAGGAATTTTGGCATAATTCAGTGTGTGTTTGACCATAAACACGCACTAAACTGAAATAATATATACAGTGCTCAGCGTAAATGAGTACACCCCCTTTGAAAAGTAACATTTTAAACAATATCTCAATGAACACAAAAACATTTTCCAAAATGTTGACAAGACTAAGTTTTATATAACATCTGTTTAACTTATAACATGAAAGTAAGGTTAATAACATAACTTAGAGAACAAAATTTTTAGTTTTACTCAAATTAGGGTGATGCAAAATAGTACACCCCACTGAAAGTCTCTGGAGCAAAGCTACATTTTAAACTACAAATGTCTAATTTAACAAGAATTCAACCACAGGTGGGTCTAATTATTCATTTCACAGGTGACAGTTGACTATAAAAGGGTGTCACTTAAAGAAAACCCCTTCCCATTTCATGCTGTCAGCAATGGCACCACATGGAAGAGAAATGTCACAAGACCTGAGAAAGAAAATAATTTCTTTACACAAGAAAGGTGAAGGCTACAAGAAGATCAGCAAAGCTTTACTTATCAGTCAGAATACTGTAGCAAAAGTGGTACAAACCACTTGTGAGTCTAGCCTAAAGGAACACGGCTTATAAAATATGTTTTAATTAAGTTGGTATTTATGTATTTTTTACTGCATGTGTACGATAAAAGTATCATTCCGGCCGCAATAAGGTTCCCGAACTAAATGAAGATACATGTCTTGGCGTTTGATGTGTTTATTTGAACCAATCAGATAAGAGTAAATGGAGAGTCAGCGAGAGCCTCGTTTGATTGGCTGAAAGAACGTGGACCCGCCTCCCCTTCGCGCTTGCAAATCTCAGTTAGTGAGAGAATCGGGTCAAAACTGCAAGCGCAGATAAAAGAAAGACGGAGCTGTACAAATCGGATTATTTCGGGAACTTGTTACCCTACATACACAACAAGTCATTTTTAGACATGTGACAGTCTGTTTTTTTACACATACAGATTGGTTCTACGCGGTCAATCCGTTTAGCAGTTCTTTAAACTGCTGTTTTCGCTTGCAAATCACTGTTCACAGGCTTGCAGTGCTTTTGACCGTATTTTGGCGAAAGAAACGTGCCAAAAGTGTAAGCGCGGAAAAATGGAAGTCATACGAATGCAGATCATATTTATTTTGTGTCAGCATGAAGTTGCAGTTTCACAAAAAATTAATTACACTTACGAGTAACAGCAAAATGCTGCAAATCATTTTTTCTTGCGCTTGAGATGCGATTTACACCTTTACAAATCTTCTCTTGCGCTTGCAAATTTTATTTGCGCTTGCAGTCTTATGTACACTTTCACAAATCTTACCATACACATGCAAATCTTTATGACCTAAAAATACCTTCATAGAGCATCCCTTCATTCAGACACAGTGGAAGATCTCATCAGTGTAGAGGGTCAAGTCTAGAAGATGTTGATGCTAGAGAGAGTGTGGCAGCGGGTTTATTCAAGGCCAAAGATCAAGAAAGCTAAACTAAAGGAGTTGGTCATCCGAGGGGCATGTGACTGCCACGGAGGATAGTCCGTAAGACATTGAGCAATGAGATGTTCAGTTTGAAGCCCTTAAAACACTTTATTTAGATTTTATTTTTATTTCATTTATCTTGAGATGTTTTAACTTTAAGCACTTTAAGCACCAACACTTTTTCTGTAAGTTACCTTTCTTGTAGAATTGTGCTTCAAATAAAGAACGTTATGTTGACCAGATTGTTAGTTAATCGTTGAGTCAATATTGCCTATATGAAAATTTGGGTGCACCTAACTTTTGTGCTGGTGCACCTAAGAAAAAAAGTTAGGTGCACCAGTGCACCCAGTGCAAAAAGTTAGTCTGGAGCCCTGGGATGGCTTCAAAACTGTATGGCGTCGCAAAGGTGAGGAATACAAAGAAAAATGCATGGTGCCTACAGTGAAATAAGGTGGTGGCAGTGTCCTTATGTGGGGCTGCATGAGTGCTGCTGGTGTCGGGGAGCTGCATTTCATTGATGGCATCATGAATTCACAAATGTACTGCTCTATACTGAAAGAGAAGATGCTACCATCACTCCGTGCCCTTGGTCGTCGTGCACTTTTCCAACATGACAATGATCCTAAACACACATCTAAGGCCACTGTTGGATTTCTGAAGAAGAACAGGGTGAAAGTGATTCAGTGGTCAAGTATGTCTCCTGATCTGAACCCAATCGAAAACCTATGGGGAATTCTGAAGAGACAAGTTGAACATCACTCTCCATCCAGCATCCAATCTCTAAAAGAGGTCATTCTTGAAGAATGGAAAAAGATAGATCTGGCAAAATGTCGCCAACTTGTTCATTCCATGCCTAGAAGACCATATGGAGGCCATACAAAGTACTAGATTTAGTAGTTTTTGTTGTGGGGTGTACTCATTTTTGCATCACCCTAATTTGAGTGAAACGGAAAAATTTGTAATCTAAGTTATATTATTAACCTTACTTTCATGTTATAAGTTAAACAGATGTTATATTAAACTTAGTCTTGTCAACATTTTGGAAATGGTTTTTCTGTTCATTGAGATAGTTTAAAATTTTACTTTTCAAAGGGGGTGTACTCATTTATGCTGAGCACTGTATATATATATATATATATATTAGTGGAGGGCCGTTATCGGCGTTAACGTGCTGTGTTAACGCGAGACTCTTATCGGGCGATAAAAAAAATATCGCCGTTAATCTATTCTCAAAGTTGGGTTGGGAGCTGGGTCTATACTACGCAAGCTATGATGACCTTCATGACCTATGATGACTTTCACCCTGATATTTTAACGCGGATGTATACCTAGCCGAATTGCACTGTAGGGGGTGAGAACGAGTCTTCGAACTAGAGGCTCGCAGTCCGTGATGGACAGATTGTTAACGGCTGGTCTATGTGGTAATACAATCGGGCAGGACATCCAAACGCTCACCTATCATTCATCAACCTCAAATATGGCTTTTCATCTGAAAGATGATGCTGAATTGTTTGTGGGAATTTCCCACATTAACGCGAAACCTGCGGGAATGAGTAAAATTATGAGCAATACCAGCAATCCTGCACCGAACTAGGGCTGCAACAACTAATCGATAAAATCGATTATTATCGATTATGAAAATCATCGACAACGATTCTCATAATCGATTAGTCGGGTCCGCCCACAGTGCACGTCCAACTTCAGCCATACAGCACTAAATAAGTATTTATATGGACAAAATGCATCTCAAAATAGTGTAGGAAACAGAATGAGATGCTGCGGGAGAAGTACGTGATCCATCTTGCATGATAATTCTTTATTTTGAGCTTTAAGTTAATGCATTAGTGTAAAGGCTTGCCCTGTCAGGCGCTGTGACACATGCGTGTGCGTCCTCAAAACATATCCGTACATTGCGTCCGCAAACATATCCATTGCACTGAATGATCTGTTGTTGAAAGTTAATTTAAGGTTTAAAAGTCAACATGCAGTGTGTATATTTTATGAGAGTAGGAACTTTAAAGGGATAACAGCATGTAATTGTCTGAATATAAATATGAGATGCTCCATAACCGCCTTTTACAGGATAAAGAAATGACAGTAAAACATAACTGTGATCAAAGTTCCTGCAGAACATTCCTCTCACACCGTGTCTTTATTATCATTTAATTTTTTAAGAGAAATGTATGACGATTGTATGACATCCAAGTACGGCGAGAGAAAGCATTAGGAGACGTCCGCTCTCTTATAGCACTCGCAGTACTTTGATGACACACACCGATCGGTCTAGCTGCGCTGCTTCAAGTCAAACACATCTAAGCGGTCTTCAGAGGAAGCATCATGTTGGCACGCTGCTATGTTGCCAAGTCCGCAGTTTGCCGCGGGTTGTTTTCGTGTCCGCGGGTCTTTTATAACATGCGGAATTGACGAGCTACGCGTAAACGATAACCGGGTTGACGGGTTCTCCTGTAGTGGGCGGAGCTAATGCGCAAACGGTAATCTCATTGGCCGGTGCTCACCTATCATCGCCCCTGTTTTGATTTCAGCGAATCAGTTCCAGCGAATGCAGACGACCTGATTAATATTCATGAACCCAGCAGCTCAATAATCCTTAGTGCGTTTTATATGGTTATTAATAGTAGAATTCGCGGTATGTTATCAGTATTCTTTGTAGTTTTTTTCCCCCTTTTTTATAGAAACACTAAATGACAAACAATATCTTAAGCACCACCACCAGTCCTTAGTTCAGACAACATGACAAACATGCATTCATACATGGTTATTCTAAAGTTATATCATCATATAATGCTAAATTATCATACTATCATATTATACTGTTTGACTGAAATAATCAATTGAATTTGATAGGTGTCTCTCACATTGTCCCATAGAAAAATTTAAATAGAGTAGATTAGTGTAACGTTTTATAATAATAATTTATTCTATTTGGTGACCATTTCATTTATTTAACATATTTAATATTGGGGCATCCAAGTTATTTGACATATTTTAACCTTTTTTTTAAGTCACAATAGTTACGTTCCCTGGTAATTAGTTTCTTTTATAACGATGTAACTCGGTTAGTATTTGTAAGAAGTAACTAGTAATATAACTAATTACCTTTTTAAAGTAACGTGCCCAACACTGCACACTATACATTGATTTATTGTATGTCTTTGATTAATAATGAATATGAAAAGCTTTAAAAAAATTGCATATTAAATCGTAATATTGGTAAATTAGATCATTTTCTAAAATAGTTCAGTCCTAATTTAAACTATATTCACAAATACAAAGCTTAACAAATTTATTAAAACACATTTATGTAAGGTTTTTAACAAATGATGTAAGGTTTGTGCCACTGCTGCTCTAACAGCATTGGTGATTACCAAAATCATGTTTAGCTTTCTGTATTGGTTAGTCCTCCAAAATGCGTAAACTCTTTACAAACAGTAGTAGGCTATTTCTAATGCTATAATATAATTATTGCTGTTATCTTTGACAGAAAGGCAGAGCACTTTATACTTTTTTTTCAGATACCCAATTACAGTCAAAAAGTACATAAACAATGCAAGCAAGAATGCAAGCTGTTATGAGGCCATTTTTGTTATTATAAATGCTAATTAGTTGTTTCTGTTTGTAATTTGCCCAATAAATGACAATAACATTTTAAGATTTAAACAATTTTTTGACAGATTCCTAAAATATTTGTTTTCTCTTTATGACAGGGGGTTTAATAAATTAAGCACTGTATGTTTTCATAGCATTCCGTGTGTTTGAAGGACATTGAGCAGAATGTGGAATTGTGTGTATTTTGTCAATAAATAGCATAATTTTATTTAATCCGATTAATCGATTAGTCGAAATAATAATCAACCAACTAATCGATTATCTAAATAATCGTTAGTTGCAGCCCTACACCGAACATTCAAGTCCTGGTGAAATATTGGCCGATATGTCATCCTTACCACTAGCTTGTCTTACTAGTCTTCAACAAAAAGTAGCAGAATGAAGAAAGCTAATTTAGACATGTTTGCGTGAGAATTTATTTTCGGGACTTTAGCTACATGATGCACATGATCTGAGATTAGATATACAAAATGAGCACAATAATGCAGACAACCCATCAAATAAAAACAGTTTATTGTAAACACAGCTTCCACAATACGTCTATAAAAGTTTACACTTTTCTGCAAGACTTTGCAACTTTCAGAAAGCATTTCAAATAAAAAATTGAGAAATTTAGTAGCTGCTTTATTATTAATGTTATATCATTATTGATTAGGGTGGCACATGTAGGTGTAACATTTCTGGTAAAGTTCCAGAATTTTTCAGCTTTTTTGCAACCCTAATATCAACAGACCAATATACACTGTATTAGCTAATACTTTTTGAGATTATTGGCATGTCTTTGTTTGGCCAATTTGTCGGTTTACAAAATCTAGTGACATTTAATTTGTATTTATTTTTAAACCACCTCTTTCTCTAGATACTGGTAAGGGCATTGATCATTAAAAAAAATGCATATTAGTTGGCCACTTCGTTTTATGTTGTAACATTTTCTAGAAATCTATAATGCATATTCAATAAGCTAATGTAAATTCATATGCATATTAACTAATTTGCACACACAGAACATAAATCAACATTTTAACATTCACTTTTAGACTCTGAAGCATTCCGATCCAAAAGCATCTCCACACTCAACTAAAGGTTGTACCCTGAGGGCACGTCTAACTGTGCGCTGAATGAAAAGGTGTTGTACGTCAAGGTTCAACTGAAGGACTCGCTGTGGGAATGAGCTTTATATGGACTTACCTGCTGGGAGCCCAAGACCACAATGACTGTTTGCACTCACGCTGCTGGATCACCTGAAACAAACAAACATAAAGATGCAACCATCATCCAAAGTGAAAATGCTGCCAAACAGCTGGAAATAAGAAACGAAACAAGTCAATAAATGCCAAAATATAGTCAGGCCAAAAACCTTAAAATTGTAACTCCTATTCTGCAACTCCGATAAACCTCGAGTAAACATTCTTAATGCACCTCTTGTGCATGCCACACTTCATAGTGTCAACACAGTTTCATTATCGGGAACAATAACACGTTGACATTTTTCTTTGTTCTTGTAGTTTTTTTATTAACATACTAACAAGCTAATAACTCAATGTACAAGCTTACCACATCACTAACCAATTAGCCTGCTAAGGCCTTTTCAAACAAAGAACGATAACTATCCAAAATAAAATAAGTAAATCCTCACATTGTGTCAATCATGTTTACACACTGCCTCCGAAAGTTTTATCAGTCATAAAAAAAAAATCGAATCAGGTTTGATTTTATGCAATTTCACATATGTAGCAAGCATTTTGATAGGAAAGGATGACTAATACGAAAAAAACGTATATGAAAGTTTCAGGCACCGTGTGCAAGGACATTAGTGGATGATAACATTGTGTTTATTATAAGCGCATACTGTAGTTTTTTTTCTGTCTGCTGGGGATGCTCCAATCAGAATTTTTGCAGCTGATACAGAGTACCGATTTTTTGTCATGGTGATCGACCAATATTTATAACAAAGCCTATAATAAATAAATAAATAATAGTTTAGCATTCAGACAAGTTACATCGCAAGCATGTAAATATCATGGGATATTTGGATTTGTGCCGAATAAGAGAAGTAGGACACATGAGCACAAAGCTCTTGTCAGTCCATGTGAGAAGGTTTTGTCAGTCCATGTGGGAGACACGTTCAGAATCAGCTAAGATTCTGATTGGAATCAGTCTAGTGGGCTTTGTTTTCAAGCACGCAACTCACGGGATTCGCTGTTCTTCTGCTGGCGGTTATCAAACAGCGTTCCATTACTGCGAGCGCAGTCAGCGCACCCTTCTGAATTGGGGGCGAATTGCCTGTATTCGTCGTAAGGCCTCATGCACCGAACCGAAAGGTCCGTGACGGTTCGGTACGAATACAGGTACCATGCCACCCCTAATAAATAAATAAATAAATAAGGGTCAGCCTGTCAGTGCTCAGACCATCCACCGCACACTGCATCAAATTGGTCTGCATGGCTGTCATCCCAGAAGGAAGCCTCTTCTAAAGATGATGCACAAGAAAGCCGCAAACAATTTGCTGAAGACAAGCAGACTAAGGACATGGATTACTGGAGCCATGTTCTGTGGTCTGGTGAGACCAATATAAACGTATTTGGTTCAGATGGTGTCAAGCGTGTGTGGCGACAACCAGGTAAGGAGTACAAAGACAAGTGTGTCTTGCCTACAGTCAAGCATGGTGGTGGCAGTGTCATGGTCTGGGGCTGCATGAGTGCTGCCGGCACTGGGGAGCAACAGTTCACTGAGGGAACCATGAATGCCAACATGTACTGTGACATAATAAAACAGAGCATGATCCCCTCCCTTCGGAGACTGGGCCGCAGGGCAGTATTCCAACATGATAACGACCCCAAACACACCTCCAAGACAACACCTTTAACTAGCTAAGATAAAGTTACTTCTGCTTACTTTTAAAATCACTCAATGGCCTTGCTCCCCCTTATCTCTCTGATTTACTGTCTCCTTACGTTCCGCCTCGATTACTTCGATCGTTAGGTTGTGAACTGTGTAGATTTTGTTTATCCTCAATAGGAGGCAGATCATTTTCCATCATTGCACCTAAACTATGGAACTCTATACCTCTGGCACTAAGGACAATAACATTGCTCTCTGTATTTAAATCACAACTCAAAATCTACTTGTTTACCCAATATTTTCAGTCAAATCATGTTCTTTAGACACTCCTCTCATCCTATACTACCAGCTGTAATTCTCTCTGAGTATTTTCGTTTGTGTATTTTTTTGTTGCATCTTCTATTCTTTGTTTGCATCTTATTGACATTATCTTTTATATATATATATATATATATATATATATATATTGTTACTTATACTATGTCTGTAGCTCTATTTTCTGTACATAATTGTACCATGATATGCAACTGCAATCATGCCTATTCCCTGACTGGGCAACTGTTTACTGTCCACTTAACTGATTAATTGATTGTGAAAGGAGAGTTACCATTATGTGAATCGACTGTCTATTGTGTTTCTACTTTTGTACATTGTCCTTGAGCTTGGGAAATGCGCTATATAAATTAAACATATTATTATTATTCTAAAGAAACTGAGGGTAAAGGTAATCTGTGGCGCATCCTCAAATGGAAGGTGGAGGAGCGCAAGGTCTCTAACATCCCTCAGCTCCGTGATGTCATCATGGAGGAGTGGAAGAGGACTCCAGTGGCAACCTGTGAAGCTCTGGTGAACTCCATACCCAAGAGTGTTAAGGCAGTGCTGGGAAATAATGATGGCCACACAAAATATTGACACTTTGGGCCCAATTTTCACTTAGAGGTGTACTCACTTTTGTGGCCAGCGATTTAGATATTAATGGCTGTGTGTCGAGCTATTTTGAGGAGAATTTACACTGTTATACGAGCTGTACACTCACTACTTTACATTGTAGCAAAGTTTCCTTTCTTCAGTGTTGTCACATGAAAAGATATAATAAAATATTTTAAAAAATTTGAGGCGTGTACACACTTCTGTGAGATACTGTGTATATATATATATATGAATTGTTGTTAGATGGCTAGGTTGTAATTAAAACTGTTATCTTTCTTTTCTGCTCAAGATGAGAATGTTTTGATTATCTAATGTTAGAGAGAAGACAAAATAGATAGAAAATGTAAACTCCAATATGGAGAAGTCTGATGTAGCTCGTAAGTTGTAATACTGTCCAATTTAAGACAGAAGAGGAAAAAAAATATATAAACATTTAAACTACTGAAAGAACAAAACAGACTAGTTTGATCACGGTACCCACGGGCGCTACGGATAATCCTCGGGTGGGGTAATAAAAAAAAATGCATTCTGATTATTTGCGGGTGGAGAAAATAAATTATTAATGATGCAATATTAAGTTCATCAGGCAGACAATTTCATTTTTGTGTGTGTGTGTTCACCTGATCAGGAATTTGCAGTGACAGAAACGGTGACATTCCAGATAAAGTTTGAAAGGAGTAAAGCCCATGTTAATCAAGTTCAAAGTTCAAATTACTTTATTTGTCCCCAGTGGGGCAATTCGTTGTGCAACAGGTAGTATAGTACAAATCACACACACACACCAGTGGTGGGCAAAGTACACAGATCAAGTACTTGAGTAAAAGTACAGATACGTATAATAAAATATTACTCCAGTAAAAGTAAAAGTACTGCTTTTTCAATTTTACTCGAGTGAAAGTACAAAAGTACTTAATTTTTTACGTACTTAAGTAAAAAAGTACTGATAGACAGATTTATTTTGCAATTTTATATAGACTACTTTATTTAATTTTATATTAGCACATATTTTTATAATCCTACTGCCCAAAATACCTGGGTTTTTCCCAAAATAACCACTATATAGAGTCAAGATATATATTTTGTTGATATGGACTACGTTGATGAGAGTGATGTAGTAATGTTCACTGTGAAGCTTACACTGCCATGTACCTGAGAGAAAACAGATTTCACCATCTAATTTTCAACAGGAAGAAAAAAGTGTTTTAGAACTTGTTGTTTTGCAGAACGTCAGTTATATATGACATGAGAATTAGGCCTGAAATTAGGAAGAACATTTTAAGGAAAATCTAACTATATTTTCATAATTATTATTTTTTCTTCTCAAACCTTGTCTGTGGTGTAAAAACACCCCTGGCCAAATGCCCCCAGAGGGCATCACTTACCACTTTTATATTTACTGTAGCTACTATGTTCTGAACATCACATCCTTTCTTTTTCCCTCAGATGGAATCTATCTAGGTGGCTGAATAAAGATATTTGGACTTTATATCTAAAAATTCCCTCAACTTAGCACCAGCAAGCTTGTTAGCTAGACAGCTAGAATCAGCTAACAATATTTACTTATTTTCAGTATGGTTATGAATAAACATTCATATCCGTCTACTCGGCTAGTTGATCTAAACAATATAAAAATGTATACTGTTGATAAACAATATAAAAACAGTCACATAGGTCTAAATGCATAGCATTTTAATAAAACTGCTAACGTTACAGCAGCGGGGAATATGAACGTGCATGAGTTATTTTATTTAATCGGTGTTATTTTAATGTTTTGTTGTTTGACCTAAAACATAACGTTAGAGACACTGATGTTGGTCTGTCTGCATTCAAGCATTTCAGTGGGCTTAAATAGATCACAGCAGATTTAGTTCACAAACAACTGACAGTTTTGACCTAAATATTATTTTCAGTTACAATAATTAATCCCAAAAATCCGACATTAGTTACTTACTTTTCGCAGCAGTTGTTGCGCGCCTGCGCCCGGTTCTTTACTTGTGAGTTCAGTTCACTAAAGGAGACTCGCTCTAAACGGATCATTTGAATCAGTGAGTTTTCGACTCGAGAACAGCTGCAATCGGATCATTGCAGTTCGTGAATGAATCGTTTGTTGCGATTTGCAAACCGAGGTTCATTGAAAATAATCAGTTTGTTCATGAATCAGACACCGCTTCTGCGTCTCGGAGCACGTGATGTATTATAAAGAGTAACGATATGTTTTATGAAATGTAGTGAAGTAAAAGTACGATCTTATGCTTTGGAATGTAGTGAAGTAAAAGTAAAAGTTACTCGAAATAAAACTACTCCAGTAAAGTACAGATACTTGAAAAATTTACTTAAGTACAGTAACGAAGTTGTTTTACTTCGTTACTGACCACCACTGACACACACACACACAATACAGAGATTGCCTACCTTGCAGGCATGGCTAAAAACAATAAAAAACAGTAATCAATCAATAAATAGTAAGTCAATAAGTTATCTATGTTTTTTTTAGAATTGAGAAGCAGAATGGCTGCAGGTACAAAAGAGTGTTTAAATCTGTTGTTTCTCAATTTTGGGAGTTTAAAGCGTGATCCCGATGGCAACATCTGAAATTCAGCTTGTAAAGGATGAGAACTATCTGACAGGATAGATTCAACCCTTCTTAACATCTGCTTCTGATAAAGTTCATCCAGGCCTTTCTGCTTAGAACCTGTAATGCAACTGCTCACCTTAATTAACCTTGAAATTTAGTTTTTTTTTTTTTACAGTGATGGACCCATACCAGCAGATTAAGGAGAAGATAACAACAGACTCAACAAAGGGCTTATTGAAAAGGGTCAACAGGGTCTTGTCCACATTAAATTTTGCCAGCTTCCTCAGGCAATACAGGCACTGCTGGCCTTTCTTGCAAAGCAAACTGGTATTTGACTCGAAAATGCTATTGAGTAGGCTAATATGGCCAAAGAAGATATTTTGTTTTATAAATTAATGTACATAAAAGCAGCCCACTTTTCAGTTTTCACCCACCTGTTATACGCTCACTTAAGCCATAACTGACTGTATTTACGTGAGATACTCTACACGATAGACATTTGGACTGCTGTGTGTGCATTTGAGCAGTGAGCAGCAGTGAGCAGCAGTGAGCAGCAGTGAGAACTGATCGCGCGCTGTATGAGAACTGAAGAAGTGGAGCGTGCACGAGAGAGAGCACTTCTTCTGCCTATCCCGCTTTTAATTGACAATGAATTGTGACTCCCGGGAAAAACGGAACGTCTGGTAACCCAGTCTCTAACCCAGTGGTCTCAAACTCAATTCCTTAGGGTTGGAGAGCTAAACTGTGCAGAGCTGTAGCCTATCTGTCCACTGTGACTGCCATACTGAGAATATATATGCAAACGCCCCTTATCCAATGAAAGAGATGCATATTTTGAAAGACAAGACAGTTAAATTAGCCTATAGGATGTATTTTGAATGTCCGGTAGTCCTCAAATATAATTTTAGCCCCGTCTCGTCTTGTTAAACGGCATACATTTTGTCATAGTTTTTATCATCAGATATTAATTTTAGCTCATCAACGTCTCGTCTTAGTCACAGAAAAAAAGATATGTTGAATTATCATATATAAAAAATTATAACTGGTATCTATGAGCTAAATTGCTACACTATTGACAATTAACTTTTTTTGCCCGCAAAACTCCACCAAAATGTGACTGCACCTTTACTTTAAAATTTGCCAATACCAAAAAATTATTAAACCAGTCATACCACACCAAAATTTTGGTTAATTTATATTTGAGGAAGTAGGAGTGACAACTTTATTTTGTTTGCACAAATGGGATTGACACCTGTGAATAAATGTGACATTTTGTCCTGTAGCTCTCTTTTATACTAAGAGACAGTAAGAGCTCAACAGACCTCCATCAAAGAGCTCAGCTGAGGGGAAAAACCCACCAAATTGACCCTGTCTAGAGCCCTCGGGGAGTTCCGCAGCATGTGATAACCATCTTTATCGTCTATACCAACACATCGGTCTAAACACTGCTAGGTCAACCATACAGTGGGTAGTAAATTCAGCGGGTCTCTCCATTATTTCACTTGGTATGTCTGATTATGATACGCTCTATACAAATTAAGTATCCAAATGGGTTGGGAACCATAGAAGATTTTGGGTTCTTAAAAGAACCACTTGTTTTGGTCTCGTCTTAATAATATGAAGAACCCTTTTCACTATGAAAAATAAATATTCCTAAAGGGAGTTTTCACAACAATGCCACAGAACCACCAGTTTGGATCCCCAAAACAACCTTTTTAAAACTAGGCTATATAAAGAACCTTTTTCCACTCTAAAGACTGGAATACACTACACGACTTTTAACATCTGAACAGATTATATATATATATATATATATATATATATATATATATATATATATATATATTATAGTTACCTACTGAAATCATGACTAGACAGACATGGTGAGTTTGTCTTTACTATACACAGACGTGATCCCCTCATAGTAACAGTCCTGTCAGATCGTCCGTCCTTTGAGTGAGAGTGTAACGTTACAGGTCGGCGGATCTGGCTTCGTCCATTAAAGTTAACTTTTTCGACATGTTTCCGTGTTGTTGTTGCTCAGCATAGCATGGACACAATGCTGTCTGGGGGTTTGGCAAAAGGACGGTGGGCGGTGCTCGGGATGGTGACTGAAGGCAGTCACTGAGTAGTTCGGAGATCAAATTTTTACGGAAGTCACAAGGCCTCATGAAAAAACACAGGTACTTTATGCAGGCTGTGTGCAGTTTACTGTGGAGTGACTGTTTTGAAACTTATATGGTAGTTACATATCCCTAAACCTCTGCTATCATGAAAAAAGCCAGGAAATATCAGTTTTGACAATATGGGACCTTTAAAGAGCCGTATGTGCAGTTGAAAGATTCCATGGATGTTAATGGTTCTTTATGAAACCACTGACACCAATATAGGATCTTTATTTTTTAAGAGTTGAGCTAAACAGTTCTGAAATTCAATGTTCACTGAACTAAAATGTGTTTAATCGTGTTATGCAACATGCAGATAATTTGGTCACGCTCCACTCACAGCGCTGATGGGGTACAGGGTCACTTAGATAACATCAGCACTTACATAATTGTGTCTGGCCTGTGTTGTCCTACAGACGGCTGGTGGCCCCTGAGGCGAGGTGATTCCCGCTTTGCCATTTATACAAGCTTGCTAGCAAGCTTTCAAGCCATTTCAGTTGCAACCAAAACAATTAGCATCTGTTTTCACACTTTCCAGACCTTTTTTTTTTGGCTGAGGAACCAATTTAATTTTGGGTTTTACTGCAGAAAGCTCTCAGTTATTTAAAAAAAACATGCCAATTGTGGGAAATGAGGATGCTTATGCAACACTGGATTGTTAGTGTGATTCTATCAGACAGCTCTGAAATTCACAGACTCTCAGACTTCTTGCGTTGGGCTCTTTTCATCACCCTGAGCATTATGGGGCTTATAAGAGGACTGTGCTGAGATTTTGTGGCATACTTGGGTAGCCCAAATCACCATTACCCTAGTCTCAACCTCAGACGGCACACCCACTGTCCATTCGCTGGATGTATGCCTACAAAAATGGCTGAAATCACAAGTTCCAATCTGATTAGGGTTTGTCATGAATTCTGAAAGATATTACTATATTAGTCTGGGAAATGCATGAGGTATACATGTGATACTGCCAGTCTGTGGTTGACAGACATGGTCTGAATCCAACAGAGTGATCAAAGAGCTGAGAGGAAGTCCACATTGAACGGCTGACAAAGTATATTTGACAGACTTACAGGCAGATGAGTGTTCAGTAAACCATCTCAATATGCAAGTATCGCTCTATGCCAGAACAGATGGTGCTCGGGAATCCCTTCAATAAATGTTTTATCATTTTTTATGTTTTTATGTTTTATCAGGCCCCTCTGGACCACTGCAGTGGACTGACAAGCCTTGAGAATATGAGTACATTCATGCCAGTGTTTGCAAGGGTACTTTTGAATGACGATGGATCTCCGTGCCGTTACAGTATTTTACAGTAAAACGTTATTGGTTTTTGAAGTAAAAGTATTAATTCCTATATAATATGTGACCCTGTACCACAAAACCGGTCATAAGGGTACATTTTTTTACATTGAGATTCATACATCATCTGAAATCTGAATAAAAATGCTTTCTATTGATGTATGGTTTGTTAGGATAGGACAATATTTGGCCAGAAATCTGGAATATGATGAATATGAAAAAAATTTAAAATGCTCAAATTAAATTCTTAGTTTTGATATATTTATGGTGGGAAATTTACAAAATATCTTCATGGAACATGATCATTACTTAATATCCTAATGATTTTTGTAAAAAAAATACAAATCTATAATTTTGACCCATATAATGTATTGTTGGTTATTGCTACAAAGATGAACATTTTGTGCATCGTTCATCTTCGAACACAATTTAAGATATTTTAGATAAAAACTGTGAGGCTTGTGACTGTCCCATTGACTGCCAACTAGGGTTGCAGCTAACGATTATTTTTATTGTCGACTAATTTATCGATTTTTTATATATTTTTTTTTTTATTAGTCGACTAATCTATCGATAATTTTTTTCCCGATTGGTCGGCTAATCTATTGATTATTTTTCAGTTAATCTATTTATTATTTTCTCATCGGTTGATGAATTCTTCAGTTAAACTATCCATACATAACAGTAAATTCTGCTATTAATCTTTTATTAATTCAAACCTTTTCTCATAATTAATACTTTACAAAAAATAAATAACAACAACAAAGAAATAACAATATAAAAAAATAAGAAAATAAAGAAGGAAAGAGAGAGAGAGAGGAAGGAAGGAAGGAAGGAAGGAAGGAAGGAAGGAAGGAAGGAAAAAAGAAAGAAAGAAAGGTTTAAACAACTTTATTGAATACAATTTTCCTTCAGTATATCATTACTTAAACAATAAATCCTCATGCGTGACATCTTTCCTTAATCTTTTAGTCAAATGTAAAACCAAAACACACTTACAACAACAGTCTGTTTTTGAAAAATGAAGAACAAGCTGTTCTTCATAAATACAACATAAAATGTCCCCTACACACCACTTTTCTCTGAAAGTTATTAAATCTCCCACCCAAACATGGTAAGAAAATTCAATTTTCAATCTATTTGCAATTAAACCCTTCAACATTTTCACTGGGTCCATACCACCAATACATAGTCGTTTGTTTTTTCTAGTCTTCCAAATTGACAGTTTTGCTGTGCCTAAAACATAGTTTAAGAGACCAAGAATTGTCTTTTTTGACATTCTATATTTTACACCCCCTATGAAAGAAAGAAAGAAAGAAAGAAAGAAAGAAAGAAAGAAAGAAAGAAAGAAAGAAAGAAAGAAAGAAAGAAAGAAAGAAAGAAAGAAAGAAAGAAAGAAAGAAAGAAAGAAAGAAAGAAAGAAAGAAAGAAAGAAAGAAAGAAAGAAAGAAAGAAAGAAAGAAAGAAAGAAAGAAAGAAAGGTGTTCCTGTGGCTCAGTGGTAGAGCAATGCGTTAGCAGCGCAAATGTTGTGGGTTCGAATCCCAGGGAACACACATACTGACAATAAATGTATAACCTAAACGTACTGTACGTCGCTTTGGATAAAAGTGTCTGCTAAATGCATAAATGTAAATGTAATATCTCTTGACTCCTGATGTCCATTGGGATGGACTTTAAACTTTGAAAAAAATCCTATAACTTAATTAAATTAAATATTTTCAAAACAACATGAAATATTAACACTTGAAATTGTTCAAACTATGCTGAGAGAAAATGTATTAGGCTAGCATGAACATAAATTTAAATTTTTAATGGAAAATAGGCACTTACTCCTCCCTCTCTCGAGCTTCAGAGCCGTGCTTGTCTTCTCAGATGTCTGAAGCTCTCTCAGATCAAGTTAAAAGTAATTTCTCCATTGTGATTGGATCATCAGAAATCAATCAGTAATAAGCATTATTCAAACAATGAAATCAGAAATCAGAGAACAATGAGACCCAGAACTATGTAATGTCCATTCCAATGGACACCAGGTCTGAAGGGGTTAACGTAATTAACACAGGGGCGGGGTTAGGTTTGGCCACCCCATTCACAACAGCTGCCTTGGTCTCATTTTTCTTAAAAAGGATTGCGTTTATTAAATGCAGAACGTGTTTGACCACATCAAATGGGAGACCTTTCAGACGCGTGCACTAACAGCGCCTCTGCATTAAGCGCAAGTCAAACGAGCGTGTAAAAGATACTGTGCTCGTAGCCTGTATCATTTCATATCAAACAGAGAAAGAAACTACGTCAGAGTTTTTTCTGCATGAAAATTTTTTGGTACTCTCCTGTTGCGATCTTCGATCTTGAAATTGGCTGATGATGAATAAAATGCAGCGCCTAATTGAATTTTTCTTTTGACAAGTGTAACAAATCAGATGCATTTCCGATCCGACAAAACACATTTTGGCGCTTTTCCACTGCATGGTATGGCACGGTACGGTTCAGTACGGTTCAATTTTGGGGGGTTTTCCACTGGGTACTGTACCTGGTACCTGGTACTTTTTTAGTACCACCTCGGCCGGGGTTCCATGTGATCCGTACCGTTACCAAAACGTGACGTGTAAACTCTGCTGATTACTGATTGGCCGGAGAAAATCGTCATTACTACGTCACTGAACTTGCGACATGAGACCCAACATAGACCCGCTAGATTTAAATCAGCACAGCCAGCGAAGGATCGGACGCAACTTTTGTTTGAACAAACTCACCTTGTTGTATAAACCAATAAATAGCTGTTTCGTTGTCTGTTGAGGAGTTACAGACGTTCCTCTCGTTGATAGCCGAGGAGCGGATCCAGCGAGAGCTTGATGGCGCGATGCCAAAAGAAAAAGCCTTATGTATATACTTTTGAACTTGCTATATTATCAGAGTATGTCTTCTGTTTATATGTTTACCTTTGTATCTGTGTTTTGCTTCAATTAAAAACAATCTGATAGAATAAGTGTACCTCCAGACTATATAAAAAATGTATTATTGTATGTGCACGTAATGAACCTCTTGAAAAAGACAAATGATTAATGCCACGATTATAAAAACCATCACATAAATAAAAAAACAAGGGATACATTGTACATTTTGAAATATTCAAAAGTTTATTGATAATTCACTTTACAGAACACGCAACATGAATAGTTAAATAATCAAGTAACGCAGCACACCTGCCGTCCTCCTCTACAGCCCGTGGCACTGCACCACAGTCTCTGCTGCTGGGGGTAAATCCCAAGCATTCTCATAGACCTCTCCGTTGCTGTTAAAAACATCCACATGCCGAGAATGAAGAACACTATTCCGTCTCCTTTCGTTGTTGTGAGTTTGTTTGTGGCGCGTTTACGATGATGTCACGGCAGTAGAGGCGGTGCAGCTATAACGACACGTGAATAATCCCGCCCACTCTATAGCGGTACTAAACTGCAGTGGAAACGCAAACCGACCCGAACTGAGCCGTACCGTAACGAGCCATGCCGAACCGTACCGTACCATGCAGTGGAAAAGCGCCATAAGAGAGTGGACGTCTCCTAATGCTTTCTCTCGCCGTACTTGGATGTCATACGATCGTCATACATTACTCTCGCGTGTCAAGTGACAGTATAATCGCAGCCTCTGCGGTTGAGGTATCACGTTTTTTCATATCGCGATATTATCACAAATGCAATTTATCGTTCAGCCCTAACCGATACCTATGTAACCGGTATGTACTAGAACCGAATCAGAACGCAGATTGCGGTGCCTCATTTCAGTGCCATGCCTGAGTGATCGGTTGAAATATTTGTCCTTTGTTTCTCTGAAACAGACATAAAAAGCATCATCACCGGCACCGCACGTGAAAATTGATTTCCCTTAAAGCTTTGTAGTAACGCGAGTGTGCTGTTTTCAAATTCTGACTTAAAAGCACAATTCGGGAAATAAGAGCATCCGAAGAGCGCGTGACTGCAGTAATTACACTTGCTCTGACGGCAGCAGTAGGTAGCCTTCCATTTACCAGCTAAGCTACTACTAATCCATAGGCTACTAATACATCGATTAGCAATGGATTATAAATATACTTAATTATTATGAAAATACCAGAGATGGCTTGAATAACACAGATAAACTATACATAGTCGTAGTCGAGTGTTTATTGTATTTATTTTATCATTCAAAACTTTTATATCTTCTGTTTACTTGGTTAAAGCAATAGCAATGCATTTATCCATATCCCTGGAGCTTCATGAGTTCGCTACTTCTGTGACTGGATCTGTGGATTTTCTGTTCAAGGGCACCCTCTGGCGTCCAGTATGAATGAAAAAGACATAATCCTCGGTTTCACAGACGAGGCTTGAACCTAGTCCTAGACTAAAATGTAACTCTTGGCTGTTTTAACTGAAATAAATTTGCACTGACTGATCTTAAAATATATCAGTGCCTTTGTTTTGTCTCAAGATGCACCCAGTAATGTTTTTATTTCTCTGAGCGTGTTTATAAAAATTACTTAAATGTCATAATTGAACTATGATCTAATCCTGGTTTACATTTACATTTAGTCATTTTACAGATGCTTTTATCCAAAGCGACATACAATTGGGGAATACATAAAGCAATTAATCTTGAAGAGGCAAACAGACCGAGGAAGTGCTCGTAACACCAAGTCTCAGGCATTGTTCAAATAAGTACAAGCTAGCAAGAGAAAGAGAGAAAGATAAAGAGAAAGATGAAGATTTATAAAAAGTGAATAATCAAATTTTTGATAAAGAGAGGTCTAGGGCTAGTCTAAGCCCTGTCTGTGTGTCTGTGAAACCGGGCCCATGTGTTTAGTGCTAATGGCCAATCCAATTATTATTATTTTTTTTATAGAAGTATCGGTTCAGGCACCGTTTAGGCAACGGTACCGTTTTAAAAGTATCGATTTGGCACCGGTATCGAAAAACCCCCAAACGATACCCAACCCTACTCCAATTATTAATTGCATATATATATATATATATATATATACAGTGCTCAGCATAAATGAGTACACCCCCTTTGAAAAGTACAATTTTAAACAATATCTCAATGAACACAAAAACCATTTGCAAAATGTTGACAAGACTAAGTTTAATATAACATCTGTTTAACTTATAACATGAAAGTAAGGTTAATAATATAACTTGGATTACATATTTTTCAGTTTTACTCAAATTAGGGTGATGCAAAAAAAAAGAGTACACCCCACAACAAAAACTACTAAATCTAGTACTTTGTATGGCCTCCATAATTTTTAATGACAGCACCAAGTCTTCCAGGCATGGAATGAACAAGTTGGCGACATTTTGTTTCAACCATGTTTCACTGTAGGTGTAACCCCCCCAACACGGGTCCGCACCAGCTCACCGAGCAGGTCGCGAACCCGGGACTCCGGCGCGGGAGGCGGGCGCTCTGACAAGGAACGCCAAAGGCTACAGCCTCTAGCGTCAGCCGCTAGAGCGCCTCTTTTTGAGGTCAGGGGAGCGAGGTTTACACACAGCCCTTACTGGCATACATCCGTTACACTCACCCCCCTAAACCTCACTCCCGTCCGGGTCACGGCACCAATGTAACCCCCCCAACACGGGTCCGCACCAGCTCACCGAGCGGGTCGCGAACCCGGGACTCTGGCGCGGGAGGCGGGCGCTCTAACAAGGAACGCCAAAGGCTACAGCCTTTGGAGCGAGGTTTACACACAGCCCTTACTGGCATACATCCGTTACATAGGCACCATGCATTTTTCTTTGTATTCCTCACCTTTGCGACACAATACAGTTTTGAAGCCATCAGCTCCAAAAACATTTATCTTGGTCTCATCACTCCAGAGTATAGAGTCCCAGTAGTCTTCATCTTTGTCAGCATGGGCCCTGGCAAACTCTAGGCGGGCTTTTTTGTGCCTGGGCTTTAGGAGAGGCTTCTTTCGTGGACGGCACCCATGCATGCCATTCCTCTGCAGTGTACGCCGTATTGTGTCACGGGAAACAGTCACCCCAGTTTGGTTTTCTACTTCTTTAGATAACTGCAGTGAACTTGCAAGTCGATTTTCTTCAACCCTTCTCATCAGAAGACGCTCCTGACTAGGTGTTAACTTCTGTGGACGACCTGGACGTCTCTGTGAGATGGTTGCAGTTCCATCTTTTTTAAATGTTTGTACCACTTTTGCTACAGTATTCTGACTGATAAGTAAAGCTTTGCTGATATTCTTGTAGCCTTCACCTTTCTTGTGTAAAGAAATTATTTTCTTTCTCAGGTCTTGTGACATTTCTCTTCCATGTGGTGCCATTGCTGACAGCATGAAATGGGAAGGGGTTTTCTTTAAGTAACACCCTTTTATAGTCAACTGTCACCTGTGTAATGAATAATTAGACTCACCTGTGGTTGAATTCTTGTTAAATTCGACATTTGTAGTCTAAAATGTAGCTTTGCTCCAGAGACTTTCAGTGGGGTGTACTCACTTTTGCATCACACTAATTTGAGTAAAACTGAAAATGTTGTTCTCTAAGTTATATTATTAACCTTACTTTCATGTTATAAGTTAAACAGATGTTATATAAAACTTAGTCTTGTCAACATTTTGGAAAATGTTTTTGTGTTGTTGTTTAAAATGTTACTTTTCAAAGGGGGTGTACTCATTTACGCTGAGCACTGTATATATATATATATATATATATATATATAGTATATAAGTATCGGTTCAGGCACCGGTAAAGTTTTAAAAATATCGATTTGGTATCGAAAAAAAAAAAACGATAACCAACCCTATTAAACACACCTGGACCAAGGTAATCAAAGTCTTCAGGATTTCTAGAAACTGTTGGGACAAGCTGAAGCTGAATTCTGGAGGACGTTTGCTTCCAGGACCAGGATTGGACAATCCAGTTCTAGCTGAAATGCAAGAGAAGTTCCAAAATAGCTGGATGGAACACAACAGAATGGAAATGATTGATGGGGTCTTAAAAGTGTTGTTACCATTTTGATCACCTTAAAAAGGGCTGATGTAAAAAAAACTGCACAGGATACAATGTACTGGTCAAAGTTGTCCTAAAAATGTTCACAAAAATAGTCAAGGAACCATGATCAAAGATCTTTCTCTTTTTGTTTTTCCTACTTGTTTTCTATTCGCAATCTTACTGGCCCACCATATACTCCTCAGATTCGGAGGCAGATGTGATTTTGCTTGTCAACTTGTTGCAAAATGTCACTCTTGGCTGATGATACACATGCACCATGCAAGCACTACCTCAAAAAACATCCAAATACTACAACTCAACTCTCCCAGATTGTCCCAATGGGGAAAACAGTAATTCTTATTGCAGCTAAATTGTTCTTGTCAAGGTTTGTGTGACACAGGCCATGGACCAGATCCATCCGGTACACTGCCGTCATCACGGAGACCCATCTTGTGACATCACAGGGTCACTGTGGTTTCCCCTTCCTCCCTGAATAGAGAGATCACAATGACCGCTCCATGAGATCATATGGGGTGACCTACATGATCCATCCACTGACAAAAGACAAATTTAACGGAAGAAAGTGACACCCTCAACATTGTCTTTCTTCAAAGCCAGTTGTGTCAGCGTTAGAACCCACGAGACCATCTGTCAAAAAGAAAAATACCATTTCCTGTCCAATTAATCGAGAATAGGAGGAAATGGAATGCTTTCCTGTCCCTGCAGCGGATTGCATCTGTCACTCGAACACACAATCGCAGCATAAACAAAACAAATGCATAGGTTTGAAGCAACTAGCTAAAAGTAGCACCATTGCTAACTACTACATTTCCCAGTAGAGTAAAAAAGTTCAGCTATTCACACAATATAGTAGCTAGCCTATAGAATAGTTGCTTTAATACTTCTTCCATTAAGCAGTGTTGTACCACAACAAAATGCTAAACTGCTATTTAAAATAACTTATCCTCATCTAAACATTGGGAAATGTTATCCATTTTAGAGAATTTGTTCATTAAGAAGGTTGAAACTAGACTGGTTTTAAATATATATATATATATAACAGTTTAGTGTAGGGCTGTGCAATTAATCGCATGCGATTAATTGCACAGCCCTAGTTTAGTGTTGCTAACTCATTTATGACTAGCTTGACTGCACTATTAGGAGCAGCTAGCTGCTAGCAACAGTTAACTTGTATCTACAGTTGCTTCCCTAACCCTGATATCTGTTTTCACGGCCACACATCCTCAGTGGAAACTCTGATATGAGTTTGGAGCTGTGCTTTGATAAGCCTGAGATCTGCAGTGCTCGGTTATCTCACAATGAACCATGTGCTTCTCTCCATCAGGAAAATGCTGTAATGTAAAAGCATAGTCCTGTATTTGGAAGGATCTTTTTGCAATACTTTGAGGTAAAAAGCGTCAAAATATCCACACAAATACAGTTAAACCTATTCAAAATTATGTCTTCACTAGCAAATAAAATTGCCATAAAATGTCTTAATTTTTTTTACTTTAGATTTTTTTAAATGTTGTAATGTAGCAAGTATGATTAGCTTACCAAACATCATAAAAGTTGTCGAGATGACTTGCTGTATATTTCACTAAAAACATTTTACGTTTTCTGAAGCCACTGTAAAGAACATTCTGAAATTTAAGTTGTTACTCACTAAAAAAACATCTTCAAAAACACATAATAAGATGCTTTAAACTTAAAGATGCAACAGGACTGTTCTAAACGCTACCACAAGGCCTTGATATGAACACTGGATTTTGAGCAAGTTCTTAAGTGCAAAAGGTTTAAGTACTTAAGACAAACAACAGTAGGAGACTCATCACACAATGATATCAGCTTTAATCAGGGAGGGGGTCAATGTGTGCTTGCTGTCAAAATACCAATGCTAAACTAGCACAGCGACCCATGACAGGGTTTGATTGATGCCGATTGGTTCAAAAACTGAGAGCATCACATAGAGATCATGGCTCGACACCAAAAGCCTTTGGGGTTTGTTGGCCGGCAATAACGGTCTTGAGAGAGAGTGAAACTAGAGCCATTTTTCCACTGTTTTTTTTCTAAGGGGATAACACATTAAAAACTTGATGCTGGTGCTGCAGTTTACAGAAGACTATGACTGCAAAAACAACAGGGAAAGGGCTGCTAAATATCAAGAGGAACACCTACTACCATAAATGTCAAGAAAATACAGACAGAACCTGCTGTGCCACGTAGTTTCAGTGTCATTTTTAAGAGTCAACCACTGCCTCGTCCTTGACTAAATTAAGACTTCAGTTATTATTAAGAATGCTGCCTTCCATTTGCTCTTTAAATATTTCAGTGTTATGTCCAGTTTAGCAACACTATAGCAAAATTAAACAGCAATTAGTTAACGCAAGTGTTAACCACAGATGAAGAGTGGGCCCTGCCGTGTAAACAGTGCTACGAGAACAAAATGCAATATCCTTCTTCATTAAACTAGCCTGACCCATAGCCCATCTTATGAGTCAATAACATTTTCATTTTCATAGTCTTTTTAGTCTATCAGCATATTAAAAACATGCATAGAATCACGTAAATGCACATATTATGAGCATGTATGTAACTTCTGAATTAAAATTCATGTTTACAGTTATAAGCACAAAAAAGCCTTTATAAAAGTTACAACTTAGTAGACTGGCACAATCTTGGCCAGTAAAAAACAAACAAAAATCAATGTCAAGTGGTGTGACAAAAAAAACCATCAAGGTTAATAAATCTCTTAAAATTAAAGATAATTTTACCCTTTAGACAAGGCAAGTTTACTTCAGTTTGTAAAATGTCACGTGGTGCAACTCAATATTTATACATTATTTTTTATATTTATAGTCACATGTATGAAAAGTGTAAGGAAAATGCGTTTTAAAATTTTACTTGATGGTTGCACCACATACCTTTTGTTAAAGAAATAAACATTTTAAATATACTTTAATTTGGTCGCACCACATGACAGTTTTAGAGAAATGTAATAATTATTTTCTTTAAGTTAACGTGTCGTGTGATTTTTAACATGGACAAGCTGAAATGTGAACCAGACTTTATCAATCGTCAAAAGTCTACCTCGGCAAGACTAGACTTCACCAGACAGAATCTGTGAGAGATTGACGGACAACGACACTGCCATAAATTTCACCAGACACACAACTTGCATCAAGCACTGCAACTTGACCACAGGCCAAACTCTGCTGTTACTCTACTATTAACTTTATCCATTACGACAGGATGCAACGAGCTGGATAAAAATAGCCACGCTTCACCATGAACTTGGACATAGCCTGGAACCAAAGAACTAAAGTCAAATAACAGTGTGTTTGTTTGTTGAGTTTGTGTTGCATGCAGATCTGTACAGGGCAGCTAATGTCTGTTAGGAATTTGATCCCTAATGTACACAGTGAAGCTCCAGTAATAGAAGGGAATTCCATGCATTTGGAACGAGCTTGGACGTCTATCCATAATTTGGCAGGAGCATCACCTTCAGAAGGCTTTAGTGCTCTTATTACAGCACACAGTAGTAAACTCAATCCTATCAGTCATTAACGCTTCCCTAAATACCCACTGTAGCATACACAATCATTATCAGATTGAGGATAATTAACTTGTGAACCGCCATTCCTAGCTGTGACTCCCATCAACCAATAGGAATTTTAGAAGGTTGCATAGATCTAAATATGTATTTCTAATTAAATCATTAGGATTTTTTGGACCTTTATCAAATGCTAGATGTACTTGATGAGGGTCCACAAAGTCCCAATGATTAATCTAGGTATTTCCATGGTAACCATGATGGAAGCTTTTATTCCAAAAAGTGAGCTTCAATTAATTGTAAGTTGTTTTTTTTTACGTGACGTGACACTCAACAGATGTCTTGTTTGGGTCAGTCATATAAACTCTACAGATGAAACACAAATACATTGTGAAAATTAACACTTGTCAACTGCAAATAAAAATTAAACATGTTTTGGAACAAATTTTATTCATATACTCAATACTCACTAGTCCCCACCTGCTGGTGGTAATTTTGAAACCTTCAGATAAAGTCAGCGGTTGAAGCACTGAATGAATGTAAACATGTCTTTTTTTTCAAATTATTTGAGTCACAAGGATAAAATCTAAATCCCCACTACCAGTAAAAGCCAAAATATTCAGGCTAAATGCTGCCCCTAATATAGAAATTAGGACAAACTCTTGAAAGCTGTGTCACTCCTAATTTTAAGACTCATAAATATTTTATGCAAGAGCAATTCACCAAGAATGTTAACCCTAAAAGTTACTCCTAAACTCAGGAGAGCTTAGATGTCCTTCTAGCATAATCATTAAGAGTTTATCCAGAACATCCATACTGAGCTGTTTATCACATAATACAAAAATATGTAATTTCCGTCTTTATGACTGGATTCCGCGATTCTGTCCGCGTTTTCTGCATCGCGGAAATCATAGGGCCCTACTCATCTTCATCCTGGTTTGTATGTCATCATCGAATGCAAGATTCAGAATACAGAAGTGATGGATATAACTGATACGACACATTCCCTGCTTTTAATACCTGAAGAATTAATGCAACAGGACACAGCTGATCACTTATAAAGACCTGTGAGGCAACTGTTTCAATACTTATGCTCACATCAGATCAGGGGGATGAAACTCTAAAAGTGCTGAACTTCTTAGCTAGTAAAACATCTGTGTTGAATCACCCAATAATAAAATGTGTCATTCTTTAGTTTTGTCTCATATTCATCTTTTAATCATATTTGTAAATGTCTTGACTCCACAGCCAACTGAACAATTTTGTCTTTACTGTCAAGGTCAAGGTTTGTTTATTCATCACATACTAAATTATACAGGGTATAATCAGAAGTGAAATGTAAATCAAGTCAGGTCCGCTCAGTGGACAGTGCAAAAAAGTTAAAATTAAATAAAAGTAACAACACAAGAGCATATATATAAATATAGGTAAAAAAAGAGAAGACAAATAAAGAGTAAAATGTGCAATAGAATAAAAAGTGCAAAACAAATAAGATGTGCAATACAGTATACTGGGACTTAATAAATAGTAATATGAACAAGAGGGATGTGCAAACGGGTTGTACCGGGTATATACATGTAGCAGCAATACGGATGATGAGAATAGTGAATGTTTTACAGTTAATAAATGAGTCTTGTAAATGTTTATGAAACTGAGTTTGTGTTAAGGAGCCTGATGGCCTGAGGGAAGAAGCTTCTCCTCAGTTTTTGCCATCATGCTCCTGAAGCGCTTGCCAGATGGCAGTAAACCATCAATTATACTGTAATGCTGAACGGCTACAGTCAATGATTAAATATTAAGGGGAAATTAATTTTATAGAGACATCAGTCGTATTGATATCAGTAATGATGGCCTTCAATCATAAAAAAGATTGAATCTGTTCCAATACATTTGGAGGGCACTATATATATATATATATTTTTTTTTATAAAACTGTAATGTATATATATTTTATATAAAACGAATTATTCGCAAATTTTTCTACAATTATTCGCGATTAATCCCACCTAACATGAACGTTTTTTAATAAAATAATAATAATAATTTCACATTCAATCTTCAAATGTACAATGTACAAACAACAAAGACAGTATATTTTTTATATTTCTTTAATGGCATCTTTTTTATGATTGAAGGCCAGCATCACTGATATCAATACTACTGATGTCTCTATACAATTAATTTCCCCTTAATATTTAATGATTGACTGTAGCCATTCAGCATTACAGTATAATTGAGAGCTTTCAATTTGAACATTTATTAGACTTGACTTCGAATTTAAGTGAACTTAAAACAATCTTCACACGAATCCATTATAATAAATGGCATATTTAGCTACCTGTGCCCTTTTAAATAAACTAATATAATTATAATAACTAAATAATCTAAATAAACGCAATACTTTTCAAGAAAAGTTCAGCAGTTGTGAATGGGGTGGCCAACCCTAGCCCCGCCCCAGCGTTAAATATTAACGCGTTAATCTGAAAAAAATAATCTCTTGCGTTAACGTGCTAATTTTGACACCACTAATATATATATACAGTTAGTGCTGATCCTCAAATCTGACTGGACAAGATACTTTTTCTGTTGATATTTCACATGCGTGTTCTAGACGGGCTGTCAGTCAGTGCAGTTTCATTGTTTGAAAGTAAGAGATTGTCTTTGAGTTTTTAACCATTCATTCAACTACACGTTCAAAAACGCTGATTCATTCAAAGAAATATGTAATGACACACGCTGTTGAAATAATTTTAACTGAGCACCACTTTTAAAGGCTCAGCTGACCAGCAGAGTGTCGATGCTAAGACAGAGATTTCTTATTCCTTGGACATGACAACTGATTTTCTCAAATATACATTACTTAGCCTAAAGGACAGACACATGTAATCGCACACGATCAGTGGATCTCTCTCATTCGCTGTCTGTTTAGGCTTGTTAATTGCAAATTTACTGATTATGTTATCATTGTATAATATTATGTTATCATTACTAACCCATTTAATATTCAGTACACAAGCCCGAAGTGTAAGACGAGAGGGGCATAGCCTTACAAAAAGAGAAAACATGCAAATATCGTGGTTGCTGAGGTTGTTGCGTTCCTCTGTGGTTATGCTCGTCAATAGGTTTTGCCGGTGGCCATTGATGAACAGTCTGATGAACAGCAAACTCTGAGGCGGCTGCGATGAGGTTCTGGCTAACTCTGCAAGGAGGCCGCACAGTGAACTAGCAAAAATCTAGGGTTGGAAGTGTTCAGAAAATAAGCAGTACATAGTTGTGACTACAGCATGCCAAGGAATGCGAATAACAGCAACGAGGACAACATCTCCCTGGCTCAGGTACGGGAGCTGCTTGATCAAGAGAAAGCGCATTTCAAGGAATTAATGTTGCAACAAGAAAACCGTTATAAAACTTTTACACAATTGATTATGATTTCTATGAATCACAGAGTAGATGAGGTCATGAAGGAGGTACAAGACTTGAAGATAAGTCTCCAAGTCATTCAGAAGGAGGTGGATGATTTGAAAGTTAACTGTAGAGAATGTTCAACTGAATGTAAATCAAACACAAATGAAATATATAAATTGGCTGAATCTCTTTTGGTATTAGATGCTAAAGCCAATTATTTGGAAGGTCAGTGCAAGCAGAATAATATTAGTGATCGACCGATATTGATTTTTATAACCGATACCGATACCGATTATTTGTACGTTCATGTACCCGATAACCGATATGCAGAACCGATATTTATTTACTGTTATAAAGTAAATAAATAACAGAGTGAAATAAGTCCATTCTTCGCTTTGGTTTTTCCTCCTTTGTCATCTTAACAACAACAAAAAACTGTTGTAAATTAACATTTTCATGTAAAATTTTATCTTAAAATTACAACAATAAAAACATCTTATTTATAAAATCATCATCAGCAACACTAATATTAACAATAAGCAAAATAATCTCTAATGTTTTCAAATGGAGAAAATAAAAGACAGAATCATATCAACTTAATTTTAAACTACAGTTTTAGGTTTATAAGCTGTTTAATAGACTAAAGATTGAATAATAATTCACTGAATAATATTCTCTAGAATATTGAAATAAGCTATAACAAACAAAACATCGTATTTTATTGCATTTGTTAACTGGCACGTTTTAACAGAATTAAAATGTTTTTTTGTCATTCTAAATTATGAAAACTGCTGTCAGCGTGGTTTATCTGCAGTTACACAGAACTATACTCAAACTGCGATCGCTTGTGGAGAAAATAAATAATTAATTGCAATAGAGATGTTTATTGGTGAAATAATGGTTCTATAGTAAATGTTAATATAGTTTAGCGTGTTTCAAACAAGTGAATCTTGTTAAAAGTTACATGCGGTGGCCGTGCTGGAGCATTTCCTGGGCATCAACCGCTGAGTGAACAGTGCCCACTGCTCCAAGTGTGTGTGCACTTAGATGGGTCAAATGCAGAGAACACATTTCACTGCTAGTTATACTCTGTATAATTGTGTATGTGACAAATAATTATATATATTTTTTTTAATATATATTTAAAATAAATATCTGGAAAAATATCGGTAAACCGATATATTGGTCGATCTCTAAATAATATAGTGGTGGAAGGCATTCCAGAGTCTCCAAATGAGATATGGTGTGAATCTGAAGAGAAAGTAAACGATAGACTAAAATAGACGATTCAAGAGAAACCTCATTACGTCACGTCATTACCTTGGAGAAAGCACACAGAATAGGAAGGATTATAAATGGGAATTCTAATCGACCTAGACCTATTGTGGTAAAATTTCTTAAGTATAAAGGCAAAGACGTAGTGTTGGAGAGAGCAAAATACCTCAAAGGAACAAACATATACTTGAATGAAGATTTCCCAGAACGTGCGTTTAAGGAGGAAAGAGCTTATGCCAGAATTGAGAGCTGCAAGAGAGAGGGAAGAGCAACCCTATCTTCGTTATGATAAATTAATCAATCACATATCCAGCATCAAAAGTAAAAAATTATAACAATGCGAAATCAAAGTAGACCTATGGCTTCCTTAAGCTTGAGGAAATTGGATGAAATTTAATATTTTCTTTTTATAAATTGTCAGTATCAAATCAATCAAGGAAACGATTAAAATTAGCTCATATTAATATTTGTAGCCTTAGGAATAAACTTGTTGAAATATCTGATATTTTGATTACACATAATATTCATGTTTTAGAAGTAACAGAGACCGATCTTGATCAAACATTCTCAGATGTAGTATATTATAAATGGTTATAACATTTAGAGGAAATATAGAAATAAATATGGTGGAGGGTTTGCCATATATATTCAAAGTCACATTCCAGTAAAGATAAGACAAGATTGAATGCCTGTAGATGCAGAAGCTCTGTGGCTACAAGTAGAGTTACCATTTGTCAAATCATTATTTGTTGGTTGTTGCGACAGACCACTGTGTGCAAATAGTTGCTAATTAAGTGAATGGTGTGTTATGATTGATAATGTATGTGATATTGGAAATGAAATTTACTTGATGGGTGACAAATATCAATTGGATGTCTCAGGTTTGTTCTCCAAAAGACTAAAGTGGTGAATGTAATTAATACATGTAATTTAACACAAGTTATTAATCAACCAACAATAATTCATGTAAATAATCATGGTGAGAGAACATTTACTTGTATAGACCATATTTATACAAATGCTGTGGACATGTGTTCTAAATGTGTATTAGGGTACGGTGACGGTGAGAAAATATTCCCACCGGTTAATCGACGTGTTGTCACACCGGTTATACCGGTATCACCGTGGTGGGGGGGTCGTTTGAGCGCCATGCACGTTTAATTTGACTTTCATATCAGCGGCAATTCGGCGTCAAACAGTTGTTTGTTTTTAGTTATTTTTAGTTTTCCCTCTTTCCCTAACTTTCCTTTGCTTAAATAGCTTATAAAAGCACCATGCACATTTTATTTTAACTTTGAAGAAATTAAATTCAAGCAACAACAAAATACAACGTAGAACATCAAACTTTTATTAACAAAACAAATAAAAATACACCATGCTATATGCCGAATATAAAATTACAAATAACCTACACAAAGTTTAAATATACAAAACTAAAAATCAGTTAAGAATGAGGAACAAACAATTATGAAACGAAGAACGTTTATTAGCAAAAATGAATAATAAAGTTTGCAGGGACGGCACATCTTGATCTAAAATAATGGAGAAAATCACACTGTTTAAATAAAAATCAGCAAATACTGTGGAACCAAATAAATGAGAAACAAATTTTTTTTTTTTAAACATCACCACTTAGATCAGGGATGCCCAATAGATCGATCGAGAAAGCAATGCTGGAAGATCGCGCTTTAGGTCAGTGGTTCTCAACTAGGGAGGCGAGAGAGATATAAAATATATTCACTAATATTATGACTCGCATGCTAAGTAATGTAAAAAATATATAGCCTATAAATAAATAACAGTACCACGTCTCTACATATTCTGTGTTTCGGAGCAGCAAAACATTTCTCATCGTGTGTAATACAGACTGAGCGGCAGCTCAAAACAGCTGTATGAGTAGCCTATATGATACGCAAACTACAGCTCTCGGCTGGAAAAAAGAAGCCAGTGTCACACTAGTAGCCCAAAGGTTTGATGGACGACTATTGTAATCAAGGTAAAGCTGATTACAGTGACATGATCGTACATTAGTGCGTTATGTCCATTATAAATGATGCGCAAACGAACTGTGTATGTGCGCTCTCGGGTCACTCATCACTATAACATCATATTTCTGCTTGAATACAGCTCAGTATATTCACGTAGTTGAATACAGCAAGTGTTTAATAACAGATGCTGGCGTGTGTTGAATTTTGTGAGGATCAGTGGTGTTTTTGTGCATATGGGCATCAGATGCTCTGAACAGTTTGTTCTTACAGAGGAACTGCTGATGGCGTCGTGAATAATAATAAAACATTATTATTATTTTTTTTAATTAAGGCAATATAAAGATACATCCCAACAAGCCTTTTTAATTATTTATTTAATATGTATTGTTAATTATTTATTTAATATAAATTATTTATTTAATATATTTTGTCATTTATTTACTTTTCACTTGGTAGATCTCGGTGAGTTTCTCATTTGAAAAGTAGATCCGCACACAAAAGTGTGGGCAACCCTGACCAAGATTAATGGAGAAGTCAACAGGCTTTTCAAAATCCAAAATATTTTTAAAACGGGCTCTTTTGAAACTCTTCCGCCATCTTCTTGTCTGTCTCACCTCACTCTTCTCGTCAGTCATCTCTCTTTACGCGATAAATGAAATCTAATCTGTGATGTAGAGGTCTGCACGGGACTGTTGTTTTAGGTTTTATTCCACACCCGCCCGCTCCTGCGATATATTCACTGTTTGTTCACATTTCTGCTGAAAGAAAGAGAGATAGGCTAACAAATAAAAGTTTAGTCTGCACAAATTATTTATTTTATTCGTCTTGTCAAGAGTCTTGCATTTATTGATAGAAAAATGTCAATAACACTCATCGCAGCTGACTGTTCTGTTTGAGAGCCGTATATTATATCTGCTAGCCTGCTCTGAGCATCGTGTACATGCTGTACTCAGACCCCGCAAATAAAACGAAGCATTGGTTCATGCGTGCAGCGCATGACAGTCCGAGTGCAGGCTGTACCGGTGCTCGATAAGAATAAAGCTCAGATATGCTGTTCTGAAAGCACGTCGGGAATGTGATATTATTAGACCGCCTGCTCCCGTTCAAATTGCACTAGAGTTACTGACCGTTACCACGTTGTATTCAAGAAATGAATCCCGCGGCGCAATAAATCTGGTCAGGACAGCCGCAGCAATGCAGACCAAGACTGCTGTGATGCACGACTCTCCTTTGTTCATTAGTTCGTTCGTTCATTCGGTGCGCTGCATTGAGCAGCTTAGTTCAGTTTTAATTGTAGTGTCCTCTAACTGAACAAAATAATTTTTATTACTATAAAAACACCGGTTCTACCACCAACACAGTCTACTGCGGCAAGTCTAGAGTGTATCTGTTCCTATTGGGTTTAGTGATCATAATATAATAGCGATTACTAGAAAAACAAAGATCCCTAAAGGAAGACCAAAAGTAATTTATAAAAGATCATATAGGAATTTTGTCGGAACTTATTTTTGTAAAGATGTAAATAATATATGTTGGGCTAATGTTTACAAGGAAGGTCATCCTGGTGATGCATTAGCAGCTTTTGAAAGATAATTGTATTCTTTGGTGGATAAAAATGCACCTATGGAAAAAACACACAGTGAAGAATATTAGGCCACCATGGATTGATAATGTACTTAAGAACATAATGGTAGAAAGAGATGTGACAAAGGGTATAGCAAACAGAACTGGCAATAAGCAGATTGGGATGTTTATTGCAAATTGCGTAATCAAGTAACTAAACTTAATAGAAAAAAGAAAAGGACATTTTATAAATTAAAAATAAGTGAAAATAAATATGATGGAAAACAATTGTGGAATATTAATAATGAAATAATGGGTGGTAAATCAGGTCAAATTCCTTTTTTTATTGAGACAGGTGATTTATTTTGAACAAAATCAGATGAAATTGCCGATTATTTTAATTACTTTTATAAATAAAGTGGAAAAACTTAGAGAAGAAATGTTAATTGATAATATTACATCAAGTCAAAGGCAATTGAAAAAATAAGTGATAAGCCAGCCCTATGCTTTGAATCGAATAAAGCAAAGGAGCAACAAGTGGAACAAAAATGATCAATGATAAATATAGATAAACCATCGGGAATGGATAACTTAGATGGTCGCCTTGTAAAATTAGCAGCCAGTTGTTTTGTCTTCTGTGAGGGGGACTCCCATAAAAGCTACAATGAACCTAAGGAAAAAATACCCCCAGGGGTGCCCGAGAGGGGGGGGGGGGGTGAGCTCCAAAAGGATCTCACTCAAAGAACCAACGTGAGGAGAGAATTCACAACATCAGGCAGGATCTGAAGACCCTGAAGCGACTATACAAGCAGGCAGGAGAGGAGGAGCACACTGGCCTGGCACAGCTGATGTGCATCCTATGAAAGAAAATCAGGATCCTCCGCCGGGTAGAATGGCACCGGAGGCGCTGCTGCGAAAGAGCCCGGAAGCGAGCTGCATTCATTGCCAACCCCTTTTAAGTTCACTAAGGAGCTGCAATGACAGAAGTGTAGCGACCAGCTGGCCTTCTCTAAGGAGGAGAGAGATCACCACCTGTAGGAAACATACAGCAACCCAGCAAGAGAACCGGAGTTGGGAGAGTGCAGTACTCTGATAGATCATACAGGGCCAAGTGTGCAGTTCAACATGGCAGAGCTGCAGCTGAAGGAGGTTCGAGAATTTATCGGGAAAGCGGGAGCAAGCTCTGCTCCATGACCAAGTGGCACTTTGTACAAAGTGTACAAGAACTGACCAAAACTCCTGCTGCGCTTGTGGAAGATCCTGCGTGTCATTTAGAAGAGGGGCAGGATTCCTGAACAGTGGAGAGTTGCTGAAGGGGTCTGGATTCCAAAGGAGGAGAGCTCCAGGAAGATAGACCAGTTCTGCATCATTTCCCTGTTGTGTGTTGAAGCCAAGATCTTCTTTAGTGCTGTCTCCAACTGGCTGTGCACCTTCCTCTCAAAGAATAAATTTATCGACACATCAGTTCAGAAGGGGCGAAAAAAAATAAAAAAAATAAATAAATAAATAAAAAAAATAAATAAAATTCGCAGGAATCCCTGGAACATACAGGTGTGGTGACGCAGCTCATCAGAGAGGCCAGAGAGAACAAGGGCAATCTGTCAGTGCTGTGGCTCAATCTGGCAAATGCATATGGCTCAATACCACACAAGCTTGTGCAGCTCACTCTGACAAAACATCACATCCAAAACATCACTAGGGTCAGAGACCTCATTGCTGACTTTTACAACAACTTCAGGATGAGAACCTCTTCAGGAGCAGTGACATCAGGCTGGCACAAGATCGAGATCGGTATCATCACGGGCTGTACCATCTCTGTAATTCTGTTCTCCCTGGCCATGAATATGCTCACAATGTCTGCTGAACCAGAGTGTAGAGGGCCCAAGACGAAGTCAGCCACAATGTTAGCCACCGATAAGAGCATTTATGGATGAACTCACAGTCACCGAGTCAGTCGAGTCAGTCCCAGGCTTCCGGTGGATACTAAAGGGTCTCGAAAAGCAAATTGAGTCGACTGTGGAAACCTTAGAGAGGAAGGTCAGCAGCCACCTCAGAAAATGGCTGGGGTTTCCAAAAAGTCTAAGCAGCATTGCACTCTATGGGCACAGCAACAAACTGCAACTGCCACTCAAGTCCTTGGAAGAGGAGTTCAAGGTAATGAGAGCCAGGGAAGTGTTGCAGTATAGAGACTCAAGTGATCCAAAGGTGACAAAGGCTGGAATTGAAGTTAGGACTGGTCGGAAGTGGAAGGCTGAGGAGGCTGTTCGACAAGCAGAGGCAAGATTAGTCACAACAGGCTGGTGGGAGTGGTAGCAAGAGGCAGGGCTGGACTGGGTTCCTTTTCAACTCCCCACATTGACACCATCAAAGGGAAGGAAAGGCGTTGCCTAGTCCAGGAGGTGGTGAGAGCAGTGGTCGAGGAGGAGAGAACCTGCAGGACAGTGGGAATGAGGCAGCAGGGTGCCTGGATACGAGGGGAGAACGCGACCGAGAGGAAGGTGACATGGGTGGAGCTGTGGAAGGCAGAGCCACAGCGGATCAAGTTTCTCATCCCGGCGGTATATGATGTGCTTCCTAGTCCATCAAACCTTCACATATGGAGCAAAGTGGAGTCACCGGCATATCCACTGTGCTTCAGGCGTGGAACACTAGAGCACATTCTGAGTTGCTGCGCAAAGGCACTGGGAGAGGGGTGGTACAGGTGGAGACATGACCAGGTGCTGAAGGCCATTGCTGAAGGAGTCGAGTGGGCCAAGCACTCCCGCCCCTCCAACCAAGCCATCACCTTCATCAGAGCTGGAGAGCAGCCAAGACCAGCTGCAAAAACATCTGCAGGCATCCTGGCCACTGCAAGTGATTGGCAGCTGTTGGTGGACCTGGAGCAGCAACTCAAGTTCCCCAACCACATTGTGGCCACCACCTTAAGACCAAACGTTGTTCTCTTGTCTGAGTCCACCAAACAAGTGGTTCTGTTGGAGCTAACAGTCCGTTGGGAAGACAAGGAATCTCGCTAAGTATGAGGGACTGGTCAGCAAGTCACGACAAGCCGGATGGAGAGCAAGGTGTCTCCCAATCGAGGTCGGAAGCAGGGGCTTTGCGGCCCGATCCCTGTGCAGAGCATTCAGTCTGTTAGGCATCGATGGAATGAGGAGGAGAAGAGCTTTCTATAATACCTCCGAAGCAGCAGAGAAAGCTTCAAGATGACTATGGCTCAAGAGAGGAGATCCATGGGGGCAAAGTAGCTAGATTCGCCAACTGGACACAAGCTGGGGTCTGATCAGCCTCAGCTGGGTCGCCTGTAGGATGGTGGGTGTGTGATGTTGAAAGACCCCGAAACACCCAATGATTCCAGGAACATCACTGAAGATGTGTCCAGTAGCATCAGCAGATGTATTTGTACAGCTGGCGGAGCCAGTTTGCCACATCTTTAATATCAGTATTAAAAAGGGGATTTTCCCTTTAGCTTGGAAAGAAGCAAAGGTTATTCCTTTACAGAAAAATGCAGCACTGAGTTTTAGTGGTGCTAATAGTCGACAAATAAGCTTATTACCAGTTCTTAGTAAAGTGTTTGAAACGATAGTTTGTGAACAAATTAAATTCTTCTTTAAGGAAAACAGTTTGTTCTCTGATTTTCAGCATGCATATCGAGTAGGACATTCAACAGGAACAGCATTAACACAGATAACTGATGTTTGTTTAGTACAGATTGATGATAGTAATTTAGTAGGAACAGTATTGTTGGATTTTAGCTCCGCTTTTGATGAACTGGATCATAAATTATTGCTTGCACAATTTAAATATTATAAATTTACATCTCAAACTGTGCATTGGTTTACAAGTTATTTGACTAATAGGAGGCAAAGATATTCGGAAGTGAAAGAGTTGCAATGTGGTGTGCCTCAAGGAAGTTGTCTAGGACCATTTCTATTTTCTATTTCTACCAATGATCTTCTTTGGTTTTAAAGTGTGCAAGGGCAGTTATGTATGCAGATGATACACTATTATATCTACCAGCAACATCAATTGAAAAATTATCTGCTGATTTAGATGGAGTTACAATTAGTGGTAAAGTGGGTACGGAATAATTAGATGGTTTTAAATTTGACAAAAACCAAAAGTATTGCATTTGGATCAAATTTTAAACTTAAACCACAATTACATTTGTCTGTAAAGAGTGTGCTTATTAAACAGTTAGAGGAAATTAGACTTATTGGAGTTATTCTTGATTAGAGACCGACCGATATTTCGGTTTACCGATATTTTTCCCGATATTTAAGCATTTTACCATAATCGGATATCGGTTTTGATATTATTTTTTTACTATTTTATTTGTCATACACTCTAAAAACTGCTGGGTTGAAAACAACCCAATTTGCAACCCAATTTGCCGTCTGGAAACACTGGAAAAGGCAGTCTCACACCGAAAGCACTTGCTAACTGGAGCTGCCTCAGTGATCACGCATCAGTTGTCTCTCAAAGGTAAGGCAGCAGCAGACGTTGCTGAAGTTGCAATAAATCACAATCCACTACACTGAAGTTGCAAAACACCTCAATATAACCTATGATGTCCGCGATGCGGAAAATGCGGGCGGAATCGTGGAATGCAGTCATATAATGGAATTTACCGTATAACGCTGAATGTCATGGAATTTGTCAAAGTTTGGATGAATTAATCAAAAGTAGGTCAGTACACTTAAATCGACTCGCGCTATGGACTAGTATCTATTAATATTAAGCCGCAAAAACACTATTTAAATATGAATCCTGCATCTCTGTTAATGAATGACACAGACGTGCGGTTTCATTTACTGCACACATACATACTGTAGCGCGTGCTGCTCGCGGTGTTTTTAGCATCTGCCGTCTCACTAAATGAGGACATAAATACATGAACAACATCCCTAGAACTGCTCGGAGAGTCACTTCATGAGCATTTGACCGTTTCATTTGAGTAAAACGATCGTCATATCATATATACATAGGCTACAGAAACTTAAAAGGTCCTCATGGCAACCTGTCAAAATATAAGTTCGGTTTAGCCGAATATATTACTGTGGTGCAGTAGAATATACGTAATACAACTACAACAATTATTACAACTTTTGTTGAGAATAATCACACAATACGCTAAATACGTTTACTTTAAGTTTTACAAAATGTTTACAGAATGCTTCTGGGTGATCCCTGCACTTATGTTATTATTAATATTACTGTTTATTTAATGTTGTTGTTATTAACAGTTTTCAGAATTAAAGACATGTTTAAAAGCATTTAAAGAACATTTATTGTCAGAGCTCTTGTTATTATTAATTTTGGCATTTTAATTTTTACACCAGACACATATATCGGTTCTCGGTCTACTTGATCTGTAATAATCGGTATCGGCATCGGCCCTGAAAAACACATATCGGTCGACCCCTAGTATAAATAATTGGTTTCGGTATCGGTTATAAAAAATCAATATCGGTCGATCACTATTCTTGATAGTAGACTGATGTGGTCAAAACAGATAGAAAATATGGTATTACTTATGGGAAGAGGTCTATCATTTATTAAGAAATGTGCAAAAATGTTACCACAGATTTGCATCTCTCAAATTGTGCAAGCAATGGTTCTTACTTATTTAGACTACTGTCCAGTGGTATGGTCGAGTACATCAAGGAAAACTTAGGAAAATTACAGTTAGTCCAGAATAGAGCTGCATGACTCATTTTGAACTGTAATAGAATAGCCACTAACTTGGAATCAATAAATACATCAAATAAATCAATAAATAACATGCATAAATAAATGCGGTTATCAAGACATCCCTAATATTAGTTTTTTTTTTGTATGCAATCAGTGCAATAGAGCACATTTCCTTTGTGGGCAGGATACCACACATCACCCTTAGAGCCATGGTCAGAGGGTCACGCACACATACATTTTATTAAACAAGATTTGATGATCCGTTTTAAAAAAGAAATACATTAAAGGGCCGTTTCTTTTTTCTTCACATACATGCTGTGGAAAAGCTGTAATAAAATGCTGTTTTGCAACAAGTAATTAGAAATGTAACACAATAGTAACACTGATTCAGATTAGACATCCATGTGCATTCATACACAACATATACTTGTGTATAACTTCAGGCTAGACATGCACCTGAAAATCCTGTCTCTACAGTCCTGGGAAAGCGGAGCTGTTTTGGCTGCAGGGAGGGATGTACAGCTGCCAACACGTATATATCTTCATTAGCACACATGCGCTCGGGTTTGTGTACTCAACTGTGAGAGAGGACGAAAAAGTTGAAACAAAACTCAAGCGCAAGAATTACAAACTATTCAATGACAAATTGAGCCGAGACGAGGATTAGCTTGGCAATTCACACCTTCAATTACGTTGTCAAAAGACGTAAGGCTTTAGGGAGGACGTCTTTAGAAAAGAGTTCGAATAAACGCAGCACATTTTATTCTGACCCCAAACCACACTGGGCTGAAAACCAACCTCACCCATGAGTTCAAGCCCACTTCCTCTAAAACCGACTGTGATTTAAAATCTCAGGATTTGTTGAAAAGATCCGAGGCTCGGTGTGATTGAAACCTTACAGAGAAGCAAAGTGCTAGGAATCTGGCGTGTTAAATAAAATAAGTGCCTACGATCTATCAATGAAGAAAAGAGTGACTGGATGTCTTCGCTTTCATGGCAGATTCACAAATGTGGAACGTTTTAAAGTCAGACTAACAGACCCCCTGGGGATTTTATGGACACAAAGTGTTGCTTTTAAACCACAACAAAAGCCCGTCGTCCATTGGAAGCAATGTAAAACATCTCGAGATGTTCATGTTTGTCTCTATATAAGAACAATTTTACAATAATTTGACTTCAGGATGTGGAAAAGGACCTGTGTTTGACAGAGTAAGGGAGAATTCATAATATAACCAGTTCAAATGAATGTTCCTCACATGCTACTTTTGATGCAATGCTCAGAAGTTACATAAATATAAGCTTCAGGTTCAGGTTCTTTATTATTCGTCACATACACAATCATACAAGTATAATCAGTAGTGAAATGCAAGTAGAATTGAAGAAAAATACAGCATGAGGACACATGAGGAAAGTGAGGAGAAAAAAATAACTCCCAGACTATGCTCCTTGGGGAGTACAGTGTGAGAACAGGAAAAACACCTCAGCAACACAAAAGCACATACACGACAAAGCCACAGGGGAAGTGAATCCGGCCCAGCAAGCAGCCATCTGATCCCGCAGCCACTGATCCGGCGCTGGTCAGACCCGCTTGACCAGGCCAGCGGATCGAAGCGAACAGAGGCGAATGGTCGGGGGGGGGGCAATGTCTGTAATGTCTGTAGGGTGGGGCAGGAACGCAAGAGCGTCTAACTGCATTGCACACCCGGGGTAGATTGCAGCAACAGCCTTGCCAAGGCCACTGTAGGGGAGCCAGAAAAAGATAAGATTGTTTTGTCTTTGGGGCGAGTAAACATTCAAATTTTTGCAGGCTACTCTCTGTCCGTTTTTGTCCATTTTGGTCTCATTTTAATCAATTTCCCTTTGTAAAGCCGTGAACTTCTCCTTGGTAGAATCCATATTGCGATTATAGTCTCAGTCTCAATGCTGACCGCTCTTCCCACAGCTTCAATCATACGGGCAGCCTTGTGGGGCTTTGGACAGCTGTTCCCGTTTTCTGAATTCTTCGATAACCCAGGGTAAAGCCTAATCCAATCAGCAAAATACCTGTTATCATGGTTCCGAAAAGGTAGATATCAATGTCCTCCACGGAAAGAGCCGCGAGACACACGATTCGCCACCTCTCCCACGCGCCATCGTATAGCCGGCTGCGAACGTTCCATCGGGGAAGTCAGGTTCCCCGAAACCCAAGTTTCGATAGTGTCAATTGCATTAAGAGACCAGTTAATCCATAATATTTTAGTTTTGAGAGCAGTGCAGAGAGAGTCTCTCACGAGACAAGGGAGCAAAGCAGGGAAGATAAGGGTGAGGACGAGGAGAGAAAGCGACCACCTCCGTTGAGAGCCAAAGAGAAAGAGTTTGGGGTTGGTAAGAATTTTTAAGTCTCTTATGGTCACCCAGGCTGCATTTATTTGATCATAATACAATAAAACAACAGCAATAATGTAAATTAATATTTTAGAAACATTATTATCAATGTTGAAAACAATAGCAATCAATTTGGTGTGAAATGACAACAAAATCCGTTTTCACACACCTCAGGCACTTTATTGATTTGATTTCATTTAACTTAAATATACAAAAGTGCCTGAAGTTGAGGAAACACCCAAATATAATATTTGTCAACACAAACACATAAAAATTATAAAATTACTCCATGTTTTAGTTCACAAGGTCCTGGTGCATTAACAGCATTTTGGGCAACATTTTGAAGCATAAAACAAGACAGATGTGACTGGCACATCTGGTAGTGATTGTGCCGCTTTCAGCAGATGTAAAATGACAGTGATTGGTCCCATTAAACTCCTGACCTGGAACATTTTTACTAATGTGTTCACAACACAGACACACACCCGCTCAAGCCTCACCCTAAACACCACCAAACAACATTATTACCCACACAAACCACATTTGAGCTGTTAGCACTATAGCAATTGTCAAACCACAGCTACATCCCTCCTGATACCACCAGCAAAGTCAAAGAGATACAAAACGCTGAAACAAGGCCACGGAAAAGCTCTTGTTTGGAAGCGCATACTATCTCTTTTTAACTCAAATGAAATTTGAATCACAATTACATTTATTTTATTTAGTCCGATTTTAATTTCTTGCAAAAAGACATCTGGCCTCTCAGACCCAGCATGCACAAAACTGTCTGGGACATCAAACATTTTTGGCTCAAACTCATTTGAGTCAGTTCTTGGCATCCCGTTTTTTTCTCTCCCTCATGGTCAGGGTACGACCTCGTAATCATGGAGAAGGGCTGCTAATATCAATGCAAATGGATTCATCCGGACCAAAGGAACCCCGAGTGCCACTCCAGAGGAGGAATTTGTATTCCCACAGAAAACCAAAAAGTATCAAAACGGACAAAAAAATAGCAGTTTATACGGCATCTTTAATTGACATTTAAGTGAAATTTCAGAGAAAAACTTTAGTTCCCTTGTCAAAAATGCAGCATTTTCATTGTGATATCTTGTTTGTGTTAGTCTAAAGAGCTTTTCTTAATCACGTATTACTATGCTTAGCTAGTAGGCTAGGCTGTTAGCTTGCTAACTTATGACTGCTAAAGAATAAAACTGCAAAAGGGAAATGCTAAGTTAATAAAAAACATACTCTCTGTATTCTTGTTGGTTTTGAAAAATGTATACACCATTTTCAACAAATGTTTACATTTGGCTCTAAACTTGTCATGCGGTGTAGCCAAGTAAAATAAATCCTTGCTGAATTTGGTATGGAAATTACACAAAAATATTACATTGTTTTTAAATAATAAAACAAAAATTGTTTAATCGTTTTAAATAAAAAAAATAAAAATAAAATAACATTAATTATGAAAAATGTTTACAATTATTTTAACTAGGGGTCGACCGATATGTGTTTTTCAGGGCCGATGCCGATACCGATTATTACAGATCAAGTAGACCGATAACCAATATTTTGAACCAATATACGTGTCTGGTGTAAAAATGAAAATTAATGCCAAAATTAATAATAACAAGAGCTCTGACAAAAAAATGTTCTTTAAATGCTTTTAAACATGTCTTTAATTCTGAAAACTGTTAATAACAACATTTCCGTTGGTTTTAATTTACAGTACAGTGCAAATGAAGGCATAAAACATTACTTTAATTTATCTTTTAATCAAATGAGAGTTAGACTTTATTTTTGGCAAACAAATGAGTTTACTATTAAAATTAAAACGTGGAAGAAATAGCGTATTGTGTGATTATTCTCAACAAAAGTTGTAATAATTGTTGTAGTTGTATTACGTATACAGTAATATATTCGGCTAAACCGAACTTATATTTTGACAGGTTGCCATGAGGACCTTTTAAGTTTCTGTAGCCTATGTATATATGATATGACGATCGTTTTACTCAAATGAAACGGTCAAATGCTCATGAAGTGACTCTCCGAGCAGTTCTGGGGATGTTGTTCATGTATTTATGTCATTTAGTGAGACGGCAGATGCTGAAAATACCGCGAGCATCACACGTTCTTCAGTATGTATGTGTGCAGTAAATAAAACCGCACGTCTGTGTCATTCATTAACAGAGATGCAGAATATGCAGGATTCATATTTAAATAGTGTTTTTGCGGCTTAATATTTATAGATACTAGTCCATAGCGCGAGTCGTGTACTGACCTACTTTTGATTAATTAATCCAAACTTCGACAAATTCCATGACATTCCGCGTTATACGGTAAATTCCATTATATGACTGCATTTCGCGATTCCGCCCGCATTTTCCGCATCGCGGACATCATAGGTTATATTGAGGTGTTTTGCAACTTCAGTGTAGTGGATTGTGATTTATTGCAACTTCAGTCTGCTGCTGCCTTACCTTTGAGAAACAACTGATGCGTGATCACTGACGCAGCTCCAGTTAGCAAGTGCTTTCGGTGTGAGACTGCCTTCAGTTTTCCGCGACTCCCTACATATCAGATGAGCGGTGGGCGGAGATTGCTCTAGGCCACAGAGTGTTGAGTTCAGACAGGCTGCATCGGAGCCAAATAGTGCATTTAAAAATTAAATAATTTCACCTGTATTATTTATTCACCAATAAATAATGTCACCTGTAAAAATTTTATTTGTTTGCATAATAAAAATTATAATAATAAAAAATATATATATATCGGCAAATCTGTTTTGAAAATGGCCGATATCGATAATTGTAAAAATGCTTAATATCGGTCGACCCCTAATTTTAACATATCAACATTACAAATAACTATAAAAAACACAAATACATAAGAAGTGCCTGAAGTTGAAGAAGCACTAATACTAAACATCAACAAACACAGAAGAAGAAAATAACAACTACCAGATCTAACATTATTGTGAAGTTTTATTCATGTTAGTTTTGGTTCATTACATCTATATTTTTTCAAGTTATAAATTATTTGTACAGATATGATGAATTATTAATTCATAAATATTATGTTTTGAGGTGTTGCATCACATGACAGTTTACAACCTGAATTAACCTTGTTTTGTCATAAAATGGAGACTTGTTGACTTTGACAGAGTCACGAGGTCTTCGAGTGTTTTTTTATTTCAGGTTAAAAAAAAATTATTCACGTTTCTGCACATTGGTTGCACCACATGACTTTGATTTGGCAAATACAGAAAAATCAAATTTCTCCAAAAGCATGCTTCGCACAGCTGTAAATTAAACATCAAATATCTCCTAACGGGTTTCAAAGTCCCATTTTGCCTTCACCGAGGACATAATCATAAGTTGACTGTGGAAACTCGTCACATCTTCTCTGAACAGAAGGATGTTGAGTGTGTAAGAGAACATGGAAAAGATCTTTTAGGTGAGACATAAGCCCATTCAACGTCTATGAAAGGGTCCTCAGTGTCACAGAGACCCAAAGTGGTCTCATGGGGTCTGTCCTCCTCTCACTTCCTGTGGTGGGATAGAGTTATGTTAGGGCTGTGAGAACCATCTCTATGGGGCCTGTTTTCACCCACACATGTATAAAGAGATTATTCTGAGCCTTATCCCACAAACATGCCATTCCCGACAATGATGCTGTCTTATGCCACACCAGCACATCCAATTATACTACAAGACTTGTTCATGCTGCTCTGTCATTTATCTTGTTCATCTATAAGCAGAACAGTATGTGGACATGTCTAAGACCGCATTATGCCGCTGCGCGCCTGTCTTGTGGGTTTATAAATCTTGCGTTTGACTGGTAGATGAGTCTTGAATGTCAATGCAGATGTTTTTGTCCAATGGACTTCAGGTTGTAAAACTCTCATTTAAGGGGTCGTCCAATAATAATAAGAGAAGTTATTCTCTTAAAAGGTATTTCTTGAGTCGAAGACATCAAGAGAAAGGTCATGTGTCGACAAAAACCCATGTCCTTGACCTTCACTTATGAATTGTGTTGAGTGTTTGTAGTTAAAGGCACCTTTGCAAAAGCGTTTTAGTGTAGTATTTGTAGGGTATTTGCACGTTACGCCCCAAAAAACACCCATTACTCTTTAAGAGAACAGGGACAACCCGTTTAGACAATGCGCCTGGGGGCGCTGACCGTTTTCCCGTCGTAAAACTAGCAAAAGTGGATTCGGACACACCCCGAGTGCACTTGCACCATGTGCTTTAGACCATGTGCTTAGATCGTTAAAATAGGGCCCCCAATGTTATACTAAAACTAAAATTAAAACGATGGAAAAAACATCTTAAGCACACAGAATAGCATAAGTGGACATCCGTACTTGTAATCGCGCTTAGAAATTAGATTAATTGTACAGCCCTAAGTACTTGTATTTTAAGTCTAGAATATTCAAAGTTCACAAACAAAATGTCATTATTATGTAGTTAACAAATAATTATTACATTTTCTTATAGTGTGGCGCCACTTTCGCAAACTGTTTCGCCAAACTTACATTTTTCATATTTACTGAATCAATTTACAGTAGCACTTTGATTTGTAATAATAGATTGTAGCTGTTTTTACACAGAATTATTATTATTATTTATAATTATTATATCTTGGTTTAAATGGACTTAATCACACGGATAAAACACAGCTAGTCAATTTTAAAACATGTAGTTAGTAAAATCCCTAATTTACACCGGTTTAATGGCACATTTGGCAGCATAAAAAACATTTACATAAAAAAAGTGTTATGTAATGCAAATAGTGAAAAAGAAAACCAGGATAAAACGAACCTGAAGACCAAAGAAAGCGAGAGTAAGTTGCACAATAAAAACACCACCAGCACTCACACACATCCTCAAAACAAAATGAAAAGTTTCCATGGCAGAACGCAGTCAGCATGTGGAGCTCATATGTTTCTGATAAGCTTTAATGGGGAACTGTGAGGTAATGATGAAGTCATGCTTGTCCGCTGGACAGGTTCAAATAAAAGACTGCTGCTTTCCAAATGGTTTCATACTTACTCGAGCACTGACACACACTGCTATGGCAAGCACACACACACACACAGAAATGCGATTAAAGTTTGCAGAGCTTGTCAAGGCAAGAGAAGATACAATTATCTTTCAAGTTTATCTTTACACACGGCTAAATAGCAGATACTCCAAATGCATTTCTATACGTATCTGACCTCAGAAAGCATACTGAGCCAGATGGAGCCGAGCCGAAGAAAGAAAAACAGAAAGAAGTTCACCCTGCCCTGATCATCTGCAATATTAATGCGCTCCTTATGAAAAATGCGTGAAGAGAGACAAGTGGACACACCCGCAGAGCAGGAAAATAACGGAGAAAGAATAAAAGGGCTCAAGTTATAAAAGAGTAAAATATGTGACACTGATTTTAAATCACGCCAATATTAGCAGAAAAATGTGTATCTGCACAATGAACACAGAGACAAGACGAGCCGTATTGTCCGATTGGCATAAACATGACTGTCATGAAGCGATTCTTTTTACAGAGTCAGTCAAAAAGATTCACAAAACAGCATTGAATGCACTGGTGAGCTTAGCATTACGAATAAAACTTGATCAGCCAGTGAATTAATCAGAGCTAAACACACGACTCCCTCGCTTAACCGCGAGTTAGTTTTGGTTACTTTTGTAGGTAAAAAAAAATGTAAAACATTTTTCTTTGATTAATTCATGTATAGCTAATATATATTAAAAAAAATCGAATTAAATGTTCATTTAAATAACAAAGTAAAATAAAAAAAGACAGAACTGAAACTGTTGAACATTTTCTGAATTTCCTGAATAGTCAAAAAGAGGTTCAGGTAGATCAGGCTTAAATTAAATATTAAAAGTTCATAAGAAGCTTTATTGCCCTTTTATGGCACATACACACCTTGCCCTGCAGACAAATTATTCTTCATCTTTTTGTATCTCAAGTACAAGCTTGACTAAATTAGGATAATTTATGAATCAGGATCTCTAATTAGAGGATGCTAGAATTATCAGAATGCAAGGACAGCTTTAAAAACACCACATCAATGCATGCGCCTTTGACTCAGCAGGTCTTCACAATAAGGCCTGTGGGCCCGGGCCAATGTGTGCCAGTGAGCACAGCTGACAAAACAGTTTGTACATACAATTTTTACAGTTTAATATTTACAAAATACATGTCATATATTAAAAAAACAAACTATATAAACATATATATATAATACAATTTTATGTTTTATGTATTTCAAAAATAAAGAATGCTGTTTAATGTATACTATTAAATATAATTTAAATATAGATTTTAGATATATAAATTAGGAATTATATAGTCAATCTGTTACTTTCACTTTCAAGTATTAAAATATATATATATATATATATATATATATATTATTATTTTTTATAAAACAAATTTTATATTTTTAAGTAAAATACATTAAAGGTATTCATAATTATATATAGAATATATACATTTAGATACAAGTAAAATATATTTAAATGTAATTAATAATTATTTTCCTTACTCTACATTTGCATACATCTACATGTATTATTTTAAATTAAATTAAATTCCCCATAAAAAATACATTTATTTATAATTATATATAATGACACAGTATGCACTGCATCAATGTCTAATTCACCAGACTAACACTAACATCCATCCATGCATAATCCTTCCTCTGATTCATCTGCTGCATCAAACACAACATTACTATGATTTAACACACTGCTGCCTAATCCTGAGTGTCTCTTATAACCGCAGCAGCTTCGTTGCAGCGCTGGGCGGGACGCGCTGGGACTTCAAGGACCCAGTCGCGCTTCAAACGAGCATCATTAACGCCCCCTGCGCTGTATCTGAAGGCACGCGTGACACCGCACCAGCACAGATGGAGGCTTTTACACTAAACACAGCCACAGATAGCTCAGTGTGACCCAACCGAGGCCTGGATAACCCATCCGCCCAGAGCGCATTAAACGCCGCTTACCTGTAACGCCTTTGGGAAGTTGCGCCCAATCTGGTACTTTCATTCAGTCCGCGCGCACGTTCAGCCCAGGAGCACGCACTGAACTGTAGTTCAGGGTAGTTGCAGTGAGGAGCGTGTGTCTTCAGTAGCCGCGCAGATAACAGCAGCAGAGTGATTGCCGTCACGCGCCGAGCTCAACCACTTCAGCCGATCCGCTTCTGATTGAGGTCTACGGCAGGACTGTGACGCGCACTATATGGCAGGAAACCACCGCTGCTGTGCGCGCGTCACGTTTCAATGAGGAGCACAATATGGCAGTCACTAAAAAAGATAAGCTAGTGGTCCTCAAAGATTTTGGGAAATAATAATAATAATTATATAATTTGTGTAATTAATGTATAATATATAAGCAACATTTCTGCTAAATAGTTCATTGATTCTTGAAAAAGGTGCTGAAAACCTTTTTTTTTATTATTTGTACATTTGACCAACTTTACGTTTTTTTCATTCATTGTTGAGAAATGTATTAATAAATTAATTCGTTATATTTTAATTAGATAATTAATGTTGAATACTGTAAATGTCCCATTTGTAAGTAGGCTAAGTAGGCTTATCCAAATTTTGTTCCATGCCATTAATAATATTGTTTCTTTATCTGCAACACACACAGTCATATTGCATATCATTTAATTTAATTTTCCATTTTGGCACATATTTTGCATATATATTTCTAAAATGAAATTGTTCATCTGATTTTCATTTAAAAAATGTAATTTAATCGATTTATTTAAAATTGGCAGAAAATACCTTACGTAATGTTGACCCTTAACTCGATTAATGCTATAGCATTGAGAATTGAGAGACATAATAAATCAATTTAAAACTGAATTCACTCAAGAGGCAGAATCTTTCTATCCCTTTATGAGCAAATGCTTCTCTCTAGTGGTCAAAAGTCGTATTACATCACAGCACCGGAAGCGCGCTTGTCATACTCTTTGGACATAACGTGACATAATGTGATTGTGAATTGTGTTTTGGCCTTTATTGCACAAATGTCAAACTTACCATGGAATTTAAATCGGATTCAGAAAATTTACCAAAAAGGTAAACTGTCCTTCTCATGAAAACTAGGCATATCTAATGAAGAAATTATCTAATGAAGAAAACAGTAAATATTGTGTCAGAGCTTTTTAAAATTAAACTTTAGTGATCGATACACTAAATATAGTCAGCGATTTACATTTGAATGGGGACACAACGGGTGGTATTTAACAACTACTGTTATTAAAATGGGAAAATTGGAAAACACATCTGAAAAGCATGTGCTGTTATTGAATCATAATCATAAACAAGCAAAGAAAACATTAAGAAGAACATTTCCCACAGTAGAAGCTTATACTGCAAGCTACAGAGCAACAATAACAAATAGTTGGCTACATTTCATAAACAACTACAAATAAACCGCAATTGTGAAAGGTTTAGTTGAAAAGTGTACTTGTTTTGATATTATTAGTTGTGTCTAAAGAGTGCAAATATTTTTGGGGCCACTGTAGATCTCAGTGAATTGAAATTGCTCATCCTGTGTTTTAAACCTCACAGAGAGACACTGAATTAGTATACAGCACAAATCCAGCATAGATGGGTTCAGTGAATGTGGTGTTGAATGTGTATAAATGTCTGAGAGTGTTTGTGTCAGAGATGCTGTAGAAGGACAGAATCCCGGCCGGTTCGTCCACATACACTCCTACTTTGTTTAGGGGAGGTGCTGGGGGAGGAATGTGTGCTCCTACATTATCATGCCAGGCAATCAGTTTCTCCCCGAAGCAGCTCAGAATCCAAGATTTGTCATTGGCTCCGAACCTGCTTTCACAACCTTCTCCTTTCCTGCCGATTCCTTCATATGACACGACCATATCACCCAACCCGCTCCACTCAGCCTCCCAGTAACAGCGTCCAGACAGACGCTCTTTACACAGAACCTGCGGAAGGCCATCAAATCTCTCTGGGTCATCTGGATATATCATTGGATCTGGATTACGCACCAACTTTTTGTTGCCGTCTGCAACAGACAGGAGATTGTGTACTGTGTTTGGGTCCAGTGTCAGATCACAGAAATCTGCACAAAAAGAAAAGAGAACACAATCAAGACCACAAAATATGTTCAAGAATCACATTGGTCTTGGATCTACTTTTTGGTTCTACATAAATATTTTTGACCACATGTACACAGACAACATTTTGTACTTCAGATTTTATTCTGGTCTTCTGTAAAATGTGTACTGTGAAAAAATGTATGTGTAGACCTACATTTTAGGAGTTCTTCTCTACTCATAATCTCTCCGCTGTGTTCCATGTTCCACACTGTCGAAGAAAAAGAAAAGCATAATGTGTCATGTTCTATTTATTGGACTCAACACCACCACCACCAAAAAAAAAATACTAATAAAGCGATAGTTCACCCAGAAATGAAAATCCTGTCATTAATTACTCTCCTTCATGTCGTTCCAAACCTGTAAGACCTTCGTTCATCTTCGACGTGCGTGCAGGAGAGTACCATGCATGCGTCGTGATACTCTCGTGAACACGCGTCGACTGACACGGAGCAGAAGAAATTGTTTAATAAAGTCATTTTTGTTTTCTTTGCACACAAAAAGTATTATCGTAGCTTCATACAATTTAGGATGAACCATTGATGTCACATGGACTGTTTTAACAATATCCGTACTACCTTTCTGGGCCTTGAACGCTCCTCCAGGAGCTGAGTCTGACACCCCTATCCTGGACGATTGGTCCAATCTTCACCTTATTTCACTTAGATCATCATGAGACCGTCCTGGCCAGCGGTTTTTGATGTCTCAGTCTGTTTTCTTGTAACTCATCATCAAAGTTGATTATAAGGCAAAGCCTATATGCTATTCTGTACTTTTAAAATACTTTCACTTTCTTACAGTACTAATACAATAAAACCTTTGATAATCTGTTTAATATCGGAAAACATTCGCCATGTAAATATGATGGCAATCTCTGTTAATGTTGTTGGGTTATTCATACTGGGTTATTCAATATTACCTTATTAATTTCCATATTGTAATTTTTTATTAAGTCAGTGCTATTGGTCAGTCTTTATGTCTGTCTGTGGATTTAACAACTATTTAACCAACGGAAAGTCTTAAAAAGGCCTTGTGACGGAACATTGTTAACTCCATTGGATCCTCAAACTGCAAAACCTCATAGCTCCACCCCACGTCCGGGTCTCCATCTTGCACACGGTTTGGAAATGGCTTGTTTGTTTTGGAAGGGTAAATAAAGAACTGGTTGTTTGAATACGTACATTAATTTCTTTGCTCAAAAAACACAAAAGGCTAATGTTCTAAGTATTTGAGGAGAGAAAAAAAGAGTGCCTTCGTCTAGCGTTTGCCATTTAGTCAAAGAAATACCGCCTTTTTATCTTTTATAACATGAGATTTTGATTTTGGTTAAATGTTATTAATATAATGGCGCATGCCAAATATGATGACAGTGTTTAATTATTCAGAAACTATAGGGTTTTTCACATTTCCTGAAAAGTATAGCATTTAAGGTTTCCATTCAACAGCGATAAGATATATGATTTCAAAATTACCTCTGCTTCTCTTGTTGGCAGCTTCTTAGAAAACAGCTTCGGTCCTTAATCCTGAAGTTATTGTTAGTCCGGTCCAGTTCCTTTAGACTGGAGTTTGAAGATTGTAGAGCTGAAACAACACAAATCAGTGAACTTACAGGCGGACTGTCTAAATATACAACACTGAAAGATTACGTAATTGATCTGTAAGTATATGCCACACCCATTGGTTACTGATGCTTTACAAAACATTGCTTTAGAATCGAGCAGAGCTTTCAGTGAGCAGTGCAACTTTCAGTAAAATGTGCTCATAATGTGGAACAGATATATTGGATATTATTCTTACTTGGGCTAAAATCTGCTGTAACATGACTGAAAACTGAGACCTAAAGACAGAGCAAACAGTTTTATGATCATAGGCAAATAACTAGTATCTTTGAACATATGCTATTTCTCTCTGTGGTGTTTGCAAAAAATTTAATGAAAATAAATATCAAACGTATATCACCATTTCTCCTCAATTTGATGACTATTTTAAAATGACCTCAGCCTTTCCAGTTTGGACACAATGAGTCCAAAGATCAGAGTTTGATGAATGACTGACCTTTATCATAGCTCCACACCCCTAAGACACATACTTTACAGAACTTTGAATACGAATCAAGCTGAGCTTCCAGTGAGCAGTGTGACTTTCAGTCAGACGGGTTTATTATTGAATCAGAATTTACTAATCTTCATCCATGTGTAATTCGCACTGGATTTGTGTGCATTTTGAGACTTTTCTGGCAGCCTCTACTCTTTAGCCAAACAGATGCCAGCGTATTGACATGTCTTCACTTTACTTCCTTCTGTTGAATGAGCGCTGTGCTACGTCCGAACTGACTGCATTGTATTTTATGTATAATCTTTTTCTATTTAACTGTTTTAAATCTCATTTTAAATCAATTTCTATATCATTTTAAAACTCCTTGTTTTATTATTTTTAACTTCTTGTTTTTATTGCTGTGAATGATTATTTCACATTCTTTTATGTAAAGCACTTTGAATTACCAAGGTGTATGAAATGTGCTATACAAATAAACTTGCCTTGCCTTGCCTTGCCTTCTGCTGTAGAGAAGTGAAGCCAAAATGTCACAAGTTTCCAGCTATGGAAGGTGGACAGGGCCAAAACTCTTTAAACTGAACATGTGGAATTTTCCTGTGTCAGCACACACTGTTTATCCGCAATAACACAGCAATTTTGAGAGCTTTTCTTTGTGTGTGTGTGTGTGTGTGTGTGTGTGTGTGTGTGTGTGTGTGTGTGTGTGTGTGTGTGTGTGTGTGTGTGTGTGTGTGTGTATAAATGCACATTCTGGCCCTGTTAATGTGTCAGTTGTTGCCACATTTCTTTATTATATGTAAAGACGCCCAGTTTTACCATATTCGGATGACAAATTAACACGTGTCTCTACATTTTGGCCATGTTTGAACATGTAATACTTGGATTATAAAGCAGATTTATCATTAGATTTAACCACATATTAATTCTTTCTTTAGTTTATTGAGATATTGCTACACCGATGTCTACTGTGCTAGAGTAAATTACTTTAGCAATGTGAACTAAGACTTTTCCAGCTGAGAAAGAAGGTTGAACTAACTAACTAAAAAGGACATGGCATAAGACTGGCATCACACTTAACGTACCGATGCTTTATCCCTCATGAACAAATATAATGTCTGATGTTTGCATACCAGTATACCATTACAACGTCTTTCATGAATAAACATGATGTCTGATGGTAAATACCAACATACCATCACGTTAAATGCAGCAATTTCATTGGCCGATGTGCATGTTGTAGCGTTAATGAGGACAAACTGTGGATGTTGACTCGCTCAGATTTCACTCATCCCATTCAAAGACCTTGGCCCCATCCCCCTTCCATAGGACGCTGCTGATGAACAAATTTGAAGCAAGAGTCTGTGCAAACTGTGAGGTGAAGCTGCAGTTTCCATTGTTTTATAGCATCAAATAACTAACTAAATCCATACTTATAATAACAATCAACACTTGAACACTTAAGAGTGATAAGAACTACCTAAAATAAACTATTTTTGTGAGGGAAAAGCCAAAGTGTAATTTGGCTTTTCAGTTTGGCTCACATTCTATTCGTTTACATAGAGACGGTGAGGTTTATGATATTTACTGCAGCCGGCCAAATAATTGTTTTGGTTTGACTTTTCTCTTTTAGAAAATATGGGGTTGTGGTGGTAGATAGATAGATATTTTTGTATAATATTTATATCATACAGTATTTTTACACTTTGGTATCTACTCTGGATAGATAGATAGATAGATAGAAAGATAGATAGATAGATAGATAGATAGATAGATAGATAGATAGATAGATAGATAGATAGATAGATAGATAGATAGATAGATAGATAGATAGATCTGACTACATCTATATATCTACATCTAGTGTTTGACCAAGCTTGTTTTGCAGCAGGGCTTGCACACCGCCTCATACCCCACTCATCACTGAGGCACCATCATAGCACTGACTAACTATGTTGTCAGCACTGTAGCTAGCAGCAGAGAGGTGGCTCAGTATTTGATTGGAAATGTATTCAGCATCTAGTTGATGCAAGTCAAGCAACCCAATCAAATGCTCCTCTGGCAAGGAATTGCATACAAACCTAATCATTACAGACACATTTTCCGCATTACACTTGTCTCGTGTCCCGTCACTTTTAAGGCAAAACCCTGCTGAGTCAGCATTTGTGTATCTGTGCTTAATCTCTGAAAGCACCATATCAGCCAGTGTTTCAATTATTTCGTTCTGGATGTCCTTGGAAGTATACTTTGCATGTTTTGGTATGCCCTTTACTATATCAGCCAGAAATGGATCCTTTTCTAAAGTGTATTCAAACAAATTAAGAAAGAGGCCTGCAGATGTATCATTGTTTGATGTGGTTTCTGTTGTTCCACGCAGCCCTTGTTCATTAATACAGAGAAATTGAACTACACCTCCAATGCTTTTCACATAATACCTGTTCTTTTCCAGCTGCGTTTTGCTCACTAGCATGCAGTCTATAGTTTCCCCAGACGCCTCCCTACATTTTAATTCGGACCATGTTGCCATAGCCTGGACATGACATTGGCTGGATGCATGCTTCTGCAAACCCCTGTCGCGTTCCAGTGCTGCTTTCCAATTGGTGTAACCACGCGAGGTAAAAACGACATCTCTCTCGTTAGCCACACCGAACTTGCGACAGGGGAAACAGAAGCATGCGTCCCGCGACACTGTATTCCAGCCACGGTCACGAGCGGTACCATCCAGCTTTAAATGCCCGCGATATGGACCCAAATGTACGTTTAGGGTAGCTATTTAATATTGGCTGAGATGGTGTATTTGAATTTAGGTCCAGTGTTTCGCTTCCACAAGCAGCGTGATTTTGGGGGACTGAGGTGGAAGGAGTCGGACGTGTTTCTGAAGCGGGAGCTGGGGAAGTTGGAGTTTGTGAAGCAACGGCAGCCACACCATGGTCACTGCTGCTGTAGCCACTAGGCTTCTTTATAGGCACCAAAAATCTATGCATTGCATTTACACGCAAATACTATGACTTTTTAACGCTCTTTGTCGCTTGCAAGACTGTCAGCGTCTGCTTCTCCGTGACTGTCACTGAAGCCGCCCGCTTCGTGAGTGTTAACCGCGCCGTTGCTTTCAGCCAATCAAAATACTGCAATTTTACTGGTGTTATTTTGTGATTGGTCGGGGCATTCTACAGCCCTTACTCGAACTTCTCAACACTGAGTCCGCCTCAGATTGCTTTTAATCAATACACAAATGGTAAAAATGAGTCACGCTGTCTTTAACTACATTCTGATTGGGTGGGCAAGACAGACGTTTTGGTGGGCTTAGCCCACCCCTGCCCATGCCTAGAGCCGGCCCTGATTCGATGTGGGGGGTGAAAAGATTTCGGGTTCGGGCTCTAAATTTAACTGTGCCCCTCGGGTCAGACGATCTCGGGTTCGGGCTTCAGTTTAAACCCCGTGCAGACCATGTAGGCTACTGCGCGTCTGAATGTCTCGCCCCTCAGCTCGGATGTGCTCCACTTGTATTGTAAACAATGGCGTAAATGATAATAAAAAAATGCTGTCCATCCTTTACTAAACCACATTTGTACTTTGTTAGTGGCCAAGCACTGAAGGTGCAAAAGCACTTTGTAACGGACGAGCATTACAACAGAGGCTGCGTCCGAAAACTTAGAAAGCTGACTTGCTATCTTGCCATAACGACTTTGCAGGCAGCGTTTTTGCACGAAGGCACCTCGTGAAACTGATTTCGGACAGGCTTCTGAGCAGGCCCGAATTAAGAATTATTTAAATTCATTTACATTAACATTTTCTTAGATTACATCAAATGTAATGTCAGCAAAACATATTTTTTCAAAAGATCTTGTTTCAAATGTTATGAAATTAGTCAACTTATTAATTGGGGTTGTGTTAATGAACCATGTGTTTTTATAATTTACTAAAAAGACATTTGTTTGGAGTGCATGAGCTCAAAATGTTTATTGGTTTATACATTCTAAAAACACAACTGAATTTTCAGCTGAAACGTAATGTTCAAACGGTGGAAAAGCAAATAAAAGAAAAGATTCGAATAGTTATTTACCTGCTTGCTTCTGCTTTGCGAAAAAGGTAGGCACTAGTGCCAAAAAATATCATACTATATTCCGACCACTAGATGGCGGCCCAGCTCTATTAAATGACATTGTTTAGTGATCACCGAATAAATAACACCACTGTACGTTTTTGTAGCACAGTTGATGTGCACCTACAGCCCAACAGGTGCTGCTCTCAGTCTGAATGTGCGATATTCTTATTAATATTACATGCATTCGAGATTCTGATTCCCTTGCCCTGTGTCACTAGAATCAATTATAAACTGAAGGGATTGATTGATAACTTTCCGCGTGACTTATCACTTCCCACAGAGCTCCAGTGTGGCGTGACTCAGAGTTCAATGTCATGAGCAATAACTCTACATGCATATCAATAATGCACGCGTCCTGTGAGTCATATAGACTACAGCACACGTGCATGTTTCTGGTCTTGACATGAGCTACTTTGAAGGACAAAACTGCTGATAGAAGACCCAGAAGGTAGCCAACTAAGTAAATAAATAAATACATAGATATTAAATACATTCATATATAGAAACATTAAACAGTATCACCTTTTGTGTTCCACAGAAAGGGCTGTCTATACCAGCTTGCAGTTATTGACAGATGAGGTCATGTGCTCACACACACACACACACACACACACACACACACACTCACACACACACACAGACACACCCACCCACACACACACACACACACACACACAGAGAGAGAGATACACACACACACACACACGTCTCGTTTGCTCTTGTTCTTTGAAGAAGTCATCTGTGATCAAGTAGACTGTCATTTTCTCAGTCTTCAAGGAAGAATCGATACTGATCTTGGATAAGAATCAAGGCCAGCACTGACTCATGCAGCAGTGAGATGTTTGTGGTCATCAGGTGTCAAAGGTGAGGAGGCTCTGATGAGAATCGACGGATGAGTGAAATAAATGAAAAAGAGTCGGGTCAGAATAAAATCAAGCACAAATACAGTGAGTTTCCAAAGCAGGACCCGTTTGTCTGAAATTGCCATTTGTCAATGGATAACTGTTCAGTTAAAATGTTCTCAATTAAAATATTCTTATTATAGAGTGCATTTTATTTGACAAAAATGGTATGATCCTGTTGAGTCAGGAATATTTTGTTCTGTTTTATAAATTTTGAATGCATTTATCTGGTTTATTTTGTCATAATAAGCTAATTAAAACATGTACAGGTTTCAACCGTTATAAATAATAATTTTTGAATAAGGAAAGTTAATTATATTTTAAGCACCATTAAGACTTTTTGCATTATGACATTGTTTTCATAATAATTAAGCAAGTTCTACTTATATAACTAAATTAATTTACATAATGAGTCTGGATGCTTTACTTTTTAAAGTTTTTAAAGAGTTTTTAAAATAAGTGCCATTATTTTCAGTAGTGATTGTCTTTGTAATATCGTAATACTGTATTTTTTATTTAAATGTACATAAAGACAGCGCAACAAATATTATGATTTATAAATATTTTAGAGTTTAAGAAATATTCAACAGTGATGCGTAAAATTTATCAATAAAGTTGCTAAATGGCTATTACCATTACAAATCATTTATATTCAAATAAACACTGTTCTTATGAACTCTCTATTCATCAAAAAAAACCTAATATATATATATATATATATATATATACAGTGCTCAGCGTAAATGAGTACACCCTTTTGAAAAGTAAAAATGTAAACAATATCTCAATGAACACAAAAACATTTTCCAAAATGTTGACAAGACTAAGTTTAATATAACATCGGTTTAACTTATAACATGAAAGTAAGGTTAATAATATAACTTAGATTACACATTTTTCAGTTTTACACAAATTAGGGTGATGCAAAAATGAGTACACCCCACAACAAAAACTACTAAATCTAGTACTTTGTATGGCCTCCATGATTTTTAATGACAGCACCAAGTCAGCGACATTTTGCCAGATCTATCTTTTTCCATTCTTCAAGAATGACCTCTTTTAGAGATTGGATGCTGGATGGAGAGTGATGCTCAACTTGTCTCTTCAGAATTCCCCATAGGTGTTCGATTGGGTTCAGATCAGGAGACATACTTGACCACTGAATCACTTTTCACCCTGTTCTTCTTCAGAAATCCAACAGTGGCCTTAGATGTGTGTTTAGGATCATTGTCATGTTGGAAAAGTGCACGACGACCAAGGGCACGGAGTGATGGTAGCATCTTCTCTTTCAGCATAGAGCAGTACATTTGAGAATTCATGATGCCATCAATGAAATGCAGCTCCCCGACACCAGCAGCACTCATGCAGCCCCACATAAGGACACTGCCACCCCCATGTTTTACTGTAGGCACCATGCATTTTTCTTTGTATTTTGCAGTTCCATCTTTTTTAAATGTTTGTACCACTTTTGCTACAGTATTCTGACTGATAAGTAAAGCTTTGCTGATCTTCTTGTAGCCTTCACCTTTCTTGTGTAAATAAATTATTTTCTTTCTCAGGTCTTGTGACATTTCTCTTCCATGTGATGCCATTGCTGACAGCATGAAATGGGAAGGGGTTTTCTTTAAGTAACACCCTTTTATAGTCAACTGTCACCTGTGTAATGAATAATCAGACTCACCTGTGGTTGAATCCTTGTTAAATTAGACATTTGTAGTCTAAAATTTAGCTTTGCTCCAGAGACTTTCAGTGGGGTGTACTCATTTTTGCATCACCCTAATTTGAGTAAAACTGAAAATGTTGTTCTCTAAGTTATATTATTAACCTTACTTTCATGTTATAAGTTAAACAGATGTTATATAAAACTTAGTCTTGTCAACATTTTGGAAAATGTTTTTGTGTTCATTGAGATATTGTTTAAATGTTACTTTTCAAAGGGGGGTGTACTCATTTACGCTGAGCACTGTATATATATTATAGTATATTAGGATGATTTCTGAAGGATCATGTGACAGGAGTAATGATGCTGTAAATCCAGCTTTGCATCACTGCAACAAAATACATTCTAAAATATACATCAAAAGTTAATCAGTTATTGTAATTATATTTCAAAATATTTCTTATGTTACTGTATTTTTTATTTAAAAAATGCAGCCTTGGTGAAATTTTCCTTTTGAAATATCTTACCAACCCCAAAACATTGAACTGTAGTGTATGTTTTTCCAAATAAATACGATGTTGTTTTTTCATAAGATTCAGTCAGGTTTTTTTTTACGCTCAAAACTAACAGACATCGACTAAAAGCCCCCAAATTTGTATACAGATTTAAGTAGACTTTTTAATAGATTTAATGACATCACAAAAATAACATTTTGTTGAAGCACATGGTTTTCGGTGACAAAAGTGTAAAATACCCAGTACAGTCTGTGCTGCTGTATCAGACTGCACACTGATCTATGGAGGGCTCAGAGGTGAGTAATGGCAGTTTGTGTATGTGTTTGTGATTAACGATGAAGCAAACGGGTCACTTCCGGTGTGCTACGTAATGGGACAGATGGGTGACAATGACAAATCCCAATCTACGGATCCAAACAAACACATTCACACAAAACTAAAGGTGTTCCTCTATCTACTTTCGGTCTAGCAACGGTGTGGCGAGACTGGGCGTAGTTTTCAGACACACTGTTGCTTCACACATTAGCAAGATGTCCCTGATGAACTGGAAAAACAGCAGGAGAAGCTAACAAGGTGTTTTTTTAGAACATGAATGTGCTGACTGCTGTCTCGGTTTGTGACGTCAGAGATGACACCTCCATTCAAGTGTGAGGCTGGTTTGTGCGCTGAATGCATAAAGCTCACAGATAGGCCTGCATTTCCTGTCCTTCGTATTTATCTGTGCATATGATGTTTGGTGAACATGACGTGTGGTGTTTGTGCAAAAATAACCCTTTTCTAGGATTCGATATCAGCACAGATGCCATCCGTTGATGGACAGACAAGGATGGTCGATCAAAATGAGAAATCTTATACAATGCAAACTCAAAAAGTGATATGTGTTTGTTTTGGTAAAAACATTGATGCCAATGTTGTTGATTTTCTTAAAAATTTGAATTTAGTGACTCGTGTAACCATCACGCAAAAGTTAGAAAATGACCTTACTCTGTCATGGGATTCACATGAAAACAAAATAGCTTCCTGTTGTTGGTTTCAGCAGACTTTTAGTTTTCAATTTTTCTATTTCAAATATGTGACCTGGATCACAAAAGCAGTCATAAGGATACATTTTTTGAAATACATGATATGAAAGCTGAATAAATAAGCATTCCATCGATGTATGGTTTGTTATGATAGGACAAAATTAGTCTGAGATGCAACTATTTGAATATGGGGAATCTGAGGGTGCAACAAAATCTAAATATTGAGAAAATTATCTTTAAAGTTGTCCAAATGAAGTTCTTAGCAATGCATATTAATGATAAACAAATTTAGTTTTGATATATACAAGTTAGGACATTTACTAAATATCTTCATGGAACATGATCTGTATTTAATATCCTAATGATTTTTGGCCTAAAAGAAAAATGTATAATTTTGACTCATACAGTGTATTGTTGGCTTTTGCTACAAATATACCCGTACTACGTATGACTGCTTTTGTGCTCCAATGTCCCATATCATTATTTAATGAATCTATAATTTTTCATAACAATTGTTTATATTTATAATATTTTTTTATTTAAATATATTTCAGGTGTTGTATTTTTGTTTTATAGTATATTCTTTTTAAATGTATATATAATTTTAGAATTAATTTATGATATTGTATAGAGTTAATGCTTATATTTATGTTTTTGTTTGCATTTATATGAATAGATCCTACTTAAATTATATTTTATAGTACATTCATGTTATGTTTATAATTGTATAAATAATTTTGTGTATTAAATAAATTAAATGCACACAGACTGAAGTAGTTTAAGTCTTTGGTTCTTTTAATTGTGATGATTTTGGCTCACATTTAACAAAAACCCACCAATTCATTTTCTCAACAAATTATAATATGGTGACATGCTAATTAGATAATCAACTCAAAACAGCTGCAAAAGTTTCCTGAGCCTTCAAAATGGTCTCTCTGTTTGGGTCACTAGGTTACACAATCATGGGGAAGACTGCTGATCTGACAGTTGTCCAGAAGTCAATCATTGACACCCTTCACAAGGAGGGTAAGCCACAAACATTAATTGCCAAAGAAGCTGGCTGTTCACAGAGTGCTGTATCCAAGCATATTAACAGAAAGTTGAGTGGAAGGAAAAAGTGTGGAAGAAAAAGATGCACAATCAACCGTGAGAACCGCAGCCTTATGAGGATTGTCAAGCAAAATAGATTCAAGAATTTGGGTGAACTTCACAAGGAATGTACTGAGTCAGGGGTCAAGTCATCAAGAGCCACCACACACAGATGTGGAGAAGAAGAATAAGAACTGGACTGTTGCTCAGTGGTCCAAAGTCCTCTTTTCAGATGAGAGCAAGTTTTGTATTTCATTTGGAAACCAAGGTCCTAGAGTCTGGAGGAAGGATGGAGAAGCTCATAGCCCAAGTTGCTTGAAGTCCAGTGTTAAGTTTCCACCGTCTGTGATTATTTGGGGTGCAATGTCATCTGCTGGTGTTGGTCCATTGTGTTTTTTTGAAAACCAACCTCACTGCACCCGTTTACCAAGACATTTTGGAGCACTTCATGCTTCCTTCTGCTGACCAGCTTTTTAAAGATGCTGATTTCATTTTCCAGCAGGATTTGGCACCTGCCCACACTTCCAAAAGCACCAAAAGTTGGTTAAATGACCATGGTGTTGGTGTGCTTGACTGGCCAGAAAACTCACCAGACCTGAACTCCAGAGAGAATCTATGGGGTATTGTCAAGAGGAAAATGAGAAACAAGAGACCAAAACATGCAGATGAGCTGAAGGCCACTGTCAAAGAAACCTGGGCTTCCATACCACCTCAGCAGTGCCACAAACTGATCACCTCCATGCCACACCAAATTGATTCAGTAATTAAAGCAAAAGGAGCCCCTACCAAGTATTGAGCACATATACAGTAAATTAACATACTTTCCAGAAGGCCAACAATTCACAAAAAAAAAAAATTGTATTGGTCTAATGAAATATTCTAATTTGTTGAGATGAATTGGTGGGTTTTTGTTAAATGTGAGCCAAAATCATCACAATTAAAAGAACCGAAGACTCAAACTACTTCAGTCTGTGAGCATTGAATTTATTTAATACACAAGTTTCACAATTTGAGTTGAATTATTGAAATAAATTAACCTTTCCACGATTCTAATTCTAATTTATTGAGATGCACCTGTATACACATAAAACCCGCTTTCTAGAAGATTACATTTAAATGGAAATTGAAGTGTGTGTGAAGATGACAACAGGAGAATTGATTTGACAACAGCAATTACGCAGGCCTTAAACGACAACACACACACACACACACACACACACACACACACACACACACACACACACACACACAATCACTGATCCAAAACTGCTTTGCTGTCAAAGCTAGGCTAGTAAAGCTAGTCTGTTTATATTCACGACGCACACAAGTCATATCTACTGCATTTAAGTCTCAATTCTCAATTGATTATGTGGAGTCTGGCTTTAGCATGTTGCTAAGATAACAGCATAATGATACGTTTAAAAATACATAGCACACACACTTATTGTGTAAATATGTTAGTTTCTAGTTAGAACAAACTATTTTACTTCTCAGAGTCGGAACGTAATTAAATGTGAGTAAATATCTAATAAAAATTTGTCATCCAGCATTTTTCTACATTACGTCAGTTCACTGAATCATCATATTACGTGCTAATTTCTGGAGACTCGATTTAAATAGTCGGAGAAGACGCACACTGACTCGCTCTGCACTTCCTGCTGGCCGAACTGAGGGGAAAATTAGCAAAATGAGAAAAAAAACAAAGAAAGAAAACTCCATTCTTACACAGAAATTTGCATGATTTATGCAAAACACCCCCTTTACATTGAGTTTCACCTAGCGTCAGGCCGTTACGCCCGGTTATTTTGCATATATTCTGAATAAAGCAAGGGATGGATGATGTATAAAAATCTGACTTTTTAAAATGTTTTATTTATTTTACTTTTGATGATGATCAATGTTTTTTTATATAACAAGACATCATTTAAAACAGTAAATGACGAGAGTATCCTTCATTCATTTGTGAACTTTTTTTGTAAAGACATCGGGTGGTGCCCGTACCTCTGACTGGGTTTGAAGTTTGACAGCTCATACTGATTCCCTGAAGCATTTCAGATGTGTGTGAGTGTGTGTGTTGGCAGTATCATAACACAGGCTGTTGTGAGAGATGAGCTCGATGAGTCTGTATCCTGTTGGACTGTAAAGACGTGAATCACATTTACTCAGCGCACTGATGTGAGCTCCACATCAAACGTTGTATTTTCTTTTATGCATCATCTGTCATACATAATAGCCAAACTGACTGGCTTAAAAAAAATATTTATATTTAAAAAACAAGTATCTTACATCCAGTCAGCTTCTGCATTCAAAGCATATATTATATAAGTTAATGTTCCCTGAGAAACAAACCCGATCTTGCTATTGCTAACACCATCTGCTAGAAGTTGAGCTACAAGAAAGGTAGCAGTCATGCTAAATTGGTAAAGCAGCATTTGAAATAGTTTGCTTCCATATCCAAAATGTTTTCAAATCTATATTGTTTCTTACATACATATGTTATTGTATGTATTTTTGTATGTATTTTTTATTGAGGTTTATATATGATCTGAAAGCTAAATAAATAAGCTTGGACAATATTTGGCCGAAATACAACTATTTGAAAATGGAATCTGAGGGTGCAAAGAAAATATAAATATTGAGAAAAATGCCTTGTCCAAATGTTGTGATATATTTAAAGTAGGAAATGTACTAAATATCTTCGTGGAACATGATCTTTATTTAATTCCTAATAATTTTTGGCATAAAATAAAAAATTATCATTTTGACTCATACAATGTAGCCTATTGTTGGCTATTGCTACAAATATAATGTTACCATACTACTTATGACTGGTTTTATTGTCCAGGGTTACATATAAATACAAATGAATATAATTAAATTTACTATAAAACAATTTAAATAGGGTCTATTCAATAATATACAACACCTAAAGAGTATTAAAATAACCAAAAATATATAGAAACAATAAATACAAAGACCTGTTAAATAGCAGTTATTTGCAAAAATAAAGAAAACAAATTACGCATGTTTTTGCCAGTGTTCTGTATTTACTTATCCATTGTGTATATTGTCCCTTATTATGTACCTCCTCATTGCAGACACATCAGGGCCCTTTGTGACATCAATATACGGGTTGGTCCTGATGTAGATTGTTCCATTTCAATATTCCAATTAGAATACTGCCTTAGAAGTCCGCTGCCTAGGTAGGAAGCAGACAGCACAAGCAGCTCACTGGGTTTCAGAGTCACTCATACAGTACAATGTGTTCGGACACATAAATACTGTATGGGAGGAGAAGCCACACACAATGGGTCAGAGTCCTTTGTAAGCTCAGTGTAATAACAATGGACAGACATCAAAATTAATCACCACGGCCTCCTTCTAAACATATCAGTCTGCTGTGTGTCAGCAACAAAAATACATTTTGGGAGAAAGATTAACTTAATGCCACTTTTATGAACAGTGATAGCAATTCACAATGCAATAATATGTATGCTAACTGCTAAGCTAACCATTGCACTTTATTTTTGTTTTACTTGCACTACACTGAGTTATTTTAGTTTTTCTCCTTGATTTGTCTACTTTCTCTCACATCCGTCTTTTCCATTTTTCTATTTTTGTCTTTATCTGAGCAAATCTGAGTGCTTTGTGTAAACGTGTATGTGTGGAGTCGAGTTGCGTCAGTGTGTGCAGTGATTATTCACTGCAACACCTGTGTGTGGAGGTAGTGAGAGAGCTTTGTGTGTGATTATTCGTGTGTGTGTGTGTGTTTGTGTGTGTGTGCATGTTGTCGGTGGGTAGCGGGCCAATGGGCAGGATGCTGCTGCATAAACAGGCTCCAGAGCCGAGCCGTCTCTCTTGCGTTTCCTTCCCTGGCTGGGGGGCGTTGACGGGGGATACATGGCGTAAAACACACCCCTGGCTGTTAGAGCCTCTATGACCAGCTGGAGATTAGCATCACATGGTCATTATTAGTAGTGATTGATAGGACAAGCACCACTATTACTATAGACCTTAGTCAGGCTGGAGGCCATATTGAACTTCATGCGGATGCAAACGAGGCTCTACATTGCCATGCACTGTATGAAGGTCCTAGATCACATAGGCCTACTTTTCAACACATAACTTTCAAAACTGTTTTTGTAAAATTTTTGTCTATTGAATGTGTTTTTTCAGAAAGATGCTTTGTCAGTTGAACAATTGACCTATTGGTAAGCTCTGCCCCCCTTAGTTACTGTTTCTTCCTCCGACAAACAAAAGGAGTTGTTCACTGTCTTACAATGAGAGCTGCAGAGTGAAAACCTTGTCCCACAATGTTTTTGCACAATTTTGGACACAGAAGGCCACCAAATTGGAATTAAATATTCCATGGAGGGATTTATAAAATATTTAAAAATAAATACTGGTGGGTAACTCAAAGCGAGGGTTTACAGATCACAATGCAAGTGGGAGAAGTCTCACATTACGGTCGTCATCACGATCGCGGATGACAACCTGCAGGATCAACACTTCATGTATCGCAGGGTACGATTAAATTAATGTACATTTAACCAGTTTAATATGGAGAGGCACTTACATGTAGACCCTCGTTTATGTGTTTTTTACCTACACTGTACAAGACGCGAGAACAGTCTGCTATTTAGGTTTTTACATTAGCATGGACTCACTAACTGTAACGTTAGCTAGTTTTAGCCAAAGATACCTTGCTAAAGCACAGGGATAACATTAACGTTCAGCAGATGAAAAATTGTAACTTAATGAGTGTATGACAACCAGAAAATTTATGTTTTTGTCTTCTTTTGTATTGAGGTTGAATACTTAGGGATATTTTGCTCTGTTTTGTTTGGATTCAGGAAATGTAATAAAATAAATGATATTGCCCATCCTCTCAGGATACCTGTAATCAGTGTTACAAGTAACGTTACCCCAGGCACATCCTTTATCCATTTTTGAAGCACAAACCCCATAAAACCGATGCGAGCTTCGGATCTTCCAATGTTTCCCTGTGGCGCTGAAACCTTAAGGCCAAAGTATACATCACTTTGTACGTGTACGCGAGGGACAGCGTACAGTGCGCGTGACGCCAATTTTGTCATCAAAATAGTACGCGCGTACTGTGCGTGCACCCCCGGATTTTTGTAACCACGCGTAGTTTGTAAGAGCAGGTCGCACATGCGCATTAAACTCTCTTGCAGTAATTTAATTTAGTTTTAGCACACACAAAAAAGTGTGAAACTTTTAACTTTAATGTGCTATTTTTATTTAATTTGACCCTTGATTTCTAACTAAATGATGTACATTTTAGGTTACCAAAGAATTTTTCTTTTTTTTATAAAATTTCACTTTTTTTTTTTTTATATATTTTTATCAAATAAATACGGCATTGATGAGCATAGGAGAGTCCATTAAAAACAAGGTAAATTATTTATTAGGTTTATGATATAGCCTAATGTAACATACATACTAATATTAAAACAAACTGAAGCATTTAAACTGAGATCTGTAAGATAAATATATATAAAAAAAAACTTGAACATGTGAAATCTTATATAGCTATCTAAACATCGCTATGAAGTGTAGTTTGCACAATACACCTGTGTGTGACTATATCTAAATGTCTCAGAGTTTTGTTACCGTTCTGTGCCATCCTCCGCTATTTCCAGCACTTAATCAAGCCATTCTTCTTTAATACATGAGGACGTTTTATTTCACGCATCACTGCGTTTGCATCGGCTCTCGATTTGAGCTATTTCGTCCGCAACCACTGAAGTATTCGGTTTCTACGGCGACTCATTTGGCGCACATAATAATCTTCCAGTCTTGCTATGACACCTGTAAACCGCATTCACCGGTTCTAACTCTATAGAGACATCAACTCTATAGCGGGTTGCCCGAACACTGCGATTGTTCCATTTTTTTCCATTTCCACTAGAATTCAATCAAATGGCTCCCCAACAAGGTTTTTTGTTGTCCACGGCACATTATTTCTCTGCACGGCCGCGCATGTGTGCAGCTTAGAGGGAACAGTGGGCACAAGATGGAGGGAAAAACAGGACATAGGAATAAAAGACTGATAATTAAGGTGAGCGCTCTGGAGGCCTCAAGGGGCAGAGTTCGGGGACAGAAGGTCTTCAGGGCGGCGCCCGTTCCGGGACCCACAATGGAGCAGGGGACTTGGGCGGCCTGGCAGATCCAGGGAAATAGGAGGCCATTAGGAGCCCTCTCCCCGACCTCTACGGCTGGAGCCATACTACCCCCCCCAAAAAAAATTATTGGGAGAAGTAGAGGCTGGTTCATTTGGGCGCTCAGGAAGAGCAGGCACTTGACGGCGCTGTCGAGGAGCTGGTCCTGACTCCAGCCTGGACACTCCCCAGACAACGGAAAACATCTTCCCTCCAACTTATTCCCGTGGTGTCTGGGAGGTCCAATGGGTGATGATAGTTGGGCCCGAGCCAGAACAGCGAATTGATGGTGGCGTCCTCCAATGCTGTCGCTGCGGCGAGCCCGCAGAATTCGAAGAATGGGAGATTGTGACGGGCTAGGGTGGCGAAACGTGCGGCGGGAGAAAAATGGAAACCAAAAAACCTTCTATAGACGAAAACAAAACGGGAAGGAAGGACGCTGCTTCCTGTCAGTTAGTTCCGTTCTTTTGTCACAAAAGTGTCAGAGCGAAGGAACGAGGAGACAAGGAGTTCTTCAAATAATATCGTTTAATGATAACCTCAGGGAACATGGAGCACAGGTAAGACGAACACTGAATGACAATTATGACCTGACCCAGAGGCAGGGAAGCACAGGGCTCATAAACACTGGGGAAAACCAGATAATTAATGACACATGGCTAGGGACTAATAAACTAATGACGAGAACAGGAAACACCCAATAGGGGTACAAGAGGGAGGGAAACATAGGACATAGGGACAAAATATACTTACAGCAGTTCTTTCACGAACCCCAATTTAGGAAACTTTGACATAATATAATGTTTAATGCACTTCATATTGTTAATAACAACAAATGGAATATGTGATATAATTGTGACAAATCAATTAAATAAGTTGATGAGGCAGGTTAAACAGTGCATGTGCGCATTTACAGTGTGTTCTTTCACTGCATGATTCAGTCGATTAAAATACATTAAGAATGATCGCAAAATTCAAGATATGTTTCATTCCGTTGAATCAATGAATCAACCGTTAAATATTTTGGTTCAGTCGCAATGACTCATTTGTTAACAGTGATGTGCTGCCACCTAATTTCACATTTAAAATCTATTTTCATTTTTTTAAATAATTGTAAATATCATTATTCAATGTTTTATGTTTAAAATGTCCAATAATTATGCATTTGTAACTGCATGTTAAAGCACTCCATGTCCCTCTGAACTGCATTAAACAGTGTGTAAAACTTTTTCTGCAAAGATTAATTTAGTTGATTTTTGTTTCATTTGTTTGGTAACAGCCTAAATGTGTATTATCTTAATTGACTGATTAAATGAAACAATTTGACTCAAAAGAAGAACACTTCTTTAAAAAAGCATTATTAAAGATAAAAATCAATTTAAACTTAAATGAAGAGATTAATTAATCACTGATGTAAACTGACCAGACAGAATATGAAGAATATCATAAACTGCAGCTGTCCACGGTAGTCAGATATCAGCACAACACACTCTGCAAAATATTGTCTAATTATCGTTATCGAAAAAATCCTAAAAATGTTGAGATATCATTTATTTTCTACAACGCACACCCCTATATGTGAATAATACTGCAACTCTTTGACCTGACCTAGTAGGTAACCAATGAATACACCAAAGAATTACCCAGAAACCCCTGACAACCATAGAAACCCCCTAGCATCGTCATGGGAACCACCCGAAAACCCCTTTGAACATCTGAGCAACAACATAGCCACACCCCAGCTGAAGTTGTGCTCTAAAACCCATTTGTTTTCCAAAGATGTGTTTATTTTGAACACAAAATATTTTAATGCTGAATGTTAGCAAGTAGTTTAAAGCAAATTAGCTTACGGCTGCAGTATGATGAACATGTCCTAGCATGTCACAGCTTCGCCACAGGAACAGACAGCTGAGTAAAAGGTTCCCACGTCACACACACACTTGAGCAACAGATGAGAAGACATGTCTGTGGTTCAGTAGCAATGACCCACTCACAGACACACCTCAGTCCCACCCTGCACACCCACTGGATTGGAATGTTTTTTAGTTGTTTTTACGCAGCGCTACAGTTTCATTCTCACTCTTAATGGAAAGTGTGGGTGGATTCCCTGCTTGTAATCACAAGTTTTCTTTTTTTATGAAATCCAAAAAGTGTTGATATGACCAGACGATTGGGGTGAGCAATTAAAATAAATCTTTTGTTTTTGTCGAGTCCTCGAGGTCTGGCATGGACTAGCGCTGTTTACATGCCCTGAGGATGTGGATTGTTTCTGATGCCTGTTCGCGCATAGCAGCCCTTCACTGCCAGTCTAGATCTGCTCAGAGCTGTTCCCATTTCCTGCTGAACAGGAAGAGCCAGCCCACACTGGTCTTTGTCACTCAGAGAGACAGGAAGAGGAAATGGCCCACAGGAAATAGCTCCCCCACTTGCTCCGAATCATCCCACTGTACGCTACAGAAACTTACAAGCACAAACTGTTCTCAGTCAGCAGCCTTATGGTAAAATACAGTGTGACAGGGAATATGTGTGTATGAATGATAATATATACTGTATATACACACACTCACAGAAATGTTATCTAGAAAAATCACACAGAAATTGGGAAGTATTGTTAAATGTACAATTTAAGTAGAAAGACAGACATAATATTTCAATGTATACTATAATGAGATAGTTTTTGTTTTCAAAATGATTTCGTACTATAAAAAATATTTTTTACAGTGTATGGAACGTTCTTTCATTTTAAACTAGTGCTGTCGGTTAATCGCATCCAATTTCTAAAATTTGTGTTCATTTTTAATGAATTATATGCAGTAGGCTAATAAATAACATGTAAACTAGAGCTGCACGATTCTGGATAAATTGAGAATCAGTTTTTTTATAAATTGGAAATCACGATTCTCTCACAAAATAACGTAATTTTCTGAGTGGTTCTGACAAAATGTTCATTGTTTGAGTCTTTAAAAAAAAATATATATATATATTCATTTGAACAAAATAAAATAAAGTAAATAAATGAAGGAGTCAGTGTCTCACTTCATATAGACTCCTGAATGAATGATTCGATGTAGAATACATGTTTTAAACGGGTTGTCCCCACATCCTGGCGGAAGATGATACACATTACAATACAAGTGTTAAGATACTTTTAAGATATCTGTATATGATTGAACAGCTGAAGTCACAACCGCATTCAGGACACGAGAGCGACAGAATCAAAAATGGCATCATAACACCTTTTTGCCGTTTTATCACAGCTGACAGCCCGTTTTTAAATAAATTAGCCCAGTCGAAGCTTGTCCAGTGCAGCTTTGAATGCGTTGTGAATCCTGACTACGTAAAGGCGTATATATATATATATCATTATACCGCATATATATATATGCGGTTCTGATGGTCGTATGATAATATAATGCTCTATGAATGCTCTGCAAAGTGAAGTGATGCCATACTAGCCTTTACCACCTTCTCTAGAGTCTTGTTTGTGTTAAACATGGCAGAAACACAGTCTGAAGTAGGGATAACTGCAGGCTGCAGGCTGTTTTTAATGATTAATTGTGGAGCTCTAATGTAAACATTGCAAAATACTTTGTCACGTTCTCCCGAGACACATCGGATCTCGCGAGATCTCCTGCCACAGGATCTCGTCACATCCCTAATAAATACATGTACATATTTCTTAAATATATACATGCATGTGAATTTATTTGTATAAACATAGGCCTAAAGTACACCCACATATATTATGTAAACACAAACTTTTATTTTAAATGCGATTAATCAATTAATTTATTTGACAGCACTAGTTTAAAAATATGCATGTTTTCTGTTACACCGTGTCCTAACTACACACAACACGACACGCGATAAAATATATAAGGTATGTAATAAAATAAAAGGTAAAAAGTATGTAATTATATAAAACTGGAGATTTCGCTTCGCCTACGTCCTAAATCATCCACTGGAATCCCACTCTTGTCAGGTATCGGAGATGGAAGAGGACGAGGACCCAAATGCAGGAGGAAAACGAGTACTTTTAATAACAATGATAAACAAAACAAACAAACAAAAACTACCCCGTAGGGGAAAAACAGACTGGCTGGACTGGACAAGGCTGGACTGGACAAGGCAGGACTGGACACAAGACATAGACGACCCAACATATGATAACGAACCCACATGGAACTGCAAACACAAGGAGATTATAAAGGGAGCAAATGAGGAGGGTAACGAGGGAAAACAGCTGGGAAAAATTAATCAATAAACAGGTAACAAGATGGGTGGGGTCAAGACAAATTGACATGAGAGCACATGGCACACAGAAAACTAGGACAGAAGCCACGTGCTCACACAAAACAGAAACACAAGCACATGGCCAGCAAACAAATCACCAGCCATGTGCAAAACAGGACATGAACACGCAGGTAATGAGAAAACTCATAAGCCACGTGTTCACACAAGACATGACAACATGAAACACAACAAAACACACGTGGACAAGAGTGTGCGGTGTCGAGCGAACCTGAGACCGCACACTCACACAATGACAGAAAATGGAGCGTGAGTGTCCGAACCCCGACACGAACCGAAACTCAAGACATGAGTGCCGGGATCCAAACACCACGCTCCACACAAAACAATGTACGCAGACGAGAGAGCACGTGACTCGAGCACACTCGAAGCCGCGCGCTCACATGAAAACCCGGACATGATGGGAGTATCAGGGCTCTGTCACAAAACCATGAATAACACTAGACCGAAGTGACAGAACCCTGACAACTCTATCGTGAACGCGCATACGACAGTTAGCGGAAGCTAGAGATTATTGTTTATAGGCCTGGTTCCACAGAGAGAGCTTAGGCTAAACCAGGATTAAGCCACAGTTCAATTAGGACATTTAAGTAATTTTTAGAAGCATGACTTAGAAAAAGAACATTACTAATGTGCATCTTGAGACAAATCAAAAGCATTGATATATTTTACGATCAATCAGTGCAGGTATCTTTCAGTTGAAACAGCTCAGACTTACATTTTAGTCCGGGAGTAGGCATAAGCCTTCTCTGTGAAACCAGGGGATAATGTTTAAAAATAGGGATATTTGGTAACACTTTATTTTTAGGTGTCCTTGTTACATGTTACATGTACTTACTATAATATTACTATTACAATAACAATAATTGATGCATAATTACATGCAAGTAACTCTAAACCAAACCCGTATCCTAACCCTAACCATATAGTATAAGTACATGTAGTTAATTAATATTACTCAGTGCTTAAATGTGTAATTACACTGTAACAATGACATCTTAAAATAAAGTGTAACCGAATATTTTTCTCACACAAATGCAGCGCTTCGCTTCAGAAGGCCTTTATTAAACCCCGAAGCAGTTTGGAGTATTTTTTATAATGGATGGACGCACTTCTTTCGGCTTCAAAATCTCAACCCCCTTTCACTAAGATTATAAAGCTTGTAAAAGCCAGGACATTTCTATACAGATATAACTCCAATAGCATTCGTCTGAAAGAATAAAGTCATAAATGATGCCACAATTGTAGAATAACCCTATGCCTGAAGAATATTGTTCCGAAACTAAAACATATTACACGATGAGATTTCAGGACTCCAACTGACCACTAACCGTATGTTGTAATGCTTCTGTATTTTTATGCTGTCATACAGTCTTTTAAAGGGAAGTAATTCAGGTGCAGTGCCACTACAATCTAACCAGAAAGAAACTAGAAATGTATATGGGCACACATCTGTGACTGACGCACCCTCCGCCGGCTCCCATCTGCTCCCACAGCGTTCACAGCCCTCAGATGCCGCCAGCCATTTTTGGACTGTGAAAGAGGGTGTTAGTGGTTAGCTTTGATATGCACATCCCTATTTTGATCCTGAAAGTGATACTGAGGGGAAAACGCAGGTATGGAGTTTCGACCTCATCGTGTGTGAGGACAGTGCTTGTCATCGATACTTTTCAAAACCAATTGCCAAAACTGTATCATTGGCCGAAAAGCATTGAAAAACACTGACATTTAAAATAAGGAAGTGTTTTAAATATGATGGGAATTTAAAGACTAACGAAAATTCAGCAATAAGTAACTGTGCTGGCAAAAATGTCACAGATTCATACTAAACAATGATATGTAGGTAAACGTTATAAATGTGTTTAGTATCAATACAAAATGATAACAAAAATAATAATGAGCTGAATAAATGAAGTCAACAATACACTTTTAAAATGTAATTTATTTTAAATTTTTTCATTCATTTATTTATTATTGATATTCTGTTCAAACTATAACTGTGGGACAGCTACATATTTTTGGTAATTAACGATGAATTAATAATAAAAATGATCTATTTACATATATAATTGAATATCAGTTCAAAAGACTTTGAATATGATTTTAATCATTGATACAGTCAAGAAGGTCATGACCTCTGTAGTAAAGCAATGCAAAATTCACTATTTTAGTGAGAGTACATATATTTGAAGTGTTATGGGTGAAAAATAGTTACAAATAAATAAATACAAATCTGTGCCTCTAATGCTGTCTGAAAAATACAATACTGCACCATCATTGATAAGTTCATCATTTGGCCATCCGAGATGTTCACTATGGTAAACTACAGTTCAAATACGGTTACTACTACAAAATAATTATAATCAATAGTAGTAAGGTATTAAATAGTTTGCTATTTTTATGACTTTGTCTTGGTTTTTGTCATTTTCCAGATTTAAATACTTAAAGCGTTATCATCAGAACCATTTATTTCAGAGAAATTAATCTTCAAATAGATTGTGGATGTGTTTTGTGTGTGTGTGTGTGTGTGTGTTTAGACAGTCACATGAGTCACCAGCATGGTACTTCTAGAAAAAAAATTAAATGGTAAAAAACAATGTGGTCAAATAAGCCGGAGCTTTAGCAAGCCAGGGTGCTGGAGCTAAAGGAATATGCCTGTAAAATATGTAAAAATGTGTGTGTGTATGTATATGACTATTGGATCTCAAACATCCAGCTTCATTGTTCCAGGGATGTCGTTACTCATATAGCTTGTGTGACTCAGGTTTGGTATTTACTTTTAAGTGGTTGACTCATTCTAAATATTTTCCATACTTTTAATAAGATGGTGGATTTTAGCACTTCACGAGCACTCAGCACTTCCCACTCAACAGGGCCGTCTGCAGCGAGACTGTGCAGCCTGCCACAGCGCTGGACTGAGATATTAATAAAGCAATGGAGTAATTAACACCTAAACAATGATACGATTATATAATGAAACACAAACTGCACTAAAATGCCATCGCGAATGGTTCAGTGCAACCCTTTTAATTAAGTTCTTCAATAAAGGAAGAATTTAGTCAAAATTAATTGTATGATTAACATTGTGTGACTCAGACTTATGTTGTTCTAAACCTGTCTGAATCAATGAATAGAGTTATTTAGCTGAATGTCCTGGCTGCTTTTTTCTATACAATATGAATGAGGGCTGGGCTGTTGAGTTACTAAAAGCTAAATATATTTTTGTTTTCCACAGAATATTTAACAAAAAAATTATCTTATTAGTAGAATGAATGAATGAATGAATAAATGAATTAATTAATACAATAATTTACTCACCTCATATTATTCCAAACCTACACTTAAAAAAAGGACAGCAAATTTTTTTCTTCTTATAATTTATAAAGAAAAGATTATATCTCACTTTTTTCATAATTGTGGGTAATATTCTGTGAAAATTCTGAGTGATTTTTTCCTGCCATGCAATACCATTTGTTATCTCACAATTCTGATATCTGTTCTTGAAATTTCAAGTTGTTATCTCACAATTTGTGTGTGAGTTTACATCTCACAATTCCACATAAACTCGCAATGTTGAGAAAATTCTGAGACAAAATATCTGAATTGTGAGGAATAAGTCTGAATTGTGAGAATGTTGTGTAAAAAATGTCACAATTACCTTTTTATTTCTTCATCTTATCTTCATCTTATCTATGTCTTATTGCTAGTGAATGTACAACTAATTATTAAGAAACAGCACGTAACATATTAAGTTAACATATTAAATTAACAGCACGTAACATATTAAACTGTCTGAGGCTTTTTCTTATGCAATTCGAAGTGTGCTACACACAGGTGAGTGGGCCTGTACAAACGTCTCAGGTTACGTATGTAACCATGGTTCCCCGAGTGGGGAACGAGACACTGCATCCCCTAGGGGTCGCTATGGGGAACGCCCTCAGCGTGACTCGTGTCTGAAGATACATATGTAAAAACACCATTCGTTGGCCGGCGACAGCCCATGACGTCACTACCGGCGCGACCATAATATAAGGACCGCCGGGAGAATACATCATCCGCTTCTTCGTCTGAAGCTTGCGTCTGAAGCATGGCCCAAAGCCTAGGGGATGCAGTGTCTCGTTCCCCACTCGGGGAATCATGGTTACATATGTAATCTGAGACGTTCCCCTTCATGGAAACTTCGAACTGCGTCCCCTAGGGGTCGCTATGGGGAACGTTATACCCACGCCACCATGCTGAGGGGAGTGCAAGCCAAATTCCCGCAGGAGGCGAACACTAGTCAACTCTACCATTTGGCTCAGGGAGTTGCCCCTGTGGACGGTTGATGCTGTCAGTGACATTATCCCCTTTGGCCAAAAGCCCGAGCTGCATACCTTACTTACCTGCTAGGTGCCGGGATTACCGGACCCAGGGTAGAGCTCACAGGTTTGGAATCAGTCTTTTATAGAAAGATTCCTTTAAGGGGATAGGGCCAAGTACCTAATGGTAGCCACTAGGTCCTGGCCGGTCACCAGGGGCTACCGCTTGCTCTGCATGAGTTGCCGAGGGAGCTGTCTCAACAGACCCCTTGGTAGCATTACCCTTTTTAAACCAAAATATTGGGTTACAGGGAGTGGGGCCCAAGGCACAAACCGGGGCTTGACCAACTCAAGTGAGGGCACGAAGCTGTGCGCGTAACCCTACCCTATGGGCTTTTAGAAAGAAAGCAGAACATTCGATGTGCTAACTTACCACTGGGTGGATTTTTAGAAAAGTGCCCAAAGTCTAGCGTGTGCACTTACCATAACATGGATTTTAGAAAGAACGCAGAACACTTGATGTGCGATCTTACCACTAAGTGGATTTTAGAAAGTGCCCATTGCTTTAGCGTGTGCACTTATATATCTTGTTTTATTTACGTTCCTATGTCGGGGGACTGGATGCTCAGAAGGGAGCTGTATGCTCACAGATGACCCTCTATGATGAGGGGAGCAATGCTAGCTCGACCCACAAGGCAAGCGATCTACAGCTCAAACAGGAGCGGTATGCTCATAGGTGACCCTCTATGTGAGGGGAGCAATGCTAGCTCTACCAATAGCGAACTCTGGAGAGCGGAGATCTCATTCTTGAGAGGGAACTCAAACACTCAGGAGTGGGGCCCAAGGCACAAACCGGGGCCTGACCAACTCAAATAAGGGCACGAAGCTGCGCGCGTAACCCTACCTTACGGGATTTTAGAAAGAAAGCAGAACATTCGATGTGCTAACTTACCACTGGGTGGATTTTTAGAAAAGTGCCGAAAGTCTAGCGTGTGCACTTACCATAGCATGGATTTTAGAAAGAACGCAGAACACTTTATGTGCGATCTTACCACTAAGTGGATTTTAGAAAGTGCCCAGAGTTTAGCGTGTGCACTTATATATTGGTATTACGTTCTACTCGGAGCGGAGAACTACTCATCCCTTGGAGTGAGAGTCTCAGACGCTCAGAAGGGAGCGGCATGCTCATAGATGACCCTCTACAGTGAGGGGAGCAGTGCTGGCTCGACCCACCAGTTTCGAGCGATCTACACTTTCCGAACTCTGGAGAGTGGAGAACTTCAGATGCTCAGACAGGAGCGGCATGCTCATAGGTGACCCTCTAGGTGAGGGGAGCAATGCTAGCTCTACCAATAGCGAGCTCTGGAGAGCGGAGAAGTCATCCCTTAGAATGAGATCTCAGACGCTCGGGCTGTATCTCTCTTTCTTATAGCTCAAGCAGCAAGGCAAGTGATCTATTACCGAGCTCTGGGGAGTGGAGAACTACGACGCTCCGAATGGGAGCGGCATGCTCATAGATGACCCCCTAGGTGAGGGGAGCAATGCTAGCTCTACCAGTAGCGAGCTCTGGAGAGCGGAGAACTCATTTTCAGAATGAGAAGGAACTCAACGCTCAGAAGGGAGCGGCATGCTCATAGATGACCCTCTTTAGTGAGGGGAGCAATGCTAGCTCAACCAGGAAGTGAGTGACCTATTGCAGAGCTCTGCGGAGCGGAGAGTGGAGAACTCATCCCTCAGGACAAGAGGGTTCAGTTCAGATGCTTCAGAAGGGAGCACATACTCATAGGTGACCCTCTAATGAGGGGAGCGATGCTAGCTCTACTGACAGCGGTTAGCCCTGGGGAGAACTCACCCTTCAGAATGAGAGGGAACTCAGACGCCCTAAAAAGGGAGCGGCAAGCTCATAGGTGACCCTCTATGGTGAGGGGAGCAGTGCTAGCTCTACCAATGAGGAGCTCTGGAGAGCGGAGAACTCAGTCTTCCGAGTAAGGGAGCTCAGATGCCCAGAAAGGAGCGGCATGCTCATAGGTGACCCTCTATGGTGAGGGGAGCTATGCTAGCTCAACCAACCAGGAGAGCAACCTATCACAGAGCTCTAGTGGAGCGGAGAACTCATTCCTTAGAAGGGGAGGAATTTTAGGCGCTCAGAAGGGAGTAGCATGCTCATAGGTGACCCTCAAAGTTAGGGGAGCAGTGCTAGCTCGACCAACCGGCAACCTATCACAGAGCTCTGGGGAGCGGAGAACTCATTCTACAGAATGAGAGGAACTCAGATGCTCAGCAGGGAGCGGCATGCTCATAGATGACCCTCTATAGTGAGGGGAGCAATGCTAGCTCGACCAGCAAGGCGAGCGACCTATCACAGAGCCCTGAGGAGCGGAAAACTCATTCCTCAGAATGAGCTCAGACGCTCCGAAGGGAGCGGCATGCTCATAGATGACCCTCTAGGTGAGGGGAGCAATGCTAGCTCTACCAACAGCGAGCTCTTTTGGAACTTAGACGCTCATACAGGAGCGGCATGCTCATAGAAGACCCTCTAAGGTGAGGGGAGCAATGCTTAGCTCTACTGACAATGCTCAGAAGGGGCAGCATGCTCATAGGTGACCCTCTAAGGTGAGGGGAGCAATGCTAGCTCGACCAGCAGGGCTAGGGCGACATAAGTGGAGCATGAGAGGCCTAATCCATGGGATTGCAGACCAGAATGACCTGAGGACCGAGGATGTTCCCACGGAAACCTCCAAGGGGGCCTCAGCCCGGACCATCAGCAAGGCAGTTTCGTATGAACATAGAACCTGACCGAATTCATCATAGGTTCAGTCTGACTGCAATCTTAGGTTCCCACCTAACCTCGGTCAGGTGGGGCATGGCAGTTGCAGGGCAATTAAAGAGGGGAAGCTAAGGGCCGGTGTTATAAGCCCCCTGAAGGAAGGGAGTAGATGTTAGTTACTCTGGTCCGGACGAGAACGTTGTTGAGGACGTTTCGCCTGGATCACCTTCCTCAGGTCTTGCCTACCTCTTTTTGACTTGTACCTTCCTCTACCCCTACCCGCAGGCGGGGGAGGGGCATGAGTCGCAACACTAGCCCTCTGTGCCTGTCTCCGATCCTCAGACCGGGACGGGCCAGGACCCCTGCTCTGTTCGGGCTCAGACCTGGACTTTATAGAAAGCCTTACCCAGGAATTTCAGCAGATCAGTCTGGTACGCCTGAAGCACCGCCATAGTGTGCAACGAAGCGACGGTCTGACCTGCTGTTGCATATGCCCTGCCATTTAAGCCAGATTCAGAGGCCTAGATGGCAAGGAGGGAGTTTTCTCTTGCACAGGGGGCATCCCCTCATAGCCATTTTCACGCATCCCCTCAGTGTCAGCATAACTAGTATGCTGAAACCTATGAATACGAGAAAAAATAGCCTTTTCCACTCCTTCTCAACCTCCACATCGAGATTTTATGAAAAAAGGAAGGCTCACTCGAGCTGGGAGTTTATGGCCAGAAAGATTTATTTTTATAATCCAAAACCTCCAAAACTCGTTCATATGCAGTGCAGGAGGATTGAGAGGGTTCAGTCTCAACTTCCTCACCCTCAAACATCTCCTGCTCTTCCTGGGCATAACACAGCAGAGCACTAGCCGCTGAATCTGATGATGTCAGAAAGATCGCATCCGTCACAATCCAAGCAGCTCACTCTCGTTCTCGGCCGACGCGCGAGAAAAGGGGCGGTCCCTCTCTAACTCATCGGCCACATCCAACTGCTAATTTCATTCGTGGGTCCCGAATCGCGGGAAGCAGACGGCTGCCCCTCTTTCCTTGAAAAGAGGGACAGGACGAGAGCGGAGCTTTTACATAGAAAAAGCTCACAGTGCACGCTGATTTCCCCTCAAGGCCATCGCGTGCGTGCTCCTTGCCCAAACAAAAGACGCAAAGATTGTGTGTGTCATCGGGTTTCAAATAACGCAGATCCACACACAATCTTAAACGCCTTGCTAGTGCTCGCCATGATAGAGAGAAAACTGTACTCTTACCAGAATGCACGCTTCAAACAAAACAGTCAGTGAAGACGAAGAAGAGGATGATGTATTCTTCCGGCGGTCCTTATATTATGGTCGCGCCGGTAGTGACGTCTTGGGCTGTCGCCGGCCCACGAATGGTGTTTTTACATATGTATCTTCAGACACGAGTCACGCTGAGGGCGTTCCCCATAGCGATCCCTAGGGGACGCAGTTCGAAGTTCCCATGAAGGGGAACCACATGTAGTAACACACTCTCCTCTATTCACACTAGACACTTTTCACACACTACTGTGTATACATAATCCCACAAAAGACTCAGTAATATATGTATGTTTACATGCTCATGCACTACAAATCACCTTACACTGTTCACCAGCCAGCTGCTTGAGTTACGATGTTTCTCTCTGCACATGTTCAGTATTCATTTGAAGCATTCGTACAGTTTGTATAATTTGTATGTTTTAGTCTAAGTATAGGGTAACATTTACAGGTTCATATGAATAAATTACAATGTTGTGGAAAAGTTAATTTATTTATAGTATTTATATATATTTTAGTGGTGGGCCGTTATCGGCGTTAACGTGCTGCGTTAACGCGAGACTCTTATCGTGCGATAAAAAAAATATCGCCGTTAATCTATTCTCAAAGTTGGGTTGGGAGCTGGGTCTATACTACGCAAGCTATGATGACTTTCACCCTGATATTTTAGCGCGGATGTATACCTAGCCGAATTGCACTGTAGGGGGCGAGAACGAGTCTTCGAACTAGAGGCTCGCAGTCCGTGATGGACAGATTGTTAACGGCTGGTCTATGTGGTAATACACTCGGGCAGGACATCCAAATGCTCACCTATCATTCATCAACCTCAAATATGGCTTTTCATCTGAAAGATGTATGTAGTAGCAACTTTACATGGCCGCTCAATATGATGTTAACCTAGAGAAATGTGCGCTATTGAAGTGTTTGTGTGGAAGCGCGTTTGCTGCAGGACAGGCTCCGGTGCGCTCACTTGCTCTTACATCTCCGTCATTCTTGGTCATACAGATAAAAGTAGCCTAATACATCTTTCGAATCTGTAAAGACTACGTTTATTTGTGTGCACTCAGAATAACAACGAAACGTTGCGCTTTTAAGCAAACAGGATGCGCTTTAGGTCTCATGTGAACTTGAACGAGAAACTTCGAAACTCCGTCTTTGAAAAATATATCTATAGAGAGTGAAATGTCTAAAAAATAAAAATAGAAGACGTGTGTGTTAGCATGGATGATTTACATGAAATTTAATCTGTGCAACACTGTGCATAAGATGGCTTTCAGTTCAATATAATAACAAAAAATGACATTTTGGGTTTTTATTCAACTAATAAGGTGGGCACGCTGTGATCTGTACTATATTTTTACTGTAATTGACAGTTATCGGCAAAAAAATAAAAATAAAAACCAACACGGGAGTGGGAGGGAATGGGAGTCATTCTTCCGGGAGTGGAACGGGATTTTCCTCCAGTTTTTTCGTGGGATTGGGACGGGAAGAGATTAAAGTTTGTGATGCATTTTGGAAACAGGAGATGAGCCCCTGGTCTAATGCGCTACCTGGCTTGAGAAACCCGTTCTCAAAGACTTACTTTTAGTCATTATTTGGGTAGCACACATATTCTGAATGCCTTCGGCAGAATTCAAATGAGCCATTTTAATCTAGATTAATCTAGATTAATTCCAAGATTAATCTAGATTAAAAAAATTAATCTATGCCCACCACTAATATATTTATTATATTATTGGTTCATTTATAGTAATTCAACTCAAATTGTGAAACTTGTGTATTAAATAAATTAAATGCTCACAGACTGAAGTAGTTTAAGTCTTTGGTTCTTTTAATTGTGATGAGTTTGGCTCACATTTAACAAAACCCCACCAATTCACAAAATCTCAACAAATTAGAATACTTTATAAGACCAATAAAAAAATAATAATATATAATAATTTTTGTGAATTGTTGCCCTTCTGGAAAGTATGTTTATTTACTGTATATGTACTCAATACTTGGTAGGGGCTCCTTTTGCTTTAATTACTGCCTCAATTCGGCGTGGCATGGAGGTGATCAGTTTGTGGCACTGCTGAGGTGGTATGGAAGCCCAGGTTTCTTTGACATTTTTTGGTCTCTTGTTTCTTATTTTCCTTTTGACAATACCCCATAGATTCTCTCTGGGGTTCAGGTCTGGTGAGTTTTCTGGCCGATCAAGCACACCAACACCATGGTCATTTAACCAACCTTTGGTGCTTTTGGCAGTGTGGGCAGGTGCCAAATCCTGCTGGAAAATGAAATCAGCATCTTTAAAAAGCTGATCAGCAGAAGGAAGCATGAAGTGCTCCAACATTTCTTGGTAAACGGGTGCAGTGACGTTGGTTTTCAAAAAACACAATGGACCAACACAAGCAGATGACATTACACCCCAAATCATCACAGACTGTGGAAACTTAACACTGGACTTCAAGCAACTTGGACTATGAGCTTATCCAACCTTCCTCCAGACTCTAGGACCTTGGTTTCCAAATGAAATACAAAAATTGCTCTCATCTGAAAAGAGGACTTTGAACCACTGGGCAACAGTCCAGTTCTTCTTCTCCTTAGCCCAGGTAAGACGCCTCTGACGACAACTGTAGCCAAATTCCTTGACACGTCGGTGTGTGGTAGCTCTTGATGCCTTGACCCCTGACTCAGTCCATTCCTTGTGAAGTTCATCCAAATTCTTGAATCGATTTTGCTTGACAATCCTCATAAGGCTGCGGTTCTCTCGGTTGGTTGTGCATCTTTTTCTTCCACACCTTTTCCTTCCACTCAACTTTCTGTTAACATGCTTGGATACAGCACTCTGTAAACAGCCAGCTTCTTTGGCAATGAATGTTTGTGGCTTACTCTCCTTGTGAAGGGTGTCAATGATTGACTTCTGGACAACTGTCAGATCAGCAGTCTTCCCCATGATTGTATAACCTAGTGAACCAAACTGAGAGACCATTTTGAAGGCTCAGGAAAACTTTGCAGGTGTTTTGAGTTGATTAGCTGATTGGCATGTCACCATATTCTAATTTGTTGAGATAGTGAATTGGTGGGTTTTTGTTAAATGTGAGCCAAAATCATCACAATTAAAAGAACCAAAGACTTAAACTACTTCAGTCTGTGTGCATTGAATTTATTTAATACACGAGTTTCACAATTTGAGTTGAATTACTCAAATAAATGAACTTTTTTACGACATTCTAATTTATTGAGATGCACCTGTATATATAGTATATTTATAGGCAAAATCTGTCAGTAGGTTAGTTGTGTATAGGTTTATAGTATTCCTTTTTACTTAATTGTTGTGTGTTTGTATTTATGAAGCACCATGGTCCTGTGAGGCATGACGTTTCGTTCCACTGTATGTACCCACATATAGCGGAATGACAATAAAGCTCAACTTGACTTAACTTGACTAAATAATAATAATGTAAACTAGATCTACCACTACAGTTATTCAATATTGTTATGTAATAACACTATCATCCCAAACCTCCTCCTACCCAAACTAACTCAGCTCTCCGTGCCCCCCTCCTTCTGCCAGTGGATCAACAGCTTCCTGACAGACAGGCAGCAGGTAGTGAGGCTGGGAAAATAGACATCCAGCACCCGTACAATCAGCACTGGAGCTCCTCAGGGCTGTGTTCTCTCCCCATTGCTCTTCTCTCTCTACACAAATGACTACACATATAAAGACCCCTCTGTCAAGCTCCTGAAGTTTGCAGACCACACCACACTTATTGGCCTAATCCAGGACGGTGACAAGTCTGCTTACAGACAGGGGGTTAAGGAGCTGGCTGTCTGGTGCAGTCTTAACAACCTTGAGCTGAACACGCTCAAAACCGTGGAGATGATCGTGGACTTCAGGAGAAACACCCCTCCTCTCCCCCCACTCACCATCATGAAAAGCACTGTGACTGCAGTGGAGTAATTCAGATTCCTGGGCACCACCATATCCCAGGACATGGAGTGTGACAATCACATAGGCTCCATTGTGAAAAAGGCCCAGCAGAGGCTGTACTTCCTTAGCTAGCTGAGGAAGTTCAACCTGCCACAGGAGCTGCTGATACAGTTTTACTCTGCCATCATTGAATCTGTCCTCTGTACATCAATAACTGTCTGGTTCAGCTCAGCTACCGAATCTGACCTCAGAAGACTACGGACTGCTGAGCGAATCATTGGCACAACCCTCCCCACTCTCCAAGATCTGTACTTATCCAGAGTGAGCAAAAGGGCTGGCAAAATCACTCTGGACCCCTCACATCCAGCACACTCCCTCTTTGTACTGTTACCGTCTGGTCAATGCTACAGACCTCTGAGCACCAGAACGTACAGACACAGGAACAATTTCTTCCCTCAAGCAATCCATCTCATAAACACTTGACAATAATTATGGTACACAGTATTTATACACTTATTTATCTAACACACATACTTAGTCTACACTTCAATTGCACATAATATACCTGTAAATAAAAAACTGCTAATTGTTATATACCTGTGCATACAATTGTCAATTCCTTATTTACTTGTTCTTTTTACTTGTACTTTTTATTATCTGTGTTTTTGTTCTGTCACTGTCATTCTGTTGCACTGCGGTAGCTTCTGTCACAAAAACAAATTCCTCGTATGTGGAAACATACCTGGCAATAAAGCTCATTCTGATTCTGAATTACCACACACTGTGTAATTAATGTTTTTCTTCGTGACACACTTTTGTGAGATTACAGTTTGTCAGAGCCACCAAACTCGTCTTGATGAATATCATTTTCACCCAGAAACACATTCAGACACACTCGCGCAGAAACTCACATGTGTGCGCCCACACGCTTATCACCCGGTGAGTCATAGCAAGGACATGTAGCCTCTTCAGACGGAGACACACAACGGTTTTCTCTTCATCCCCCAGCCTTTAATTGGCTCATGAAGAGTAGGTAATGATTGATACAAGTTGTGTTTTGGTAAAGCTGTATTGCTCGTTGTGGTTGAATTGTGTGTGTTTGTGTGTGTGTGTGTGTGTTTGCATGGTGAGCTCTGTCTGGTCTAATGAAGGCACTAGGTTACGATATTTTTAGATACTGTCACAGAGGAGAGGAGAAAACCTCCAGCTAAGAGATCTGTTGCCATTGCCTTTCTCCTCAACACCCCCTCCAGCTCTCCTTCCTTCGATTCTTTATCCCTCCTTCCCTCCCAAAGGATCTGAGATCCAAGAATATAGAAACATGAGCCATTCGCTTCATATCACTCTCCAGCAAATACAGGGATGTGGGATGCCAACTGCAAACATGAAGCATACAATCCATATCAGGCTTGCCAAAATTACAGAGAAACTTGCACATAGGAATGCTCCTGGTTTGAAACAAGTTAAGAACAAATGCTATCATTGGCATCCTTGGCATCCCGTTCCTCGAGGTGTCAAAATAAAAAATTAAAAAACATGGTAGCAGTACTGCACTTTTAATGGAAGTCTATGGTGTGAGACATTCTGAAGGGTTTAAAAGAAGAAATGTGATGTTAGTAGTTTGCTTAAATTATACTATAAATAATTGTTCTATACAAAATTTGTGTTATTTGGGCTGTACAGATCTTTTTGGTGGGACTACTTTTCTGGGCAGATGAACACTTCGGCATTACATAACTACAGTACCAGGTGAGGTACCCTTATGGAAAGAAAACATATTTTATTTTATACGAACGGTCAATATATTCAATAATTTTCAGTATATTGGTAATTATATAGAATAATACATTGTGGTAATATATTACAATATACTTACTGAATAATACATCAGAAATTGCTGCTTTCCTTAAATTGTGGAATATATGTCAACATGTATGGTGCTCATATAGCCACATTTATTTGGGAATATGTATTAGAAATATATGACCACAATTCATATTTATTTTAATATATTATCAGAAATGTAATTATATATTTGTAAATATATAAATATTGGCTACACATATAATGTAACATATATGCAGTATAACAAACTGTACACTCACCGGCCACTTTATTAGGTGCACCGGTTCAATTGCTTGGTAACACAAATTGCTAATCAGCCAATCACATGGCATCTAGATGTGGTTAAGACGACTTGCTGAAGTTTAAACCGAGCATCAGAATGGGGAAGAAAGGGGATTTAAGTGACTTTGAATGTGGAATGGTTGTTGGTGCAAGACGAACTGGTCTGAGTATTTCAAAAACTGCTGATCTACTGGGATTTTCACGCACAACCATCTCTAGAGTTTACAGAGAATGGTCCGAAAAAGAGAAATATCCAGTGAGCGGCAGTTGTGTAGATGAAAGTGCCTTGTTGATGTCAGAGGTCAGAGGAGAATTGGCAGACTGTTTAGAGATGATAGAAAGGCAACAGTAACTCAAATAACCACTCGTTACAACCAAGATATGCAGAATACCTTCTCTGAACACACAACACATCAAACCCTGAAGCAGATGGGTTACAGCAGAAGATGCCATGAAGAATTAAGTTCTGAAGGCAAAAGGTACTAGCAAGGTGTACCTAATAAAGTTGCCTGTGAGTGTGTGTTTATGTATATGTATGTGTATATATATATATGTTTTTTTATATTAGAATTTTCATATAATCTGCAGTTTGTGCACCTAGGAGAATACAAACTCTAAGATGCAATGATCAGTGTTGGGGAAAGTTACTTTTAAAAGTAATTCAGAGTTTCTTTATTTCGTACCCGAGGGTAAATTAGTTTCCAATGAATAAGTTCAGGCACTTTCTCACAGATGCAATAAAATAACAGTACAAAAAAACCACACTACAAGACATCGTTACACAATAAAAACATAAACACCACCCCTTAGATCATCTTATTACTGTTTATGTAATTAATCACTGCAGGAACAAAGCTATTCTTGTATCATTTCGTTGTGCAAAGCGGTACTCTCAGCCGTCGATTAGATGGAAGATACTGGAACTCATAATACAAGGAATGGAGCCTATCTCTTAAGATTAAAGCTCCCACTCGCTGTACCTGCCTAATATACAGCGAAACAGGGGTAAGTAAAGGCTCCCCAATCAACCTACTGACCCATTTTGCAATTTGATCAATAGAGTTCCGGCTTTTTAATGATAAATTCCCATACCAGGACACCAGACAAAATGATAACACTGATTCGATGTACGTGTGATAAAACATAATCAATAATGTTTTATCAATGTGAAATTTACACAATTAGAACAATCGCTGATGCCCTTTTCTACACACTGCTTCACAGTTAGTTTCAAAACTCAGCTTTGAATCAATTATTGTCCCCAAATATTTGTATGATTGCACACTATCTACAGTTTGACCCTTAATGTATGTAACCTTATGCATGGGAACGTTCTTTCTAAAATCAATTATCATGTCTTTAGTCTTCCATACATTCAAGTGAAGGTAGGACTTCTCACATCACTCTACAAAGTCACTGATGGCTGGTCCATGACCAGTCTCACCATTCTGAAGCAGACTAACAATTACAGTATCATCTGCCTACTTCAGAATAGTAAAATTCTCCCAATTACTTTGACACATATTCGTGTAGAGTATGAACAATAAAGACGAAAGTACACATCCTTGTGGGGAGCCAGTGGAGGAAGTAACCTGTCCAGAGAATGTATTGTTTATTCTTACTCTTTGTGTCCTATTAGTTAGAAAGTCTAAGATCCATCCCAATACATTATAACTCAGTTTAAATTCTTCTAAAAGCCTACATATTAAGACATGAGGTTGAATTTTATTAAAGGCAGAAGAGAAATCAACAAATAAAACTCTTGCGTGAGACCCTTTCCCCTCCAAATGCCTAATCAGTAAGTGTAGTAAAGTGACGGTGGCATCTTCTACAACTCTTTTAGGTCTATAGGCAAACTGCATTGGATCTAATAAACTCTCAGTTGACCGTGATATTTCATCTTTCCCAAATCTTTCAAAAATTGTCATTACTACTGATGTAAGAGCCACTGGTCTAAGGTCATTTAACATTTTTGGACAGCCCAGTTTCGGGACAGGAACAACCACTGCATCCTTCCACACACTTGGAACATGCTGTACTCTCAAGGACATATTACAAATACAGTGAAATACAGAACTTAATTATTTTGCACAAAATTTGAGTACCCGCCCACAGATGTTGTCAGGTCCACAACTCTTATTTACTTAACAGAGAGGAAGGCCTTCTCCACATCCCTTTGATTTATACAAAAGTGCTGGTTATCATCAAGCTTGTGCCATAGGTCCTGAATTTCCCCACTAAAAGCAGTTGTACCAAAACGGTTATAAAAAGAATTCAAAGCATTTGCAAATTCTAAGTCTGAATCATATCCTTTCAAGAGGATTTGATTGTTATGCTTTGGACTACCATGCCCTATTATACTTTTCATACTGGACCAGGCCAAGCCCAGCTTATTAGCAGCCATTTGACTCTCTAGTCTCACTTTATAGTTATTTTTTGCCTGTAGGATTTCTACCTTCAGCTCTTTCGTGGCTGCTTGTTGATTCAAATCAATAAAATCACCTTGTTTAAACACCCTTCTCTTATTTTCTATTTTTGATTTAACAGATTTGGTCACCCATGGTTTATTATTTGGGTACACTCTCACCCTCTTATGTGGAATTATCATATCTCTACAAAACGCGACATAAGAACAAGTCACGTCTGTGAGTTCATCCAGATCGTCACCACAGCTTTCTCTAAACATATTCCAGTCTGTACAATCATAACACTCTTGTAAACGGAGCACAGATTCCTCAGTCCAGACTTTTACATCCTTCGTTAGTACTTTCTCTCTCCTTAAAACTGTCTTATATATAGGTGTGGCGAGTGGGGCGGGGCCGAGAGCCGTGGGAACGGAGCGAGGCCGGTGGAGTAAATGATAAAGAACAACACCTGCACCACTCACCGGTCTCGAGTCCCACGGAGGAGCTTCGGAAGGGTTAAATGAGGAGTGACGACAGTGGAAGACGAGAGAGGACCAGGCCTGGAATTTTAGTTTGTGTTTTGTGTGCGGCAGTCGTTCGTGAGGGGCTGCCGCTTTTCATTTGTGTTTGTTTATTTTATTATTAAATGTGTTAAATGTTCGCCGGTTCCCGCCTCCTTCTTCCGGTATCTATCGACTTCGTTACATTGGTGCCTGAAACCCGGGAGGAAGGGGGAACACGCTGTCAGAGAGCCCTCGCTGCTGAGTGGGATCGCGGTGCTGAGGAGCTCGGGCTCGCTCCGTTCCCACGGCTCTCGGCCCCGCCCCACTCGCCACATACTCCCATCGCCCCTCGCAGGCCGGGGGTACCCACGATTTTCACCGGCAACGACGCACAGTGAGCAACTTTTTGTGGATCCGCCCAGCAAAGTTTGAGCGTGCTCTGGGCCCATACACATGATGCACATGGGGTGAGGGTCCCTGCCCGAGATGGTAGCTCCACATGAGAATGGACACGGGCGGGATGCAGCCTCCCTGATCTTCGACTCATTCCCTTTGCGGGGGTGATGGCCGTCGACATAATGACTGAGAAGTGAGTAATCCTCAGACTCGTCACGACACGTTAGCCTGTCAGTCTTAGGTAATTAAACCTTCTGAGAGCTCGCCTTGACGCGTAAAGCCCTGGTTGACTTGACGTCACCTACAGCAGTACATAAATACACAGTAGGCAGATTAAAATAGCTCGCCTTGATGCGGACACTATCCCATTGTAAAGATGTCACTCAACACAAGCTGGTACAACTGACCTCGCGTTCGGTGACTGGTTCCAATGACGGTCCGCCTGTTGAACAATTTAGCGAAATCAGCAAAGTCCGAATGTGCTGAGAGAGCTTTCTGCAGTTTCCCACGGGAAGAAAGCGCGAATAGCTTTGGCAGGGGTAGACCTGACTGCTATAGGTGGGGCGGAGCCGGATCATAGGTCAACCTGTCTGTCAAAGACAGATGTAGTGTCATTTGAGCTTCCGCAGTTGGTCACGTCCAAAGCGATTCCCATAGTGAAACTACAAGAGAAGTTAGAAAAAGAACGCTATTGACTATTTAAAAAAGGTGGCTGGTCTGCTCGAGATGTCTCGCCCTGTCTTCCTGATTTAGCTGAAACTACGTCACCACATATAATAAAGCTGCTTGTTTCAAAGCACTTCAGGGGACCTTTAATAGTAAAAAAATATTAAAAGTAGCTGTCACGGATCGGCCAGGCTCATTCACTACCCAATCACAGCGCACGCCCTCACCTGAATACTGATTGGACACACCTGCACCTCATGAGCACCATCATCAAGAGGACTACTAAAACACACACCTCACATTACTCCTTGTCCAATCTTGTTTGCTCGAAGTGGACTCTGCATGTCACCGCCGCGTTACATGACTACACCAACCTTGTATACTTACCTTCTGTGTCTCCTCCAGTGTTATTTCCTGTGTTTCGTTCCCCCGTCTGCTCCAGTTGTCGTCACCCTGTTAATCCTTCATTTGTTCATCATCGGAGGTGTTTGCGGTCTACCGTCTCTCTTCCACGATCTCCTGGAAAACAAGAAACAAAGTAACTATCCTCATCACTTCAAGAACTGTTCTATCGCCATTGATACTCACCTACCATTACCTTCTGCACCTATCATCACCATCTGCTCCCGTTGCTCTTAATAAAGACCCCTTTTTAAACTTTAACTTCCATAACAGTTGCTAGTTACACTACAAAATGTGTGGCAAAATTAGCTTGCTACATAGTAGCTACTTCACATTTTTTAAAGATTTGATACAGTAAAAATAGTAAGCATGTTGTTTAAATGCCTGTTTTGAAGGAAAGCATCCCCAGAAGTAAAGTGTCATTTGTTGGGGACATGAAGTAAAACTTCCTCAGCAACACTAATGCTAATGTGCTAATGCTACCACCTCACTACTGTTAAATGTAATTGCACAGTTTTTGTTAAAATTCACAATTTTTGTTAAAATTCACAATTTTGTCACAAATATTTATCGTATAATTTTGTGCATCGTACCAGGTTTACTGGCCACACATTCATTACATGAGTTGAAAAGTGGATATAACATTGCACTGACAAATAATGTAGTCTAATGCTAACATGTAACATTGTATTTCAAAAGTCATCCGAGTGCAGTGTTGTGCCCCATAGATGTCCACTGTACATGCACTACTGTATACGCCTTTTAAAATGAGAGTGGCACGATTAAATGGTTTTCTGTGGTAATATGACACCGACGCTGTTAATAAAGCTTAACCAGCACTGAACCTGAAACATTCTTTTAGGATGCATCCTTCCCTGTGAAAACATTTCATGTTACAATCAATGTAAATGGTTGTCATAATAGGGCCTTCCAGGGAGAGAAAAGAGGAGAGCCTTTCAGCCCTGGCCTGTAGCTATATCCCGCCATATGGGGTGACATACGAATTCCCTCTGTCTGTCATTTTTCCCTTCCTTCTTTCTCTCCCCCTCCCTTATCTGTGTGGGAGTCAGAAAGCCAAATCAACTCAGCTAGAATTAAAGGCAGTGACCTGCAGGGAAGTACAAGGAAGGAAATCAAAGCCTGGATCATTTGCTTTCTCTGTGCCAGAATCACAACAATCATCCACATCATATTGTACACTCAGGTAGTAAAGTGATGGATTACTGAGGAAATAAAGAATTGTATCAGACACATGATTAATTAAATGCAATGGTACTGTTAATGAACAAGGATTTTGTTCTAAGCGACATTAGCAAGAGACATTTGTTTTCTAGACAAGTGAATGTAAACATGACAGTCCAAGTGTCTAAGGTAATTATGTCTGTAATGAGAATGATTGTCATTACATTTAAATTGGACAATAAGTTCATAGCATGTCGAACAATAGGGTGTTTGTTTACATCTAGAGATTAGCTCTGGGAAACCCCTCGAAGCCTCCAAACTTTCCAGCTGCATGTCAACACTTCTGAAATAGAAGATTATCTCACATACATTTAAGAGAAGTTATGAGAATGGGCTTCCGTAAACAAAACAATGCACTTGAATGGCATTGTAGAGTGAGGGAACACAACACAAACAACAATGAGGAACATTTCCAACGTCTTGTTTTAAAATTCGTAATACTTTTTGGCATTGAATAGAATTGGATAATTTCCTTCAACTCAATGCCAGTTATTCCGAAATCAGCAGATCTGCGCTCCACACAGACAACTGAGTCCAGTGGAGGTTGGTGTTTGCATGTTGCTAGGTAAATAATGTAGTCGGGTTGTTAAATAGTTTGTTTTTCCAAGAAATCTTTCGGATTTCATCAAAAATATCTTAATTTGTGATCTGAAGCTGAACGAAGGTCTTTCATGTTTAGAACGACATTAAGGTGAGTAATTAATTACATAATTTTGAGTGAACTATCCCAAATTTTACGTAATGCATCCCTGTTTCAGAGTCCAAATGCTCCAGATCCCAAAATCAAACAACAAACTGTGTTAATATACTCTCATGGTGTGTTGTAGTACAGCTGAAAAATCATGAACTCATGAAACTATTTATTTATTCATTTATATTGTTGTCCATGATTCTGTAAATCCTAAGTATTCTGAAGCCATATGAAACCATTGTTTGATGATCGGACCAAAATTTATGTCATTATTACCTCAAAATCTTCCCCTCTGCTGTAGCTCAAAATTGTTGCATTGAATGTATTTTAATTAAGCGAGTCATGAAGTGCCACACCAAATTTACCATCAATGATATCAACTATTATATATTTTATGTGTTTTAAATGTCATTTATATATATATATATATATATATGTCAGGGTTCTGTCACTTCGGTCTAGTGTTATTCATGGTTTTGTGACAGAGCCCTGATACTCCCATCATGTCCGGGTTTTTATGTGAGCGCGCGGCTTCGAGTGTGCTCGAGTCACGTGCTCTCTCGTCTACGTACATTGTTTTGTGTGGAGCGTGGTGTTTGGATCCCGGCACTCATGTCTTGAGTTTCGGTTCGTGTCGGGGTTCGGACATTCGCGCTCCATTTTCTGTCATTGTGTGAGTGTGCGGTCTTGGGTTCGCTCGACACCGCACACTCTTGTCCACGTGTGTTTTGTTGTGTTGCACGCAGTTCGTGTTTCTATCGGCTGCGTGCATTTATGTTATATCTTGTGCTGTGTGGCACGCAGCTTGTATATTCATTGGCTGCGTGCTTTCATGTTGTCATGTCTTGTGTGAACACATGGCTTATGAGTTTTCTCATTACCTGCGTGTTCATGTCCTGTTTTGCACATGGCTGGTGATTTGTTTGCTGGCCATGTGCTTGTGTTTTGTTTTGTGTGAGCACGTGGCTTCTCTGTGTGCCACGTGCTCTCATGTCAATTTGTCTTGACCCCACCCATCTTGTTACCTGTTTATTGATTAATTTTCCCCAGCTGTTTTCCCTCGTTACCCTCCTCATTTGCTCCCTTTATAATCTCCTTGTGTTTGCAGTTCCGTGTGGGTTCGTTACCTAATGTTAGATGTCGTCTGTGTCCTTGTCCTGCCTTGTCCTGTCCAGCCTTGCCCAGCTCTTCCTTGCCTGCTAGCCAGCCAGTCTGTTTTTCCCCTACAGGGTAGTTTTTGTTCGTTTGTTTTGTTTTTTGTTAATAAAAGCCCTTTTACCTCCTGCAATTGGGTCCTCGCTCTCTTCCATTCACCCCTACTCTGACATATATATATATATATATATATGTAACACTTAACACTTGCTTGAAACAAGGGGGGCTGTATGAAATACCATATTGTGCAGTATCTTTTTCTCTTTTATCTATGTATTTTGTCGTGAGCTGATGTGACGTGAATTTCCCTTTGGGATTAATAAAATTAATCAAATCAAAAACACACAGGGATAGATAATTTCCATTTACATTTAGTCATTTTGTGGATGCTTTTATCCAAAGCGACTTACAATTGGGTAATACATAAAGCGATTAATCTTGAAGAGGCAAACAGAGGAAGTGCCCCTAACACCAAGTCTCAGGCATTGTTCAAATAAGTACAAGCTAGCAAGAGAATGAGAGAAAGATGAAGATATAGAAAAAGGTAAAGTTATTTTTATTTTTTTCTATTTTTCTATGATGAAGTCAAGTAGTGTTGAAAGAGATGGGTTTTCAGTTGTTGATTGAAGGTTGACAGGGATACAGCATTCCGGATGGGGGTGGGAAGATCATTCCACCAGCCAGGAATGGTGAACGAGAAAGTTCTGGAAAGTGATTTTGAGCCTCTCTGTGATGGTACTACAAGGTGTCGCTCACTAGCAGATCTCAGATTTCTGGAGGGGATGTAGATTCGTAATAGTGAGTGGAAGTAGGTGGGTGCTGAGCCTGTGGCTGTTCTATATGCAAGCATCAGTGTCTTGAACTGGATGCGAGCTGCAAATGTTAGCCAGTGCAAGGAGACAAAGAGAGGTGTAACATGGGCTATTTTGGGCTCGTTGAAGACCAGTCGTGCCGCTGCATTCTGAATCATTTGTAGAGGTTTGTTTGTGTTTGATGGAAGTCCAGCCAGAAGAGCATTGCAGTAGTCCAGCCTAGAAATGGCAAGGTCCCTGGACAAGAAGTTGTGCAGCACACTCACTTGAAAAGGGCCTGATCTTTCTGATGTTGTGAAGTGCAAACCTGCAAGATCGAGCAGTCTTTGCACTGTGCTCTTTGAAGGTCAGCTGGTCATCAAAGATTACACCAAGATTTCTGACCGAAGCTGATGGGGTAATTGTTGATGAACCTAACTGCATCGTGAAGTCATGCTGTAGAGTCGGAGTGGCAGGGAAGACAAGAAGCTCAGTCTTTGCCAGGTTGAGCTGTAGGTGATGATCTTTCATCCCTGCCGAGATGTCTGCCAGGCAGCCTGAGATCCGTGCAGCTACCGTTGGATCATCTGGTCGAAATGAGAGATAGAGCTATGTGTCATCAGCGTAGAAATGGTAGGAGAAACCATGTGCCTGTATGATGGGACCCAGTGATGTAGTGTATGTGGAGAAGAGGAGGGGTCCAAGAACCGAGCCCTGGGGAATCCCCAGTGACCAATTGATGTGCTTTGGATACTAAAGGCCACCTTGAAATTCATTCATTCATAAAACCTCTTAAATCCTAATTCATTCATAAAACCTCTTAAACTTTCACATTTAATTGACTTTTTACTTTAAAATAGTCTTAAATGACGCGAAGGTGCTAAATGATGACAGAATTTTTCTTTTCGAGTTTAAGTTATATAAACTTCCCCGCTACAAAACAAAAAACATTGCTTTACTGTAGACACATTTGACTCATTGTTTAGTTAACTCAATATGATCTGATTACTTGAAATTCTCTGGCTGACTCAGTTTCATTGTTTAATTCTTAAATCATATGATTATCTGCTTGTGCGTGTAAATAAACAACTGGAGCTGTTATTCTGGCTTATTTGATCCAGCTCTAGAAATATTTGCCAAGAATTGACTGCATCTTCTCTACTTGAAATTGTGCCACATACTCATCTTGCTGTTAATGAGTTCTACTTCACTCAGTCGCTTTCCACCACACGAAAGAGAGAATAATGTTGTTGCAAAGTTTTTGAAAAATCCCTGTGTCAGGATGTTACCTAAAATTGCTGTCTAGGTAGGTTTTAAAACAGAGCTACTGTTACTGCATTAACAATCATAAAACAACAAGTATAACTGTCCACCTAAATCCAAGTGAGTAGACACAGCTTTCAAAATCTGGGTGTAAACTGAATATTTTTCCACATGTGTCACAGAAAATAGACGCACGCCGAAGTGAGGACCCCAATGTGGTTTCTCGTTCAATCAGACAGCATCTGCGAGCACCTGGAGTCTGCATGTGCTGTTTTTACTGCTCCTGACTAGAGTTGCTTTGTTCTTCTGAATAAAGAAGGCGAGGTACATTTATAACTCTCTCTCTCTCACTTAACGTACCCTGTAGCATTGTGGCATTATAATGGTCAGTAATACAGTTAGAGGGGAAGTGTAACTCAGGCCTGTGTTTGTGTGTGTGTGTGTGTGTGTGTGTGTGTGTGTGTGTGTGTGTGTGTGTGTGTGTGTGTGTGTGTGTGTGTGTGTGTGTGTGTGTGTGTGTGTGTGTGTGTGTGTGTGTGTGTGTGCTTGTGTGCTTGTGCTTTTAGGAATGAGCTCTACTTCAAAAAACAAAAGCAAACATGATTGTTTGGCAAGAATAGTTCACACAAAACTGACAATTTGCTGAAAATGTACTCATCTTCAGGCTATCCAAGATGTAGATGAGTTTGTTTCTTCATCAGATTTGGAGAAATGTAGCATTACATCACTTGTTCACCACTGGATCTTCTGCAGTGAATGGGTGATGTCAGAATGAGAATCCAAACAGCTGATGAAACATAACAATAATCCACAAGTATTCCACACCACTCGAGTCCATCATTTAACAACTTGTGAAGCAGAAATCTGTGTGTTTGTAAGAAACAAATCCACGATGTATATACATGTTTAACTTCAAACCATTGCTTCTAGCTAAAATACAAGTCTGTTAAACTATTGATTTGTCACAGGAAAAAAAGTTGTCTTGTCTGAATCAGGAGTGAAATATGCACAGATCAAGCACCATTACAAGCAGAAACAGTTTTGATATGAGAGGAAAACAAGGGACAGACTTATTATGGATTATAGTCTAGTGTTTTGATCCGAAACAGTGGTTTAAAGTTAAAATGCCTGAATGATGGATTTGTTTCTTACAAAAACACAGCTTTCCATTTTCCAAGATGTTAATTTATGGACAGGAGTGGTGAGGATTACTTGTGATTGTTTTTCTCAGATGTTTGGACTCTCATTCTGATGGCACCCATTCACTGCAGAGGATACATTGCTGAGCAAGTGATATAATGCTAAATTTCTCCAAATCTGTTCAGATGACTCAACAAACTCATCTACATTTTGGATTACCTTAGAGTGAATACATTTTCAGCTATTTTTATTTTGGGGTTAACTTTTCCGTTGAAAAGCTTTGCTTTTTGACGTGACGCAATGAGCGAGATTTCAAACATATGAGGCATTAAAGCAAACAGACGTTTTATTTGAAGTGCATTACGTTCTGTTCCTGGAACACTTGTTCACTCCTGGAACACTTCCATGTTCGGAAAGTATTTCAAAGCCTCAGCTTTTTCATCTCCTAGTATTCTAGAGTGTCTGTTATTGATCAGCTGAGATGTTTACTGTGTGTGTCATGACGTGACCGTGGCTGAGTCTAGGAATTATGATATTTACCACAGTCATCGGCATAACCATCATCATCATCAGTGAGGGGGCGGGGCTTACTAGGTACCCACAGTGCACATGCACTCACTGGCCACTTTATTAGGTACACCTTGCTAGTACCTTGTAAACTATGCATCATTAATATAGAGATTACTGAATTTGATCTTTTAATGTTACTGTTTTAAATATATTAAGGCTCTTTAAGTATTTTTAGAATGTTTTGTTGCACTGTTTATAATTTGAAATATTGCCACGTGTGCATTTTGTTCAGAAATACCTTGGTTTTATTCTTTTGAGAGGTGATCAAAATGTTTGCGGCTTGGAAACAGATGAAATAATTGGCACGCTTGTCCTGCAGTTCTATGGACGTTTTGCCCTCCAAGTCTTCGAGCTGGTAACGTGACTGAAAACTATCTATTGGATTGAGATCTCGTGACTGTGGAGGCCATTTGAGTAAAGTTAACTCATTGTCATGTTCAAGAAATCAATCTGAGATGATTTGAGCTTTGTGACATGGTGCATTATCCTGCTGGAAGTAGCATTAGAAGATGGGTACACTGTAGTCATAAAGGGATGGACACGGTCAGCAACAATACTCAGGTAGGCTGTGGTGTTTAATCGATACTCAATTGGTACTAAGGGGCCCAAAGTGTGCCAAGAAAATGTTCCCCACACCATTACAACACCACCACCAGCTTGAACCGTTGAGACAAGGCAGGATGGATTCATGCTTTCATGTTCTTTACACCAAATTCTGACCCTACCATCTGAATGTTGCAGCAGAAATCGAGACTCATCAGACCAGGCAACGTTTTTCCAATCTTCTCTTGTCCAATTTTGGTGAACCTGTGCCAATTGTAGCCTCTGTTTCCTGTTCTTATCTGACAGGAGCAGCACCCAGTGTGGTCTTCTGCTGCTGGAGCCATCTGCTTCAGGATTCGACGTGTTGTGTGTTCAGAGATGGTATTCTGCAAACCTTGGTTGTAACGAGTGGTTATTTGAGTTACTGTTGCCTTTCTATCATCTCTAAACAGTCTACCCATTCTCCTCTGACATCAACAAGGCATTTTCATCCACACAACTGCCGCTCACTAGATATTTTCTCTTTTTCAGACCATTCTCTGTAAACCCTAGAGATGGTTGTGCGTAAAAATCCCTGTAGATCAGCAGTTTTTGAAATACTCAGACCAGTCCGTCTGGCACCAACAACCATTCCACGTTCAAAGTCACTTAAATCTCCTTTCTTCCCCATTCTGATGCTCGGTTCGAACTTCAGCAAGTCGTCTTCACCGCATCTAGATGCCTAAATGCATTGAGTTGCTGCCATGTGATTGGCTGATTAGCAATTTGTGTTACCAAGCAATTGAACATGTGTACCTAATAAAGTGGCCGGTTAGATTAGTGTCAAGGCTCTTTATGTGAAAGAGTGTGTGTGTGTGTGTGTGTGTGTGTGTGTGTGTGTGTGTGTGTGTGTGTGTGTGTGTGTGTGTGTGTGTGTGTGTGCGCGCACGCTGGTGTTGGCAGTATATATATTAAGAAATGCGTTGGTCAGCAAGGAATGTCTGTCAGGAATCCAGGAAGCACCTGCATATGTGACTAGAGCAAAAAAACTAATGTGGGTTCTATTGTGATTCTTTTTTTTATCCTATAACACACATACATCAGGAAGGTATTTTATATACACACACAGGCTGTGGATAGAATAGAGAAGAAAGGGTATGACTCACACAGGGAGAAGCAAATCAGGGGTTTCTAAAATGAGACAAACCTTTATAAAGTACAATACCTTACCATGGTATTTTGAAATATACAACATAATTTGAATCATTATCATATGTGACCCTGGACCACAAAACCAGTCATAAGGGTTTATAAGAAATCTAAATCTGAATAAATGGGCTTTCCGTTGATGTATGATTTGCTAGGATTGGACACTATTTGACTGATATACAACTATTTAACAACAATATACAACAATACACTGATTGGCTTCATCACTCCTTCCATCACTCCATCACTTCATGTCTCCTCTCCACCAATAAGCTGGTGTGTGGTGGGCGTTCTGGCGCACTATGGCTGCCGTCGCATCATCCAGGTGGATGCTGCACATTGGTGGTGGATGAGGAGATAGCCCCCTTACTATGTAAAGCGCTTTTAGTGTCTAGAAAAGCGCTATATAAATGTAACAAATTATTATTATTATTATTATTTGAAAATTTGGAATCTGAGGGTGCAAAAAAAAATCTAAATATTGAGAAAATCGCCTTTAAACTAGTACAAATGAAGTTATTTGGCAATGCACATTATTAATCAAAAATTAAGTTTTGATATATTTACGGTAGAAAATTTACAATATATATTCGTGGAACATGATCTTTACTTAATATCCTAATGATTTTTGGCATTAAAGAAATTGTTTTAATTTTGACCCATACAATGTATTGTTCGCTATTGCTACAAATATACCCCAGTGCCTTATGACTGGTTTTGTGCTCCAGGGTCACATATTATAATACCAATTGCTCCAAGGTATTTCCAAAATACCACAGAATAAATAACTGTAACATTTGTTGTATTGTTTAGTATAATTGATAATATTTTAATCACATATAATCTGTATTCTAAGTGATTTATGATGAATTGCTTGTTGAATTCGATTGTAAGTCACTTTGGATTAAATCATCTACTATATGCATAAATGTAAATGTAAAAATAAACATTTCATATAATAAAAATAATACAAATGTAATTGTATTTAATAATTTTAATGAAAAAAGTAATATCATTTTATATAATATGTAACAAATAAATCATTAAAATGAATAATACATTCTAAATTATTTTAAATATTTGAATATATTTTGTTGTTATTGTTAAATAAAACTATTACAAATTGTATTTTCATTCAATTATATACTAAAATAAAAATTTCACCTGTAAATATTATATTAAGTTATAATATAATATTTGGGGTTTTCATTAGTTGTCAGTTATAATCATCAAAATTAAAAGAAATAAACACTTGAAATATATCAGTCTGTGTGGATTGAATGTATACATTATACAAGTTTCACTTTTTGAATGGAATTAGTGAAATAAATCAACTTTTTGATGATATTCTAATTATATGACCAGCACCTGTATATATATATATATATATATATAAATATATATATATATATATATATATATATATATAATTTTTTTCCCATAATGCCTTCACAATCCTGTTATAGGGAAGTCATACAGACATTCAATTGATCCTCCTCATTCAAGCACTCACTCCTGTGGGCCACATGCACATAGTAACATACAATTACACAATCTTCACCTCCCATTCATTTTGCCAATGCTAGGTTGGAGTGTGAGGGCGAGTGGGCCATGTGTGTCACCGCAACACACTGTGATGTCATCAGCCCAGAGATTACACAGGCTATATAAACGGCGGCCTGCCACAGTAATCCTCCATCAGCCTGCTCTTCCTGTCACACAAAAACACACAGACACACTCACTCTCTCCTCACCACGGGGTGCATTGTGGGAAATGTTGGACCCTTACCAGTGAAAACCATTTTTCATATAAGCTAATAAGACAATATCTTGATTATATTCCGCAGTGTACATGTACAGTGAGCAAAAAACAAAAACGTATGTTGTTGTATTTCCACAGCTGGTGACGGATGTGACGTATAATCGCATTAGAGGTCCTGGGATTATGAAGAACGGATATAGGACAGGTGGATAGAGAGAAGCAGAAGTTCATTACGCGTTACCATTCACTATACCACTGCCAAAACAGTACTAATCATTGATTTGATGTCTAAATTCAACATAGAACACGTACACTGTAGAAAATGACCATGAATTTAATGGTAACAGACTGTAAAAATGCAACAGTAAAAACCTATTAATTGGTTAATGGTAAGTTCCTGTACTATACTGCCCTACAAAGGCAAAAGACCTTAACTCACTAGAGCAGGGATAGGCAACTTCGGTCCTGGAGGGCCAGTGTCCTGCAGAGTTTAGCTCCAATCCTTATCAAACACGCTTGCCTGTTACTTTCCAGTGATATTTAGGACATTGATTAGCTTCTTCAGGTGTGTTTGATTAGGGTTGGAGCTAAACTCTAAATGCTAAACTTCGGCCCTCTAGGACCGAACTTTCCTATCCCTGCGCTAGAGTGTGAAACTGATAAAAATTACTTTAAAGTTTTGGTTACACTTTATTCGATAGTCCACTTTAGACATTCTACTAACTATAAGTAACTTTGTAACTACATGTCAACTCATTCTCATACATTTGCAACTACATGTCTACTAACTCTCAGAAGGGTAGGTTTAGGGTTAGTAGAATAAGTTTACATATACTTGCAAAGTTTCTCATAGTCAGTATGATGTATGTTGTGGACCCATCAAAATAAAAGTGTTAGATGATATTAAGCAGACAGTCTACTAATACTCTAATGACTGCTATTGTTGACATGTAGCTGCAAAGTTACTTACTGTTTGTAGAATGTCTGAAGCGGACTATCGAAATAAAGTGTAACCAAAGTGTTTTATTTGTCTAGCCAAAATAAGGTAGAACAGTGGAACTTTTGCAACTAGATATTTTAGTAATGAAAATTATCTACATGAAAAAATTGTGAGCTCAAACTAGTTTTTTTACCCCTATTTTGAAGTTACTGTACTCTGCTTTTGCATTGTCTGAAAAACATGAGAAGTCACACCAAGGCAAAAGGCAGTAACTTCCACATTATTAATATTTGGTTGCTGATCACCATTTACAAAAAACTTTATAGTAACACCTGTATAAAATCTAGTGATCATCATGGGCTCTCTCACATAAATTATTGCATATAGAAATGTGACTGTATTAATAGTTTTTTCTTTTTACCGTAACAAGCAGACTAAAAGTGAGTGGACTAAAGCTAACATGTGAGTGGATACCATTTTGCAACCAGTTTATTTGCTATGCTCAGAAACGAAAAAGAATGAGACATCGCGTAATTGCTTTTATGTTGACTTGAATGAAAATTGCCAAACCTAAAATAACAACTTATTTTACATAAGTTTTTTAACATGGATTTATGTGAATGCCAGCAAGCAGGAATAACGCTCAGAATGCTTGTGGATTAAACATCTCCGATGACGTTCATCGCCATTCATTGGTTTTATCTGGTTCTAGAAAAAGTAGGATAAGGATTTAATTGCGAACTGTTAGTACTGATTTTATGATTGATCATGCTACATGCTACGGCATTTGAGTCCACACACGTCCAACTAGACGTGACAGGCTGGTGAATAATCTGCATTATAAAAAGGAAAAAAAAAAAAAAACATCTTTAAAGGTTATTTACGATTATGTAATACTTCTTTACAGTGCTTTGTTATATGGAGCTGTTTTGTATACCGTGATCTATCTAAATTTGTTTGTTTAATAATCTGACAGATCAGATGTATGAAAGTATATTCCACAAGTTACACCGTAATTAAAATGCAGCAGTCTTTAATGGTCAGTAAAACAAAGGGAGAACACCTTATAACTCCATGCCGGCACCGTAACTTCATATTGACGTGCGGCTAAACAAAGACAGAACCCCGTAACTCAATTTGAGTGTTTCAAACAAAGCGAAAGAGCCGTAACTGTGTTATACGGTGTTTTGCCTTGGTTTCTAAAGGGGAGCTGCTTGGGCTTTGGTTCATCATGTGACTTTCTCATCACCACCTGCTATTGGTGGTTATCAGTGTATTACAAAGGTACACAAAAGATTTCAGTACTTCCATAGGTTGGTACATTAACATTATATCAGCTAAAGAAATTAATCTGCAAAACGTAAAATGTTGCTACTGTATTTTTACTGTAAAAGCTTTCCTGTAGCTCAACTGGTAGAGCATGGCGCTAGCAACGCCAAGATCATGGGTTCGATTCCCAGGGAAAGCAAGAGCTGATAAAAATGTAGAAACTGTAACTTGAATGCAATGTAAGTCGCTTTGGATAAAAGTGTCTGCTAAATGCATAAATGTAAAATGTAAATGTAAAAATTCTGCCAACCACACACTGTAAAAAAAAAAACAAGTTGAGAAAACGCAAAAATCTGCTGAAGCTGGTTGCCTTAAATTTTTACGTTGGCTCAATTTATTTTGACCGTTTTTGACCGTAAATTTTACGGATTTGTTTTCTTTTGTTTTTTTTACAGTGTACATCACAGAGACGTAGTGTTTTTTTTTGTGCTCATCTGCAAAGCTATAGGACATTTAAGATGCCAAATCAACTTTTTACTAGAAGATCTTTATGATTTAGAACGTATGTAAAACTGACATCTTAAAGACGTCTGTCAGATGTATGCACACAGCAGATGCTTTAGATCAAGCAGATGTAAGGAATAGCCTATGTGCATGTAGTCTACTAACCCAACAATGACCCCACATACCTCTAAATATTTTCGAGGTTATTTCAAGGGAAAAGGATCTGAATTACATGAAAAAGACACAATATGTGCAGCACGGTGATGAACTGGTGATTTCAATGTTAAGTATTCACTTTTATTGCCGCTTCAGAGGCGGGCTCAGTCAACAGAATGTGGGCGCGCTCCCGTGTCGACATGTCCATATTTGGTTCGTGACGACAAGCTCCGGAGGTTCCATTCATATAAAAGCGATGGGACGGAATCCCCTCAGAGGAAATGTAGACTCAGGCTCAGCACACAGGGCTCAGTAAGCAACCAACACCCCTGAAACATCCACGTCCCTGTTACATTTCACTTTGTCACTCCAACATGAAGGTCTCCAGCATAGACTGTCGACGCCTGAGGAAGATCATACGGAAGGAGTGTGGAAGTTGTCTGATTGTTGACTGTAGACCGTATTTATCGTTCTCCAGCTCCAGTATTAGAGGCTCCGTCAATGTCAACTTGAATTCAGTGGTGGTCCGGCGGTCCCGCGGCGGTCCGGTGCCTCTACAGTTTGTCATCCCGGACGAGAAAGCGCTGTTTCGGCTCCGCGAAGGCAGCATCTCCGCGGTCGTGGCTCTGGATGACCGCACGCCACATTTACAAAAACTGAAAAAAGACAGTATTGCTCAGATTGTCATTAACAGTTTGTCGCACTTGACGAGCAGCGCGAGCATCTGCTTCCTGAAAGGTGAGTAAAGATTGTTCGGTCTTTTTTTTCGTTGAAAGTTTTCTCTAGAGGATGTGTTTAAGGTCTAATAGGCTAATAAATATTTTAAGGTCTCATTTAAGTTTTTTTTACGAGCAGAATGATGATTCCAGGACAAAGCAAACAAAGTATTTGATGTCTGACATAGTTTGAATGTTTAGTTGTATACCAGTTCATTTAAAAAATACACTTTACAAGTGTCCCAATTAATCATTAATTCGAAGAATTCTATGGAAGAATTACATTTTAATGAATACACTGATATACTAATAAAGTGAAAAATAAATAAATGTGTATATGGAAATAAAATTTTAACGGAATTAAAATTAAACTGTTTAGACTAGACTTCTAAAAATAAACGAGGAAGTCTATAATATATATATATATTTATGTGTGTGCTTTTTACAATGTAGCGATTTGTATTTTATTATAAAAATAATAAAGTAATAAAAGTGAACAAACTAAAATGTAAAACTATAAATATATATATATATATATATATATATATATATATATATATATATATATAGTGAATAGCTTTAGTATTTAGTTAGATGGAGCAGATCAGGGCTTTGTCGGTTTTCAAGAGATAAATTCTCTGAGTCAAAGGACGGATGAGTCAGAGAGAGAAGCAGCACAGTAATATGTATAGCCCTATATTATATTTGTACTCCTTTCATTGATAGCATTGCATACAAATATACAGGGATTATTTAATTAAGTTGTTCAGATTATTATAAATGACATGTTGAGTTGAACTAGAATATTTTGATGACTGAAAGTCAAGCTGTTGAGATCACGTACTCTCTCCCTCTGTTGGTGGGATTTTCTTCTTGCCTCTCACACTCTGAACTGCCACACGAGAAGCTCTTGATAAGGTGAACGACTCAACAATCCTTGACGACTCATAATAACGGCGCTTTTCTCATTCCAGGAGGCTACGAGAACTTTCATTCCCATTACCCCGAGCTTTGCACTGAAATCAAGTCTGTGGATCTGAGTGAAGACAAAAGTGAAAGAGTCGTCAGCAGTCACTGTGACAAACTGGGTTCTCACCACAAACCAGACTATGATCAGGTAAGAGAGAAGAAAGCGAGCTGTTGTTTCCTCATTTCAACCCACTTCCACCGAAACCACTTCCTCTTAACTGTAGGAGTTTCTTCAACAACTCCCACTCAAATATGAGTCAAAAAAGACAGATACTACTCTATATATACTGTATAAAACCCAACCAAAGAGCCCCCTTACAAACCTTCAAAGACATCCAATGGACATCTGAGGTCCTTTAATGTCTGACCTTTGGTCTGCTGTTCAGTTTTTGTGATAAGGTCAAACGATGCCTCTACACCACCTGTTTGTCTTTGGGTGGTGAATCAGACTTGAGAGTTTCAGTTCTGATATCTGTTTATTGTGGTTATTCTTCAGGGACGGCCGGTGGAGATCTTGCCTTTCCTATACCTGGGCAGTGCCTATCACGCCTGTAGACAGGACTATCTCAGTGACCTCCGCATTACAGCGCTGCTGAACGTCTCACGCAGGGACTCGCGGCCCGCCAAAGGACAGTATGACTACAAATGGATCCCGGTGGAGGACAGTCACACGGCAGATATCAGCTCACACTTCCAGGAGGCCATAGATTTTATTGGTAAATATTGTTCATATGCTGTAGTTTTGAGTGTGTGGGTGTGTGTGTAATTTATTTTTTATTATACATTTTATTAATATTCAATATAATGTACTTTTAGTTATTAATGTTTTTTTTTAAACTAAAATTTGTTTTTATTATTTAATTAATGTTATTATTATTTTTTATTTGACACAGGCTACTTGTCTGAGAAAAAAAAATATATATACACACACACACACACACATGCACACACACACACACACACACACACACACACACACACACACACACACACACACACACACACACACAGATTAGATAGATAGATAGATTAAAGTATTTTTTGATTATTTAATCATTTAATTATTTAAAACAGGTATTATTATTATTATTATTTAAAGTAATTTTCATTTATTTAAAAATTTAATAATTTCTTTCTTTCTTTCTTTTTTTATTTAACATGGTTTACCAGTCTGAACACCTCAAAGTCTCACTTTTGGTTTTAGTTCAAATTAATATGAATTTAATGCTTGTTTTAGTGCATATTAATACGAAAAATACGTTTTAACTGTCCACATCTTTAGTGTTATGTAAACTTCATCTGTATGGCTAAAACCATTCCCAGAACTGAGCACAGACCTATAAATAGTGGAACTAATTTCAGGCCGTTTAAAAATAAGACTTCCTCTGCTTTACTAACACATCATTTAATCCCAATGGACTGCACCTTTAATTACACCTACAAATCCCATGTTACTCATACTCTGGGAAATGCAATTAATACCAACTCCTACTGAAAAAAAAAAAAAAATGAGATGAAACATATAGATAAAGAGAGATGAACAGACCTGCCGCCGTGACTCATGGGTTAGACTAATCCAGGATCTTGTGTATCTCAGACGTGGCCAGTGTGTCAGGATGAGTCGGTGATTAGTGGCGTTAGGTGTGTTTGTGTGCTATGACTGCCCTGTCATGTGTTTTGTAGGTTGTTCGAGACTTCTGTATCAGGTGAATGTGTTTATACAATAATCTAACAGCAAGCAAAAAGCTAGTCAAAAACAAGTCCAGGTTTAGGCCAAATTTTTTCCCCCTTAAAAAAATCAATATGAAACTGAAACTGAAAGGTTCTTTAGTGAACCAAACATGTTTTTTCTATGACAGCACTACATAAAAAACCTTAAGAGTGTACAGTAGGCATTATTTAGATAGACTTCTCATATGGTCAAAACTCCCTGCTTCATATTCATATTTAAGTTCCTCTGGTGAGGTTTTAATGTTGTCATTCTGTCATTCAAGGACTTGCGTATCCCACATTTCATGCGATTATACCCAAGTTTAATTTACATTTATCTCAATATAGACAATATTATGTAAGAGACCAGGAGGTAATTTGGTCTCCCGAGAGAAAGTGACAGCAGTCATAGAATAATCCATTGAAAACTTGGGCTAATGAGTGTGTGGTAATATTTAGGCGCATTAGCGAAGTCAGTATGACGCCCACAGCTCAGCCCGCTCCGCTCCAGATGGGTGTCAGACCTGATTCACACCAGCAGGTTTTGATTTAAGGAGACCAGCAGTGAGGGATGAACACAAGCTTTACTTCTCGTGTGCGTCGTTCAGAGATATGAGGCTGGAATCTGCTTAGCTGTATTGAAATAGACAGGAATACACATTCAGAGCTTTCCATAATGGTGAGAGAGTGTGAGTTTATGGATTTGTGTGTCAGAACTATCTGGGGTGGAAATGAAATATATGACATTACTATAAAACAGAGTCAGGGTGGAAATTAATTAGCGATTAGCGATAATGGACAGGGGATAGCAGAAGAACTGTGAAAAGTATCCAGGATTACGTTTCACTTGTTCCCTCTCACAGTTATAAAACACAAAGCCATTTTATGGCATTTATAGACATTGTAATGTTATGTAAAATATTCACCAAAATTAACTATAAGCTAATTGTAAAAATAATGTTTGAGTTTATTAAGTAGGTTTTAAAAAGAAAATGTAATTCGTTTTCAAAATTTCACATACAATTCAATATGTTGCTTGACAGTACTTTGTAATTACTGGTGAAACTTAAAAGCAATTTCTGTGAAATCGTAAATCCGTCATCAATTTTTGTCTTCAGTGTATAGGATAATATCCCTTAAAAGTCAGAACTTTCTGTGGTTTTCAAAACATTGCTGTGTTTGAAGATTTGACCAGTCCTGCATAGCAACACAGGCTCAGCCAATGGTGTGAATTTGGGGCGGGGCTATTTTGTTTGATGATGGGCATGTTTTGGGAAACTTGTTTGAAACAGTCATTATTATTTTGTCTGGTGCCGCTATATTACTTTACCTTTTATTATAATTTTTCTTTCTTTGTCTCCTTAAGCTTAAAACATGCACAGGACTCTTCTGTTGTTTCTAAAATGTGCTTTATAAATAATGTCTGGCTTGAAGTTTGACTTAAAAGACAGGTGACTCATGCTGTTATTTCGAGAGCTTTTGTAATGAATTCATTATCTTTTCTCTCCACAGAACGTGTGAAAGCAGAGGGAGGTAAAGTGCTGGTCCACTGCGAGGCTGGCATCTCTCGTTCTCCCACCATCTGCATGGCGTACATCATGAAAACCCAACGGTTGCGCTTAGAGCAGGCCTTTGACGTCATCCGACGGCGGCGTGCCATCATCTCGCCCAATTTTAGCTTTATGGGTCAACTACTGCAGTTCGAGTCAGAGGTGGTTTCTTCCACGCCTCCGTCTCTCACTCCTGCCGCTCAGGAGACGCCCACCTTCTTTAGTGGTGACTTCATGATCGAAACCGGGAACTTCGAGTCCTCGGTTTTCACCTTCCCGACCTCCTTCCTGACACCAATCCCCATCCAGCCGGCGGTTCACCAGTTCAAACTGAGTCCAATAACTGCGCTGCCTTAAAATGGCTGCCTGACTCATCGCAGTCTCAGCGTACTTGAAAAATAATGGATGGGTGAACTGAACAAAGCAATGGACTATCACAGGGAATAAAAATGCATATGTTTTCATATAAAAAACAAACAACAAATTTGAATCACGGAAGACAATATTTGCTTTTTATTTTGTTTGCCTTAGAGAAAACCACTGCACAATGATTACACTGCAATACCTGCCTTAGCTTGACGATGTTCTGCTTATCAATAGCACCTAGCTGGGCAAATTAAATTATTCTTTTTTAAACCGCTTCTTTTTTTATGAATTGTGGATCTGTTAATAAAACATTATTACAGAAGTGTAAAATGTGTTCATAGTGTCACTTAATTATCAGTGTGTTGGATTTACTCTGCTCTTGTTTTGGCAATTTTCAAACAAATTCTGCAGATATTCCTCTAAAAACAGAAACAAAATATACTTCAGTCAACAATAATTACCAAAAACACATTTTTGTCATGAAAGAAACGTCATTGTTATTATAATGACAAGACTATAAATGTTTGCCCTCACGAAACATCATAAGGACTTTAGGCCAGAGTAAAAAGATACAACAGTGACCTCTGCTGTGACAAATACTGCAGAAGTATATACTATAGTACAGGTGCATCTCAATAAATTAGAATGTCGTGGAAAAGTTCATTTATTTCAGTAATTCAACTCAAATTGTGAAACTCGTGTATTAAATAAATTCAATGCACACAGACTGAAGTAGTTTAAGTATTCGGTTATTTTAATTGTGATGATTTTGGCTCACATTTAACAAAAATACACCAATTCACTTTCTCAACAAATTATAATATGGTGACATGCCAATCAACTCAAAAAACCGGCAAAGGTTTCTTGAGCTTTTAAAATGGTCTCTCGGTTTGGGTCACTAGGTTACACAATCATGGGGAAGACTGCTGATCTGACAGTTGTCCAGAAGACAATCATTGACACCCTTCACAAGGAGCGTAAGCCCCAAACATTCACTGCCAAAGAAGCTGGCTGTTCACAGAGTGCTGTATCCAAGCATGTTAACAGAAAGTTGAGTGGAAGGAAAAAGTGTGGAAGAAAAAGATGCACAACCAACCGAGAGAACCGCAGCTTTATGAGGATTGTCAAGCAAAATAGATTCAAGAATTTGGGGGAACTTCACAAGGAATGCACTGAGTCAGGGGTCAAGTCATCAAGAGCCACCACACACAGACGTGTCAAGGAATTTGGCTACAGTTGTCGTCAGAGGCGTCTTACCTTGGCTAAGGAGAAGAAGAACTGGACTGTTGCCCAGTGGTCCAAAGTCCGCTTTTCAGATGAGAGCAAGTTTTGTATTTCATTTGGAAACCAAGGTCCTAGAGTCTGGAGGAAGGGTTGGAGAAGCTCATAGCCCAAGTTGCTTGAAGTCCAGTGTTAAGTTTCCAAAGTCTGTGATGATTTGGGTGCAATGTCATCTGCTGGTGTTGGTCCATTGTGTTTTTTGAAAACCATCGTCACTGCACCCGTTTACCAAGAAATGTTGGAGCACTTCATGCTTCCTTCTGCTGACCAGCTTTTTAAAGATGCTAATTTCATTTTCCAGCAGGATTTGGCACCTGCCCACACTGCCAAAAGCACCAAAAGTTGGTTAAATGACCATGGTGTTGGTGTGCTTGACTGGCCAGAAAACTCACCAGACCTGAAGCCCATAGAGAATCTATGGGATATTGTCAAGAGGAAAATGAGAAACAAGAGACCAAAAAATGCAAATGAGCCGAAGGCCACTGTCAAAGAAACCTGGGCTTCCATACCACCTCAGCAGTGCCACAAACTGATCACCTCCATGCCACACCGAATTGAGACAGTAATTAAAGCAAAAGGAGCCCCTACCAAGTATTGAGTACATGTACAGTAAATTAACATACTTTCCAGAAGGCCAACAATTCACTAAAAAATTGTTTGTATTGGTCTTATGAAGTATTCTAATTTGTTGAGAAAGTGAATTGGTGGGTTTTTGTTAATGTGAGACAAAATCATCACAATTAAAAGAAACAAAGACAAACTACTTCAGTATGTGTGCATTGAATTTATTTAATACACAAGTTTCACAATTTGAGTTGAATTATTGAAATAAATTAACTTTTCCACGACATTCTAATTTGTTGAGATGCACCTGTATACTTTTGAGTGGAACATAAGTAAGCCTTTTTTACACCACATGCAAAAGCAACACACATTTATTTTAACGCCCGTTTGGGATATACATACAAAGTGAAACACATCAAGAGCTTTGGTGCACAAAACTTGTTGAATGTGCATTATGAACATATTCATCAACAAAATGAGTAGCAATAATAAAACTTTTGTGATGCAATGTTAAAATAAAATAGCAAAATACCCATTCTTAGGGAAAAAAGAGCGTGTGTTGGACATTAATGTTATGCGGGCACACAAACAGCAATTCACAGAATCTGACTGAATCCATAATAAATCAGTTTGTGTTTATTTTTGCATATATTAATTACCATTTAGATATTAATTTAATCCCCTCCTTCAGGTTTGTGATAATTCTAAAATAACGATCACCATTTTATAATTTAGGGAAATAATCCGTAGTCTATAACCAATGTTAGGTTTAAGGCATTACTTTTACTTGAAAAATTAAAAAAAGGGATTACTTTAAATTTTTTTTATTTAATTACAGTTACTTCTGATGAACTTGCATGAAATACTGTATATACTGTACAGTTCTATATAAAACAATAGGGAATTTAATGTAAACTTGTCCTCATACTTCGGTCAGTTCAATAATATTTTATTGAACACTGCTACTATGTGTACATTCCCGGTACAACCTATTTGCACATTCTCTTGCACTGCACACTTTATCTCATTGCACATCTTACTTCCTATTTTCATTCTCACCATATTTATATATATATTCTCTCGTGTTGTTTCATAGTTTTATTGCTTTTATGTTATTTTAATGGTTTTTATTTTTATTTATTTTTATTTTATTTTATTTTTTGCACTTTCCATTGAGCGGACCTGTCCTGACTACATTTCACTACTTATTATACCCTGTATGATTGTGTATGTGACAAATAATAAAGAACCTTGAACCTTGAACCTTTTATGCAGTTTTGTTTATTATTTATTTGAAAGAATTAAAAGAGCAGTTTCATGTCTTGTATGTTCAACTGGTCAAGGTTGACATATGATTTAGAACTAAATCAGATTCAGAATCAGAAAGAGCTTTATTGCACACACAAGGAATTTGGATTTGTGTTAGGAGCTTCCAGTACAGAACGTACAAACATAGTGCAGACAACATATAACAAAGGTAATAAAAAACACTAATAATGAAGAGAATAGACAATAATTATGAATAACAATAGTAATAAAATAAAAGTATACAGAAAAGAATAATGACCATAGACAGAACTGTGAATGTGCATGTGTCCTAAAGATGAAGGTTTGATGAGTTATTTCCAGATATACAGTACTGAGGTGTGTTATGTTGTTCAGGTGGGATATGGCCTGGGGTAAGAACTGGTCTTGTGTCTGGTTGTTTTGGTGCTCAGTGATCTGTAGCGCCGGCCAGAGGGCAACAGTTCAAAGAGAGAGTGAGCTGGGTGTGAGGGGTCCAGAGTGACTTTCTTAGCCCTCTTCCTCACGCTGGAGGTGTTAAGTTCTTAGAGGCTGGGCAGAGGGGTACAAATAATCCTCTCAGCAGTCCTGACTGTCCGTTGTAGTCTTCTGATGTCTGTTTTGGTAGCTGAACCAAACCAAACAGTTATAGATGAACAGAGTAGAACTGTTTCAACAGCTCCTGTGGCAGGTTGAACTTCCTCAGCTGGCGGAGGAAATACAGCCTCTGCTGGGCCTTTTTAGCAATAGAGTCTATGTGAGTGTCCCACTTCAGGTCCTTAGAGATGGTGATTCACAGGAATCTGAATGACTCTACTGCAGCCACAGTGCTGTTCATGATGGTGAGTGGTGGGAGAGCAAGGGGTTTCTCATAAAGTCCACTATCATCTCAACAGTTTTGAGAGTGTTTAGTTCCAGGTTGTTAAGACTGCACAGACAACCAGCTGCTCCACTTCCTGTCTGAAAGCAGACTCGTCACTATCCTTGATGAGGCCGATGACTGTAGTGTCATCCGCAAACTTCAGGAGCTTGACCGAGGGGTCCTTTGAAGTGCAGTCATTTGTGTAGATGCAGAAGAGCAGTGGGGAGAGAACACAAACCTGAGGGGCGCCAGTGCTGATTGTGTAAGTTCTGGATGTGGGCACAGAGTGTCAGTTTGTCTGAGAGAAGTTCAGGCATGATGGTATTGACGGCCGAGCTGAAGTTCACAAATAAGAACCTTGAGTAATTCCTAGGTGTGTCGAGGTGTTGCAGGATGTAATGCAGTCCCATATTGACAGCGGCATCCACAGACCTGAAACTGAAGAGGATCCAGCAAGGGTCTATGTCCTTCAGGTATGCCAGGACCAGTCTCTCAAGTGACTTCATGACCACAGATCTGAGAGCAACAGGTCTGTAGTCATTAAGGCCAGTGATGTTGGGCTTTTTGTGGAGGGGAATGATGGTGGAGCATTTGAAGCAGCAGGGGACTTCTCACAGCTCCAGAGATCTGTTGAAGATCTGTGTAAAGATGGGGGCCAGTTGCCCAGCACAGACTTTTAGACAGGCAGGATATTAGTAATATTTAGTAATAAGTTATAGGTTACTTTATAGTAACCTTATTGTTGAGCATGAAATTAGTTATTTAGATTAACTTCGATTATGCAGAAGATTCAAGTGTGAAAGAAAATGTGCTATTGAATGAGTATCCATATACTCCATTTGTGACCCTGGACCACAAAACCAGTCTTAAGTCGCTGGGGTATATTTGTTGCAAAAGCCAACAATACAGGTCACAATTATCAATTTTTCTTTCATGCCAAAAATTATTTAGATATTAAGTAAAGATCATGTTGCACGAAGATATTTTGTAAATGTCCTACCATAAATATATCAAAACTTACATTTTTTATTAGTAATGTAGTTAAAAACTTCATTTGGACAACTTTAAAGGCGATTTTCACAATATTACATTTTTTTTGCGCTCTCAGATTCTAGATTTTCAAATAGTTGTATCTCGGCTAAATATTGTCCTATCCTAACAAACCATACATCAATGGAAAGCGTATTTATTCAGCTTTCTTGTATACGATGTAAGTCTCAATAATAACAAAAAGACCATTATAACTAGTTTTGGGGTCCAGGCAATACTATGGTAATTTTCTGTTGGTGAAATAAAAAAATAAAAAAAGGAAAGAAAGAAACGTGAAATGAGGTACAATGATGAATGGGCATAACATGCTTTACTCAAGTGTTTATTTTACAGAGCAGCTGTCTTCTTGGCGCCCAATCTCTGCCTCGACGGACTAAACTAACTTTACAGAAATAGGGAGAGCGTGACAGACAAAATAGTTATTAATCTAATGAAAAAGAAAGAAGCTCATTAATAATTCAATTATTAACATATTTGATTACTTTACCTTGAAATAGGAAGTTTATGTGCCCCATTTCTATTCCTTTAAACATTTATAATAAACAATCATTATAACTACCCCTAAACAGTCAAGTAGACTCGTCCGTTCGTCCCGCCTCTGTCGCCATTTTGACTATTATGTCTGTTTCGTGAGGGGAAGGAAAATAAAATTTGATAGTCCAGAGGAGTAAATATCGGACAAAATTTATCCGGTTTGCAGGCATATTTATCTTCTCCTAAACCCTTCTTCTCTCGGAGGAGAAGGGTGTTTAATTCGGCTTTATTCGGCTGGTTTCTGAGGAGAGTTTTGTGCATAAGCCGCCGCCATGTACATTAAACAGGTAACGTTAACGTTAAGTGACTGAGATGCGACTCACGCGCTGCCTGTAAAATTATGATTTATATGTTGAATTATGCAATTTAACTACTTGTTTACATATTTTTTACTGCCAGATGTGCACATAAACGCATTTTTCTTAATCTTGATCATGCTGTGTTGTAAGTATTGGCGAGTACATGGCCTTCAATGAAGTTAGCATTAGCTTTAGCATTTTCTGTCAAAACCCGCAAAACATTACAATAACAATTATTTTGCAACTTTATATTAAACATTTACTGCTGAAATTAGCTTTTGTTTGCTGCTGCTGTTCAAATGTGAGCAAACTACTAGTAGAAAGTTATATTATAGCTGGTTCATATGTACGTTACATACTAATACGGCGTGTGCTATTGTAAATGATAATACGGTAACGTTAACGTTACATAAAGTGCTGTTTTATATACTCAGACATATATCTGTTTTTGTTTGTGTTATACTTTTGTTTAAGCTCATTGTTTGCATGTATTATCTTGTGAAATGTGTTTTCAGGTTATTATTCAGGGCTTTCGCAGCTACAGAGACCAGACTGTGGTTGATCCCTTCAGCTCCAAACACAATGTTATAGGTAAGACTCTCCTAATCTTGGCATGTGACATTTGCTTCATAGCAGAAATATGTAAAATAGGTAAATCAATCAATAAATATAAAGAAACCATAAAATATGATATTAAATGTAATGCATTTTTAAATATGTATTTAAAATAGGGATGGGCATTTTAAGCAAAAGTAATATTCGATAATCGCTGGGTATTATTCGATTACTATTCGAAAATCGCACCCCTCCCGCGCATGTACACACACACACAAACAGAGAGAGAGAGGGGGAGAGAGACCATCCAGGCTTTCAATCTGTATGATGACAAACTGTTTAATTAATTAGAGAATAGTCTATCTTAACCCAAGAAAATGAATGGTTGTAAAGTATGATTGCTGAAACATATTAATATAACATAACCGAATGACGGCATTTATTAACAGAACAGTCCGTCGATTATGAACTGCTCATAAGGCTATACATTTCTATTTTAAAAAATGAACATGAACATTCATATTATTAAAAAGAAAATCTTAAATTTGATTAATGCATCAATTAATATTAGGTGTAAAACACATTGCGCGCTAAACAGAATATCATTCTTAAAACATATTACGCGCTAAAACATATTGTGAACCGCCTGAATGACGGCACTTATTATGTGAACATTAATTTTAACGTCTGTCTTCATAACAATAACTTATTTCATATATATTAATATATTAAATGAACATGTTCACATGCTCGGGAAGAAGACAGGAGTGTTGTTCACAATTAGTTTGGTGAACTTTGAATTGAAACAAGGGAACGAATATAGAGTGAATGAAGCGGCGTTTAATACACAGACAGAGCCGTAGTTCACTGACAAGCTACGCGATATCACGTTCACTATCACATGCGATTCTGAGTGCGAATTGCGTAGCTTGTCAGTGATCTACGGCTTTGTGTATTAAATGCCGCTCCATTTGAAAACAGGTGATGGAGATTTATGGCTAATCACAGAACGGACGAGATGCGCATGACTATCACATGCAATATATCGTGCAGCCCTAGTTCACATGCTCGGGAAAAAGACGGGAGTGCAATCTGTTCACAATTAGTGCGGGGAACTTTTAATTGAAACAAGGGAATAATATAGAGCCCTGCAGCTTCTCAGAATTCTCCGCCCGAGTCCGACCAGAGCCGTGTCTCTCTCTCTCTCTCTCCTCCCCATTATAAAGATGCAGCCATTTAAATAGTTAAGTTTTGGTTTTTAATAGCAAATTGGTCATTATTTTGTTTCCTTTCTTTATTAATTTAATTTAGAAATATGATTGGAACATTTTATTTTTGTTAAATTCACGTTTTTGTTTTTTTAAATACCAAGCGGCCAGCGCAAGTTTGATCGGTTTATTCTTCTCAAATAAATAACTAAATAAATAAGATTAACATCACAGGGCTCTAGACTAACCTTTTGCACTGGTGCGCCTAACTTTTTTCTTAGGTGCACCAGCACAAAAGTTAGGTGCACCCAAATTTTTATATAGGCAATATTGACTAGTAAACGATTAACTAACAATCTGGTCAACATAACGTTCTTTATTTGAAGCACAATTCTACAAGAAAGGTAACTTACTGAAAAGCTGAGCTGAGATTTAAGCTTAAAACATCTCAAGATAAATGAAATAAAAAGAAAATCTAAATGAAGTGTTTTAAGGGCGTCAAACTGAACATCTCATGGCTCAATGTCTTATGGACTTTCCTCCATTGCATTCACATGCCCCTCGAATGGCCATCTCCTGTAGTTTAGCCTTTTTGATCTTTGGCCTTGGCTAAACCAGCTGACCACACGCTAGAGAGACTAGCATCAACATCTTCTAGACTTGGCCCCTCTACACTGATTCTTATCAGATCTTCCACTGTGTCTGAATGAAGGGATGCTCTAGTGCAGTGCTTCTCAAACCCCCCCTTAAACCCATAAAACAATCCGGCGCCCCCATCCCACCTCAGACTACCAAATCATTTCACTAAACATTATGAAAAAAAAAAGTATTTACAGTTTTTAGAACCAATTCTTACTATACAAAAAAGTAGTATACTTAGGCCTTTAGTGTTATGTTAGAAGCATTTTTATACTCATACCTTTTCTTGATTTAATATTTTGAATTGTTTTTAGCTTTATTTTCATTTAAATGTTTAGTTTTGAAATGTTGTATGCATTTGTCATTTTTATTTCATGTCTTTATCTTCTTAAATGTGTGTATATAATATGTATAGTTTAAACTTTTAATTTTATTTACTTTTTCTTATTTGTAAGTCGCTTTGGATAAAAGTGTCTGCAAAATGACTAAAAGTAAAGAAAAAAAGAACTGTTCTGTTCTGTCTAATCGTCTCTCTGAGCTCATATTGTATTTTAATGCAGCCAAATTCTCAATAAAACTGTTTTACTTTATATATTTGACTGTTTATGTTGTCAGTCAACGGGATGAATATGAAATAATGACTGAAACACGTCCCTTTAAGAATTCATAACCAGCTCTCCCTTCCAAGAAGCTAGTCTGCACAAAAATACTAATTTATAATTGTATTGAGCCGTTGTCTGATGAAATCAAATAATACACAATATAAGACAAGACAATTCCAGTGCTGTGATTTCTTCTATATTTGCATGTACGTTTAGAGAAGCAATAATATCTGTTTTAACTGAACGGGCTCCTCTCAGACGCTCACTGAACAGTGCAGATGCAGAGAAAGCGCGCTGATCTCGCGCCGTTGCGGCGATCACAGAGACACTCTGAGAGACTCGATTTGTCACTAGTTGCTTTTTTGGGAAAACAAAAAGTTGCTATGGGGGTCTACAAAGGCGCTAAATCTTGCTAAGTTGGCAACACTGCACGCATCTCTACTACTCACCTCTTTCTCTCTGTCTGACTGCAGCAGCACACGTGACGCATTTGTAAACGCGCACACACACATACAGGAATAGCTGGACCACGGCCAATCGGAGGAGGGGGGTTCGCCCTTCACTATCTCTGATTGGTTTAGACCACAATATAAGCCTAACGGGAGTGTCTTTTGTTGAACCACATAGAGTTTCTGAGTCGCGGATACTTTTTTTTCTTTTCTCGAATTGCTGGACGCACCAGTGCGACCTGGGATTTTTGTTAGTCGCACCCGTGAGAAATTAGGTCGCACGTGCGACCAAATTGGTCGCACTCTAGAGCCCTGCATCATAATATTTTAAGAAAAAAGTCAAAATTACGATAATAAAATCATGTTACATTGCCTGAAGTTAAAGTTACAATTACACCTGTATACTCTGCCAAAATAAAATATAATAAGTGTGGCATCCAACCTGTCATTCCTCACATTTAACACGAAAAACAACACAAATATTTTGCATATAAATATTTATGGTTATCAACCAGTGGAATATTACATTATTCTTAAAAAAAAACCCTGATAATTTGAATGCACGGAGCTCGTCACGGCTTCATTAATGGGAAACAGGACGTTTCTGATATCACGTGAAGGCGGCAGAGAAGGACTCTGGAGTGCATCGTTTTGTTAACTTTGTGGTTTATTATTTTGAGTTGTTTGGGACGCTGTAACAAACGGCCCTCTCACAATATATTGCTTAACAGGTCTATTGTTCACGCAATCAGGCTGCACGTATCAGAAGTTCGTTCTCCGGCGTGGTTAGTGCTCTTGTGCCACACCCGTGTGCCGACAGTGCAGTTTGTGTTCAAGCACGGAACAGAAGATGCTCTAAAATAAAACAAACAAATATCCTGTTGATCGGAGCATCTCTACTCCAGTATATAAATTCAATATAGATTAATTATTGCTAAAGTTACTTGCCAAGAGAGGTAGTTTGACATGCTTCATGTATTTGCCCGTTCAGGCGGCTCGCGTGTGTCAGAGACGCGGCTGTCTGTGGACAGAACACAACGCGCATGTACTGAAAGGAGTTGTCTTTCACGCCCAAATCCTGTTTAATCGCTTACATTTTTAAACAAACAAGGCTTAAAAACGCATGCAAATTATACAATTTCGTGACGATGCTGCAGTGGCCCGATCTGGCAAGTGACAAATCCGAGCGTCCTTCACGCCATCGGACAGTCTGTATTGTCAAGCCCTGGTACACCTTTAGAAAATAATCGCACAACCTAATCGATATTCTATAATTAAATCGAATATTAGAAAATCGTGACCCATCACTAATTTAAAATCAGACAGTAAAACAAATTTGCCTTAGATGTGTTATATTTTTGAATGTGTAAAAGTATGGTTATGTAATTACATTTTATTTGGGACATACAAAATCATAGATATATGACATGCAGTGATATGATTTTATAATCACCCTGTTACCTAAAAATAAGAAATTTAGAAGTTAAAGTAAAATAAAGCTATACAATTATAAATAATAATATACAAAATAAGTTTTAACGTGCATTCAATTTTTTATGTCATTTTTCACAGTTGGAAGAAATGGATCAGGAAAGAGTAACTTCTTTTATGGTAAGTAAAAGATAACTTTATTTTAGAGACATCTGAAACATTTCAATACAATAATTAATTTAATGCATCAAAACACTGAATCAGAATGAGCTTTATTGCCAGGTACGTTTCCACATACGAGGAATTTGTTTTTGTGACAGAAGCTACCGCAGTGCAACAGAATGACAGTGACAGAACAAAAACACAGATAATAAAAAGTACAAGTAAATAAGGAATAACAATATACAAATTGACAATTGGATGTACAGGTATATTATGTGCAATTGAAGTGTAGACTAAGTAGGTGTGTTAGATAAATAAGTGTATGAGTTTATAAATAGTGTGTACCATAATTATTGTCAAGTGTTTATGAGATGGATTGCTTGAGGGAAGAAATTGTTCCTGTGTCTGTACGTTCTGGTGCTCAGAGCTCTGTAGCGTTGACCAGACGGTAACAGTACAAAGAGGGAGTGTGCTGGATGTGAGGGGTCCAGAGTGATTTTCCCAGCCTTTATTCTCACTCTGGATAAGTACAGATCTTGGACAGTGGGTAGGGTTGTGCCAATGATTCGCTCAGCAGTCTGGACTATCCTCCCACTGATGGTGTGAATGAATAGTTTGTGATGAGCAATTTTCTTTTATTCCCCATCAGCTATACAGTTTGTACTCAGTGATGAGTTCAGTCATCTTCGTCCAGAGCAGCGTCTGGCTCTGCTTCATGTGAGTTATTTTATTCTATATATTTTTAATATTTTACTTCAATAATTTAGAACAAACAAGCAAAAAAAATTATTTATAGATTTGTATTTATTTTATTTTTAATGTTATTTGTAATTTTGTTTTAAATGTTTATATTTATAATTTTCACTAACCCTGCTAAACCATGTCATTTTCAGGAAGGCACTGGCCCTCGAGTCATTTCAGCCTTTGTGGAAATTATATTCGACAACTCTGACAACAGGCTGCCGGTAAGAAATGTATCCTACATTTTGAGAAGCGCACTAAAGTAAAGGCAGGCGAGTAACAAGACCTCATTGTCCTCAGATTGATAAAGAGGAGGTGTCTCTGCGCCGTGTCATCGGAGCAAAGAAAGACCAGTACTTCTTGGACAAAAAGATGGTCACGTAAGTTTAGTTCTTGTAACACCGTAACTTATCGGAAAAGCTTTGACTGCTTGGAGCTGAAGACAAATGAGTTGTTTTCTGTGTGCTTCAGTAAGAACGACGTGATGAACCTGTTAGAGAGCGCTGGTTTCTCCCGCAGCAACCCTTACTACATCGTCAAACAGGGAAAGGTACATGGGACAAGTGTTTACAATTATTCTTGATTTTATTTAAAACCTGTTGTCACTTAAAGGGATAGTTCATCTAAAAATGAAAATCGTTGTAATTTACTCACTCTCATGTTATGCCAGACCTCAATGAGTTTCTTTCTTCTGTTGAACACAAAAGATAATATTTGAAAGAATGTTGGTCACCAAACAGCTGACTGATAATTATATGGGGAAAAAAAATATTATGGAAGTCAATGGCTACCGTCAGCTGTTTGGTGACCAACATTCTTTCAAATATCATCTTTTGTGTTCAACAGAAGAAAGAAACTCATAGAGGTCTGGAATTATGTGAGGGTGAGTAAATTATGACAGAATTTTAGTTTCATGGTGAACTATCTCTTTAAACTGTAGCTAAAAGCCCTCGGGATGGTAGCAAACAACAGCATATCTTTTATTAACATTAATGCTCGATTACAAACAAAAACGTGGCTCTTGGGAATGAAGTGGTGATAATTTTGTTGCTACACATTCTAAATGAGATCGCTCACTTTGTTAAACTCATGTTACTCTCTGAATCATGAAAATAGATCAATCAGATGGCAACGGCGCCTGACTCTCAGCGTCTGAAGCTGCTCAGAGAGGTGGCCGGCACCAGAGTCTACGATGAGCGCAAAGAGGAGAGTATCTCGCTCATGAAGGAAACAGGTAGACCCTTCACTGATGTGTTTCTGTGAAAATGCCATTTATCATTTCCTATCTGGAAATATATCAAATAAGAAAACTGGTCGTCCTTGTATTATTTTGTGAAACCAAATCGTTGTTTTATTTATGGTCAAAGGTTTGTGACGTGCAGTTTGTTCTTGTGCGTATGTGTACAGAGGGAAAGCGAGAGAAGATTAACGAGCTGCTAAAGTACATCGAGGAGCGTCTGCACACTCTGGAGGATGAGAAAGAGGAACTGGCTCAGTACCAGAAGTGGGACAAAATGAGAAGGGCTCTAGAGTACACCATCTACAACCAGGAGCTCAACGAGACCCGGGCCAAACTGGACGAGGTACACACATCAATACACACTATCAAACAGTAAATACATTAGCATTTAGCATTGTATAAAGCTTTGTTGCTGATAATTTAAAGATGATGTTATTCCCTCCTCTAGTTGTCCAGCAAGAGAGAAACCTGTGGAGACAAATCTAGACAACTGCGAGATGCCCAACAAGATGCTCGTGACAAAGTGGAGGTAAACTGAGCTCTTCAATGTGTTCTGGAAAAGTGCTAAAAACACTCAGAACAGCATCATGGTGAAACGTTTTGCATGGGAATTTGTCACAGTTTCTTCTGAAAATGTAAAAACAACTAGTGCATTAAACTTTATTTTTAACCAGCTTGTGCATTCACATGTCGGCACATAACCCTTTTATTTCAAAGACGTAGTGGTGGGTGATATACTGGTAGGCGTGATTAACCGGTGGAAATTTGTCAACCGGTAGCGATTTTAGACGATCGTCTCTACCGCAGTTACATGGTCACCGGATGTTGCTGTGCTACATGGTCATGAAAACTTAATGTTTGCATGTGTTTTTAAGTGTTGCAGATTGGGTTGCAATGAATAGTCGACATTGTCGATAATAAAAAAGTCAACAAATATTTTTGTTGTCGAGTAGTCGTCTGATCTCATATTACCAAATGTAGGAGCTTGCAATACAGCGGTTTTACCAGCGTGGCGCTGTAGCGCAAGACTAGTTCAGTTCTCCTGGATGCAGTTTAAGAGAAGACGCACAGCGCTTCAGAGAAAATGCATTTGGAATTGTGTATATATATATATTGCACGCTTTCCTCGGTAATGAAATAAGCATAAAAACTAACAGCAGTGTGAAAGCAGCAGTTAAAATGCATCTGATTACAACAATGTGTTCGTTTGCATGAGCTCTGGAGTTCAGTAACGTTACTCCAGTAAAGTCCGATCACATCATGTTTATTTATATAGTACTTTATGCAATAGCCTTAATTCAAGCAGCTTTACGATATTAAACATGAAATCCAGAGTCATTGTCGCTTTTAGTTAGAATTACAACTTGATTTTCTGTTATAAAGCAGCTCTCCATTGCGGAGCTAGCTAGTGATAACATATTTTTATTAGTGGATAAAAAATTATTTAAAGTGATATTTTGGTTTTATAGAGATAAAAGCTTGATCTAGCTCAGGACTGTTTTGGTTATCATTACCCTATAAAGGTATTTTAAGACATTATTTTGTGAATAAAATAGTTTATCCAAAGCGTCTTATTACATACCTTTATTTTGTTTCTTATCTATATGACTTACAAAAGGAGGTGTTTGGCAATATGATGTCATTCATGTAGCTTAATTACATGGTGAGAGAGCGCGTACACATGGTTGCCAGGTTGACAAGGATAAGTAACACACTTAGCAGACATTTCCGTATTGCACGAATGTGAATCTCTGTTTCGGGGATTACGTCTCTTTATATCAGGCAACCCAATAAGTAGTGTTCTTCTGCGGCCAGATTAAACATTGTTGTTTGTTAAACATTTTTAAACTGTGTTTTCAAATTAAGTGCGGTCCACGGCTGCACACGTGCCACAATATCGATACAGGCTCAGCTCAGAGTGCATAGTTTTGTTAACTTTGTGGTTTATTATTTTGAGTTTAACAGGTCTATTGTTCACGCAATCAGGCTGCACGCATCAGAAGTTCTGTGCTCCGCGCCGCGCCGGAGTTCAACTGAACTGCACTCTGGCCCACCTCTTACAACCCAGCCAGGTCTTGCTAAACGAACCGTGCCCGAGCGCGGCACAGAGCGATCACATTTGTCAAACGAACAGGGCTTTGGGCTCAGACACGCTCGGGTACGGTTCAAAACACGCAGTGTGGGTACACCTTTAGAAAATAATCGCACAACCTAATCGATATTCTATAATTTAATCGAATATTTGAAAATCTTTACCCATCCCTAATCGTGATATATATCATTACCATGGAATAAAATTGCTCATATCGTGATTTTGGTAATTTCGCCCACCTCTACAAAGAAGCATTATAAGAAGGGAATCTTTGTATGTCTTTTAAATTAACATGCACTGATGAATCAAGCTCAATCAGACCAAGATAATTTATTGGGATAAAAAAAAAACAACAACCTCGGGTTACATGTTCGATGCTCTATCTATTAGAGCCACGACTGCCCCCCCGGGGCATAACTAGACATTTAGTTTTGATTTCAAGTTCATATTTCATCCAGTCTGTCTAAGGAATTGCTCTACAAACTAGTATTAAAATATGAAGATTTTCTTAGAATCTGCCTACGCACATCATAAAACAGCTTATATTGTGTAATCTTATCTAACCTCAGTGTTTCTCTGTCTCTGTAGGAGACTGAGCGTGTGGTGAGGGAGCTGAAGTCTCGAATCTCCGCCATGAAGGAGGAGAAAGAACAGCTGAGTGCCGAGCGACAGGAGCAGATCAAACAGAGGACCAAACTGGAGCTCAAAGCCAAAGATCTGCAGGACGAGCTGGCAGGAAACAGCGAACAGAGGGTGCGACTAGCAGACGCACTCACACGAACACATGCACACGCTACAGGCACACATATGCACTCAACACACCCATTTCGAAGGAGTACCGTCTTGAAAAATAGTTTTTTTTTATTAGTTTAAAGTGATTTTACACTACCACTTATAAGATTTATTATAAGAACTATAATATTGTGGAATATTTAACAAATAATTTAAAATAACTATTGTGTAACTATCAGTAGTTCAGTTGATAATCATAATCAGTGTAAAAGAACAGCGTTTATTTATGAAATCGGTTTTATATTTTTTCCATTCAATTAAAATCATGAAACCAGTGTTTCCCACACATAGACTTTACTTGGATGGGCCGTCCAGGTCCGTTTTTTGTTTTTATTACTATTATTATCATCCACTTACACTTTTATTTTTTTATAAAAAAAATTATCCGGTCGAGAAAATGAAACCATCCGCGATCGATTAACTATTGGGAAATCTCCCCTTGCCCTCCGCGTTTCGTAGTTCTCTGTTGACACTCCCACAGAAAATCTCCAGTGTTTCCCATATGTTGTTTTATTTGTGGCGAGCCGCCTCCATATCAACCGCCCTCTGCCATCAGCTCCTGCATGATGAGCACGACTTTAGTACTATATTTAGCAACTTTCAGACCCTTTTGGCTGCTGCTTTTTTCCATAACGGGTACATACTGACAACCCTAGTGACTTAAAAAAAAAAACGTAGCTTTCATTCATTTGGAAGTAGGGATGCAACGATTATAGATTTTGTTGGTACGATTATAGTCTGAGGAATAATCACGGTTTTACGATTATTATGCATTTATTAATTTCACAACATAAAATCACATAAACACTCTTTAGATATTAAAATGTTATTTATTGCTGCCTTTTGAAACAGAAATAACACAGTAACCAATAATGCAGCTCAAAATAATAATACTAAAGAAAAAGAAAAGTCAATCTCTTCTATTGGAATTAAAAAGGTGACATCTGCTCTGTAAACATGTCAGTATATCTCTTTTGAAAATAACAAATGGAAATAGATCAGAAATGTATTTGGTGTTTTCATTTTGTATAATCTTTCTACATTTCTTTTAGACCTGAGGTACTTTTGCTTTTTTATTTTTTTATTTATGAATAATACTGTAACAGGGATGATAAATCACAATGTTAATTAAGTATTAATATAAGACTAATATTAACTTTATTTATCCCACAGAGGACACTGTTACTAATGAGGGGAATAAACTAAACTATTATTGTAATCAGCTGGCATCCATATATTCATTTTAATAATTTTTATTCATCTAATTTTATATATGACCTGAGAAAATCATGCCTATTATTTTGGTTTGTGAGATCAAGATCGATTTAGGAGGACAGAAACTTGTTGTCAACGCTGCCCAGCGACTTTCATTAATAAAATACCTTAGATACTGGATCGCTACATTATATTAATCAGAAACGAGTGAATAAAATTACTGTTTAAATCACTAAACTCAAATCTTCATTGTTTGTAATGACGCGCAGATGAAGGTAGACTAATTCACACACACAACTGTCACCTGTCTCTCTCTCTCTTGCTCTCTCTCTCTCTCTCTCTCTCTGTCTGAAGCGGGCAGAATGCTAGAGCTGGTGAACATCGCATCAGGCGGTCCTTGCTCTCACGTCGTGCATTAAGGTTGTTTATTTCACAACGAGAAGAGGTTGGCTAGCCGTGCATTATCCCTTATGTATACTCTTTAACAGCATTTTTTACAGCAATATTTAAATGACGCCCTGGTCATTCTTGGTGTACCCAAAATGATCCCATACTATCGACTTCAGTCATTCTCTGGTGGAAATAAAGGATCACTGTTTGGTTCCTCTGTCATAGTTAATCTAGTGTGTGTAGTAGTCTCCGTGTCTCTGATAAGCACGCCATTTAAGCTGTTGCACCGCTAGTGTAACATATTTGTTTTCATTTTGGGCAAGCTGCAACAGCTCCGTTCCGTGCAACAGAAAAACTCGGTTTAGTGGAACCTTTACGATTAATTAACCGTGACGTTTTAAAGCGCGGTTAATAGTAAAACCGGTTAATCGCTGCATCCCTATTTGGAAGATGTCGCCAGTACTGGCCCGGGCCGTGAGGGCGAGGTCTGACTCTCCCGGCGCAGTGTCGCTTCTCTCTGCGTCTGCTCTAAGCAGTGAATGGCAGAGAAACGGCACTTTCATTTAGCTTTAACGCAGCCGACTCGTCAATAAATAATTTACAAAAACAGCGTTTCCAAGCACCTGTCGCTTACTGACTTTTTGGACTTTTAAATATGAACATAGTTCGTCTGTTAATGTGTTCCGTTTGTCACTCAGACGCAGGCAGTGCGTCACGATTAAAAATCAGGATTTAAGGAGTATAGTGAGTGTTTCCTGGTTAACATGTAGTATCGATGGGTCGTTTTTACTATTTATACTTATGTATGACTACAGAAAATATAATGTGAACAGCTTTATTGGGCATTCAGTTGTATTACAGTATGTGACATTTCATAAGAGCAGAACAGATCTGAAGTGCCAAAACACGTCCGTACGTAAGCTTGACACAATGACATCATAAATATGCATATTAATGTGTGACGTCACCTGCCGCCACAAGTCTCACAGAATCCTGTGGGAAACACGGTTAAACTTATAATTACTTAACATCAATTAAAAAAAAAAAATAGTAATACATGTTTAGGGCTCTATGAAATGTTTTATTGTTACCAAATTCAGTTTTAGCTTATTTTATCAATTATTTTAATTGATAAAAACAACTTTTATTTATTCTTACAATAGCCTTATGAAATTGTGTGTTGTGTATTTACATTTTCTGATTATCAAATGAAGGCATAAAACATTAATTTATCTTTTAATTAATGAAAATGTAAATTTATTTTTTGGCAAGTAAATGAGATTTACTAATACAATTAAAACACGGAATAAATATTGTGTGACTTTAAAATAAAGTTTTACATTTTTCAATAGTAGTAGTAGCATTACACGCATTCTACTGAATGATAGTAACATATTTCTGGCACAATGTCTTAAGTTATATCCGAACCTTTTTGTTTTTGACAGTTTGCCACGAATACCTTTTTAGATGTCTGTGTGTGTATATATATATATATATATATGATGCTTGTTTTACTCAAATGGTAAAATGCTTATGAAGTGCTAGATTCTGCTTCTATTTTTATTTTATTTACTTACCTCTCTTATGTTGTACAAGAGTGCAAATGTGTATAAACCCCATTTCCTCAAACAAATACTCACCTGCTTGCTTTTCTCCATTGCTGTTGCTGAATTGGTTGCTGCAAAAACAAAGCGGTGACTGAATTCACAAGCAAACACGCGAGTTTGACACACATGCTCACAAATGCAAACACACAAAAATGCACACTAACAGCCAGAGAGCTGTAGGAAATGTTGGCAGGCATTAGTGAACAGAGGGTCCGGAATGTCTCCATCTGCGTCACCATCTACACACGCTCACTCCAGCCCGGGCTCGTTGCCAGACGCAAACACACATATATCTTGTGCATCCCTTTATGTGTGAAATACACACTTTCGGTCAGCCCTCCTGCATCCCGGCTTGGCTTAGAGAGGGATTAGCCCCACCTGGCCAAGTGTGTGTGTGTGTGTGTGTGTGTGTGTGTGTGTGTGTGTGCTTTCCTATGGAGGAGAGGCAGAATTGCATAATTTGCCCTTTGATTGGTGAATGTGAATGTAGGTTTGCTCAGATGGAGATCCCCTTTGTTCTGCTCATGACGCAGAATCTACACACCTGTTTGTGTGTGGTATATTCTTCATTTAAATAGTAACACCTCCTTATGCATTTATTTAGGCTTTCGATAAAAAGAGGCGAGACTCAAGAATTGATGCCGTTATTTGAGATTCTATACTCTGTCCCCTCTCGCTTCCTGTCCAACAGAAACGGCTGCTCAAAGAGCGTCAGAAGCTTCTGGAGAAGATTGAAGAAAAACAGAAGGAGCTGCAGGAAACAGAACCCAAATTTAATGCCGTGAAAGAAAGAGAGGAGCGAGGAATTTCCCGGTAAACTCTTTGATGTGTTGAAAGGGCCCACTTCTCTTTTTTTGTGTTGACGTACTTACTATTGAAACAGGATGCTTGGGTGGGACATTTTTATTTTCTTGATATTTCTTTATTTACGTCACAGTCCTCCAAAACCATAATTTTCTTATTGCTACCCCTACTATGTTTTAGATTTCTAGACTTTTGATTTTGTATGAGTTTATCACAATGGCAGTATTTATTTTTAAACAGTTGACTGTCATATCCGTGTGTATAAAATCAAGTCCCGTTCCTTTCATGATTCCCCAAATGATTTCAAGTGTTCACAAGATATCATTTTAAGGAGAATAAGTGCTTTTCTAATGCATTTGGTGTCTTTAAGTAATGAAGTATGTTTTGTTCTGGAGTCATTTGTTTTGTGTTTGTGAATTTTTCAGCCTGGCTCAAGCCACACAAGAGCGAACAGACCTGTATGCCAAACAGGGCCGAGGCAGTCAGTTCACTTCTAAAGAAGAGAGGGACAAATGGATTAAGAAAGAGCTGAAGTCTCTGGATCAAGCCATCAACGACAAGAAACGGCAGATCGCTGCCATTAACAAAGATCTGGAGGACACTGAGGCCAATAAAGAGAGAAACCTGGAACAGTATAGTGTAAGATTTGGCTATGTTAAAACTCATCTTTTTTAAAGCATCTATTTTTTAAAGGAATAGTTCTTCCAAAAATGAAAAATTGCTAAAAAAACATGTACTCGCTCTCAGGCCATGGATCCTCTGCAGTGAATGGGTGCCGTCAGAATGAGAGTCCAAACAGCTGATAAAACATCACAATAATCCACACCACTCCAGTCCATCAGTTAATGTCTTGAAAAGTGAAAATTAGCATGTTTTTTAAGAAACAAATCCATCAAGATGCTTGTAACTTTAAACCGTTGCTGTTGATAAAAAATTAGTCTAAAATTTCCAACAAATCCAAAATGTTTGCCGCCTTCAGTGAAAAGATTTTTTCTCGTCTGAATCGGAGAGAAATACTTTTTTGCACTGTCCATTGAGCGGACCTAACCTGATTTACATTTCACTACTGATTATATTCTGTATAATTGAGTATGTGACGAGTAAACGAAACCTTGAAATACGCACAAATCAAACACTGTTTACAAGGAAAAACAGTCCAATTGGTTCTAAAAATATGTGGGTGTATTTTGATGTGAGAGACCGCAGTATCAGGACTTTTTCACTGGAGGAAGCATTATTATGGATTATGACTTTCGATTTTGATCAAAAGCGATGTTTTAAAGTTAAAACACCTTGATGGATTTGTTTCATACAGCTTTTTGCTTCACAAGATGTTAACTGACGGATTCGAGTAGTGTGGATTATGGTGATGTTTTTCTTAGCTGTTTGGACTCTCATTCTGACGGCACCCATTCACTGCAGAGGATCCACTGGTGAACAAGTGATGTAATTCCGAACTTCTCTAAATCTGTTGTAATGAAGAAATACAGTCCTCTACATCTTTGATTACCTGAGGATGAGTGAAATTTCACTTTGGGTAAACTATACCTTTAAGATGTTTTTGAACCTTTAACATGTTTTTGAACCTTTAACATTTCTTCCCAACTTTGATTTCGGCTGCAGAAACTGGACCAGGACTTGAGTGAAGTGAAGACTCGAGTTGAAGAGCTGGACAAGAAGTACTACGAGGTGAAAAACCGAAAAGATGAACTTCAGAGCGAGAGAAAGTAAGATCCTCCTGTTCCTCTTCCCAACGCATCATGGGGAAAATATCTGGCTTTGGTCCATATTTCCAACCTCCCACCCTTTCCTATTACCTGTACGAACTGCTCCCCTCCTCGCCTGGCGTTTTAGTTATTAATAATCCACGAGCCATAGGTTTTACATGATAAGGAGGCTTGAGGATGGGCGATAGAATTAGGGGTCGACCGATATGTGTTTTTCAGGGCCGATGCCGGTACCGATTATTACAGATCAAGTAGACCGATAACCGATATTTTGAACCGATATACGTGTCTGGTGTAAAAATGAAAATTAATGCCAAAATTTATAATAACAAGAGCTCTGACAAAAAACGTTCTTTAAATGCTTTTAAACATGTCTTTAATTCTGAAAACTGTTAATAACAACAACATTAAATAAACAGTAATATTAATAATAACATAAGTGCAGGGATCACCCAGAAGCATTCTGTAAACATTTTGTAAAACTTAAAGTAAACGTATTTAGCGTATTATGTGATTATTCTCAACAAAAGTTGTAATAATTGTTGTAGTTGTATTACGTATATTCTACTGCACCACAGTAATATATTCGGCTAAACCGAACTTATATTTTGACAGGTTGCCATGAGGACCTTTTAAGTTTCTGTAGCCTATGTATATATGATATGACGATCGTTTTACTGAAACGGTCAAATGCTCATGAAGTGACTCTCCGAGCAGTTCTGGGGATGTTGTTCATGTATTTATGTCCTCATTTAGTGAGACGGCAGATGCTGAAAACACCGCGAGCATCACGCACTTCAGTATGTATGTGTGCAGTAAATGAAACCGCACGTCTGTGTCATTCATTAACAGAGATGCAGAACATGCAGGATTCATATTTAAAGTGTTTTTGCAGCTTAATATTTATAGATACTAGTCCATAGCGCGAGTCGATTTAAGTGTACTGACCTACTTTTGATTAATTCATCCAAACTTCGACACATTCCGTGACATTCCGCGTTATACGGTAAATTCCATTATATGACTGCATTCCGCGATTCCTGCCCGCATTTTCCGCATCGCGGACATCATAGGTTATATTGAGGTGTTTTGCAACTTCAGTGTAGTGGATTGTGATTTATTGCAACTTCAGTCTGCTGCTGCCTTACCTTTGAGAGAAACAACTGATGCGTGATTTCTGCGTTGATTGGTCGGACTCGTGACTCCCTATATATCAGATGAGCGGTGGGCGGAGATTGCTCTAGGCCACAGAGTGTTGAGCTCAGACAGGCTGCATCGAGCCAAATAGTGCATTTAAACATTAAATAATTTCACCTGTATTATTTATTCACCAATAAATAATGTCACCTGTAAATAGTATGTTTGTTTGCATAATAAAAAAAAGATATATATATATAAAAAAAAATTATCGGCAAATCTGTTTTGAAAATGGCTGATATCGATAATCGTAAAAATGCTTAATATCGGCCAGGCCGATAATCGGTCGACCCCCTAGATAGAATAGGGTCTCCTGCTGAACCCAGGCGTAGCGTTTGTGAGCCAGGGCTGATGGGTCCATTTCCCTCCTCCTGCAGCTACCTGTGGAGAGAGGAGAACGCAGAACAGCAGGCGCTGACAGCCAAACGAGAAGAGCTGGAGAAGAAACAACAGCTGCTGCGAGCAGCCACCGGAAAGGTTAGAAACCGAAACTTGGTTTTGTTCCCAGAAAATGCAGTAACCAAATTTTAGAACAGATGCAGAAGGTTGTCAATTTATAGCATCATTTATTTGACTAATATTTACTACTTCCTTTGTTTACTTTGAACTGATTTAGAAACTGAAAACACTGCGGCATGAGCTATTTGTGTGTAAATGAACACAGTGCCACGCTTTACTCTTAATATGCAGTGCTTGTTTTTAATTTGCAGCCATTGCGATTTTATAATCACACTATGCCATATCCCAATTAAAATGTTATTGTGATTAATCGTACAAACCTACCCCAGAGTTCATTATATGTAACCAGTGTGTATGTATTTAAAATGATGTAAAAATGCCGCCCACACCGGTTCACCGGTGAACTGAACCATACCACCTAAGCTTAACTTGGCTGCTGGATGCTTTCTCAGGGACTGAGTCAGTCTCTAATTATAGCAACTCTCCCACATTACAAAATTGTACATCAGTACAGATGAAGTGAGATTATCAGGACTTCAGATTGTCATCTTGGCTGAAACGCAATGTTTTGCATGTTGTTTGCGTTTTCTCTAGGCTATTTTGAATGGCATCGACAGCATTAATAAAGTATTGGAACATTTCCGCCGGAAAGGCATCAACCAGCACGTCATCAACGGTTACCACGGCATCGTCATGAACAACTTTGAGTGTGAACCTGCCTTCTACACCTGTGTGGAGGTGACCGCTGGCACCAGGTCCGACACATTGATTATTATTAGTGTTCTCTGCTAATGGTGTTATGTGTGTGCATTGAGAGTGATGGAGTTGTGTGTGCTGGGGCTTTTCCAGGCTGTTTTATCACATCGTGGAAACGGATGAAGTGAGCACCAAGATTCTGATGGAGTTTAATAAGATGAACTTGCCTGGAGAGGTCACCTTCCTGCCCCTCACCAAACTGGACGTCAGGGACACCGCTTACCCTGAGACTAACGTAAGTTTACACCACTGACATGGCATTTAAAAGGCACCCTATTGGATTTACCAAATGCATGATTACTTGATCCGTTCAGATCTACTTCCATCAAATCAGACACTGATGATAGAACCAAGTCGCTACTTTTTTCAGTAATCCATTTCACTTGAATGTACGTCACGGTGCAGAAGAAAAGATCTGTTGTGTTGCAACTGTGCACATTTTTCAGTACAATGGGTGAGGTTTCACTGAATGTCATTTTAATAGGAATTTACCCAGTCTGGAGTTTCGGGTGAGGGTGAAAAATATCCCCACACAGATTCTAGTCGCATTCAAGTTCACAGATTCGACACCGAGCAACAGAAAGCTGCTTAGTTTGGGCATAAATGTTCGTTAGTTCTCAGTGCATTTATCAATGTTAAGAAACACAACTTGTGATTTTTATAAATGCTGAAATTAACTAAGAGTAATAAATGTTGTAGAAGTATATTATTCATTCTTAGTTCATGTTAACTAACGAACCTTATTGTAAAGTGTTACCAATTAATTGTATAATAATTGTAATTAAATAACATGCTTTTCTGAAGCTGAAGTGACCTTTATTAATGTTAATATGTGAAGAGTTCAGATGCAAAAGCCTCTACTTTTTCTTCTAAAATAAGCATTTTTCTCACGCTCCTGTATTTATGTTCAGTTATTTCACTTCAATTGCATAGAAATTACCTATACATTGCCATTAAAGTGTAATTAATGGAGAGATTTTAAGTCATTTTATCAATAATACAGAAATAAACATTAGCAAAACAACATTTGCATCTAGGCATTTATTCAAATTCAAATAAAAACATTACTTTTGTATCTGAACTCTTCATGTTTAACTTCATATTTAACTAAATGCAAAAGCTGAATAATCAATCAAAGTACTGATTAACCAGTGGAATAATTGACGATTAGTTTATTAATCGTTAGATTAATCGATTATCAAAATAATCGTTTGTTGCAGCCCTACTCCTGAAAAACCCTGTCCTTTATTGATTTATTTTCTTTGGATAATTATGGATTTTTAATTTTTTTTGTTAATATACAATTATAGTTTTTGTTAGTGTTTTAAGTTAAATTAGCTATTTTCTGTTTTAACTTTTCATTTTAGAGTTTTAGTAATTTTGTCGTGTGTGTGTTTTTATATATATATATATATATATATATATGTGTATATAAATTAAAAACATGCCAAAATTACTAAAACTCTAAAATGAAAGTTAAAACAGAAAATAGCTAATTTAACTTAAAACACTAACAAAAACTATAATATATTATATACTATAATATATTTAAAAATATCTAGTTTTCATTTATTTATATATATATTAGTTTTAGGTTGTTCATTTATAGTTCTTTTAGTGCCTCTAGATAAACTAAATTAAAATTAGAAATGTTGCATTGGCAGCTAGCTGAGAATTTATTTTGTTTAATTTTATTTTAGTTGATATTTAATTTAATAATAATTTGTTATTCTGTTAAGTGGAAAGTATGAAAATAGCCTCTAATTCCTTCTTTATATTTTTCTGTAGGATGCAATCCCCATGATCAGCAAGCTCCGTTACAGCCAAACCTTTGACAAGGCCTTCAAACACGTGTTTGGGAAGACGCTGATCTGCCGCAGTATGGAGGTGTCCACTCAGCTGGCTCGAGCTTTCACCATGGACTGCATCACACTGGAAGGTAAACCGACGCTGTCCTATTGGTGTACTACTTTTATTCAGTCAGTATGATTTCTAAACCCTTGTTTTGGTGTATCAGGTGATCAGGTGAGTCATCGTGGTGCTCTGACCGGTGGCTACTACGACGCTCGTAAGTCCCGTCTGGAGCTGCAGAAGGACATGAGGAAGGCCGAGGAGGAGCTCGGAGAACTGGAGGCCAAACTCAACGAGAACCTGCGTAGAAATATTGAACATATCCTCCTCGTATACGCCTCACACAGGCTTAACTTATGACGCAGTGGCACAAAGTCAAATTGATTGAGTCCTAATTGTGTGTGTCTTGGCCAGTAGAGCATTCTGGCACAATCGGCCTAAATGACAACAAGGTCACAGAGGATCACAGAATGAGTCAGCTTATCCACATAACGTGTATGCAGTCATGTGTGAGCTGCACACACGGTGTTATATTAGTGAATGGGGTGAGAGATTATGTGTCTGATTGGTGGACATGACTGTCAAGATTTCGAGTGATGTTCATTTAACACGCATTGGCTTTGTGTTACTTGTACTAGTGACTCATTCAGAGCTAATATGATGACGTAAACATTTTCTCATCTGCAGCAAATATAGGCCAAATAAAAGTATTTGTACAGCTGAGATAAGTGAATTTAGTACAATCAGGTTTTGATGATATTTTCAGTGTTTCAAAAAGCAGCGTTATTGTTACCTAAAACTATTACAAGTAGTTTTTGTTCATTGAAATAAAACTGAAATAAAATATAACAATTGGATTCAAAAAATAAAACATTTTGTCTTGGCAGCTCACTAAAAATAAAAAAACAAATTAGAATTTAAATAAATGAACATATAAAAATAAAAGCTAATTAACATTATTAAATACTATAATGTATAAATAATACTAAAATAACAGATAAGCAAGAAGGGAATTATTGTCTGCTCCTTAACTCAGTTCTCCACGTATCAATAATGAAATTGACCAGCTGATGAATCAGATGCAGCAAATCGAGACCCAGCAGAGGAAGTTCAAGGCATCCAGAGACAGTATACTGTCTGAGATGAAGATGCTAAAGGAGAAGAGACAGCAGTCCGAGAAAACATTTATGCCCAAGGTAACCCATGTTACTGTAATACCATAACTGCTGTTTTTATTTGTGTACCGAATCATTAAATGGTTTTCTCTCTGGTGTTTTCCCCCAGCAACGCAGTCTTCAGAGTCTGGAGGCCAGTCTGCACGCCATGGAGAGCACGCGGGAGTCTCTGAAGGCAGAGCTGGGAACAGACCTGCTCTCTCAGCTCAGTTTAGAAGACCAGCGCAGAGTGGATGACCTCAACGACGAGATCAGACAGCTGCAACAGGTTCAACAACAATTAACACAAAAATCATTAACACAGTGATATACCATTGTTACTTGTTGACTTTGAAAAGCGTCATGTGTATATCTATATATAATGTGCTTAACAAATGTATTAGACCACCACCACCCACTGTAAGGTTTGGGCCACAGTTGCCCTAAACTAAGAGTATTGGTGAATATCAAAATAATTTCTTATGTTTCTGTGATGGTTAATCCAGTATTTGTAGTGCTTAAAATATTATTATTTTTGTTATTCAATCACTTTCAAATTTCCTGTTTTGCAAGACTTGTAGATATCTTTTTTTTAAAGCACTTTTTTTATTCAGATGGCCAATTACAGTCAATAAATACAGTCTAAGTCATTCTTTCTAAGCAATCTGTCTAAAACTAAAAAAGGTATTGTCATTCATTAGGCAAATAACAAACTGAAACAAATCGTTTTTATTCACACATAACCAAAAGACGTAATTTTGTATAGGCTTTTTTGGCCGTCCTTAATCTCTGTTGTCATTGACTGTAATTGGGCATCTAAAATTTTTTAAGTGCTTTACTATTTTTATTTCAATTTAAATTGTTATTTTAGCAGTTAATTCAAATATACATGGATAACAACAATAATTCGATTAGCATTAGAAACACTACTGTGACTAAAGAGTAAACACTTACTGGTGGATTAATCATTACAGAAACATAAAAAAATATATTATGATATTCACCAATGCTTTTAGTTTAGGGCAGCTGTGGCACAAACCATACATTGGGTGGTGATGGTCTAATAAATGTAAGAACTTTAGGTAAAAATATGAAGAGTTCGTTTGCAAAACCAGATAAATCCATTTTTAACCATTTTCAAAAATCATGTTTTTCATGTGCATTCCGATTAATCTTAATCATACTGTAGTCGGGTTGTTTTTATTAGGTAAAAAATAACACAATAAAATGCAATAAAAACATAACATAATCAAAATATATTTTTGCAAATAAACTCTTCATATATTTAAATGTCAAAAAAATGACATCAACAATAGTTTATCTACAAAAATGTAATTGAAAATAAAACTTGAGGAATTGCAACAGGTACAGATGTCCAAATGGACTGATCACCGGCCATCTGAGGTGCACAAAAATGGCAAAACCTTCTCTGTGGCCAGTGCTAATTTGATTAGTGAAGTCGCAAAGTGATGTTTACATGGACTAAGACTACACGAAAGTTCTATTCTATAGCCATAATCTCATTTGAGAAGTGTCAGTCCACGGGTAGCCAGTGTCTGAAAAATGTCAATCAAACACACCTGAGCAAGCTAATCACTAGAAAGTTACAGGAACTCCAGGACCGATGTTGGCCACCCCTGAGTTAGTCAGTCTGAAGCTCTTGTTATATTTATGAGAAATTAGCCCTGAAGCCACAGCTGCAGCTCTTTCCCACCTCCAGCCCGAGACACGACACACACACGGCAAACAATTTAAAAGCTACTTTAAATGTTTTATAACAGGCCCACATCATTAGCCTTTGTTATTTTTGTATGGCCTTCAATTTGGTTTGCTAATTTGTCTGCTTTTGTATTCTCAGACAGGCTTAGCATTGAAGCGTATGTGTAAGAGTTTAATTTATTCCTTTAGATGTGCGTTCATGCGACCAAAAGCCACATGTTCTGTTTTTAGTCTAAAATTGCCTTTTATAATAAACGATTCAAATAAGCGAGCCCTTCAGTCTGGGGTCAGAAAAAGATGTTTGTTTTTCACATGTGCCATGTTTTTGCTATAGGACAACAGACAGCTGCTGAATGAGAGAATTAAGCTGGAGGGAATCATGACCAGGGTGGAGACGTACCTCAACGAGAACCTGCGCAAACGTCTTGACCAAGTGGAGCAGGTGAAGATACCGGTTTTCATTTTCACCAGCAAAGCCTTTATGAAACACAATGGCATGTAGTACAATAATAAATTGTGTGTTTGTGTAGGAATTGAATGAACTGAGAGAAACTGAAGGAGGAACCGTTCTCACAGCGACAACGTCCGAGTTAGATGGCATTAATAAACGCATAAAAGACACTCTGGCTCGATCTGAGGGTGAGTGAAGACTCATTGTCATTTTGTTTTTCTTAAAAAGCCCTACTTTTGTTCTGGTCTGCATTTTGTTTCTCATCTCAATTTTCAGATTTGGACTCCCTCATCGATAAGACGGAGGTGGAAATAAAGGACCACCAGAAGAGTATGGAGCGCTGGAAGAACGTTGAGAAGGAGCATAATGAAGTCATCAACCATGACACAAAGGAGCTGGAGAAGATGACCAACAGACAAGGAATGTTACTGAAGAAGAAAGAGGAATGCATGAAGAAGATTCGCGAGCTGGGCTCCCTGCCGCAGGAGGCCTTTGAAAAGTACCAGACGCTTACTCTAAAACAGGTGCAGCAACCTTTATTCTTTTATATTTTTTTATCCAGAAGTGGAACAGTTTTGTCTTCTTTAGTTAAAGTTCATGGTGAAGTTCCGTATAATTTCCTGTGACTCATTTAGTGTGATATTAAACCGTATTTTAATTCTCGCTCGAAAAATAGCTTATTGCAAATGAGGTCATAAACGAGTATTATGTAATCGTATGAAGACCAAGGCATGACCGGTACCCTTGAAGAAGCCTCTTGCCTCCTCCTCGGCTCATGTCTGTCTTCAGTTTTCCCTCTCATCCCCCTCCAGTCTCGCAGCCCTCCCACCTGGCTCTTATATTCGTTGTCTTAGCTAATCTTCCACCGCACCAGTCAGGGGCTCTATTGTGTGTCAGCCCTCCTACACAGAGGTGACTCATTCTTCATTACCCCATCTTGTGCTCTTGTTTTTTCACCCTCTCTTGGTGCCTGGAGGTGAGGATGTTCTGTGTGTTTCTTTAGCTATCTTCTGGAATTTTCTTTTGCAGGTTCAGTAGTGGGAATTATGGCGTAATGTTCATTTAAGTGATTTTGGTGTGAAAGAAATGTACACATTTTTTTTGTTTGAAAACTGTGTTTAGTTTAATTAATGCTCTATTCTGTGGCACGACTAAAAGGACGTGGTGATTGAAAAAAATGTAAGAGCTGGATGTTTAATAAAAATTCTATAGATTCGCTCGTATTCCTCCAAAAAACGTTTGCATTTGATGGCAAAGTTTTTACCTTTGGTCACTAAATTGTCATATTTCCTTAAAAACCTCTGCATTTACTTTATTATAAGAAAGTTGTAAAATGTTATCATTTGTTTGCAAAATGTTGTTCCCCTGAAAAGCTTTGTCAACTGAATTTCCTCTTTCCCTTGAGAAACCTTCATTACTTCAAATTTATAATCTCACACAAAATATTTTAATTCCTCTGAAAACCTTAGTATTGACATACAACATGTTTTTTACCTTGAGAAACTTATTTTGCTAAATGTATTTGATCACAATTTTTTTTGTAAGAGAACACAAATGCATTTGAAAAGGAGTTCTTCTCTCACTTCATTTTGTTTTCTATCACCCTTTAGAGGCTTCATACTATTTCATTGATTATGTGTTCATTTACCTGTAATTGGTTTCTGTGTGTGTAGTTGTTCAGGAAGCTGGAGCAGAGTAACACAGAGCTGAAGAAGTACAGCCATGTGAATAAAAAAGCCCTGGACCAGTTTGTCAATTTCTCCGAGCAGAAAGAGAAGTTGATTAAGAGGCAGGAGGAGCTGGATAGAGGATACAAATCCATCATGGAGCTCATGAACGTCTTGGAGCTGCGCAAATACGAGGCCATCCAGCTCACCTTCAAACAGGTACGACTATGAGACACTCACTTAAATAGCGTTTATATTTCAATGTTTTATTTTTCCGTCTCTAATAAAACTTAAGCACTGTCCACTTTTTTTAAAAACGTAATTATTAAAAAAAATGAATAAAATAGTGTTTTCTTTAAGTTTTTAATTTTGAATCTGACTATGTTTTTAAATGCCCTTCTTATTGTTTTTGACACAGTAGACATTGTTTGCTTTCACTAAAAGTTTTTAACATTTTATTTTTGATGTTTTTTCCACATCAAATAAAACAATGTTTTTCAATATATAGTGTTTTTTCACTACAATTGTTTTTATTTTCACTACAAGCAAAATGTTGTATTTACTACAAATAAGGTTTTGTTTTTCACCACAATGTAGTTTTTCATAATGATTCATTTTCACAACAATGTAATGTTACATAACAACATCATGTTTTTTTCGCTTTAAGTGAAATGGGTATTTTGACTACAAACAAGGATTAGCATTTTCCTTTTTTACACAAAAAAGGTTTACTGTTTTTGTTAAAAAAATATTTTTAAATCGACTTCCTACCGTAGTAAAAGGGCTGACCGATTAATTGCATTTGCCATAATATCGCGATATGAAAAAACACGATTTTTCAACCGCAGAGGCTGCGATTATACTGTCACATGACACGGGAGATTTATGTATGACGGTCGTATGAAATCCAAGTACGGCAAAAGAAAGCATAAAGAGACGTCCGCTCTCTTAGCTCTCGTGGTACTTCGATGACACACACCGATCGGTCTTGCAGTGCTGCTTCAAGTCAAACACATGTAAGCAGTCTTTTTAGGAAGCATCAAGTTGGCATGCTGCTAAGTCTGCAGTTTGCTGTGGGTTGTTTTCGTGTCCTCGGGTCTTTCATAACATGCAGAATTGATGCACTACATGTAAACGATATCCTTTCTTGTACTTTCCTGTCAAAATAACAGTTCCTTTTGGAATTCTTCAGCTTTTAAGAACTGCCGGTTCTCCTGTAGTGGGCAGAGCTAATGAGCAAATGACAATCTCATTGGCCGGCGCTCACCTATTATCGTCCCTGTTTTGATTTCAGCGAATCAGTTCGAGTGAATGCAGATGACCTGATTAATATTCATAAACCCAGCAACTCAATAATCCTTAGTTTTAATGGGTCGTGTTTCAATCACTTTTTCCTATTCATTCCATTGTCTGACAACAGAAACAGTCAAATATATCTATTAAAACTCTACCAAAATACAGTATGTGGGCACAGAGAGGCAAACAAATATAATAATAAATGTTCATTTTGCATGTTCACAAGAAGAGCTGTCCTGTCGTGCAAAAATGTAAACAGGTTTGTGTCAGTAAATTGTAATGTGAACCTTGTATTTGTTTTTTCATGTCTAATAGACATGAACAAGTTCTTTGAAAAACATATGACCTTTAAAACATGTCTACTCTTCATGCTCTATGTTGAGTATGGTTTCAATATTAATAAACATACATTTGCATAAAACATCCATATTTGTCCATGCCCATGTCGATAAGAGTATTACAAACTTGAAAATATTTTGAAAAAAATGATTAATTTAAGGTACATTTAGAAAAGATAAAAATGTGTGATTAATCACAAGTTAACTCATGATAATCATGCGATTAATCACGATTAAATATTTGAATCGATTGACAGCCCTAATATATATATATATATATATATATATATATCAGATAATTAATATTAATCTGGTGAGTTAACAAAAAAGATACAAGCCAATGGAGATTCTATTGCCAAGGTGTCCATAGAGGGTTAATAATATTTACTATACATTTAGTCATTTTGCGGACGCTTTTATCTGGACCGACTTACAATTGCGGAATACATAAAGCGATTCATCTAGAAGAGGCAAACAGACCGAGGAAGTGCCCCTAACACCAAGTTTCAGGCATTGTTCAAATAAATACAAGCTAGCAAGGGAAGGAGAGAAAGATAAAGAGAGAGTTTTCTTTTTAAAGTTTAGGATGAGTCAATTGAATTTGATGGGTGTCTCTCACTTTGTCCCACAGAAACATTAAAATAGTGTACAATGTTTTATAGCAATAATGTATTCTATTTAGTGACCATTTCATTCATTTTATTTGACATATTTGAACATTTGTTTTAAAAAGTAACTTTCCCTGGTAATTAGTTTATTTTTTATAATGATGTAACTCAAATTACTAGTTACTTCTCACAAATAGTAACTAATTACTTTTTTAAAGTAATGTGCTCAACACTGCATAATATACAATGATTTATTGCTTGTCTTTGTTGAATAATACAGAATATAAAGAGCTTTAAAAAATGATTGCATATTAAATTGCACAATAGACGGTTTCAACGGCAACAGCATAAACAAATGTTACTGTGCATGCGCGTGTTTGTAGTCCTAACTTAACTTCCGGTAGACGTCCAAATAGAATCAATAACAACAGCTAAGTCCCTCTGGAGTGGATAGATTTTTTTATAACAAGCAAAATATGTTTGCTTTGTAAATCAGATGGACTGAGATGCAGTGATAACTACTTGGACGGACTTATTAAAAATGCAAATTCACTCTCTGCCAGCAGGAGATGCTTAAAAGCAGGAAAAATAACGTTAACGTTAGAGGTTTTGGCCGGAAACGGCTGTAAACTGAGCTTACAAACGCTGCTTTATCAGACAAATAACATGCAAGATGAAATGAAAATGACATCAAACATTTTCTAAAGACAGTGTTCCTTCAGAAATACAGTGATATAAAAACACCTGCGCCTCGTTTAGATTTTTAAACGTGCATTACGTGCTCATGTTTATTCAACAAAGCCTTTTGGAAAAGTTTTGATATACAGCAAAGTCTTTTGGAAAAATTTTAATGTGGTGGGTCACCACAAATAAATATATGTATGTATGTGAAACATCCCACAGCACAACAACCTTAGCCCAACTTCATTACTTATCACTTTAACAGTGTTTGTAGCCAGCGCCACTGACCAGCCCGATATACAAACACAGACTGGAAGTTAACTTTTTATTTGTTTTGTATTCTTTTATTAACTTTTTTATTATTTTCCAAAATCGTTCAGCCCTACACAGTAAGCAAAAAACAGTCGTCTGGTCTCACTTCCTGCTTTGTCTGCTTACAGGTGTCTAAGAATTTCAGCGAGGTATTTCAGAAGCTGGTGCCCGGTGGTAAAGCCACTCTGGTGATGAAGAAGGGCGACATTGAAGGTGGTCAGTCTCAGGACGAGGGTGAGGGAGCGGACAGTGAGAGGGGATCGTCCTCCCAGAGCAGCGTGCCCAGTGTAGACCAGTTCACTGGAGTGGGCATCAGGGTAAGAAGAGGATGGTGATTCAAATGTTTGCATGTGCAGTTAATACTGCTGACATTTGACCAATTGTCTGTGTGTGTGTGTGTGTTCGGCAGGTGTCGTTCACAGGTAAACAGGGAGAGATGAGAGAGATGCAGCAGCTCTCTGGAGGTCAGAAGTCTCTGGTGGCTCTGGCTCTCATCTTTGCCATCCAGAAATGTGACCCTGCTCCTTTCTACCTGTTTGATGAAATCGACCAGGCTCTGGATGCACAGCACAGAAAAGCAGTATCAGGTACCATCAGCTAATGCATTGTTGACCTTAGAGATGAGCCAACATTTCAGCCATTGAATGTCAGTTCAATAGAGAGAAAAAAAGCTTGGCCAAAAATAAACTGCTACATCACCAGAACAGTTAACAGAAGGAAAACGCAGTGTGTGTGTGTACACACTCACTGGCCACTTTATTAGGTACACCTTGCTAGTACCGGTTTGGACCCCCCCTTTGCCTTCAGAACTGCCTTAATTCTTTGTGGCATAGATTCCACAAGGTGTTGCAAACATTCCTCTGAGATTTTGGTCCATATTGACATGAAATCATCATGCAGTTGCTGCACATCCATGATGCGAATCTCCCGTTCCACCACATCTCAAAGGTGCTCTATTGGATATAAATCTGGTGACTGTTAGGGGTGTGAACCTACACTGATCTTACGGTTCGGTTTGATTACGATTATCATGTCATCGATTTGGTTCAATTCGATATCACGAGGCATCACGGTGAATTTGACGATGCACTGCATCTGTGAGGACTGGAATTGAGAACCGCCGAATTCACACAGCGTGTCTTCAGGTCGTGCTTGCCAGGTTGTTCATAAAAGCCAGATGTCTGCTTTTAAAGTAGTTGGAGAATTTTTAATTATCTGCCATTGTATGTTTCTGCGACAAAGCATGTCTGCGACAAATGACATCAGAAAAGCCTCAGTCCATTTATAATCGGTTATGGCCTATTACTGAACCGGCACCGAATCGTCCTCGTCTGCATCGCGATGCACTGTAGAGATGATTAATTTCGACACCCTTGGTGACTGGAGGCCGTTTGAGTAAAGTGAACTCATTGTCATGTTCAAGAAACCAGTCTGAGATGATTTGAGCTTTGTGACATGATGCATTATCCTGCTGGAAGTAGCATCAGAAGTAGGGTTGTAACGATATACCGGTATGATGAACACGATATAAACACATACGATTATCATACCGTGTACATTTGCTTATCTACGGTATTGGGAGAAAATAAAAGACGCAGAATCTCACCTGCGCCTAAGCAACAGCTTTCCACTTAACTGTTCTCTTGCTCCACCCACACGTGCAGCGGAGACAACATCAGAGACAGAGGCCGTTATCTCTAATCTCTATCCCACGTCGAAATGCACGTTAAAATTGCCAGTATGGGAATACTTTGGATATAGAAAATACGAAAGCTTATTTGTCCTAGAGAATAGACAAGTTTATGGCTGCGGCTGAAAAAAGAGGAAACGCATCGAATATATTTCAGAACACCATCCCTCCGTGTAGATACAGTTATGTCCCATTTATAACTTAAGGTTAAAGCCATATTATTTCCATAATGCGGAGTGAATCCCAGAATCCAGTCATGGCAATCAATTTACAATGCAGATTTTTGATGGATTGATGAATGAATCAAAAACAGAGCTGTCAAATCACTACATGGTCTAGTGTTTGTGATAATTAAAGCGAAAAAACGCTGCTTTATAAAAATATAATCTGTTTGTTTTGCACGTCTCTATGAATGAGCAGCTGGCGTTGTCGTGTACTATACTCAAGTAGGCTCGCTGGCGCCGCTCATAGTGTTTAACAGCGCCTGCTTTCTCACTATCTGAAGACGTGAACACAAACACTGAGAGCCTCACTGACACTGAGAGAACAATTAATAATCCTTTCATCATTTTATTTGAGAAAATCATTGTCAAATACACGCAAAGCTCTTCACTACTACCCGTCAAAATAAAATGCCGCTTTTTATCTCAAAGAAATTGACAGAAATTAAGATTTTTAGCTACTATAATGGAGCCTAATTCTATAATAATAATAATTTATAGAAACATTTAAGGAATATAATTTCCCCCTCATTGCAGCCCTTTACGAAAGCATAAAAGGATACAAGTTATTTTCATTTGATTACATTTTTAAGCATTAATTACATTGGTAAAGCTTTATGCATTCATTTCATTACCACTATTTTTGATAGTATATTTGTATTATATCATAAAAGTTCATGTCAAACCAGAATTTCTGAATTGTTAATGATGAATACAATTTGTTAAACTAATATATAATCAATGACGAAATTTTGATTAATGAAATTTGAATAAACACATGCTTTGTCAATATTTTCTGAGACTAGTCTCATACCATTACAACCCTATTCGGAAGTAGGGTTGGGTACCGAAACCCGGTACCAATATGGCACCGGTACCTATGTAACCGGTATGTACTAGAACCGAATCAGAACGCAGATTTCGGTGCTTCATTTCGTTGCCATGCCTGAGTGATCGGTTGAAATATTTTTCCTTTGTTTCTCCAAAACGGACGTAAGAAGCATCATCACCGGCACCACACGTGCAAAATAATGTAATTGTAATTCCCACTACAAAAAAAATAGAAAATACTGCTTTTAGAGGTTGAAAGCATCTGCTTTAAGTGTGTTAGTAGTTTTTTGTTTAGTTTTTTTTAGGCATTGTATCACTATTTTGCATTGTCTTTCAGACATGATTGTGGAGCTAGCTGGACATGCTCAGTTCATCACCACAACCTTCAGACCCGAGCTTCTGGAGTCAGCTGACAAGTTCTACGGCGTCAAATTCAGAAACAAGGTAACAGGCATTATTAACACTCTGATGTGTTAAGTAATTAGCAAATGCAAATGAGTCTTCTGCATAGAAAATGAACTATAAATGGAAGTCTTGTCAAGTTGAAGCTGTCCCCAGATTTACTGTGTGTGTGTGTGTGTGTGTTTGCTAGGTGAGTCACATTGATGTGATCTCAGCAGAGCAGGCGAAGGACTTTGTGGAGGACGACACCACTCATGGCTAAGAGAAACAATACACCTCTATCACTCATGTTACTCGTTTCTCACCCCCGTCTCAACTGGTGTTTCATTTTTAAAACCCAGATGGAATGAATGCAACGTTTTTATTGTATTCTGAACAGGATATACTGACTAATTGTCCTTTTACAGTTATTTTATATTTTCTTTCCTCTGTTAATTCTCGTATTGCAAGTATAAACACCGAACATGTTGTTCAGTATTTCGATGAAATGTGCCCTGCTTTACACCTGCATCAGCCCGAGTTATTTAAAGTTGAGGAAGTTCAGTCGCGCTGACTCTGAGTTAAGCTTCAGTAAGGGAACATGTAGTTGCTGAGACTGAATACACAGGTAGGTGTATGTTAAAGAGCTGCGGTTTGCAGTCTGCTCGTTTGGCACTGGTTCTCTCTTCCTCAAGACTCTAAACCAGCATGAGCTGTTCCTTCATACTCCTTTTTTTAAGTGAAATACAAGAGGCTCGTTTTGTAGCTTTCCCAAAACCTAAATGTTTTTTATCATTGTTTTGTTGGTTTCATTTCATTTTTAAATCATTGTGATTTATAGTCTTTTAATGTGTTCTCTGTTACCCAAAAATAATAAAATAACCCTGGTCTTTATTAACATGCACTCGTTTCTTGCCGCTAGAGGGTGCTCTCTCACACATTTGACTGTTTTAATGCCATTACGTCATTATGTGGTTGTGCTACACATTGAAAAAAAAAAATCAAGACTTGGAGGCTGCTTTTGGCTCGGGCAAGTAAGTACATTTTATGTATAAATATATATTGAAATCTAAATAATAGATACTTATAAAGTTCTATCATTTATGTACTATTATATTATAAACTATATACATGTTTCTATTTATTTTTGTATATCTGTTTTTGTAGGTTTTTTTGAGAAGCTCTTATAAAATAAATCTCAAGGTAAGATGTAAACCCTGAGCATATAATTTAAATGTTAAATCTTAAGATGTTTAATATAAATATGTATTTCTATTTTATAATGCTTCTGTCATTGTTTTCCTTCCTAGTGTCTGTCAGGATTGAGTTTATGTAGAGTTGCGTGTGGAGACGAGGCTTTGGAAATGATCATGCATGTCTGTAATAGGTTTGTAGTCATTCTGTTAAAGGTGAGTCATGTTCACTGAAACATTGAGGGGAAATTAGATTCTCTTTCCATCTGGCAACAACACAAATGCAATTTTATCTGCCAAATCTGCTCAGCTGATCACTAAACCGGTCCAAGAGTCCTTTGGGCCTGTCCATCTCTCTTCTCTTAACTGCTCACGCACTTCTCTGCCAGAATCGGTCTCTGGTGACCGAGATCAGCCCCTCAACAGATGAAACCACCCCATAATCACGGCGAGGCCTCGATAAACCTCGCATAAATCTGTCCCTGCTTTACAGTCGTTCACCACACAAGTTAATTTGTTGTCTGACAGGTGCCGTGTCAAACCTATAAGCACTTGGCCTTTCCATCTGCCCTTGACTCTGTCTGTCTCTTTGAACAGTGTTAGGGTCCCATTAAACTTGTCAGTTTTGTGAGCAGTGGCCTGCTGGGAGAACAGATGCTGCGCTCTCAATGGCTCTTAAAGTCACTTTACTGTCACGGGATGAATGCGACATAACATTCAGCTGTCCATACGATCAGCATCTTTTTGGGACATTTGGTAAAAAAACATGTGACCCTGGAGCACAAAACCAGTCGCTGGGGTATATTTGTAGCAATAGCCAAAAATACGCTGCATGGGTCAAAATTATAATTTTTTATTTTATGCCAAAAACATTAGGATATTAAATAAAGATAATGTTCCATGAAGATATTTAGTCAATTTATTACTGTAATTATATCTAAACAACATTTTTTATCAGTAATATGCATGGCTAAGAACTTAATTTAGACTATTTTAAAGGCGATTTTCTCAATATTTAGATTTTTTTTGCACCCTCAGATTCCAGATATTCAACTAGTTGTATCTCAGCCAAATATTGCCCTATCCTAACAAACCATACATTGATGGAAATATTATTTATGCAACTTTAAGAGGATGTATAAATCTCAAGTTCGGAAAATTGACACTTAAGACTGGTTTTGTGGTCCAGGGTTACATATAAGAAAACCTTTGACTATGTATGTGTGTTCTGTTTAAATTTTCTACAGAAATTATATGGAATTGCTACTATTATTATTTTATACATAACTGATTTATACCGTAGTGAAAAATAAATGTACAAGAATGTAGTAGTAATACATATACTTCATGCAATGTATACTATAAAAGCATTTACATGTTTATGCGCTTATTAAAAATACCCTTCGATTGTACTTTTAGTATACTAAATTGGAACAACTAATTTTGCACTTTAATTGTGCAGAAGTTGTGGTGAGGTTCAAATAAAGATATACTGAAGTATATTTAATTGTGCTAAAGTGGAACTACTGCTAGTGTACTTCAGGTACACTTTAAATATCTTGCATTTACAGGGCAATATTATTCAAAGATCATACAATCCTCATTAATAGTAACATTAACACACAATTTAGGTTAAATATTAAGACGTGCATTGTGCGCAAGTTATTCTCCAAATTATGTTTAATTATAAGTTTTATATCAGTAAGTCTCGAGCGATCTGTCAGTAAATATGTTAACAGATTACTATAGAATACTATGCTTGGTATGAAATAAATGTGTGTGTGTGTGTGTGTGTATATATAATAAGTCTATATTATTCTTTCATGTGCTGGCTTTGTACAGGTAAGAGCTGAACACAAAATTAATATACTTCAAAAGTAAAAGTACAAAAGGATTATTTTGTAACACTTCATAACTTCCTCTCTGGTTATTGCACCAAGAAAGTGTCTGCAAAGAGCAGAAGTAAAAAAAATAACAACCTTAAGTGTTATTTGAATGTTCATTTGTTTTCAGATGTTCCATTTACTGGCTTGAAATAAAAATGATGAGAACCTTTGACTTTGACCCAACAACTACGAGCTCCACATATAACCACTCGCTGGGCGTCATTGTGTCACTGCGGTTTATACTCCTGTAAACCATCACAGTGTCTCAACCCTGTATAAAAAGGCATTTACAACCTGCCGTTTTGAGTGGGACGTGCATTCGTTCTGTTTTTAAAGCAGTTTTATGAGGTTATATAGGGCCTGCCGATCACACCTCTGTGGCCTCAAACTGAAATTGAGATTTCACTCTGAATTAGTGTTATTATATATGCATATTTTACTGCAAAGCATTATTGCTTTACTGATGAGTGACTGTTGAGCATTTACATTCAGCGTGGCATACACATTGGGTCGTTTGGCGTGCATTATCGTGAATGGCATCCGCAGCTGTGGCCCAGGCTTTTTTCAGAACAGCGATCTAGTGCAAAAGGGCAACGTCATGACTTAGCACAGGTCTGATGAGCGGGGGTGCTAATTTGAATGGGTGGATCATCACATGGGTGTTGCTCTGCCCTTTTTTAGAAAATAAAGACTTTTTACTCTACCAACACTCTAAAAACGGAGATGCATACACCACAGGAGAATTCCCCTCTGAAAGTCAGGATCGTTTCCAGCGCTTGTTTAAAATCATTCTATGATTGCTGGAATAAAATAGCTCCTTTGTCTCACTGAGGCCAATTTGACAAGTAATTCACAAATTAAATTAGGTTTATTTTAATCAATTTAATTATAATAGATTTAAATAATTTTATCATGGGTTTTCATATATTGATTGCCATATGGAAAAGTAACTGCTCAGTAGGTCTAAAAAGCGTTATATGAACTCTCTCCACCTGTTGTTGTGGTTTCTGAGGGGTTTCTGTGTGCAGTTGTCCTGCTAATGCGGAACATTTTGTTCAGTGCTTGTAGTTTTAGTGTCAGTCATTCCCTAAACCAGATCTGCTCTCCTGCTGGTTTGTGACTGTTTGAGTGTCACATGTGTCTGCAGGGGGTCAATGAGAGCGTCAGCAAGATCTCTCCTGCATTTGCTGATTATTTTAACAGCCACAAAAAGTGAAATTACAGTTCTTTATGCTCATATTATATACTTTCTATGTGTTGTACACTCTAGTTTGATGTATCTATTATGAGTTCTATTGTTCTGTTTATCTGTCTATAGTTTCATCTGTAGTGTGTTCTGTCTATCATGCTCTCTATCGTTCTACCTGTAAATCTGTTTATTCTTTCGTTTGCCCCATTGTTCGTTCATTCACTCTTTCTGTTCAGTTGTTTGTTCTATCGATTGCATATTCTATCTGTTGTTCATTCATTCGTTTTTTGTTCATTTGTTTGCTTGTTCATTCCATCTATATATCTTTCATTCATTCTTTTGTTAGTTCCTCGTTAGATCAATTTTTTTGTCTATCTATTCTATAGTATTTATCTATTCGGTCAGTAATTGGTAGGAATGGGACGAGATCTCGTGGCACACGAGCTCAGGTCTCGCGAGAACGTGCCGATATCCTCGCGAAACATTTTGCAGTGTTTACATTAGAGCGGCACCCTTAATCGTAAAAAAATTGTGATCTTGATTCAAACACCCACGCAATCTTTTTCCTGCATGACAACGATTGAGCTATGTCTATTGCGACTGTTTCACATCGCGTGTGTCAGTGGAGCGTGAGAGGCACGTTTTGTAGCTGCCCATGTGTGAACGCTGTCATTCACAGATATGGGCGGCGACAAAACACGCGTTGCTCAAGCTCCACTCACACACGCGATGTGAAACCGGTGTTAAAGACATTCAAATCTGCATCCATGCTGCTGCTGGTCCAGAAAGAGCTTTTCAACCACACATCATTGTTTCTGTATTACAGACCTTTAAATAACAGAAGTAGGATGCACCGAGTGTTCACCAACCGAAAATAGCAACAACAAGCTCTTTCGGTGTTCGGCCGAATAAATTGTACAGAACAATGACGTGACATGATCAAATAGAGGCGTGCGCTAATGCAGAAAAACATCTGCAAGCGTGAAATTATTTAAAACTACGAGAAAGAACTGTACAAAACTCATTACAAGCACGAAACATCTCATGTCTCCGATGTGAAGAGGAAGGGTGGTTGGTGCTGGTTACTGTATGATGAATGAAATCGCGACATGCCTCAAACGATTAGTAAATAAACGGCAGAATGTTATGTTTTCTAATGCACGCACGGCTTGCATGTAATGCTATTCAAACAGCGCTGCACAAGCTTGCGGTGCCAGGGTTCAAAGCGCGAGAAGCATCTGCGCTAAAACACTGTTACTCGTCAGTTGCTCAGTAAAATGTTATGAGTGTTTTAAAGGCATGTGCCATGCGATACGTGCGACAAACTTCTTCCCAAACTCGTCAGAATCATTTATAAATCTGCTGTCAATAAAATGAAGCACTAAGTTCTTCCTGCGGCTTTCTGCCAAAATAAAAGCTCCATCAACATTCATAAATGTTAGTATTGTAATTTTAATGTTGTTCTGTAAAATTAACCAATGATGATAATACTAATTACCCTACAACTTCTCTATTAATACATTTATTATAACATTCACACGGTGTTCAAATTGGGATCTGTATTATATTCTAATGTTTTAAAAGAAGTCTTCTCAGCAAGGCTGCATTTATTTGTACAGAAAAAAATACATGCCTGATTCAAGAAGGGGGTCTCAAAAATGGCCAAACATTTTGCTTTGTTGGTATAATGTCTGATAGAATATAATTTTTTTTCTAAGTGTTAAGTAAATGTTTTTTAATTGTTGTTTTGTAATTTATTTTATTTAAAAAGCATTACAAAACAGTAAAAATCACTTTTTGGCTATTTAATTTATGCAATGGTGAAATAAATGCCAAACTAGGCCTACATGGGGGAACAAATGTGAAAAACCGTGTTCTGTATTCGGCCTTTGGCCCAGAGATTCATTTTGTTCGGCTTCAGCTTTGGCCAAGAAATGTCATTTAGGTGCCTCCCTAAGATGTACTGGGATAAAAGTTTCTAGTTTGGGTATAAACACTTATTGTCTGCAGTAGCGGTCAAAATGAAACTATCGTAACTCATGTATTGTAAATGACAACCCATTTAAAAAGTATTTATCATTTAATCATTCATTCAGGAGATTCCAATAGTGAACGAAGTCTTTATGAAGTGAGACACTGACTCCTTCATTGACTTTTTATTTTGTTCAAATGAAAATATATTTTCAAAAGACTTAAGCAATGAACATTTAGTCAGAACCACTAGTAAATTACGTTATTTATTTTAGTTTTCTAATCTTTTTTTTTCCTTCAGAATCGTGAGAGAAGCGTGATCTCCATAAAAATTGTGATTCTCAATTTATCCCGAAACGTGCAGCTCTAGTTTACATGTTGTTATTACTACATAGAATTCATTAAAATAGGAGTTTAATTTGATAAAGTACAAGTTAATTTCAAAATGCACCATTTGTTGCATTTTGTGTTTAAAAAAAATACTATTTTTCACATAATCCAAATGCAATTGTAAATCTTGCATTATCGTTTGTATTTTCGCTTTCGTGAATGCACAGAGACTGCCTCATTTCAAATGAAAAAGCAAAGTCCATTTTCAACTGTATTTCCCATGTCTTAAGAGCTATGAGCCTGTCATATTTAAATGGCAATATTGATTACCACATTTGCTTTTTCACTTTCTCAGCGTCGTGCATGTAACCTGCCAAAACTCAAATGGAATCTCAATTCCTTTTGCATTTGAATTTCCTAAGTTTTCACTGAATGCTGTCAATCAATGTGAGTGGGTGGGACTATACTAGGGGGCGTGTTTGTGTCGGGAGGTGACGTCACTCGCAGATGACCGTGCCAAATGCTTTGATCAATGGATATAATGGTAAAGGCTCAGCTAAAGGCAGCTGCCAATCAGTTTGTGCCTGTGTGAACGAACATAAAACCTTCCTAGAGCAGTAGATTATTTTTTATAATAATCTTTTTTTACCCCAAATGCTGCGGTTATCCCCTGCTAACAGCGGGAGCAACAACGGTACGCACAATAGGTCAATATTCAGTATTACCCAAGCACTTTTCACCTGTTTCAACATCTCTAACTGTTTCTCTCATTCCAATTGATGCAAATGAGTAAACAGACAGTAAGTACATGCATACATACTTTTACATTTTATGCATTTAGCAGATGCTTTTATCCAAAGCATTCAGGTTATACATTTGTATTGTCAGTATGTGTGTTCCCTGGGAATCGAACCCTCAACCTTTGTGCTGCTAACGCAATGCTCTAACCACTGAGCCACAGGAACTCTACATATTTGTGTGTTCTTTAATTTATTATTTTGATATATCTAGTAGAAATAACATTGGGTTTTCACTAATGTGTTCAGTAGTGAGTATATTACTTGTTTAGTTGAGGTTATGCGGATTTCAGGTTTCAAATTGTAAGACTTCCCAAAGTCTAATTTTCACATCTTTGTTTCATTGAGAATAAATCCTGCCCAGTGTTTTGAGTCGAATGAGACTCAAACACAGAATCTTTCCCCCGGTATCCAGCTCTCCTGTAAATCTTGGTGTCTGGGACTCTCCGTCAGCAGTAATATTCCAGAGCTTTACAGTGAGAGAATCAAAGGCTTTGCACATAGACGTGCAGCATGGGCCCCATCGTTCCCCACAAAACGTTAATGGCCGGAAATATTAATAATCCGCACACAGGGCTCTGGTCTGTGATGATTGGTTGACGCAACTGATCCGGCACTTTTGAGTGACTGACTAATGGCATTCCTCACACTTGCGCTATCATTGGCTGGAGAGAGAAGGAAAGTGTACGGCAGCCCTCGGGACTCCCAAATGGTCAAGTGCCTTTAACATCCCTGCTTCAATCCTCCAGCCCTCATTCCAGTTTTACTACCAGCCCCTTTGAGCACCCTTTTTTGTCTACACTTTTTTTTAGACGTTTGAGGGTGCGAGGGGCTTACTTTCAGGCCGATCCAAAACAACACGGCTGCAAGGAAAGACTGGACCAACATTGGGACCTCCTGCGACTCGCAACTCATTGGATTTTCTTGTGGGTAGAAAGTTTTTTCTACCATGAAGCAAACTTGGGACAAGAGTGTTTTTGAGAACGGCCAGTACAAAATTCCAGAGAATGTTGGGAAAGCTTCTGCTGAGCACCTTCAGAGGTAGGTAATGTGCTGCTGTGGGTAAAGTAGTTTGTGTTGCATGGAAATGTATGAGAAATCTATTTGTTGATGAATGTTTTGCCACAGTTTTGGTGGATAAATCATGCTTAAGTAGCAAGTACAGTAAGAAATCTTCTAAATGCTTGAAGTCGCACGGTTCTTCTCAAGACACCTCAGGATGAAGGATGGGTTTGATAAATGTAATTTGTAGTTCTTTGCCAAAGTGCAATTGCACTGAGATTCTGAGCAGTATTATTGTAGCCAAAGATCTCTAACATAAACACCGTTATCATTCCTGTTACTTATCATGTTTTCCGTCCTATCACAAATGTAAATATTTTACCTATTAAGTAGATATTTTATATAATCGGTTGCTTTATTTTATTGAAACTTATGTATTGTTTTTTATTGTATTTTTTTTATTCTAACACACTGGTTCTGATTTTAATAATAACACTTAAAATATTGTGACCCTCTGTGAAATCCAGGCTAAAGTCTCAAAATCTAATTATGAGAAAACAAGCATCAAAGTTTGATTCCTACCATTCATTTCAATCTTTGACATGACTTTACTCAGTCAATATTAAAGATATTTAGGTGACATTTTCACAGAATGTTCTTTAACATATGAAGGATGATTTTTTTGTAGAAAACGGCAAATCACAAAAAAAGACTTGAGCTGTGTTTTCACAGAGAGGGTCACAATTATGTAATTTAATTATTCTCTTAGATATGGTAAAAAAAAAATGTGATGAGTTAGCAGGACTGATAAAATGGGAAAAGAAATCCATAACTATTTATTTACATTAATACGATTGTTACATGTAATTATTAAAGATAATCAACAATCCTTACCAATAATTATGGAAGACATTTTCCATACTTTATCGTATTTTTGATAGTGGATCTGGTCAAACTTTTAAAAGCTAGTGTTTAAGTCTTCTGTTAAATATTGAAAGTAAAATATATATTTATATAAATCAAAAGCAAACATCAATAATATTGTTACAGGTAATTATTTTTAACATTCCTTATGGACATTTATAGTTTAAGTATTTTAATTCTTTTTAAACTGACCTTTAAGTCATACAAATTGAGAAGAGCTACGGAAAGTGTTACAATTAGTTTAGTGCGAACTCAATATTTTTCACAAAATAAATTATTCATTAAAATAAATACTGTATCAAATAAACTCATAATCCAGTGCAGTATGAGTAAATATTTAATGTATGCACTTAAACATTAAAAACATTCACGAAACATGAAAAACTTTCAACTGAAAAGTTAATGTTGTGGAAGATAGGATATGACTACAGAACTATTCCCTTTCATTGATTTGACAAGTTAAATCAGTTATGAAGAAAATTGTTTTTCACTTTTCTTAGTTAACTTGCGTCTCCAAAGACAAACAGCACATGCGGGTCATGAATGTGGCCCCACTGAATGTGACAAACTGCTATTTGCTTGTAACAGATAAATGGCACACGGCTTGATCAGTGCTGATGTGCGTGTAAGTGATGACCACATTCCTGCAACATGCCTCCATGAAATCACTTAGCACTGGTCAAAATACAATGTGTGTGTGCTGTTGTTAATTGAGATTTTGGATTATAAGCAGTCTTGCAATGTTTAGATGATTGCATAGGCAAGGAAAAATCTTTTTTGTAAATATCTTGCACATTCACTAGTGTTCGTCATTTGAGGGCCTTGCATAGCATTTGAAGTACTTCGTTACTTGCTTGAGTAAGGGTGAACAAAATTAGCCTTTTGTACTGGACAAACATGGCAGTCTTGAGTGAAAAACCCCTGTAGGGTCACCAGCGGCTGACATATAGAACCACGCGACTCTTCCGCGTGTGTTACTGACAGAAATGCGGACGCCAGTTTTGTTGCAGAGCTAAAAAGGTGTCAGTTTATGGACGTGCCGTCCACTGAGTCTATTTTAACCCATCAACATTCTCTGTTTTTGCACAACACTTTCTGTGAGCCTATAAAAGGTATTTTATGTCGCATTTGACCATTGTACAGTTCATATTAAATTTTAGTGCATATTAATGAGTGTGTGTATATCTATATGTATGAATAATTTAATATAAATATGCTCTAAAATTTAATTTATTTCTGATGCAATGCCAATTTGTTATTTTTTTAGCAGACAATGTTCTGGTCTGTAGTGCCACGTGATATTTCAGAAATCATTCTAATATGAAGAAATTGTAAAATATTTTTTTTTCTTTTAATGTAATAGGATGTAGTAAATTATATTTCAAGTGGTGGTGTGTTTTGAGGAAAAATTATGAAAGAATGTATGTATTTAAGATTTTAAGTCAATTGTCATTTACTTTCTCCTTGCAAACATTAGCATTGTGTGAGATGAAAAGGATTTGATCAGAAATCATTCAAATGAATTCATCTTTTAAATTAATTGGAAATCAATTTAAAGTTAATATATTTTTACAAGCACTTCAGTAACTCCAAGTCTGTGTTTGTGAACCCTTTCAATCAAAATTAATACTGCAGTACCGAGCCAATGATGTCAAGGTATCATTTTAATCATTACAATTTTGTGACATTGCTTGGAAAACCTCTGTCATACTTACGAAGTCAGCTTAATTATTTAACAGTACTGTCCAGTTTGGCTCCTGCATTAAACGCCGCCACGCATTAAACCCTCAGCTGCCTGTGTGAAGATGTTCACAGCCAGCGAAAGGTCGTGGGCTCTGACAGTGCGGTGAAAGATGGGGTATTTTTGATGGATTGTTTTTAAATAGCGCAGTGGGCCGCAGCATTAGGACTGGTATTGTCAGGATGTATCAGGGCTGTTGTGTGTTGGCCTTTTTTCCTCTCATCCGTCGTACTGTATCGTTCCCTCTCTTTTCCCACATATCCCTCCTCAGCTGCTCTCTCTATTACTGTGCCAATCTGACCCAAAGGAAGTTGCCTCATACCCCTGGGAACGTGAGGGCTGATGGGAGTCCCAGACACCATGGGTTACAGATCTTCTGAGTTTACTGGATACTGGTGTCAGTGTTGCCAGATTAGAAATGTCAAAGTATCGTACCAGAACCTCAAAATTATCGTTTTTTGAGAAAAATTATCGTACAAGAACCAAACGCATAAAATATATATATTTTACAACAATTTTATTTTCCAAAAAATTTTACAGCCAATTTAAACAAGCTGTGTAATATGCTCACACACTAACTGGAGGAAGTCTGGCTACTTAACTTTTTTTTTTGCCAAAGTGCAAAAGAAATGCCGACAGTCCACATTTTGAACTAGAGCATAATTAAACTGATAAAGAGAGAGAAAAAAAGTGCACAATTAACACTCGAAAGATTCAAATTCGATCTCTAAGTCGCTGTCATCATCAGATGCCACATCCACTTGTGCTGTGTTGGCAGATGTTGTTGGTTGGGGAATCCTTTTACGGTACAGATTGCATGCCGTCATGGAGCGCAGCATAGTGTTCGTCGGTTTGAAGGCGTGACACCCACCAGCATTCTTCACACACTCCGATGTGTGCAGGAGTCCATTCAGAGTGTCTGTGATAAGTCGGTTTCGTGGTTTTGTTTTGATTAGATTTACTTTTGAAAACACTCGTTCGCATGACGCATTTGAGTGGGGAAACACAAGCACATCTAGAGCAAACTTCCCCAGTTCGCTGAACACGGCTATCCCCTGGAAATCCTCCAACGTAGAAATATGATGCCAAAATTCATCGATATCCATTTCTTTCGTGTCTTCACTCAAGGCCATGAGAGGCAATCGCCTCCACTGGTCATCAATGACTTGGAGACGGTCTGTGTCTGACATGTTAATGAGCCGTGGCACTTGTTCCATGAGGGGGAGCAGAGACGGATGCTCAACTCGTGCGTTTGCATCTGTTGCAGTGGCAGGAGAAAGGCATACAAGGCAGGTCAAGAGAGCATCATCAAAATCAAATCGTTTCTTGATTTCCCTGCAGGCAACCTGTAGAAAGTTCTGACAGCGCACATAAAAATCGGTCAGATTTGCTGGCGCAATTTTTGCCTGCTGCACATGCTGCATCACCTTTATGCCCAAGTACATTGAGCTCAGTGCGATCTTTGGGCAATTATTGATGTCAATGTCTTTCAGTGGAGTGCGCATGACATGGTCCCTATCCATGAACGTCAGAAGCAGATCTTTGTAAGTCTCGCAGACCTTGCTTCTCAATGAAGTGATCACCACCTTTTCACTCTGAAAATACTGATTAAGATCTGTGAATTTTGGTAGGACCCATTCAAGGAAATAATAGAAGAGGCGTAGAGACTGGTCATTGAGTGAGTGAAAAATAGTCTCCGCAGCAGTAAGTCTGGCCTCAAGCCACTGATCTGTGAAAAAAAGACGGAGAGCATCCCATTGCGCAGACACACGTTTTACAACGTCGTTCAGTGACAGCCATCTAGTCTGTGACGGCTTGAGCATTTTGTGGGGCTCAACATGGCAAAAATCTTGAAATTCTCGGAGTTGCGCGATACGTTTTGCGTTGTTTTTGAAGTACCCATAAATGTTTCTGGCTAAATCCTCACACCTGCGAGGGAGTTGTCTGCATGCCTCGCTTGCGCAAAGGTGCAGTGAATGGCACACGCAGCGCTGCACTGTGATGCCTGGAAGATCACTCTTGAGGCGGCTGGAGACAGAATTGTGTTTCCCCATCATTGTGTTGCAGCCATCTGACCCGAACCCCACAATATTTTCGAGTGGTACACCTGCATCAGTGAATGACTTCATCATCTCGGCGTAAAGTCGTTCCGCAGTGGCTCCCTCTCTAGCATGTCTGTGGTCGTCTGTGTTCGAGAAGAGTTGTACTAGTTTCCAAAACCTGGTCTGAATCTTCCTTGGTCCCTCATCAAAAAAACAAACTACTACACACAGCGTTTTTACATTGCCTATGTCAGTTGATTCGTCAATCAAAACACTGAATTTCTTTCTTTTAAGAATTTCTGTTAGACTTTCAGAATAACAATCCCCAATGCAGAGCATGTGAGCGGAGCGAGCGGGGAGCGGAGCGTGCAAAATATAGTCGGAGCGCGGAGCGGGTTTTTATCCAAAGGCTGGAGCGATCACTCTGTCTCGCTCCGGTTCCGCTCCGATACCGCTCACACCACGAGCCTAGGGCATGCACACATCCACCCAGAATTCACCTGTGCCTTCAACAATTAACAAAACCATCAGCCTATACTTATAGTTAGCCTATAGTTTTAAATAAATATGTTCTATTTTGACTGATGTTGCTGTGAGTTCTTTATAGGATATAGGCTGCGTGGCGGACGCGTCACGGAGCGGGTTTGCTGCGTGTTGATTTTCCTTTCCTTTCCTTTCCGGTCTTAGGCATGCAGAGTAATTTTAAATTTGAGCGAGCGTGGAGCGATTTCACCGGAGCGGGAGGAAATTGTAGATGAGCGGGGAGCGGAATTGAGCGGAGCGATCTGGTCCGACTTTGAGCGGTGGAGCGGGGGGAGCGAACACCCACGTGAGCGGGGAGCGGAAATTCTCACCGCTCAGCTCCGCTCACATGCTCTGCCCCAATGACATGCTTGGTTATAGCAGTCGTCTTTGTGCGCCCAAGGGTAATATTTTGGGCTATTTGTGAATCGTGGAAAATATATTTTAAGACCAAGACCAAATGGTCTGAGATTCTCAGGGGTACGTTGTGCTCTGCCATGAACCCTGTTAACTTGATTTCAGCATTCTTCACAGATTCATCTAACTTTTGTTTTTCAGACGGTTTCTGTAGGCATTGTGCTATGGATCTTTGTGATGGGGCTAGATTTTTCTTTTTATCTGTATGTTTCTTGGACTATTCATGATTTTTTAAAACCGTGATCTCTGCCACCATTTGGACGTTGCAACAACGACAGGCTGCTTTCGCATCGTTTCCTGGGACAGGTTTTAGCCATCCTGCAAAAGTGGGGTCTTTTTCCCACTCTGTCCTATATGTTTGTGGCCTATGCTTACTTTTCCGCTGCTCTTCAGACTCTGCTTTCCTCTTCGCCCCTCCACTGTCCTCACCTTTCCTTTCTGAACTCATTTTTTTTAGCACTTTACTGCTTCGTTTTGTTAAACTGATAATTGTCTCTGTCTAAACTGAACTGTCTTCTTCGGCAGAAGAACGACTGAAAACTCTGAAATTATCGTACATTATGGGATTTTTTCCATTATTGATCGTACAGAGGTCAAAATTATCGTATAAATACGATAATTATCGTACATCTGGCAACACTGACTGGTGTAAACTAGGGCTGCAACAACTAATCGATAAAATCGATTATTATCGATTATGAAAATCATCGACAACGATTCTCATAATCGATTAGTCGGGTCCGCCCACAGTGCACGTCCAACTTCAGCCGGTTGCTCAAATTACAGCACTAAATAACGTATTTCTATGGGCAAAATGCATCTCAAAATAGTGGAGGAAACCGAATGAGATGCTGCGGGACAAGTACATGATCCATTTTGCATGATAATTCTTTATTTTGAGCTTTAAGTTAATGCATTAGTGTAAAGGCTTGCCCTGTCAGGCGCTGTGACACATGCGTGTGCGTCCGCAAAACATATCCGTACATTGCGTCCGCAAACATATCCATTGCACTGAATTATCTGTTGTTGAAAGTTAATTTAAGGTTTAAAAGTCAACATGCAGTGTGTATATTTTATGAGAGTAGGAACTTTAAAGGGATAACGGCATGTAATTGTCTGAATATAAATATGAGATGCTCCATAACCGCGTTTTACAGGATAAAGAAATGACTGTGATCAAAGTTCCTGCAGAACATTCCTCTCACACCGAGTCTTTATTATCATTTAAATTTTTAAGAGTAATGTATGACGATTGTATGACATCCAAGTACGGCGAGAGAAAGCATTAGGAGACGTCCGCTCTCTTATAGCACTCGCAGTACTTTGATGACACACATCGATCGGTCTAGCTGCGCTGCTTCAAGTCAAACACATCTAAGCGGTCTTCAGAGAAAGCATCATGTTGGCACGCTGCTATGTTGCCAAGTCCACAGTTTGCCGCAGGTTGTTTTCGTGTCCGCGGGTCTTTTATAACATGCGGAATTGACGAGCTGCGCGTAAACGATATCCGGGTTGCCGGGTTCTCCTGTAGTGGGCGGAGCTAATGCGCAAACGGTAATCTCATTGGCCGGTGCTCACCTATCATCGCCCCTGTTTTGATTTCAGCGAATCAGTTCGAGCGAATGCAAGACGACCTGATTAATATTCATGAACCCAGCAGCTCAATAATACTTAGTGCGTTTTATATGGTTATTAATAGTAGAATTCGCGGTGTTATCTGTATTATTTGTAGGTTTTTTCCCCCTTTTTTATAGAAACACTAAATGACAAACAATATCTTAAGCACCACCACCAGTCCTAAGTTCAGACAGCATGACAAATATTCATTCATACATGATTATTATAAAGTTCTATCATTATATAATGCTAAATTATCATACTATCATATTATACTGTTTGACTGAAATAATCAATTTAATTTGATAGGTGTCTCTCACATTGTCCCACAGAAACATTAAAATGGTGTAGATTAGTGTAACGTTTTATAATAATAATTTATTCTATTTGGTGACCATTTCATTTATTTAACATATTTAATATTGGGGCATCCAAGTTATTTGACATATTTAAACTTTTTTTTTTAAGTAACAATAGTTACTTTCCCTGGTAATTAGTTTCTTTTATAACGATGTAACTCGGTTAGTATTTGTGAGAAGTAACTAGTAATATAACTAATTACCTTTTTAAAGTAACGTGCCCAACACTGCACACTATACATTGATTTATTGTATGTCTTTGATTAATAATGAATATGAAGAGCTTTAAAAAAAAAATGCATATTAAATCGTAATATTGGTAAATTAGATTATTTTTCAAAATCGTTCAGTCCTAATTTAAACTATTCACAAATACAATGCTTAACAAATTTTTTAAATACATTTATGTAAGGTTTTTAACGAATTATGTAAGGTTTGTGCCACTGCTGCTCTAAACTAACAGCATTGGTGATTACCAAAATCATGTTTAGCTTTCTGTATTGGTTAGTCCTCCAAAATGCGTAAGTTCTTTAGTAACAGTAGTAGGCTATTTCTAATGCTATAATATAATTATTGCTGATATCTATGAAAGAAAGGCAGAGCACTTTATACATTTTTTTCAGATACCCAATTACAGTCAATTACAGTCCGTGTGTTTGAAGGACATTGAGCAGAATGTGGAATTGTGTGTATTTTGTCAATAAATAACATAATTTTATTTAATCCGATTAATCGAAATAATAATTGACCAACTAATCGATTATCAAAATAATCGTTAGTTGCAGCCCTAGTGTAAACTGCTGTGTGAATATGCCCCTGGAAAGTTACTTTGTGAGTTTTTGTTGTAACATTTCACTTTTTTCCATAGCAATCTTTATTGTTGGTAGTGTTTGATCATTGGATGGTCGAATCTAGATATTTCAAACAATGTATAGAGCAGTGAAAGTTTTTAAACTTGTTTCTTAGTGAAGGCCTTAACGCTGCGTTGACCTTGACACTTCATAGCATGTGTGTTTGCTGGTATTACCAGGGATGCTTAAATCACAGCTGGGAAATATGTTGTGAATGCTTTTGTCCCTTCAGCTCTTAAGACTACCGGCTATTCGGCTGCCTTTTGTCATTAGCTTCGTGTGCAGTCATGAAGCCATATGGAAACACTTGTTTTGAGCTGTTTGATGTGTAGTAACTTATTACATGAAAGGAAAGAGTTGAATGTGTGTGCTAAAGATGGTCACCATGAGAATTTAAAACAAGAAATGTCCAATTTTCCGCATTAACAAACCATTGACTATGAACTTGCCTCAATAAACTCCTAATTTGCTGTTTATTAATAGTTAGTAGGTAGTTATTAAGTTTTGGTATTGGGTAGGATTGGGGCTATTTATGGTCAAGCAAAATATGTGCTTTATAAGTACTAATAAACAGCCAATATGTTAATAATAGCATCCCAATAAGCTTTCCTATGAAAATGCATGCTATGGATGCAAAAACTTAGAAAATCAAACTTGATCCGAATTTTTTTTATGATGGATGACAGTTTCTGAGGCAGTGTGCAGAGATCTTTACTAGTGTTCCTTTTCTTATAATAATGAATAATTTGTTACATTTTATATAGCGCTTTTCCTGGCACTCAAAGGGCTTTACATAGTGAGGGGGGTATCTCCTCAACCACCACCATTGTGCAGCATCCACCTGGATGATGATGCGATGGCAGCCATATTGCGTCAGAACGCTCACCACACACCAGCTTATTGGTGGAGAGGAGACAGAGTGATGAAGCCAATCAGTGTATGGGGATGATTAGGAGGCCATGATGGTCAGAGGCCAATGGGTGAATTTTGGCCAGAATGCCGGGGTTACACCCCTACTCTTTTTCAAAGGATATCCTAGGATTTTTAATGACCACAGAGAGTCAGAACCTCGGTCTAACGTCTCATCCGAAGGATGGTGCTTTTTACAGTATAGTGTCCCCTTCATTAAACTGGGGCGTTAGGACCCACACAGACTGCAGGGTGAGCACCCCCTGCTGGCCTCACTAACACCTCTTCCAACAGCAACCTAGTTTTCCCAGGATGTCTCCCATCCAGATACTGACCAGGCTCAACCCTGCTTAGCTTCAGTGGGCAACCAGTCTTGAGCTGCAGGGTGTTATGGTATGGTTATTGGTCCTGGAACAAAAATTGTTAAAGTATTAACTATAAACACATGGACAGATCAGAACTAACAGGAAGTGAAGTGGGAGAGAGATAGTTGTGGGATCGGGAAACGTCCTCGAGTCAGAATTCAAGCACGGGACGCCCGTAGCGCCACGGCACTTTGAGTTAACGCGCTGCCCACAAGGCTATTAACGCCGACAGTTTTTTCTTTATATGTCATTTTTTAGACACTGTTTTAGACAAATGTTTTCAAAACATTTTATGAATGTTGGGAATGACTTCCGATCATAAATTTGTTCCTGACTTCCACAAAGTGTTTTTTGATGCCTGGATGATGGCGTACTAATAAAGTCCCTTTCAAGGAAAGTCTGTTCACTTTGTGGCCATATTTGCAATGCCTCCGGGCAGGACATACGAGACCAAGTCCTATCTAAACGAATGGGGAAATCCTAAAACTATTTGCTGAAATCTTAATTAAATTACATATTTCAAATCAGCAACAAAATCTGGAATGCCCCATGAATGTTGTTGCGTATATTCAAATGGTGTTAAAAACACTTATTTTTCTGGCTAGACCAGCCAATGTGCATATGAAATTATAACGTGCTTAAGACACATTGGCTGGTCTAGCCTTAGGTTTCTATTGGAACCAAAGCTTCTAACGGCAGCTGCAGTGATGCAATGACTTTACCAATCAGCGATTGGCTCTTTCATTTAGAAGGCGGGACTATTCCGCCAAATTGTGCATTGCAGTTTCTCGCATTCATTAGTATAAGATTAAAGCTTTGTATATCTAGTCTTTGGTACTAATCAAAAATTTGCTATGCTAACTTTAGCATTGCTGTTTTATTTAAGTAGCACTTAATGCATGTCCGGAATGACGTCCAATCTTTTTTTTTGACGTACACCGTGTTTTCTGATGTCTGGATGATGATGTACTAATCAAAAACTTGCTAAATTAAACTGGTGTACAAATAAACAATAGCAACGTTACTGTTAGCTTTGAAGTATTTGATTGTCAAATAAGAAATCGATTACCAACCAAGAGGGGTCGGTTTACTGCAAACATTTATGAAAAGTTTAATCTTCGTGTAATTCCTCCATTTATTAATTCATGTAATTTAACAACTTCATTTTATTAGTTTTAAAGTTACATCTACATGCCGCCATGTTTATGTGACATTGGCAAACATGAAAACCAGCAAAACATCTTTACACTTGCATTAATTTCATTGACTTATAATATCTCTTTGATCTTTCATTGTAATTGCCACGGTCAAATAGTTCTGACGCCATTTGGCTAAATATGTCTAAAGGTGCCTCGTTTCTTTCTGTGGCTTGGATCACATGACAGTTTATTCAGGAAGGTGTGATCTCTCAAATATCAGCACTCGCCCTTTCAGCAATCATAAGGGTGCTGTCAGCTGCTTTGATCAATGGGTGCTTGTAAAAACTGGCAGTCATTCATTATCATAACTAGTTAGGTGAGGTTGGTTAAACACATTCGGGAAGTGTCAGTGTTTGGAAAGATATCGGACAAGTTCTATTTTCTTCAGGTCCACGCACAAAGGCAACAAAATACAGTGTGAAAAGATTTGTCGACAAGGCGCCATGTTAGCTGGGTAAAAAAGTGTTAGGCTTGGCCCTTAGCTTGTGTCAACCACTATCAGCCTATTTGTGGTGACACTTATTTGTTTCCATCTTTGCAGAATTGCGGGTTTCCTGCTGTGGCATTGGGGTTCGGGCCTCTAAACATGTGTTCATTGCTTTGTTGACATGTAGAAGCAACTGGGGTAATCTTAGAGTTAAATGTTGACAGTTTTATGGCACTAGCCACATATGCTCTTTCACGGAAAGGAAATTTATGTGCTTTAAAGTGTTTTGGATGTAAAAAGGCACTTTAGAAATTCTGAGGTTGAAAGTACATTACAAATGTAAATTTGGTGATAAATTGCCATAGTTCAAAATAAGCCTAATTCTCAATTAGGCAAAAAAAATGGATTAAAAACTAATTGAATTGACCGTGCAAAGCTGTATCTAAATTGTAGACAATATCGTAGTCAACCACATGACAAAGTGGCCATGCCATATTATACTAGATTATGTAGTAGCTGAAAAACAATAATAAAGATATCTAAACACAAACCTATATTTGATATAAGCCAAATGCAGGAACTTGAGGTCTGATGACTTCTTCAGAACAATTTTCTGTTTTATATCCATTTTATAGCTTAATCAAATTGTGTAATCAAGTGGTAAAACTGCACGAGTTCATATTTGATGTAATTAGAAATGGGAAGTGAGCCCTGATCACTGCTTCACACCAATCCCGATGCTGTTTCCCTTGTGCTCGATGTGACGTCACTGACAGCTCTGTGTTTGATTGAATTATATGTAATGAGCTCTGCTGTTGTGGTTGTCCTGCTGTGTGCCGAACATATGCTGAGAACACGTCAGCCAAGTGTAAAGGTCCTTGGGTAAACATTGTCTAAAATTAACGAAGGTGTTTATCCGAGTTTAATTGGATGTCTGTCCCTGAGCAGAATCGAGGCATGCGGCAGTTCTTATAAACTAGATTTAGCCTTTATTTGATTGTTAAAATACAAGGTCATCCAAGGGCAGAATTTAAAAAAATTATTGTCATGCCACTGCAGGCACATTTAGTGTTCAATGTCAAATTCCTTTTGACTTTGTGTGTCCGTCTGATAACTCCTGACAATACGGTATCACATTAATGTCAATACTGTTTCCCTAAATAACTGTATCTGTGTTCCCAAACTATTTGTTCCCCACATCCCAAAATAATTAGTGCCCTTTATTTCCTTATCATAACTGTCATTTCCATTGTATTATCCTTTTTGTAAGGGGGGAATTAATGTCAGACCTTTTTTCTTTTCTTTTTTTATAGTATACACATTTTAATTTTGGTTTAATTTGTGTATACTTTAAATTGTGTATACAATCTGTTTAACACATTGTATTATACACTTACCAAACCGTTCTGCAGAATTCCACAGCTTTTGTTCCAAATTTGCACCGGATCTGCAACAACAGTATTATACTGGATGCCATTATGATTAATATTATTATACGCATCTAAAAAAGGCAAATATAAATAAACAAACAAATTGTTTCCCTGTTTAAAAAAAAAACTATGCAAGGTTATTAATATGATTTGTTAATTTAACCCATTTAATAATATAATTATAAAAGTAACCACACATTTTTTTCTTTATTTAGGTACATTTTACTTGTGATTGGGAGTCAGTTCTCTAGCTGATGCAGAAGGCATGCAGTTACATTTTATCTGAACAGGATAGTTAAACATAGGCGACCACTGCCAACCACTAAACAAAAACCTGCAAAAACCCATCTTAACATCCCTAAAAACATCATGTCTCTTAGACATTTTTTTTTTATTATTATTATTTTATTATCATCAACTAGCCAGCATAGCAACAATAGCCAGGTTTCCATCCAAAGTTGCGGATTTAACTTATGCACAAATTTGGAATATCACATACAATATTTGCGAACGAGCACAGTTTCCATTCAACGAGTCAAAGAGAACAAAATCGTCACTTCCTGGTAAACTGGCACTAAGTAGCCTATAGAAAACTAGGATAAGCTACTGAATATAATAATTTTCATATAAGAAAAAAAATTTGTGCCTCAAAACGAGCAGACAAAACATAATAAATGCTGTCATTGCTTTCGGAGGTGAATGCTGCTGTTTGGGAACGCAGTTGTGTAAGACAATTTAACAGAAATACATTGACTTTGCTAAAGCATTTCAGAACGACCATAACAACATTTCAGATGCTGTGAACGGTATCGGTCCACTGTTAGTCAAGTTATCCTGTTTCACAGCGCAAAGTCACATGACTTTTTTGGAGGAATTTATTCCAAAAATGCATTTCCATCTCCCATTATTCGCATTAACCCTTTTTTTGTCAAAAACCACCTCAAACTAGTGTAAAAACGTTTTTGCGAAATTAAGGGATTTTTATTTGAAATTTGCAGTTTCCATTACCAGTTTCTCATTCGATACTTTAAAATGCGCATTAAAACAGGGTGGTTGAAACCCAGCTACTGACTCAACCAATGGCATGAGTTTGGGGCAGAGCTGTGTTTCCCTAACCAATGACAGGCCTTGGAAAAAACCTGTTTGAAAACAGTTTAGTCATTTTCATATTAGAGGCACTGATTATGCACTTGTTCACTGAGATAACATTATTATATTACATATTTATATTAGGTTATATTACATATCACATTTGATAATATTAAAACTAATAAAATTAAAGCACAAATTCTCAAGCTTGTCTGAGATTCAGGGTGGTGATGTTACGACACTAAATATGATTGTGACAATTAATTTAATTACAGTTATTAATAGGTTCTCTGGTAAATAACCTATCATCATTTTCTCATACTTGACACCATCACACGTCGATAATAAGTGTAAGCCATTTTCATCAAATAATAAGTGTTTCTACCAGAGGCTGATTGAATTTCTAACACATGTTCGCAGTAGGTAGCATTGTGGATTTCTCTATCAAATCTTAGTTTAGTATAGGCTTGCAAGTGTTCAGGGTGCTAAGTACTGCGCTACATATTCCTTTTGTTGTTTACTGGTTTATGGTGTTTTCACACATTCTCTCTTCTTAAATCTTTAGTGTACCATAAAATGGTACCATCTAAAGCAGATGTGGCTCAAAGAAACTTCAGGGGTCACAAATGTGCCTTATTCAGCAAACAACCCAAAAGAATAAGAGAAATCGGTCAAGTGTTTAAAATAATATCAAGTTAAGATTTTCAGTTAGCGTCAATGAAGAAAGATGCTTTTTAGGTCCAAAAAGAGTGCCATCTACTAGATGGGACTAACTGACTGAGTAACTGAAGTGTGCTGAGCATTCCTCTGGACAGCCTTTAAAAACTAGTGAAACCAAAGAGCCCTATATAGGAAGGCTGTCTCCTGTCAGCAGGTTGGTCTGCTTAGCCCTCAGAACCAAAGCACGTGATTAGCATACAGTACAAACAAAACTAGACATCTACAAGATGCAACTCTGACATGGTGACAGAGAATGGTGAGCACAGGTAATAAAACGACACCACATGGTTTGACTTACGAGGCCCAGGCGTAATCTTAAGATTGCATTTTCAATGCTGATTTAGGGAGGAAAACCAGTCAAATTCTGCGGAATGGATTGGTGTATTAATATGAGTTCAAGTTGAGCTGAGAGCACTAGAATATTAGCTAAAAATAAATACAATATTTGTATTCTGTAGAAAAAATAACAGCATTTTCATGTAGCATCACTATTTTGGTAAATATTTAGATCAGGTAAATTTTAGAACTTCTGTTATTAGTTATTAAACATTGGTTAAGTACATATACGTTTTTTTTTTTTACAAAATGTGTTTATGAAATATATTTTGCTTTTGCAATGTTGGGAACATTCTAGAAGTTTCTAAAACATTCTGGAATATTCCCGAACATCGTGGGACTAGGACAAGTCATAAAAGCTGAAAATCCCTCAACGTACACTTCTGAATGACTCACTTTAACTCTCTGTTAAACTGTTGCTAGCTCAGTGTCATGCATGCAACATGTATATTTTATGCATGAGTAAAAACAGATTAGCTTGTTTAGGTTGTCAACATATTTTAGTTTTCATGAGCACTGTTAGTTATAAACAAGTTATGTAATTTTCGTGTTCAGAAAGAATTTATAATGTTTCGTATTCATAATGTTTCATAAAGAACCTAAAGTGGCTAATGAAAACACTGTCACCGCTTTGTTTCTGTTTTTTAAGATGTATTTATTTTTTTGGTTCATCACTAAACGGCACGGCACTTCAAAAGAGATGCCTGTCTAAAAAAAGTTAAGATATTTTACAAGGCCCTAAATGATCAATTTACTAATTAACTTTCCTTCAAACTCTGACAAGCAGAGATGGAAAGAGTAAAAAAATATTGTACTCAAGTAAAAGTACCATTACATTACTGAAATTTTACTTAAGTACAAGTAAAAGTACCAGTCTAAAAATATACTCAAGTAAAAGTAAAAAGTAGCTCATTTAAAATTTACTCAGAGTAAAAAGTACTTAGTTACATTTTAGCAATGGGAGGGAGGAAAAAATGGGATAGACCAAAGGTGTCAAACTCAGTACCTGGAGGGCCACAGCCCTACACAGTGTAGATATTACCCTAATTAAACACATCTGATACAGATAAACTAATCATTTAGGCTTATTTGAAAACTACATGGTGTGTGTGTTGGAGCAGGGTTGGAAATAAACTCTTTAGGGCTGTGGCCCTATAACACCCTCCAGAGTTTGACACACCTGGGATATGGGCCTATAAATCTCGAACTAGGTGTTTTTAATTAAAGGAATCAGTTATTTAGAATAATAACACATTTAGGCTGTTACCAGGGAAATTAAATCAGTATCAACAAAATTAATCTTTGCAATGCAGAGGAAACGCAGAAGGTTCATCTGAAGTGGCATAAATGTATTTACACTGACATGAATGCATTTAGCCTGCAGTTACAAATGCAGAAATAATGCTTTGATATAAATAAGACATAAAATGTGACCCTGAACCACAAAACCATAAGGCTCCATTTTCCTAAATTGCGATTTATACATCATCTGAAAGCTGAATAAATCATATTTCCATTGATTTATGGTTTGTTATGATCGGACAATATTTTAAAATCTGGAATCTGAGGGTGCAAAAAATCCAAATATTGAGAAAATCTACTTTAAAGTTGTTCAAATTAAGCTCTTAGTTTTGATGTATTAACAGTAGAAAATTTACAAAATATATTAATGGAACATGATCTTTACTTAATATGCTAATGAGTTTTGGCATAAAAGAAAAATTTATAATTTTGACCCATACAATGTATTGTTGGCTATTGCTACAAATATACCCCAGCGACTTAAGACTAGTTTTGTGCTCCAGGCCAGGGTCACAAATGTTAAATAGTCATTTGAAATAAAAAAATCAAAAGATACTTTAAATGTTAAATTAAAACCACCAGTAGGTGTCAGCAAGTCACTCATAAGAGAGTCATTGCGATTGAACAGAATCATTTAAACGGTTAATTCAAGGAACAAAACACGTCATTGCTCAGAGTCAGAGACGCAAAACTGTGTATGGTGGCTGTGTTTGGTATTAATTTTGTTGTCGAAATAGAGCAGAAACAGGCAATATGGTGTCTAAAACGCAAGTCTCTTAATTAACTTGTTTTTTGAACTTTTGTAAAAAGCAAAAATACAGGCATATGTAATCATGATGATTTTTTGAGAAAAACGGCATTTATGTTATGTTGACTTACTATATTAAATTATATAAATATATACATTTTCTGCTTCTATATCTTCCATTTTGTGATCATTCTAAACGCATTTAACAGACTGAATCACGCAGTGAAAGAAAGCACTCCATATGCACGCAGGATTAGTCTAACGTTACTAGATTTCACGGCACACTGTTTAGAGTGATTTGTTTGGTTTTTGGCAAAATACTGATAATGTCAAATCGCACATCGTTAAAACAACAATTACTATATTATCTCAGATGATATTGCACACCCTGCACCACTGTCTTTTTGGCTCATTTGTGCAAAACCTTTTGCTAAACCGTCAAAGCTTCATTTTAACCACCAATGCAACGATGCAAGTATTTACCTCACCTCTACATGCTTGCGAAGGGCGATGTCGAGATGTTATAAGCTGCTAGTTCGGTCTCCCGAGGCAAACACAGCTAACACTGCATAATAGAGCATGAATATGGCCAGGGGTTCACTTCATTCCTTTGAGTTCAACTTCAGCAGAATACGACGGGGTCTGGTTTTCAGCAGGGTCTGCACCATTAACGCCTGTCTTGTCCGTCTGCATCTTTCTTGTGATTTTAGCGCCAGTTTCTTCTTTTGCCCATTATTTACTGCAGTTGTTTCCACGGAGCGATTTTTTTTTTACTCAGTAACGAATGTGTTTTAAAATGTAGCGAAGTACAATACTTCACACAAAATCTACTTAAGTAAAAGTAAAATTACAGATTAAAAAAATTACTTAAAAAAGTACAAGTACACAAAAAAGCTACTCAATTACAGTAACGCGAGTAAATGTAATTCGTTACTTTCCACCTCTGCTGACAAGTCATGGTTGATTTGTGGTTTATTAAGATACAGATCAACATACTATATTGGATGAGTAATCGTCTTGTTCCATATTAAGCCAGTATAAGGTTCATTCACATCTGAAACGGAGACGGGCCTGGTTGCGCTGAGGTCTCATGGACTGGCCAGGTGCTCGGCGTATTAATTACCAGGCAGGGCAGTGCCTAATGCAATACCCACATTTGCCAGCTGGTGTGCTGAAGAGAAGAAAACAGCAGGGGTCCATATATTTTACTACTCAACATTTATAATTTTAGATGCTGACTGCTGCTGATGTTAAAGGATAGCAATGCATGATATTACTAATGGACTAACAGTTCGGATTCTGATCACATGACCCGGCCCAGCCTGAAAGTGTACTTTTGTGACTAACATTTTGTTGACTTGCTGACAGTTCAACATGGGTTACCTTTCGATCGCTGCCAAGAACGCAGTAGCCGGTAGCCATTGTTCAGCAAGTTAGATAAATGAGGAGGATCGAAATCCCTGAAATAATTACCCCATAATCCACTGGTGATAACACCTAAAAGCTTTTTCTCAGGAACGGTCACTGTTGGAAAGTAATTTATTTGTATTAGATTTTCATTGGAAGTTTCTGTAGAATTATCTTCAATATATCATCTGTCCTTTATATTCATGAGTTAAGATTGTAAAATAAATCTCCAGGCTATATTTTAACCTAAAAGGAAGAAAAAAAGATCATCACGTGAACATTTTATTTGGGATTTTAAGATCTTTTACACTTTGACCTTTATTTTTTAATGACAATCACATTTTCCAATCAGATTCTCTTTAATCATTTTAAATTGTTATATCTTTAATTAGACTAAATAGTGGATGGTAAAAGCTACTAAGGTTTAGCTTGATGTTTATAAGTTGGAGCTTGAGTGTCATTTGCCTTTTCACAATGCAGAAACTTTAATAGTATTAAAAAGAAAGATTTATTTTAAGCAAAACATTTGTACACTGTTTTTTTTCTTCAAATTAATGCAAACAAAACCATAGAATAGACCACACATACAGCCTCTGAGGGCTTTGAGATTAATTTAGAGGACACGGTGGCAACAGGCAAGCCATGTTTTACAGCAGCTTTACAGACCCTGTGACAGCTTGTCTTTCTCTGAGACTCCATACGATCTTCCTTGTAACACAAACCCACAAACTCGTAACTCCATGCCAAAAAAACTCCTCACCATAGATATTAGTGACAAAATTAATAGATGAAGGGGTGTAGGGATGATCTGAAAAAGAGTGCACTCATCATAAAACTTGTCAGCTTTGCCCATGAATATTAATTACTGGGTTTGTAATCAATTAAAAATTTGTTTTTGTTTTACTCGTATTGTTCACAACGTGATGTTAACTCATTACTAAATAGGCACTAGCCATAGTAATATTAGTGATTAGGTGTCTGTTAAGTCCACTGTGAAAGTTATTAACAAGGTTCTAAATGAGGACTACAAATACCACAAAAATGTAAGTGTTTTACAAATTAACATTAGCATAGTTTGTGTTTGTTTAGTCCACGTGCAAGCTGCTAACAGGGTTTTAAATGAGAGCAACAAAAATGTTTATGTGCTTGACAACCTCTGCGAACAAGGTTCTACAACAAATATCGCAAAAATACAAGTTTATGTTCTTGACCGGGGTGCCCGACCCTGTTCCTGGTGATGGACTGTCCTGCAAAGTTCAGCTCCAACTCTAATCAAACACACCTGAAGCAACTAATTAAGGTCTTCAGGATCGCTTGAAAATTAAAGACAGGAGTGTTTGATTAGAGTTGGAGCTAAACTTTGCAGGACAATCGATCGGCAGGAGCAAGGTTGGGCTCCCATGTTCTTGACAATTAGCATAAGCATAGTAGTATTAGTGCTTGTGTTTTAGTCAAGTGCGTTATTTAAGGTTCTATATGAGGATTACAAATATCACAAAAATGTAAGTGTTTTATGTATTAGCATTAGCATAGTAGCATTAGTGTTATGTTTGTTCACTACGCAATTAGTTAAGGTTTTACACGTAGACTATACATATCACAAGGATGAAGGTTGATTTTTTTGACGAAGTAGCATCCGCATTAATGTTTGTATTTTAGTCAGCTGTGCAAGTTAACAAGGTTCTGCATGAAGGTTACAAATAACATAAAAACCACAAAAAAAGTTTGTGCTTGACAATTTAGCATTAGCATAGTAGCTTTAGTGTTTGTCCACTATGCAATTTAACAAGTTTTACAAGCAGACTAAAAATAAAACAAGGATGCAAGTTGTTTTAGGTCGCGTTAGCACAGTAGCTTTAATGTTTTTGTTTCACCCATCTGCACAAGGTAACAAGGTTCTACATGAGGACCAAGTTTGTGTTTGACTAAATAGCATTAGCATAGTATAATTAATGTTTGTTTTAGTCAGCTGTGCTTGTCAAGAATGTTCTACATGAGGACTACAAATACATACAAATTTGTGTGAAGGTACAGGCTATTCGTGTTAATTCGTGGTCATTCACAATGTAAATATCAGGCAGATGCATGAAGAGTGAGTCATGTAGACATTTTAAGGGTCGAGGTGACTCATGTCCACCCACAGTCCTTCTTACATAACACCCAAAACATCACACATGAACAAGAACTCTGGTAGACCTGCCGTTTCTTTTAAACACCACGGTGAGGATTTCAACTTTTTTACTTTTTATTAAACATTTTTTATAAAAGTTTCAATGAATGATTCTAGTCGAAAGTTATGTTTCAAATGATTATTTTCAAAAACATTAAGGTAAAAACTATCGTTACAGAATCAAATTTCATGATATTTTTAAACAAAACTGCTTTTGTACTTTTTAATTCTTATACAAATAATAACTATGTACAAAACGTATTTTATATGATCATCATAGCCCAGCTTGTGAGTGACATCTCGTTGAACACTTCAAGATGATGGACATGTTGACATGTTTGGAATGGTCAAATGTGGCATCTGCCTATATCTATTGTTCAAAATGTGCAGAAGCCCTTATGTTGAGATGGTTTGGCCATGTTTTCTGCTAATTAGTACCCACACACACGTTGCCTTATAATTGCCTTGTTTATAATTATACATATTTATCAACAGAAGAACAAGGATAAGAACAAATGAATGTGCTTATATGCATCTAACGTGAATCTTTATGCATGAAAACACTATATTAAAGGGATAGTTCACCCAAAAAGGAAAATTCTGTCATTAATAACTCGCCCTCATGTCATTCCAAACCCGATGTCCTTACTACCTTTCTATGCCTTGTCCGTGGTAGTACCCTTGTTGTTTGAGTGTCAGAAAGCACTCGGATTTTAAAAAAAATATCTTATTTTGTTTGGAGCGACATTAAGGTGTGTAATGACAGAATTTTCTTTTTTTTTATTGATTGTTTGCCAAATCAATAAAATCAGTCGAATTTGCTTGAGCTCATCACCAATGATAACATACATTAAATACATGCTTAAGTACAAACACATACATAAATCCAACTATACATATCTATAACTATACAGGTACATCTAAAAAAATATATTATGGTGAAAAAGCTTCTTTTTTTTCTTGCAAGTTATTTCAAAAAGTGAAACATTCATATATTTGAGATTCTTTATATGTAAAGTAAAACACTTCAAAAGTTTTTTTGTTTTAATTTTGATGTTTGGAGCTTACAGCTAATGAAAGTCAAAAATCAGTATCTCAAAATATTAGAATATTACATTTGAGTTTCAATAAATGACCATCCATACAGTATAAATTGTGTGTATCTCTTGTTCTTTGAAACCACAATAATGGGGAACACTGCTGACTTCAGAAGACAATCATTGACACCCTTCACAAAGAGGATAAGTCACAGAGGGTCATTACTGAAAGGGTTGGCTGTTCAAGGAGTGCTGTATCAAAGTATATTAAATGCAAAGTTGACTGAAAGGAAGAAATTGGGTACGAAAATGTGCACAAGCAAAAGAGATGACCGCAAGCTTGAGAATACTGTCAAGCAAAGCCGATTCAAACACTTGGGAGAGCTTCACAAAGAGTGAACTCAAGGTGGAGTCGATGCATCAAGAGTCACCACTCTCAGACATCTTCATGAAAAGGGCTTCCAAAACCTTGTGAACCTTCCTTTAAAATCAGTTGTACACAATTTAGCCAACTTAAGGCAAGAATTTTATAAGAAATGCAGCTAACCTGACATTGTTGATTAACTTTATAAGTTGTGCACTCAATTATTATTTTTTTATCACTGGCGCAATGTGGTCGATGGAACAAACAGGATGTCACTGCTCTATTCTCAGCTGCTGCTATCAGTACAGCTCATGGTTATCTCATAAGATCCTTTACAGAGACAGGGACAGACGGTCTAATGGAGGGAGGATGTGTGTCTAAGAGAGGGTGTCCAGGTTCATTAGACTTGTTTTGTCTGCCTGTGTCCTTCACTGATAAATGGAAGAATCTGTATCTTCTCAATTTTGTGGATAACAGCAATGATGTGTGTGAATGAGACAGAATCTGCGTGTGTGATCTTCAAAAGCATATTAATAGCATCTTATAACCCCAGGTGGCCAAAGCACAGTGAAGTCTGGAAAGTGTACAGCTGTCAACGGCTGCAACCTCTCATCAGATGATCTTGTCTAATCAATGGGCCCAGTGGGGAGGAAGTGATGTCGGGGCCTCTTGTGGTGGCCGGTAATAATTTAATGGCTGCAAATGTGCCCCAGATGCAAAGATAGTGTTGCCCCCGACTGCGATGCTAAATTCAATTTGATAGTGGAGGTGGAGCACAAGGCATGAAGGTTTGATTAGCATGGCCCACTTAGCCCCTGCTGGTATATACGGTAATAACATCATATGCCGGCAAAAAGCGTCTTTCAACACTGGTCATTTACAAGAAGCTACTTAGCAGTTAAATGTTGCTATGTGTGCGATGCAGTGAATAACACTGGAGAAAACCAAGGATGTCTTTAAAAAAAGTTTGTATTTATTTATTTTATATAAAATCTAAAACTGGATAGATATATACTTTTTTCTACACTTATTGCTATTCAACATTAGATTGTTAGGAATTAACTGTAGCTATGTGTGATACAGTAAAGTACACTGTGGGATGTCATTATTTGTAAATAATAATAATAATTACAAAATTATATTTAGGGTACAAAGGAGGGCTAAAGGCCCACCTTTAGAAAAAAATAGTTTTTCTCTGTGCCTAAAATGTATAATTGCATAAAAAATATATACGATGTATTGAACATTAATGGAGCAACAGATTTTGTGTGAAAATAAATCATTCAACTTTATTTTGTATAAAAATCGTATAAATGTGTGAGGTGGCAAGAGGGGCCTTTTACCCTACACACGGGGTAAAAGGCTCACGGTATTGATATAAATACTTAAACTAAAATAATGTTTTTTTTATTTTATATATATATATGTGTATGTATATAGGTGCTGGTCATATAATTAGAATATCATCAAAAAGTTGATTTATTTCACTAATTCCATTCAAAAAGTGAAACTTGTATAATGTATACATTCATTCCACACAGACTGATATATTTCAAGTGTTTATTTCTTTTAATTTTGATGATTATAACTGACAACTAATGAAAACCCCAAATTCAGTGTATGTGTATACACAGCTCTAATATTTTGGTGTTTTTTCGGCATTCTGTGAGGAAGTGCAGCTCTGTTTTGATCTCTCCCAGACTGCACTGGGAGCAGATTCTCTCCTTTCATCTGAAAAATACTGTATCAATGCATTCTATGGCACCTTTAATTAGAAATGTTAAAAAGCTTATATATATATATATATATATTTGACATAAAAGATGACATACTTTTAATAAAGTTACAAAAATGCCATTGCAAAGGTAAAAACTAAATTCCCAGTAACTAATTTGAAGGAGTCAAATATCGCCTCATAATGGAGAAATGTATATATATTTTTTTGATTTTCTTTATTTATGCTTTAAAACACCATAAAGGTGTTTCATGAGCTAAAACCTTAGAAATGTTGGTTTTCTTTCTCATTTTTTTGTTGTTGTTTTTTTGCATGCACAATGATTCCAAAATTTGAATGCTTCTGTCATGATTAAATAAATAGTTCATCCAAACATGAAAATTACACAACCTTGGGTCATTCAAAATATACAGGTGCATCTAAATAAATTAGAATGTCGTGGAAAAGTTCATTTATTTCAGTAATTCAGAAACTTGTGTATTAAAAAAAATCAATGCACACAGACTAAAGTAGTTTAAGTATTTGGTTCTTTTAATTGTGATGATTTTGGCTCACATTTAACAAAAACCCACCAATTCACTCTCAACAAATTAGAATATGGTGACATGCCAATTAGATAATCAACTCAAAACACCTGCAAAGGTTTCCTGAGCCTTCAAAATGGTCTTTCAGTTTGGTTCAATAGGCTACACAATCATGGTGAAGACTGCTGATCTGACAGTTGTCCAGAAGACAATCCTTGACACCCTTCACAAGGAGGGTAAGCCACAAAGATTAATTGCCAAAGTAGCTGGCTGTTCACAGAGTGCTGTCTCCAAGCATGTTAACAGAAAGTTGAGTGGAAGGAAAAAGTGTGGAAGAAAAAGATGCACAATCAACCGAGAGAGCCTTATGAGGATTGTCAAGCAAAATCGATTCAAGAATTTGGGTGAACTTCACAAGGAATGGACTGAAGCTGGGGTCAAGGCATCAAGAGCCACCACACACAGACGTGTCAAGGAATTTGGCTACAGTTGTCGTCAGAGGCTTCTTACCTGGGCTTAGGAGAAGAAGAACTGGACTGTTTCCCAATGGTCCAAAGTCCTCTTTTCAGATGAGAGCAAGTTTTGTATTTCATTTGGAAACCAAAGTCCTAGAGTCTGGAGGATGGGTGGAGAAGCTCACAGCCCAAGTTGATTGAAGTCCAGTGTTAAGTTTCCATAGTCTGTGATGATTTGGGTGCAATGTCATCTGCTGGTGGTCCATTGTGTTTTTTGAAAACCAATGTCACTGCACCCGTTTACTAAGACATTTTGAAGCACTTCATGCTTCTTTTTGCTGACCAGATTTTTAAAGACGCTGATTTCATTTTCCAGCAGGATTTGGCACCTGCCCACACTTCCAAAAGCACCAAAGGTTGGTTGAATGACCATGGTGTTGGTGTGCTTGATTGGCCAGCAAACTCACCAGACCTGAACCCCAGAGAGAATCTATGGGATATTGTCAAGAGGAAAATGAGAAACAAGAGAACAAAAAATGCAGATGAGCTGAAGGCCACTGTCAAAGAAACCTGGGCTTCCATACCACCTCAGCAGTGCCACAAACTGATCACCTCCATGCCACACCAAATTGAGGCAGTAATTAAAGCAAAAGGAGCCCCTACCAAGTATTGAGTACATATACAGTAAAATAAAATACTTTCCAGAAGGCCAACAATTCACTAAAAATGCTTTTTTTTATTGGTCTGATGAAGTATTCTAATTTGTTGAGAAAGTGAATTGGTGGGTTTTTGTTAAATGTGAGCCAAAATCATCACAATTAAAAGAACCAAAGACTTAAACTACTTCAGTCTGTTTGCATTGAATTTACTTAATAAGCGAGTTTCACAATTTGAGTTGAATTACTGAAATAAATTAACTTTTCCACGACATTCTAATTTATTGAGATGCACCTGTAGATGTTTCTTCATCAGAGCAGATTTGGAGAAATTTAGCATTACATCTCTTGTTCACCAATGGATGCAGTGAATATGTGTCGTCAGAATGAGAGTTGCATGTTTGTAAGAAACTAATCTGTCATTAAGGGAATTTAACCTTAAACTGTTTGTTCCAGGTAAAATATAAGTACGTCATGCATTTTGTAAATATAATTAAAGCCAGTGGGGTCCAAACCCTCATAGCATTGACATTTTTCAGAGGTAATTATCTCTTAAAGGATATCCTTGATATATCCTTCTAAGTCTTTCTACACTGGCACAAACTCCATCCGGCTGCTTACAGCTGTGGTGTCTGTCTTTTTGCCAGCACTGCGTGTGTGTTCTGGCACAACGGCTGAAAAGTCACAGTAGAGTTTCATCCTCCACTTCCTCATTTGTCTTCTCTGACAGTCTGCGTGTCTTTATTAAATCCAGTAGGGATATGACACCAAAGCGGTCCCTTTTTACTAGTTATTTTCACACAGGTCATCCAGCTTCCTTGAGTATGTAGCAGCTGTTCACAGGTTTTCTGTAATCTTCTGTATTTACAGTCATTACTATAATTGCGGTTTGATAAAGTATGTTTCCGTTCTGTGGAATGCACATGTGGACATATCCCTTTTCATTGCATCTTGCTGAAAGATATTATAGAATAGAGATTCTGTAATGTGGTGTTTGACTATGACTGTAATGCATCGAACCATATTTTAAATTCTTAGTGTTTGAAATAAAGCCTGCATCTATCAATTTGTCTTCGCTGATGTGTTAACAATTTAAAGCTGCATTCCACTATCACGGTAGTCAACAAACTGCTACTGTAAGACCTAAACATTTGAGCAAATGTTTGGGGTTGGTACAATTTAATTGTATTTATTTTTTATATATAAATTAATATTTGTTTTCAGCAACGATGCATTAAATTGATCAAAAGTGACAGTAAATACGTTTTTACTCCAACTTTACATTTCAAACAAGTACTGTTCTTTTTAATTTTCTTTTTCCGATGGAAAACAAAAAACAAATCATGGTTTCCCAAAAAATATGAAGCAGCACAACTGTTTTCCACATTGATGATAATGAGAAATTCAGCAGCAAATCAATATATTAGAATGATTTCTGAAGGATCGTGTGACAATGAAGACCGCATGAAATAATACAATTTTTAAATATGTATTATTTGAGATGTAATAATATTTCACATTACTGTTTTACTGCCTTTTTGATTAAATTAATGCAGCCTCTGTAAGCATAACAGATGTCTTTCAAAAACATTTAAAAAAATGTTGCCAACCCAAAATGTTTGAACAGCTGTGAATATTTATACATATACCATTGCATCTCACACATTGCATCAATATTGGGATTTTAAATGTACTAATTTGGGCATTTAGGCACTTTAGAAAATTAGTTTTAATACATTTGTATGAATTATAGGTTTATTAAATATTGGGTATTTAAGTCATTTTAAGATAATTAACAACATTATGTGCAAACAAATTGCAATGCGGTGGTTGTTTTGCAACAAGGTGAACACAGTTCTGTTAATAACAGACCTGCTACTAAAGAAGTGACAGGTACAATAAAGAAGGGAGTTACAGAGATATTGGAGAAAATGGAGAAAAGGAAAAGGGAAGTGAAGGTGCAGTTCAAAAGACAACCTTAAAACATTTTCCACCGCCCCGACTAAAGACTTAGACCTTTTATGTGATGGTCATACAAATAGGCTAATAGGGTTGTCCATGTTTCAGAATTTGCTGTGGGTTTATGGGATGGCCTGGATGAGTGTGAGATTTCCTGGCCTGAAATTTTGTCCCAGTCCGCCCCTGATCTCCGTTATCATGAAACCCACGACACACAACAAAAAACTGCTCCAATAATTCACCGGTTATTGACGTTTGTAAATGCTGTGAAGATGTTGCTGTTCCTATTTATGAGATTAGAAATCTTAATTAAAGTGTCATGGGCATTCAAATTACTTTGATTGATTGGAGCAAGATGGCTATGTACCTTTTCTACATATAATTCAGCAAGAACAAAATGATGAATAAAGAATGTGCATGTAGTGTGTTTTTGCTTTTTTCAATTCATGAAGGAGCTGTAAATTTAATTTACACTGTCATAATTGTACAATACTATGGTATTTTGTACAAACCCAGAAACTAAAAAAAATAATCCCAAGTCTCCCACTTGTAATTACGATGTTGTGGTGCTATTCAAGTATAATGAACTTGTAAATAATTTTTCTGACATGGCTTGAACTCTATTTGATTAGAGTTGAAACTGAACTGCAGAAAGGTATATCTCTAGGAGAAGAAGTCCTCATTTATTTTACTCTGGAAATCTTGTGCATTTGAGCTCAAAAGATATGCGAACTTCAGATATCTTTCTGAGGGTGAGTGTGCATGTGTATGTGTAAGTGCATATAGGCAGGCATAGATTTCCATGTGAGGACAGAGACAGGTGGACGAGGCACTGGATCCTGATTGGCAGGGGAGGACATTTTTCTAGGTAGATCTTTGCAGCGATTGGCTGAGGAAGGTGGTATCACTGGGGAGTGACAGGGCGTGATTGGCATCCACAGACTGATGGTGCTGACAGATGGTAAAATGCTACGCAAGCTCTGGACAGATCCACTCACAGGGTGGTGGTAGTTGGGGCGGACAGGGGGCGTAGTTTGCGGTGGTGGGGACAAAGAATGCTGGAATGGATGCCTCGAGAATGTTGCCCTGAACTTGGATGAAATCTGCTTATGTCTGTAAACATCTCTGTTTTTAAATACAGAGATAAAAATGTTCTCTTGTGTCAACTTGATTCACTGACATTGCAATGAGCTGCATTTCAAAACTGTTTAGCCTGCAAATCGGCCAATTCATCTATTTTGGTTCTGCCTAGTAAACAAGAAAATGTACACCCTGCCTTAGGGACCTCCTTTAAATTAATAGTTCTACCAACAATTTAGATTATTTATTAATATTTGAATGAGTCATGTGGTGCAACCAAGATTTATAGAATCTGAGATATCATGACTGTGTCAAGGTCAGTAAATCTCTTCAAATATCAAATAGTTTGACCTTTTTATGACAGGGCAAAGCTGGTCCAGGTTGTAAAATGTCATGTAATGCGACTTCCCTAAAAACAATGATATTTTGGAAGTTTAAAAAAATATATATTTTAAATTTTTTGGGAAATAATGATTACCATGTGTATTCCCAAGTGTGATTGATTTGTTAGGGTATCTGCAGGATTTTTAAAATGTAAGACCTCTTCAAATATTAAAATTAAGATTTTTGTATCATATAAGACTTTTTATGGCCTTAAATCTGATACAGACTTCTTGGGGTCCCCGTGGAGATGAAGGTCGACAGCAGGTGTGCCCTTCTTTGCCTCCAAATTCCGATTCTCCCTCATCTAAAACACCCGATTCAATTCGTACGCTCATTAGTGGAGACTTAAAGAACTGAAGTCTGTCAGAAAATGTAAAGAGAGTTGTGAGAAAATAAGATGCATGTGAAATCCGGGTCACGTTCAGCAGCAGCAGCTTTTAAACCCTAGGGAGGAGCACTCGGGAAGAGCAGGCACTGGAGCAGACTTGCGAGGAGCGGGAACTGGAGGGCGCTCTGGAAGCGTGGACACTTGGGGGCGCACTGGAGGGCGCTGTCGAGGAGCGGGCTCTGGAGGGCGCTGTAAAGGAGCGGGCTCCGGAGCAGGGCTCCAACTCATACCCTCATATGCCACCAGCAAGCTCAGGGGCACATGAGCATATTTTGGCGGGCTTGAGCCACGAACGGCGGTGTTGATCTTCCGCGAACGGTGGGCGTGGGTGAGCCACGGACGGCGGCACCGATTTCCCGCGACCGGCAGGCTTGGGTGAGCCGCAGACGTCGATCTCCCGCGAATGACGGGCTTGGGTGAGCCGCGGACAGCAGCGGCGATCTTCTGCGAACGGCGGCCTTGAATGAGCCGCGGATGTAGGTGGAGCTCCGGAGGATCAGGGGGGGTTGGGAGTTGGGCAGGTAGTCTGAGCCGTTGGGGCGGTATGTGGAGGTTCTCGGCCTAGGGTGAGCCGGGGGGATCCGGCGTCATCTAGCGTGATCGGGAGGAAAAAGGACAAGATCAATTTGCTCGAGGAAATCTTCCACATACTGTTCCAACCTTTGACCAGTCTTCCGCAAACCCCATAGAGCGTCCTCAGCTACAGTCATCCTTCTATAAAGGGGTCCATTCTTCTGTCACGGTCATGTGTGCGGGAAGGACGCAGGAGACAGCAAGTGGGTAAATAGTAGTTTTAATAATATAACTCAGGTCACACAACTTAAAAGACGAGAGAATGGACAAAGACTCAGGGGGAACTCAAGACTTATAAACACATAACTTAATCAGGGAGAACAGAAACAGGTGAGGACTAATCAAGGAATAATCAAATTAACTTAACAAGAACAGGAAAATAACCAAATAAGGAAACTCGGAAAAGACAGGGGAAAAACCAAGAACAAAGAGTCCAGAACCCTAACACTTGCCTTCATTAATTTAGATTAATCGCGATTAATTTCAGAAAAAAATATATTAATTAGTTGTTTTTTTAAATCGATTGACAGCAATAATATATATATAACAAAAGAAGAGGGGCGGGAGATAGATAAGAAATATGGGAGGCTCCCAGAAAAATGTGTGGACAGATGTGGACTAATTACATAAAATGCATATAAATATAATTTTTCACTTTTTATTTCCCACTAATATGTCTTATAAGTTGATATTTAAATGCTTTGTTTCATGATCTAAGCTCTCTAGTTTTTATGTTGAGGGGGGGCAAAACATATATGCAGTGCAATACAATCAGGGGCAGACTTAGCCATTAGGCAAAAGTAGGCGACTGCCTTGGGCCCCCAAAAGCCAAGGGCCCCCTAAAATGCTTTTCATATACAAGATGCGCATTGAGCACGGATACGCAAACGGTTGCTGTTTATGTGTTTATTACTATGACAACCGTCTGCATGTCCGAGTTGAACGTGCTTCTTGTGTTTCTGCTTGTAGCAAATTAAAATATCATGCATCTGAAGATGCTGACTGCTGCGAGAGCGCGAGGTCTCTCTTTCCCAGCACTCGCACAACTCTCTCTCTCTGCATCTATTCTGTTCCGCGAGCGGCTGAAAGAAGCTGCGCTTTCCGCTTTCAGTTAAAAGCTATGTCGCTTCTCTAATTTTACATGCAAGTATAGCCGAAATCACAACACAGCTATTGTCTTTATCTTATGTGTAGCCTATTTGATTTTTATCAGACGACGGCTCAATTATCAGGATTTTTGTGCAGATTAACATCTTGGAAGGGAGAGCTGGTTATGTAAGTTAGTCTTAATGGGTCGCATTTCAGTCACTATTTCATATTAATTCCGTTGTCTGACAAAAGAAACTCAAAAATATACCAATGAAAACGTTTTTTATTGAGAATTTAGCCACATCAAAATACAGTATGTGGCACAGAGAGGCAAACAAATGTAATAATAAATAACTATAAATTTTCCATGTTCAGAAGAAGTGAGCTGCCCTGTCCTGCAGAAATGTAAACAGGTTTGTGTAAGTAAATTTCTCAGTGCAGAGAAAGAGACTTAATGGGAACCTGGTGTTTCTGTTTTTTTTTCTACTATACATGAACAAGTTCTTTGAAAAACATCTATAACCTTTAAAACATGTCTACTCTTCATGCTCTATGTTGATTATGGTTTCACTAATAAAAAACATATTGCATAAAGCAACCATATTTGTCCATGCCCATGTTAATTAGAGTATAAAAACATGAAAAGTATTAATTTAAGATACATTTCGAACAGATACAAATGTTTGATTAAGTTGTGATTATTCAAGAGTTAACTCATGACAATCATGCGATTTAATCACGATGAAATATTTTAATTGATTGACAGTCCTAAGTTAAAATGACTAGTAGAAAATTTAATGTATGCTTACGCTGTTAACTCATCAGTGGACTTTCCTCGTCAATATAGTCTATATTTTACACACTTTTCTCATTATCACTAATTCAAGTTTTTATATGAATTAACTTCTGAGGGGAACCAATTGTCTTCAGAAAAGTTTGGATGGAATTTCCATTTTACCTGATAAAGTATAACTTATGAGCTGCTTTGTTTACAGCCGTTACCGGGGAAACCGCTATATTTCTGACGTTCCAAAAGCACATCCTGCTGGCAGAGAATGAATGTGCACTTTCAATAAAACAGTCTGTTTTTGTTCAGACCAATGCGAAAATCCACCCACATAATCCCGTTTTAAATAATATCATAATTTATCGTTCTGACTCATTCCTTTTCTTTAAAAAAATGGTTTAAAGGTTCAATTGTGAGGTTTATCATTTTATATTGTATTTATTTTTTTCTCATCTCAATGGTAAATAAAATGCTATTTTGTGGTCTACGATATGAAATACTAAAAGTGTCTTCTTAATGAATAAATGTAAATCTAAATGAAAGAATCCCATTATAACGTATATGAAAAATATAGAAACATTGGACTCAACTATGGGGCACCATTGTGCAGCAGCAAGCATCACGACAAAAAGGAACTTCAAGGTTGATCTTGGTAAATGTGTGCAAATGTATATAGGGCCCCATTCCTATATTTGCCTGGGGCCCCCAATTCACTAAATCCGCCCCTGAATACAATGATGATTGAGAGATGAACAAATAAACAAACCTCATAAGCCTGATTTTTATATATATAAATAATCAAGTAAACTGAATTTGCTTCGGTTCAGTGATTGTCTTGAAATATTACTAACAACAATATAAAAGTTATTATTTTAAAAATCAATAAAGACTTCATGGCAAAAAGGAATGAACCTCAGTGGTGGACATTTTTATAATTGCACTTAAAGGCCTATTACTTGTTAATGTATAAACTATCGATCAGGCAACAGAAGACATGTAGTAGATTGTGTACATCAGGTTTTTCAACAAAGTTCTGAGCATATTGATAATTTAGAAGTCTGTTCCAGATGTGGTCATGATGTCGCTTTTGTTGTTTTAAATGTTTTTTAGGAGATGGTGTAAGTGCACATAACGGAAATCCATCCTTCCACTGTTTGAATTTTTTTTTGGTGCATACTGGACTTGAGACAGCGTGGAACAGATTGAAGGCTGTCTGTGTTGGCCTGAGTGTGTGAATATTGAATGTAGTCCACATTATTATGTGCTGAGCAGGCTGGACTTTGAATACCAATAGGCTGGTGGTCCCAGAGCCAAACACTCTGCAATCATCTGGCCTTTGCCCTCAACACGTGCTGTGATGTGTACTGTCAGCAACCTGCAGGTAGGTGGGCGTCTTTTTCCTGTGGCTGTCAGCACAGGGGATAGAGCCAGATCTTCACTGCCTAAACTGACCAATCATACTGGTGTAGTGTGCACAAGAACACTCAGACAGAAGGAACATTAGACCTGCTGTTAGGAACTCCGTTCCAAAACCTAGCGAGTGGCCCTGGCGCCTATATAGGCAGCATCCTGAAATGGAATGTAACGAGTGACCGATTTGGAAAGCTTTATATATGAATGACTGAATCAATCAATAATGCATTTATATAGCGCTTTATTTTGTATTGCTGTACACCCAATGCACTTTACAATCATGTGGGGGGTCTCTCCTCAACCATCAGCAGTGTGCAGTATCGACTTGGATGACATGTTACCATGCTGCAGCTCTGCACGCCTCACAAATAGCATTCACGCAACTGATTTCAGTGGATGCTAGCATGTTGCTAAGCTAAACAACATGAAACTCTAATTAGGGACATATGATTTCCGTGACATGGAAAATGTGGACGGAATCACAAAATCCAATCTGGAATATCACCGCAAAATTTGGATGAATAAATCAAAAGTATTTAGGCCATATTTACATTACATTGTCCAATTCCAATTATTCCGGATATAACCCACAAACGTGTAAGCAGAAAAAAAAACCATGGATTCCAATATTCTCAGACCGGTTTCAGGCTTTGTGCATATGAGGAAATAAATACGATATGAATCAGATATGTGCATTTGCATCTGCTATGTTAGTGTACATATCGTATATACACTAATTAACATAAAAGCATTCCTCCATAAAAAAAAATATATATATATTTTACTCATTATTTATGTCATGCTGAAATATATATATATTTTTTACTCATTATTTATGTCATGCTGAAATACATATTTTTTACTCATTATTTATGTCATGCAGAACAATGATTTATCATCACTTTTCAGTATTAATTGGAATATGTTTATTAACTTTTCCCTCACCATCTTGGATTACTTTTCACTGAGCTTGTCCCGGTGCATTCTGGGATTGTTTTCTCTGTCAATACGTCTCGTGTCAGGCGAGCATATAAGTGATGATTTAAAATGCTCCATTTATAGGCCGCTCCGTTTTGGACAACAGAATCAAATGGCAATTCGCAATGATTTTACTTTTTGTCATATGATGGCAAATTTGGATGAATTTTAATAGTCTCCCATTTTTAAGGGTGGAGCTTCATGCTGCTTTTTTCCCTCTAAAACCATAGGTTTCCATAGAGATCATATCGCACAAATTCATACGAAATCACCACCTTGTAAAAAATACATATTTTCTCATGAGATCAGGCTGATTTTGTATCACAACCAGAGTTTCTTGTCCAAAGGTCGAAAGCATCTAACTCTGAGTATATAGGCACTAAACCAGTCTTAAAGTTGTATTTCTATGTTTTTAGACTGCTTGCTTTGTGTGAACATTGTAACACCAGTCATCACCTCTGACGCACAATTACATCACAGCTTCATTTGTAATTTACATTTATAGCTTGGTTTTATTACAGAATCAGGATTTATATGTGGGAAATAATCTGTGTGACACAATGTCCTATTTGTTCACGCATGCTTTCTTCCTTTAGAAGTGCTTGTAAAAGTCTAAATGTTGACCTTTTAAAAACCTCTCAGGGGAATGTGATGTGATGGTTGTGATGTTACTACCACACATGAATCACATTCCAGAAGCCTGCAATGGTACTGTGTTGCCTCTTGGACTAGACTGTGGTTTGGGTCACACCAGAACAACATAAATCTTTCTCTTCTCACTCCCCACAATCCCGACTGGCCTAGGCTGCGTTTGCTGAAAGGTTGTTAATGTCGGGGTGATTTATTGGAAGCTAGCTCGAAATTATATGCGTGCTTCACATTTCTGCTTTCTAAATTTTGATTTTATGCTATAGTGTATATGTGACCCTGGAGCACAAAACCAGACTTAAGTTGCTGGGGTGTATTTGAAGCAATAGCCAAAAATACATTGTATGTGTTAAAGTTATAATTATTTCTTTTATGCCAAAAAATCATTAGGATGTTAAGTAAAGATCATGTTCAATTAAGCTATTTATTTAGTAAATTTCCTACTGTAAATACATCACAACTTCATTTTTGATCAGTAATATGCATTGCTAAGAACTTGGACAACTTTAAAGGCAATTTTCTCAATATTTAGATTTTTTTGCACCCTCAGATTTCAGATTTTCAAATAGTTGTATCTCATCCAAATATGTAATATCATAACAAACCATACACCAAAGGAAAGTTTATTTATTCAGCTTTCAGATTATCTATAAATCTCAATTTCGAAAAATTGACCATTATGACCAAATTGTCACATATGTGTTTATAGTGTCACCACTATGATGTTTATGAAATAGCCAGTTGCGTTTCTAAAATCTGATTGGTTGAGTCATACATCGATTGACATTTAGTTGACTTGGGACATTGATAGCCTCTACACTGTAAATTGAGAAAGTTTAGAGAGACTATTAAAAAATATATACATATATTAGTAAAGAATGTAGGAGTGTTGAAAACAAGTTGTGCGATGATAGGAGTATGTTTTATGATACTTCAGTCTTTCTACAAAATATCACATTTAATGTGTTACCCTTTTTTGCCCTTCAGTTTTGAAGTAAAAATAGTGTAAATTCTACACCTTTTTTCTCATTGTACTCAACTTATGGGAAAAAATGCTTAGTATCAATTTAAAACGTTGGTTTGTTAAACATAATAAAAGTTCCATAAAGTTACAAACAATGCATTTTGTTTAGTAAATTCTTGTACATTCTTATTTAAATGGTAGACAAAACGAACACTAAACACCCGAGTGGTGACTTTAAACTGCACAACTTTTATATTAAGATATAATAATGCTACATCAGGTTTATTAGCATTAACTAAAACTATAAACAATATTTTGTTAACTGAAACAAAAAAATATATTGATGAAAAAATATATTTGATGAAATGGAAATTAGACATAAGTTTAGGGTTACACACACAAAACTGGAAAAAAAGTCTAAACAATAAAAAAATAAATAAAACCTGAACAGTAATATAAAAAAACTAAATCTAATATAAATGACAAAATCACACATCAAAATCACTAAAACTTAAAATAAAATGAAAATATAAAAATAATAGAATAAATGTTCTGTTTTGATAGTTCAATCAACCTGTAATAGAACAGACAGACTGAGAGTTGTATGTTTTTTAAGGTAACACCACACCGCTTGTGCTACAGATGCCTCAAAAATGACACCTCAAAGCGAGGAGAGATGTACTGTTAGTTTTCTATGCAGAAAGTTTTGTGATTTGTGATTTTTAGCTATGAAAATCCCATACACTTACATTTTAGGGAAGATGCTGAGCCAGAAGTCAGTTGAGGTGTGAGATTTCTCTGTGGAACATGAGGTTTTCTGAAGCAGCTGGTTTATCTTCCAGTACACACTGCCCTCATTAGGCCGCATGTGGATTATAATACACAATTAATCTGGGATGCTTGGGAGACAGTCAGAAATCTGTCAGCACCATCTAGTGGATTTGCTGTTTTAACTGCTTATTGCAAAGAATGAAATCAGTCACTTGAAATTACAGTTAGTCAGGGATCAACTTAAACATTGATGAATCACTCTTTCTAATTATATTACATCTTCATCTCATTTAATTCATTTACGTTGTGACTTTTCATTACATTTTATTAATAATATGTCACATTGTATTATAATTTTTTTGTATTTACCATTTGTTTTTATTGTTTCTGTTGCATTTGTTTTCCTTTATTAAGATTACTATTACTGCTACACAATATCTATTTTAACTTGTTATACATTTTTTTTATTCTATCTATCTGTCTATCGATCGATAGATTGATTAAAACAAATTAATTATTATTAATTAATTAATTATCTCTGTCTATATTACATTTAGTTACTGATATATAATTTTAATCATAATATAAATAAACTTTTAATGCACTTATATTATTTATTGTTTCTTATTTTCTAACTTAATTTTGATTTATATATATATATCAAATATATTATTATTACAACAGGTTTTACTTGTGTATATATATATATATTTATTTATGATTAGTTTTTCTTTATGTATTTATTTATTTTAACCTGTGTATCAAAGCAGTGGCTTACGGCCATACCACCCTTGGCGCCTATCCCGTCTGATCTCAGAAGCTAAGCAGGGTCGGGCCTGGTTAGTACTTGGATGGGAGACCGCCTGGGAATACCAGGGGCCTGTATCATGATGCTAGATGAACAGAGTTATAGGATAAGTTTTGAGTTGATAAAACCAAACCATTTTAATCTGGCTTTGTTGGTACCATGAGCACCTGCCCCTTTTCCCCTTGATGCCTAAAGTGCCCTTTTGTTGAGGCAATTATATATTTTTTTTAATTAAAAGCACTTTTGTGAAGGTTTGCCCAATCTAACTATTAGTAAAATTAATTAATAATAGTTTAGCCGTAAATTAAATTATCCTCATGATGACCGTTCCCCTGACGATCTCATCTGGGATGATCCCTCTCGTTCAGACACCTTTAGGATGTCTTCAATAACATCTGCGGGTGCCAGTAAGTGGCGTTCTCAGCAGAGTTTTCTCAGTGTGCTTGTAAACTTATATTATTGAATTATTATTATTTTATGAGAACGGCGTGAAGAGATCATGCACATCTATTGTTTATATTTCTGTGTGTAGCCTGAAGCCAGGTTAGCTGAAGCAAGGAGCTACAATATTTGTGTTCAATGTTTTCCTATGACAATTTTATGATTGGTTTATAAAGGCAACTATGAACACCCTTTTCCCATTTTATCACATAATAATTCAGAAAACATATTTTATAGTTTCTATACTTAATGATATGTCAATCAGTACTGTTTATTTATTTATTACCTGAAGATAAACGCATAAACCATATATTTTCGCAATCGTGTGTTTATTGTCTTCACGTTTCATCAGTAAAAACTGCTTTTTTTACTGGTTTTTATTTAGTTCAGCTACAACGATAGCGGTGTAAATTTGTCCATACATCAAAGTTTCTGAGCGAGAGCACCCTCTGGCTTCGAGTATGAATGAAACATGCACTGCACGAGAGTGTTCAGCTTTCCTGATATTCACATCTCCTCATTTTGGATATGAATAAAACATCAGATCATGTCTCTTTCAATTTAAATCTAGAGTTAAATCTAGAAACCTCTATGTGAAAACACCTGCTCGAGCTCGATTAAAGTTCACGGGACGACTTTCCACTTTATTAAAATGAATATTAAATAAAAAATGCAGCTAGCGTAGTTCAACACACAGCAATAAAAACAAAGGTGCTTGTTCTCTTTCGTTCTTGCTGCTTAACTGGGAAAAGTTTAAAGCGCGTCGAGGTGTCTTGTCTTTTTCATGTTATCTACTATTCATACTTTTAACTAATATTATTATTACAGCATTTATTTAAAAAAACGTAGAGTGCCTTACAAAATAATTATCACAACACTGATAAAACAGGCTCATACTGATTTTCTCATCCTCCGAATTATAATCAATCCTGTTTTTATAATCATTAATTATTCAAAAAATGTATAAATTTAGAACAGGATTATAATATAATTATATTTTAAATAGGAATATTTTTATTCTACAACAATAGTGTTTACAACAGCAAAACCACCATACCCTGCAAACACAATAACAACAATAATAATAATACTAATATCATTCCAGAGTAAGTAAGAGGTGCAAAAAATGTTTTTAACATTTAAACTTAAAATGGTCTTTTCTGTTCTGTGTTTCTTTTTCAAACCTGCGTCATGGCATTTGCTGCTGTGTAAATACAGAAGCATCCATTTCGATACACATATCAGCAAAGAGCACAGCAATTTTTCTCAATGGCTTTGGCACATTTTTCATTTTTCTCTAAACTGTGAGTGCAAATGTCACAACTGTTTGCTAGAACTTCAGAACGTTATTGCATGTCTGCAAAATGTAAATACTCACCCAAAACATTTAATTCATGCTTCAAAACCTAATTATTGTGTCAGTAATTTGGCCAAGGCCACCAAAATATAAAGTATTTTTTTTCATCGTGTGAGCCACACTGGTCAAAATGTTTAGTTGTTTTTTTCACCATGACTGTCAACCATGGAAAATAAGGTTTTATTTAAAAAAATCTGATATTTGTTGAGAAGATTCAATAGTACATAGAAAATAAGTATATGAACATTTGTATTTGTACAGTTATGGTACATTTATTTTTGAACGAATGTATAACATGTAAAGTGAAATCTTGCTTGTCCAATTTCTGTACATTTCATATTTCTTATGTTACCACACATACACAAAAAATACAAAATAACATCCATGAAAAAAAATATTCTTGGTGGACATCCTGTCGCTCTTGTTTGTCAGGCCAAACATTTTCATCAACATCACATCTGATGTTTTCCATTGCCATGCACTGGGGAAAAAATCTGCTTGAATGCCGCACCCATTCCCTACAATGATCAGCTGTGATGTCCTCACATTCAGCATTCACGGCATCCAACAGAGACATCTGATCTTGTTGTCTATGATCTACACACACACTCACTGGCCACTTTATTAGGTACACCTTGCTAGTACCGGGTTGGACCCCCTTTTTCCTTCAGAACTGCCTTAATTCCTCGTGGCATAGATTCCCTAAGGTGCTCTATCGGATTGAGATCTCGTGACTGTGGAAGCCATTTGAGTAAAAGTGAACTCATTGTCATGTTCAAGAAACCAGTCTGAGATGATTTGAGCTTTGTGACATGGTGCATTATCCTGCTGGAAGTAGCATCAGAAGATGGCTACACTGTAGTCATAAAGGGATGGACATGGTCAACAACAATACTCAGGTAGGCTGTGGTGTTTAAACGATGCTCAATTGGTACTAACGGACCTAAAGTGTGCAAGAAAATATCCCCCACACATTACACCAACACCACTAGCCTGAACCGTTGAGACAAGTCAGGATGGATCCATGCTTTCATATTCTTTATGCCCAATTCTGACCCTACATCTGAATGTCGCAGCAGAAATCGAGACTCATCAGACCAGGCAACGTTTTTCCAATCTTCTATTATCCAATTTTGGTGAGCCTGTGCGAATTGTAGCCTCCGTTTCCTGTTTTTAGCTGACAGGAGCGGCACCCGGTGTGGTCTTCTGCTGCTGTAACCCATCTGCTTCAGGGTTCGACGTGTTGTGCGTTCAGAGATGGTATTCTGCATACCTTGGATTTAACGAATGGTTATTTGAGTTACTGTTGCCTTTCTATCATCTCTAACCAGTCTTCCCATTTTCCTCTGACCTCTGACATCAACAAGGTATTTTCGTCCACACAACTGCCGCTCACTGGATATTTTCTCTTCTTCGGACCATTCTCTGTAAACACTAGAGCTGGTTGTTTGTGAAAATCGCAGTAGATCAGCAGTTTTTGAAATACTCAGACCAGTCCGTCTGGCACCAACAACCATTCCACATTCAAAGTCACTTAAATCCCTTTTCTTCTCCATTCTGATGCTCGGTTTGATCTTCAGCAAGTCGTCTTCACATCTAGATGCCTAAATGCATTGAGCTGCTACCATGTGATTGGCTGATTAGCAATGTGTGTTACCAAGCAATTGAACAGGTGTACCTAATAAAGTGGCCGGTGAGTGTATATGCCCCCAAACTTGATTGGTTAAATGGTTGAATGGTTGATTCAAATTGTATTGCAATTAGAGGTCATTTGCCAGACATTACAAACAATGTCAATGTCAGATATTTATGGAATATACATGCGTGTATAGAACATTTTTGATAATTGAATGGATCGTTTTGAATGTGATGGCTTATACGATGAAAAATGATTGAGAAGTTGTGAAGAGTTTGACAGTTTAAGTGAGAATCGACTCGTCAGTTTTGATCAACAAGCCATATGCAATTAGTTGTTGTGCAAACTACAGCCAATTGTACTTACTGCTTGCACACGTGTGCCAAAGCATTTGCAATTTGCTTAAATCAATAAGAAATTAAAATCTGATGTGAACAAGAAGCTAATTGTTCAGAGATCTGAACTTATTTTTTCGGAAAAAAAAATTCATTCGAGGTTAGCTGTGGAGTGTAAGTTACTATGACAATGAACGCAGCTAAAAGCCAAGATACTTTCATGGTTCCTAAAATCCAGGATTGGTGCAAACTAAACTGAAATTTACCTGGCTAGCCAGCTAAACCGGCTTCATAGTACAAGCCCCTGGTGCTGTAAGCTAGACTCGGAGAGGGGATGGGTGCCATCGAGTCAATAAATTAGCCCACTGAAAAGACATGATGTATACCTCATGTCTCCCCGACGACCAATTTGGTTAAGGGATTAAATGAAATAAATAATCAAAGCAGTACAGTTTAATTTCTCTAATCAGCAGCACATGTTGTTGGTTTACCTCTCTTTTCTTTTGACATCAAAGTAAAGGTCTAGTTTTACTGCAGTCACAATGCCAGAGTGTTTTGACTGAGGGTCCTGTGGCCCTGTGTGGCTAAAAAAGGGGAAAGAATCTGAAATGCTGGTTGTTGTGTCGTTCGGTCTCAATGCCAACAGATGGCTAGCTGTAAATCTGTCACATTGGCACCTCGCTGGGAATTGGATGCTGGGACGCTTGTGTACAAAGGTCTGTTTATGGTGTGCCGTAAAGAGCGCTACAAAACTACCGCCTAAAGTTATAGTTAAGAAATAAATGGTTGGCAGATAATCAAAATATTTTTTAAACAAAATTACAAGTAAGAAAACATGGTTTAATTTAAGAAAGTGTTGTAGTTGTCTCATTAAGGGTGAATCCCAATTCTCTGTCTTACCCCTTCCCCTTAGGTTTGCGCATTCACGTGAGAGTAAGGGCTATCCCAATTCTCGTTTTGACCGAGGGGTAGGGCTGAGGGGAAGGGGTAGATACCCCTTAAAACCAAGAATTTTCGCGAGCTTACTTGAAACCAAGGGGTACCCAGAACACACTGCGGCCAGATCATCCAGAGAGTATTTTCGGCTTAAATAATTTATTTAAAATTACGACAGTCTTGTTTTGTGCTCTACACAGTCCTGTAACTTACATATATATTTGTAACCATGCCCGTGATTGAAACGTTTTTAAAAATCGCTATTTTTCCACGCTAACGTTACATTGCTGATTTGCACAACAGTCCTGCGTTTCTCTGACTAGAGAAAAACATCACTAAAACCCACGCAATCGACAAACACACTTTTAGACGGAGAGTCATCAACACTAGCTAGTAGCCAGCTAGCGACGAGGTATGATGACGTAACAGTAACCAAGTGGCGTCTCATTTCATAGGGGTATGTTTTCACCCCTAGCGCTTACCACTTGGTTTCGAGGGACAAGGGCTAGAGGTAAGACGATCTCTTTGATGGCTATATTTTATCTAATTATTAACAAACAGTGAGTAACGAACTTTAAATAATTGTAATTGTTGTCTATATAAAAATAGGCTAATATAATGAAAAGTTTAATTAAATTTCTTAGTATTTTGCTTGGTATGTAAATTAAATAAAAATCAATATTATGCATTAAGTAATATAATAACATTTGTTGATGTTATTAATGGAATTATTTTGAACAGAAAGCAATTTCATCTGACTTAACCAAAATATGTGTCAAAAGGTTGTCAAAATGCAAACTCTCATTTGAGAAGAATATTTTTGTGTTGAGCATGACCTGCTATCTAAAGTAAATAAATCAATAATAAAACATTATATACTAATGCATTTGTGTTTATAACTATTTGCAAACTTTAACATAAAACGATGTATTAAACAACAATTGCAAAGGTAAGATACAAAAATTGTAATATATGTTTTATTAAAAGAGTTGTGAATTAAGTTTTTAATCAGGTGTTTGAAACCAAAATACAAAACGAGAAAACATGTGTTTATTTATTTGTGCTTTTGACATAGATAGCCAGATCATGTAATTATTTGTAAATATGAGATTGTGTTTGAGATGCTTTGTAACTGAATGTCTGTCTCTTATCCTTGAGGGCTGAGTTTGGACAGGTTTCACTTTCAGCAGCTTTGAACACAGCTCGGCTTCAGAGATTGTGACCGTGTGTTTGAGGTCAACATACTCGAACCTGCAGAGTTTCACATTTCATTGCTTTTACTTTCAGATGAACTGATTCTGTTTTATTATTCAGTAATTATTCATGAAATATTGCATGCATCAACCAGGGCTGTGCACCATTGAGAAATGAATTGAGGACAACATTTACATTTGAATTAAAAGTAAAGGCTGTAAACAAAATGGAGAATTCAAATTAGAAATTTAAAATGAAATATTCAAAGAATTTCACATAACTACTGTTTGTAATGTGTGTGTATATATATATATATATATATATATATATATAAAATGTATATATCATTTTCAGTTTGAATTACAGATAAACAAATTATAAAACTTGTCAGTTCAACATTCAAATGTAGAAACTAGAATTAAAATTACATTTTATTAAAATCAATTCATATAACTACTGTCTTTAAAATATCTATCATTTTTAGTTTGAATTACAGATAAACAAGTTAACAAATTTGCCAGTTCAACATTCAAATATAATATTCGAATTCATTACATTCAATGACAAAACATAAATAATTACATCATTCATTTGAGTTATTTATTTATTATCAATACATTTTATACAGTTTAAAACTGACCAAAAAATAAGAGTAAATAACTCCATGAAAGCATCTTGCCATCAATACATGAAACTTACATTTCTGTTAATGGGAAATTCAAGTTTGAAATGAAATATAATGTTCATGTTATGGCCCATGGAGGAACAACGTCTCATTTCCATGGAAGGATCTTTCCGAAAAGAGTATTTGATTTGAGTATTCATAAAGTTATGGGAACTTAGTTTCTAAATTCCCAATTACTAGATGCGTTGTATTTCTGATAATATAGGCTGCTTTGCATATTTTTATATGTTCCCTGTGGAGTTAACGGTAAAGAAGATTTTAAACTTTAAAATAACAAAGTTGTTAATTCTTAATATCTTACATTTGTAATATCATTACAAGATTTACATTATGATAGCAAACAAATGACTGAAAAATAACTTATATTATCATTTCTAATTTATTTACAATAATTATGGATTATAATGCTATTGTAATTCAGCGAAACGTTGATAATGTTTTGCAACAAACACAATTAGGCAAATTAACAAATGTTATTTTTATTATTGCGTGTGATTTCTTTTCAGATTTCATCAGTAATTTAGTCAATTCTTTCCGCCCAAAGGTTGGACGTGTTTGTGGTTCATGATGCCATTCTGTTGTGTGTTAATATTCCCAATAGTTGAAGTAGATCTGTCAGGTCTTCAGTTTATCATGATAAGCAGGGGATAGCACTCATTCCAACGCATGGATGTTGCTAAATAAAAATGTGAAAACTAGGACGGAGAGAAACCGGACATATGAAGTTCAGAGCAGTTGGACGTCTTGGCAAAGACCGAATGCTGTCAAACAAGGATCACGTTCAGGATTTAATACTCTAACATTATCCTACACACTTGTACATGACTCCCGGAGAACATTTTTGTCTGGATTTGGATTGCTCATGTTTCACTTAGATTTCACTTTAAATCTGTTTCAAAGGTCCTACAGGCGTATTTCTAACATGCGTATTATATGTCGTATAATTAGCTTTTTACTTAAATTTGTGTGGTTTACATTTTTTGTCAGGCAATAAAATGCACTTCATGTGTATTTGAAATAAAATAAAATTATCCTTTTAATTAAAATAATCTATCCCCCGGTTTCACAAACAAGTCTTACACCTAGCCCCGGACTAAAATGTAAATCTGAGCTGTTTCAATTGAAAGAAACTTGCCTGATTGATTTCAGAATATATTTGTTATGTCTTTGTTTTGTCTTTAGATGCACACCAGTAATGTGTTTTTTCTTCTAAGGCACGTATATAAAAACTACTTAAATGGCTTAATTAAACTCTGGCTTAATCCTGGCTTTACCTAAACCCTGTGTGTGAAACCGGACCTATATTTACTTAAACTGACCTTTTAATTAAATACTTTTCAATGTGACTGCATCAACCTCAATCATCTTTAGGAGTCAGAACAGATATATATATATATATATCCTTCATATGCATTAAAGATGAAAACAATTGGTCACAGACAATCTGCAGACTAAAATGAAATACAAATTAAGAGTTTAAGATGTTAAAGAGTATAAGAGTTTAAAAATATGTATATTTTTAAAATGAGCTCTTATATATATGATACATTTTATCTGTAGTAAATATAGAACCTGCAGTGTAGTTTATGCTGGACAAAATGGCATAGAAACAATTATCACTCATAAATTACTAGTACATTTCATAAACAGTTTCAAAAAATGTCAAAGACTTGAATTAAACATGAAATTTCAGAGTAGACAAACTGAAATAGTATTTTCTCATGAAACATACTCCAATAATATTTGTTTTATTTACAACTTTGATAATCAGTGTAGCTAATTTAATTAAAATTGGCTGTACAAATTAACAAAAAACTACATTATTAATGTTTGTTTAATGTTAATATGATTAAATCAATATGACTACATTAGTACACAGTTATGACGCTGAAACATTGATCTTAATAATGACACTATAGTCTTCTGTAACAGCTACAATTAAACTGGTTTCATAATTCATGAATTTTACAACATAAATACTGTTATTTTTATTGTTATATGTTATTACTGAAAATATGTATTGTATAAAATAAAATAAAGGGTTATACTTACACAATACATAATTCTTCTTTTGGTTGTTATTTTGTCCTGCCAGCTCAGTTAAAATGTAACTAGAAAATTAGTTCAAATTAAAGGAAAAGCTGCCGTACATGTAAAGTAAAGTTCATACGTCTGCTAAATAAGTATGCATATAGAAACTATATTTGATGCATCGGATGGGGAGGCAGCGAGGCATGTCCCATTTGGGAATGGTTTCATCCATAAGGTGTTACTGTAGTCCACGTAACATCTCCCTCCCTGTTTTCCCTTCACTCGCTTTTGCGAAGCCCATGTGACACTTCATAACTCCAGACACTATTCCAGGCCAAACCGGCGGCTAGTGAACGCAGGGTCCTGCTGGATCTGAGCAGAGACCGTTATAAACACAGAAACTCGTAGGCTCGAGTGAAGGAACATGTGTACGGTAAGAGTCAAATTCAATTGTAAAGTGGCTGCCAGGTTTCTTGGATTTAACGCTCTTTTAAAACTTTGTCACACATCTCAAGGGGCTAATTTATGATTTCCTCTGTGAACGCGGCCTTCAGATGTAGTGTGTGTTAAAATGTGAGGAGAAAATATTTGTGGCGTGGCGTTTCTGGACCGGTGTGATATATGTGGAGTTGTACACTGAGACAAAGATCCTGAATTTAACAATTGAACGTGCACTTTTTACAGTATAGTTTAACATGATTTTATAATAAAATAATCATTTTAGTTGAATTCCTAAAAAGAAAGGATTCTTATATTGATAATAAATAAATAAATGGTATTAGCTACATATTGCATTTGAAAAACATAGTTGAAATATAATAGTTTATGATGGCTGAATAAAATAAAATAACAGTACAGTATAAACACCAGTAATACAGCTGATAACACTACAGCTGTAGAATATTAGTAATGTGTAATAATTTGTACTTTTACACTTTAAGTTCAATAAAGTGTGCTAGCATTTGAAGCCAATGTGAAAAGAGACCTTCTACATGCAGTACATTACGTTTCAGACAGCAGATACCCCTGTAAGCAGTAATTGAATATGGTAATATATGCGCACTGCTACAAGTTTGTGAGAGTTTTTCAGGATAGACAGACTCTGATTTCCTTGTTTAACTTTTTATGTTCAGGAGTACATGTTTGAATGTTTTTGATATAAAGGAGATGTGTTTCTTGAGACATTTCCAGCTTCTGAAGATTAGATTCTTCGGCAAGTTTTTATTATTTCTTTTTTTATGAATTTTGATGTAGCTGCCATTTAATTCCAGAATTAAAAGGGTATAAAAGTTTGTTTACAGTTATTTTAGCATTACTTAGATAAACACGATAATCCCAAAAATAGCTAAAAAAGAGTGATAAATCAGTGTCAGTGTAAATTTGCCACTTGAAATTTCTATTTAATGACTAGCAGTGCTTTACAGCAGCCGAACATGGTCACACATACCACATTTAACACATGAACCTACAATAAATAAAGCAAACATTACAGTAAATACAGCCAAAATATCATAGTCTAATTAAAAACTAAAAACTATTCTATAATTATTTTAAGTATGTTTGCTACTTGAACCTCTACTATTTAACATGCATGGTTCTTCTATCAGCACATGAGTAGATGTTGTTAAATATGTTTGTAGTAGTTGTGGTTTCTTTGTGGATTTTCTCAGTTGTCTGTGCAGGTAAATTTAGTTTTTATAGTATTGTAATAAATGCAAGTGTATGTGTGTGTATGTGTGTGTGTGTGTGTGTGTGTGTGTGTGTGTGTGTGTGTGTGTGTGTGTGTGTGTGTGTGTGTGTGTGTGTGTTTTAATGCTTGTGAAAGAAGTCTTCTCTTATGTTCACCGAGGCTGCATATATTTGAACCAAAAATAGAGTAAAAATAAGTAAAAGTGTGAAATATTCTTACAATTGTAATAATCTATTCCTAAAATGTAATTTGTTTCTGTGATGCCAAGCTTTCAGCATCATTACTTCAGTCTTCATTGTCACATGATCCTTCAGAAATATTCTGAATTCAAAATTGCTGTTTTGTAATATTATAAATATTTTTACTGACATATTTGAGCACTTTAATGGATTGCTTCAGAATAATACTTTATTTTACAATAAATGTACTTCCAGTGTAATTACGGTGCAATTAACAAGAAAGTACTGTGCAATATGAGGTTAAGGTTATGTTTAGGGATAGGTTCAGGGTTAGTACCAACTTATAACCTAGTTATTATAATTGCTGTAATAAGTACATAGTATGAGCATGCAGAGTATAGAGCTTTAAAATCAAGTGACACTGTTTTAATTAATAAAACAATAAAGAAATATGTGTGTGTGTGTGTTTGTGTGTGTGTGTGTGTGTGTGTGTGTGTGTGTGTATAGTTCCATAATTTCCATTGTATTTTATTTTTTTATGTTCAAACAACATTTTGGCCACTGTGTCTTTTATTAATTTATGTAATAAATTCTGCATCTGAAGCAGGATGTCATGCATTTCCAGCCAATAAAAGTTCAGCTCTTATAAATTGGAGCAGTTGCTTTCAGGATACAGTTTGCCATATCATGAGGTCGGTGTGACATGACCTCTATACTCTTGCCAATTTATCCCTGGATTATCTAGAGATAGACTAAGAGTCACACAGCTTGCTCCTTCCCACGGCCCTGTTTGGTGCAAACACATTGTACATGCACAATAGCGTATAATTATTCTCCGCACATTTCCTGTCTTAAGACGGGCTTATAGTAATTAACGAAGGTGCATTTGGCACCTGGATACGACTCGAGTGCAGAAGCGAGCAGGGCAGCTGTGAGAGCCGTATTGGTTTGCAGCAGTAGCTAAACGTGGTGTGTTGTGCTCACTGGTGTATTTTGGGTTTTTGAGTCATGAAGATAGGACGATGCAGCTGTAATGTCTAACTGATCATCTTTAATAATACAACCATGCAAAAGAAATGCAGACGAAAATGTTTATGCAGAGTTTTGATTTATCCAATGATAATTATTTTGATACAATTCCAACAAAATGCAAAAAAAGTAACATTACAACATACTAACAATGCGCAAATAAAGTTTTAATGTAAGAAAAACAAATCTGTCGAACGAATCTATTAAACTAATCTTAAATAAATCTGGTAAATGTGCTTTAGGTATTAGGCACTACTTACGCGCTACTAACATTACAATATTTTTGAAACCCAACCTAAGAGAGTCAGTCCTTGCGTTAACATGCACTTACAATGTGTAAGATCATTTTATAGCATGCCAACCGTAAAGCTAGACTTTATAAATCCATCGTTGGCTCCATTTCTGCACTTTTAATCGTGGTATGCTAAAGTAGACCAGCTGTTGGGTCTACAAGGTCAATTGTACCATAAAATCTAATTTATGTATGTTGTGTCTAAGCCCAAGATTCCCATTACATTTCCGCATGCCGTTTCACAAGCCAGGTAGTACATGTCTTGTAATGTGGTAATATACACCCATATTTAAGTACCAGTTTACTGTCCTTATACTGCTGCTACTGCTTATAACAAAAGTAAAACTGCATGTACAGTATCTCACAGAAGTGAGTACACCCCTCACATTTTTGTACATATTTTATTATATATTTTCATGTGACAACACTGAAGAAATGACACTTTGCTACAATGTAATGTAGTGAGTGTACAGCTTGTATAATGGAAGATGGAGGAGCGCAAGGCCTCTAACATCCACCAGCTCCGTGATGTCATCATGGAGATGACATCACGTCATCTCCATGATCTATACACGTCATCTATATGTATACATACATATATATATATATGTATGTATATATATATATATATATATATATATATATATATATATATGTATGTATATATAGCTATTTGGGGTCTGAAAAATGGGCTAATTATATATATATAATTTAATTTTTTTTATGTCCAAAATAGTATTAAGAAGCCCTAGGCTACATGCTAACACATTAACAACAATCCATTATTAAAAAATTATATTGTTATGTGCATTTCTTAATGTCAACAAAGATATGAAGTGCCTTCCCTTATGAAAATTAACGATGGTTTTTCTCTGAATGAAAACAACAACAACATGGTTACTAGTTAAACCAGGTGTATAAAACTCTTGAACACATTTTAAAGATTCTGTGCCATGAACTTTAAATATTTCACATACATTTGAAAATCAAGCGCTTAGCAGATCCTGATAAGCATTTGTCGCCACAGTTTTCTTCTTCCATGAGGGGGTTTAGAATCATGGCATCTTTGTTTCTAGGCAGAACGTTAAAGAACACAACACACATGTCTCCTGTAAATCCTGTATAATTCAACCAATCCGATGACGATTTCGAACCTCCTGAAGTGTTTCCAGATAAATGTGCCATATGCATCAGAGGTTCAACCAACAACCCATGAGCGTGATGTCTAAGGCTGAGAATAGGTGCTAACATGCTAACAACAATACAACTAATATTATATCTTTATTTTTGGTCTGAGACACAATAAAGTAAAATATTTAAAGTTACATTTAAACATTTTGTTTCTCAAAAAACACATTCTTTGTAATATAGCGAATGCTAACAATTGTATTTTTTTGTCTTTTTAACATTCCATCAAAATGTATAACTAGCTTCTTTTGCAACTGACTTTTTTTTCTCTCCTCCAACCACTCAATGATAGTCTACTTTTCACAATCCAATCAATTTCTCAAAGATAAAATCAAATGCCACCCTACATTTTGTTTAGTATATCATATTAGCGCTAACTGTGTATGAACTCTAGAAGTTGGTTAGCCTTGCTTGGCTCTTGCTGTGTGATGTCATTGACAGATGAGAGTCACTGTATCCCTGCATAAATATCAGGAGTGCTTGAAACAGAGGTTGCCTGGTTGCCAATCTCTCGCTGCAACTCTATATTCATTAGACTAATGCTTGAAATACTGTAGCCATGTGCCTTGGGTATAGATATTTTGGTTTGTTCTTACACATTCACCAAGGGGTATGTTCCAGCTGCCAATAGTGCCCTGTGAAGCACTTTAAAGTATATTCAGCCAACCTATATAAGATTCTAAATCAAAAGGAGCATGTATTCTGAGTCTCAAGGGCACTGCAAACAACATATGGAACAAATCCGTCTGTATATCACTTAAAGGCAGAGTAGGTGATTTGGTTCAAGAACATTTTTCTTTATGCTGTTTGAAAGTCTTTTTACATCCCGATAGTAATCACTAACTTAGGTGGTCTAAATGTATTTATATCACCTGTGGAAGGCATAGGCCATTCATTTGTTTGTCCAATCATGGCCCTCGGTGCGAGGGCTACGATAGATTGTACTACCTGCCTGTCAATGAATGTATTTGCATACCTCTGTGCTCTGCTCACGCAGACACGATATGTCATCAGCACGTTACATTACGCTATTGCAGATCATGTGAGAATGGAAGGCGTTATTATTGTAATATTATGGGCTTTGTGTTGTAATGGATTCTCACCGGTGAATGAGATATGAGGTAATCTGACAGCATTGCATTCAGTCCTCCACGAATGCCGTCTCTCATTGTGTTTCTGGTTAGCCTATGCTCTGCTTGTGTGTGTTCATGTGTTTTGGACGAGGTGTGGCTTTGGAGAATGATTTGCAGAGATGGTGGGATCTTATGTTTTCAGAGCTAGCTTGCCATTGCTAGCCTCTCCAAAAATCCCTATCCAACTTTTAACAGGAAGTGGAAAAGGTAAATTACCACTCAAATCCTTGAACTCAAGTCCTAGGAATGCTGTAAATTGTAATGCAACTATGGTCTGTCTCCTCCATGCAAATTGTTAATGAAATGTTTTATAAATATGAACGAGTGAGTAAATAAATAGACATCATATTATCTTCTGGTCTAAAGAAAGAAGGGGGATAACTTATTTATAGCCGGTATTGATGTGTGAACTTTACGATCTGGAAAGGCTCCTGTAAGTCCATGTCATACTCTTAAATGACTCCAGCACTACTCTGGAGAGGTGCTAATCCCACCAAAAGATTCAGTTGCACAAATTCAGATCTGAAAGGATCTGAGGGCCTCCCCTTGTTCCAGCTGTTTCTTGACTGCTCATGGATAACCTTGGTCTGTGTTTGAAACACCAAAACACCTGGAATCTACTTCATTCAAAACTTCTGAGGACAAAAAAATCCCCTTATTCACGGCATGTAACTTTTATAAATATTGTTGTTCCCTCTTTCACCACTATTACAACTTTCCCTTGGGTTTGCCACTTATGTCAGATTTTGGTTTAGAGGGTGTGTGCTCAGCTAGAGTGGTATCAGGCTTGCACATATATTTTGATTGATAGTAGTGCTTGCTAAATTTAGCAAGCATGTGAGCGCATTAATCAGTTTAGTCAAACAGGGACAGGGAGTCCGGAGTTGCTGTACTCATGTCTGGCCAGGAAGAATGTTTCTTAATTGGACAAAACCTTGACATTTTGCAAAATAACAAATAACATCAATATTTTTATCAGAATCAGAGTAACCATACTTTAACATTAGAAAAACATTGTGTGTTTGCCGGCTGAATGTTTGGATAGTCACAAGTTTTTACTGTATACATTTGCCATGGATTATGGTCATGTAATTGATGAAATGTTATGTTTCTCTCCACAGTACCTCAGGAGATAAGTTTGATAATAAGTCTGCTCCTCTGACTGGTGCTCATGGTGGAGTGGGTCAGAACCTGCTGCTGAGTCCTGCCGGTCTTCAGCTGGCCCAGCTTCAGGCCCAGCTCACCCTACACCGCCTCAAACTCGCCCAGACCAACAATAGCGCCGCCGCAGCCACTGTCCTAAATCAGGTTCTTTCCAATGTAGCCATGTCCCAACCTCTCTTCAACCATCTTCAGGGTTCCAGTATGGCCCAGGCCCACAGTGGGGCCTTTCCACCTCCACCCATAGCCTTCCCCCCACCAAATGCTGCACTGGGACAACTGTTTGCTGGTGGCTTTGCCCCAAATCCCACTGGCATCAGGCCCACCAACTACAGTGGGATGTCCAACCAGAAAGCAAGTCAGCACAATAATTTTGGGAAAAAGGCTGGAACATATTTGACAGACACAGACCGTCGCTTGCAGTTTGGGTATCTGGGAGGGGCTTCAGTGGTCACTAGTAAAGCATGTGAAGGAGGCCAGTATGGTGGAGCCTCTACACAACCCAGAAACAATGTCCACAGCAATTTTCAAAGAGACTTCTACTCGGAAACACCAGTACAACAAACTGGTTTCATAGGAGGAGGCAATGATCAGAATCTGGGATCAGCTTCTAAGGATCAATGGAAAGGTCCGATCAACTTTGGGAAGATGGATATAGGTACAGGAACATGTTCTGGGGGTTGGGTACCACCTGGAACAGGGTTTGTGGGTCAGAGAGCAGAGATGTATAACACAGAGCAACCCACAGCAGAACCTAAGTTCAACTCGACATGTGGCCCAGGAATTGGCCCACCCATTGGACAGCAAGGGGGAATTCAACAGCAGCCACAGGTTTCCCAGAGTGAGGAAGAGGTGACCTTGCAATTGCAACCCCACCAATTTAATGACTACCATGGGACAATACCTTCACACCTACCTCATCAGTGCACCATTTGTGAGAAGAAGTTTTACAATCTGAAGGTGAGTAGAGCTGATGCGTTGGTTGAGATTAAAGGAAATGGCCCATTCACACCAACCTCAAAGATGGATTAGCATTTGCACTACCAATTTAATGTGTTTTCAACTACTCTGAATGTTGATTGCATCAGATACAGTTTAATATTTTGTTACAACCAGTTTTCCAGTTAAAATCAGACAACCCAAGACGGGATAAAACATTATTTTGACCCTGTTCATAATTGTATTTAATTTTGACCCTCTAATCAGATAACAAAGACGGCTTTCAATACTAGGTGTGAACAGAATCAAATATCTGCAATACAAACCTCAAAAGACTCTTCACTTTTTCCCTACATGTGCCAAATTTATGCTAAGCTTTGAATGCTGCTTATGAACTGTGTATTGTATCTAAGTAAGTTTATCCTGGTGTCTCCAGCATCAAGTGTACAGAATTGAGATCCAGTTATTTCTGCAGAACTGAGAGGGTTTTCATGATACTTGGCTAAAATGGGGTCATTGGTTACACTAGGGTGTGAATGCTTTTGTGGCAGCTGGCATATGCTGAGTGGAGGCAGGTTTAGAGGGGGCGAGGACACAGTTGTTCTGCAAGAGTTTGCCGTAATCGCATTCGTTCTGAACTATTGCTTGCCAATCTCTGCTGTGAACTACTAGCGTTCTAATTGGCCTAGGTTGTGGCTACGCCAGGGGAATCTCTCACTCTCATAGGGAAGGATAATAGTGAAGTCTATCTGACAGGCGTATCGTATGTGTATGCTGTTTTCAGGACTGGGACCAGCACATGAAGGGCAAGTTGCATCTGCAGAAATGTTCGCTCTACACCGAAAGGTGAGTACAAAGGAAAATACCATTTGTACCATGTTACCGCATTCATCAATTGATGAGCATTGTATTTTTTGGTGTCTTATGATGGCAATAGTCAATCAGCAAACTCTGATACATTGGCGGCTACAGTAATAGTTGCTAACCTGGTGTAGAAATAAGATACTTTTAAAGGGCTTGTTTGTATGTGGTCTATTTTGATTCTTGCTATGTTCCGTCATCGCATGTGATACTCTTGTTAAGCAATTTATGAGTACAGCCAATCTCCGTATTAAACGCTGAGTTATTTTATAAAGAGTCTTCTTCCATATAGAGAGGGATATGACCTGAATTCAAGCTGTGTCATAAGATATAGTCAGACCAGATGCACTGGGATTTAGAATCTAAATGCAGTGCTGTCCCTTCACAGCCCGACGCTCGGAGCAGTGCACTTTCCAGTGTCGTCTGAAGGATGTCTCAACATGGCATTGAGTAATACTATGGCATACACGTCGACTGCCAGTCAAGGTAAGTCAAATCTCCTAATTTGTCCTTCAGTGTAAGTGCTGAAAATTCAGAAGACTGGAAACTCTGGGATGTGATTTTAGGGGACTCTATTTTTTGGGCTGTCAGTACAGTGGCAGGGGAGCGTTGTGTCTACAGACTGGCACACTGAGTGACGTATGCTAACACCAGTTTTTGTTTTTGTTGGAAACTTTTCACCGGTCATTTTTATTGAATGTGTACCTAGTTTCGATATCTTTTGATTAGACCCCATGAAATAACATGTTTGTTAGATTTTAGGCCATCTATATACTATTGCAATTCTTAAAGTTAACAAATTAGAGATATAAAATGCACAGTCCTTGAAAAAAATATTGATGATTCATTTTGTACTCGGAGAGTACAAGTATGTCCAGTGTTTTGACAAAACATGTCCCTTCTCCGATACCACCTGCCATCGACTAGCATTAGCAAGACGCAAAACAGGGTTCAACTGTGTGTCTTTTATGCTAACACTCTTACTTTTTAATTTGGTTTAACCAGCTTTTTAATAATTTGGTTGCAAATTAAGTGACTTTTTGTGAATTTATGGGGCAATAACGTAAACTATATGCTATTGGCTGTTTTAAAAATAACTGCAAGCCCTTAAGCATTCCCTGCCCCAACTGTTTCAATAGGAAATATATCAACACAATACACAACTACTTTAGTCTAACTATTTCAAGGGGTCCAACTATGTAGTGTTCAACACAATTCTACACAATAGTAGTCAACATTTATTATATAAAAACATATATTTGGATATCTGAAGTGCCGTTTCCTGTTTTCTACAGATGCTTCAACTGGAAGTGCTTCATATTTGCCTGCCACATCCATGAAGTCATTTCCTCTCTCAGCAGCGGGATTTACTTCTCACCAAGCAGGGGTAAAGGTTAGAATTGTGCAAACAATTAAACAGACATTTATTTTATTTTATTAAGATTCACATGATATTTGATGTTTACTTTTTAAGAAACGTGATTCAAACATTTTAGTACTCAAACATTTCACCTAGCTATATTTGATGAGGTCTTGATTTGTGAATGTTTTTTGGCTTATCTCATAACGATGATCTTTCTGCCTTTAGCTCAAAGGATTTGTAAAGAAGCTGAGAGTGTTGAGATACAGAGTGTGCTATATTTAGGACACACTATTTCACTGACTGACAGATTACTTAATGCTTATCATCACAGTCTAACAGTTATTATTCAAAGCACAACTGAGCAATCTTCACAGCTAGAGCTTGTTGAGAACAGGTGGAAGCCAGCAGTATTGTACGGCTCTGTCACTGGCTGCTTACAAGTAAAGAGTTTAGTTCAGTAGCATCAATATGGGATTGTTTCTGTATCAAGAGTTGTGCATATATAGCTTTGCAAACTTTCCAGAGCCACTGTATTTTTACAGCTAAATGAATAGTTGCCAATCACACTCCGTTCAAGCAGTTGTTATGTTTTTGTGCTGTTGTAATATAGTAGGAATGCATCAGGCCAGACAGATCATGTCCCATGTGAAAACTAACACTAGTTTTTATTGTCCAGGGGCTTTATTTAGCTGTGTGATCAGGCTCCAAAATTAACTTTTTGCCCGACCTGCCAGTGCTGAGTGATTAGAAGAAAACAAAATCTACCTATCATGGTCAGAAAAAATACATAAAAATTACTATCTATTTTAATTTTTTACATTAAAAACATTAACACTATATTTAATGACAGTAAAATGTATATATATTTTTTATTAAAAATATCTAAAAAACAGTGCTGATCATTGCTGTCAGTTGTAGCAATATACAGTCTCACAATGAAACATGACGATGTAAAACCACCCGTTTTGCATGAGTTTTTATTTTTGAAGTTAGGACAAAATGAGTGAGATTTTTTTTTAGCTAAAAAAACTGATGATAAATGTTCCACTGAGGTTTTCTTCAGTAAAAGGGTTATTGGTTTGAATCATCCGTGTGCGTCTGACTGTAGTTCTTGTGCTGTATTCAGGGCTGTTTTAACCATTGGGCTAGGCGGGCTGAAGCTTTGTGTCTTAAATTATCATTAATATTTAAAGATAAAGCATGTGTAGCGTTAGATATGAGACCCTTGATATGATGAGATCTTAAAAGGATACTTCATTCAAAAACAAAGATATCATCATATACTTAAACTCAAATTGTTCTAAATCTCTAATATGCATTTCTTTGTTCTCCTCAACACAAAATAAGATACTTTGAAAAATGATCCAACCAGTTTCTGGTGCTCATTGTCTCCAATCGTGGTGTATTTGTTTCATACTATGGAAGTCATGGGGGCCCAGCAAGCGTCTGATTAACTGTATTGTTCCAAATATATTATTTTGTATTCAACAACAGAAGGAATCTCATACAGGTTTAAAACAGCAACATAATTGTAATTGTTGGGTGAACTATTCCTTTAAAGCAGCCTAATATAGCTGCTGCTGTTGTCATTTGTGTCAATGTAAATCAAACATCAGAAAGACAATCACTTACTGTCCTTGACTGAATCACTTTTGTAAAATAAATATGAATGAATGTATATTGAATATATACAAAAGATACCATTCTATTTGTACATTTGTTTTATAAATTATAATATAATTTAGTGCTTTAAGTATTTAAAGTGCTTTCGGTATTTCAAGTAGGTCGATTTCTTATGATCTTTGTTCTGTTGTAGCCTAATTTTTTACTTTTTACTTGTCTTCTTCAGTAAGCTTATAGATTAGTATTATCTTTTGTGATATTGAAATTGGTAACAAAAATTATGAAATTTCAGTGCATCAAGAATTTTGATATGTGATGAAAAAATTCTATTTAAAGCTATAAAGTTAAATCTATATATATATATATATCGTCATTGTGATGGGGGCCCTGCAGTAAGTCATAGCCCCGCGGCCTAGTGCAGTCTTAATGTGGCCCTAGCTGTATTATGTTGCAATTCCTTAAATAAATAAATGTTATTGGCCAAATTAAATGATTCCACGTTATTTAAAGCCAATATTTATTTACCAAATTATAGTAATTAATATGATCTTTTTTGTTGAATTTTTTAAATATATTTACATTTATGATTTATACATTAGTTTTTTTTACATTTTGCCTTATTTAAAAAAATATATATAATTATGACTTGCATTTGTAAGTTTAGTGTAGCAAACCAAAGCATGTGGATTTAAGGCTTAATAACTACAACAAAGCCATATTGTGGTCAAGGACTCCAAGCTATTTGAGAAAAGACAGAGATTAACCAAGAATGAAACCAAGAGTTACCAAGAGAGAATCACTTGAGGATGGAAAATGTCATACTCCTTACAATCACAGTTTACATTCATAAATAAATCCTATTTATAATAATTATTTGGTTAATAATAATTAACCTTTACATTTTGTACATTATAACACAAAATTTACTTGAATAATTTATGTGAAAAATATACACAACTGTTCAAATTTGGTGTTGCAGGATTTTTTAAAGGGGTAGTTCACCCAAAAATGTATGTCCTTTCTGGGCCTTGAACATGTCAGTTGTGTTTAGGGGTGTAACGATTCATCGACGATATGATGCATCGATGCCACGTGTAAAATATCGATGTTTGTAAAAAGGCACCTTTATTTTGGCACTGTCCACATTTTCACATAATGTCCATCTATGCATTACCACCAACGCGTGCATTCTCGTTCAATCTCGCGTACCAGGACTCGATATAAGGACTGCCCGAAGGCAGCGCGCGCGCACACATCTAAAGCGAACACACACAGACAGCCGCGTCAACTCTGCGTGAATACTAAGTTGAGCTCCACTCCGCTTTTTTGAGCATGGATGAATAAATACTTACAAAACTACATCAAAATGCATGTTTTGGCTAATATCCTTGTAAACAGTCGTTAACATAGTATATGTCTTAATGTGGAGAACAAAGGCATGTGTATCAATATATTAAATATGTGCTTTCGTTCTTAAAGTGAAAGAAAACTAATAATAAATATAATGCTGTCAAAGAAAAATACAATTGCTCACTGCTCCTGACTAAATAACCTTTGTAACATCAAAAAGTATTAATTTACAGGTTATTTAATTTATACAGTGAAGACTATGCAGTTATTTTACATTTGATTATTACATTTCTTTAGCGTACCTGAAAATGTATTTTAGACTGAGATGAAAAACCTGAAAAGCACTGTTTATTGAACTTGTGTCTTTCTTTTATTGTATTTATTTTCTGCTATTGCTTGTGATTTGGTTATCTGTAGAAAAGATGTTTAGCACTGAGCCCATAGCATTTTTAGATTTATGTTCATGTTATTTATTTTGGTTGCATTTGTGAGTTAATAAAAATATAGATGGTTGTTTAAAATAGGTATATAATATGATAATATCGATATATCGATCGATATACTCCTGTATCGAATCGAATCGTAAAAATATTTGAGGAATCGGCAAATATCGTATCGCTGGGATTGAGAATCGATATCGTATCGAATCGTGACAAACCATCCGATTTACACCCCTAGTTGTGTTGCGGTCTATGAAGATTCAGAAAGCTCTCGGATTTCATCAAAAATATCTTAATTTGTGCTCCAAAGATGAACAAAGGTTTTATGGGTTTGGAACATAATTAATGGAGCATAATTAATGCCAGAATTTTCATTTTTGGGAGAACAATCCCTTTAATGTTTTTGAAAGAAGTCCCATATACTCACCAAGACTAATATTAAATAAAATATTAATGTATTAATTAATGTAATATTTTGAAACAATACTGCAATTGAAAATTACAGTTTTCTATTTTATTTGGTTTTCAAATATAATTTATTCCTGCATGGCAAAACTTTTCTTCTTATCAGTGTTGAAAAGGTTGTGCTGTGTAATATCTTTGTGGAAACTCTGATACAAATGTATCAGGATCCTTGATGAATGAACAGAAATATTTTGTAACATTATTAATTTTTTTACGGTCACTTTCAATCAATTTATTACACCCTTGCTGAATACTTATACATGGTAGTGTGGCTTAAACTGCATACAGTATATATACATTGACTATTAAAATTACATATAATTAATTTTATATATTAAACGATAGTTTCAAAATATGTATTTTATTCATTGTTATAATGCATTTTTTTACATTATTCTTGTCATGGGTTTGTCCTCTGACAGTCTGTTTTTCATTTAGTCTCTCAATAGTTTAAACCATGTACTGTGCAGGATGGTATTTTATGCGGTTACCAGCTCGTGGATTCAAAGACTCACACAAAGATTCTTTATGGTGGTCTTTTTAGCCAAGTTATTTATGATTTAGTCCACTGGAGAGATAAAGGCATGGGCTAATGTTAGCTCCAATCAAACCCACCTGTATTACAGCAGCTGTACATCAGTGGTGCTTTTGTAACTCTTTTAGTTTTTAGCTTATCGTGTGAAAGGATGCACAGACTCTGACTCTGGTTCAGAAGTCTGTGCACACAGAAATTCAGGGTTTCGACAGATCAAACCGTCCAGCCAATTAATCAAGATTTGTGTGAATGTGTTCCAGGTTTCTCTGAGGCTGGGAATTCAATTTCAGCCCACAGAATCGTAACCTGATCTATGAGGGATAAAGGCTTCCTGACGGGGGAAATACTAGGAGATCTATGAAATTCAGAAAGCGTATGGTATAGATTTCAGATCAACCTGTTTTAGGGCCCATGTAAAGCAGTTTAAATCCTCTCTAGATAAGCAAACAGATGTATCTGTAGCGTGATATGGTGCCCGTCATTGGTAGATCTCCAAAGATAATGCCTTTCATTCTCCTAATTTATGATGTGCTCACAATAAATCTCTTAATTTCTTGCCAAACGTAACATCCATAATGCATCACTACTGCATTCTGTTACAGTCGCATAAAGAGATGTTATCAAAGTAAATTTTTATAACAAGAGAAACAAAGCTCTCTCTTGGTGACAGATGTTGGCATACAGTTACTGAAAAAAATTGCTTTGTGGGAACTTCAGTTACACTTGACTGAAATAAAATATAAAAGTCAGAAATGGCAGTATTTCTTGTTTTCATTTAATGAAAGTTGATGTTCTAAAAAACCACAACACTAAAAAAAGAAAATACTGAAATTTTAACTGAAATTAAAATGAAAGCTGAATATATAAAAATACTTCAAAATATTAATAAGTGTAATATCCTGCTACAAAAATAAAACTGCAGTTTAATAAGCAGAGACAACTACACTGTGATGCTTTCAAAACAGTGCTCTGTTTATGAATCCCTACCAGCATATAGCAGCTAGGGGTGTAACGGTATACGTATTCGTAACGACAATTTTCTGTACGGGTCTTTCGGTTCGGTATGTATGTGTATTGAACTAATAAAGCATTGTTTAGAGGGACACTCCACCCCAAAATGAAAATTGTGTCATTTTTCACTTACCCCCATGTCGTTCTAGACCCGTACAATCTTCGTTCGTCTTCGGAACACAATTTAAGATATTTTGAATGAAAACCGGGAGGCTTGTGACTGTCCCATTAGCTGTGTTTCCATCCACCTATTTTTATGCGCATTTTGGATTATCGCATAAAAATTCCTGGATTGAAATTCAGAAAATACGCATAAAAAAAACGTATGCGCACATTCGAGTAGGATACATTTTTTATCCAGTAAGAAAAAATCTGCATAAACTACGATGGAAACACATTTATCGAATAAATACCTCCATGCGCATCAAAAAAGTAATGTGACTTTGCGCTGTGAGACGGGATAACTTGACTAACCATCAGACCAATCTCGTTCACAGCATCTTGAAATGTTGTTTTGGTCATTCTGAAAAGCCTGAATAAAGTCTGTCATCAAAGTATTTATGTATAATTGTCTTACATGACTGCGTTCCCAAACAGCAGCATTCACCTCCGAAAGTAACGACTACGTTTTTTTGTGTCTCGTCTGCTCGCTCTAAGGTGCAAGTCAATTATGTCATATATGAAAATTATTATTTTCAGGGGCTTCTCCTGTATTCTTAGTGATATTTAGTGTCATAGTTTACCAGGAAGTGACAATTTTGTACTCTTTGACTCGTTGGATGGAAACGGTGCTTTATCCGCATATGTTTTATGTGGTATTCCAGTTTTGCACATACGTTTAATATGTTAATATTTGGATGGAAACATATCTATTGACTGCCAAGTAAATAACACTGTCAAGGTCCAGAAAAGTAAGAGCATCGTCAGAATAGTCCATCTGCCATCAGTGGTTCAATCTGCATGTTATGAAGCTACACCCCTAACTTATTCAACAAGTGGCACGAGATTAGGGGCGTGGCTATCTGTTTGGCCAGCCAATGACAGAGACATTTTTTATTTGGGCCAGTGTTGGCAACTTAGCCATTTTGTTGCTAAATTTAGCAACTTTTCACACTGTTCTAGCAACTTTTTCTTCCAAATGCACCCAGTAACAAATTGAGCTATTTAAAAAAATTATTTGGCAACTTTTAGCTCCTTTTGATAAGTGATTTAATTGATAAAAAAGACGCACATTTTTCATTTAAATTACTCAAGAGGAAACCAAAGATGCTTAGCAGGTCACACATCACGTGAATTAAGTTAGCTGCTATTTGCAATTGTTCAATTTAATAATAATAATTGAATAATTGTTTATTTATGATACCAGTTAGTAGCTTGTACCTGTGATTGTTGATCAGTTAGTAGCCTACACTGTAAGAAAATTATCTAGAAAAATGGAAACGCTAGTAATTTTCCAGGACATTATCCGTTATCTGTTATTCAGAATCCATTGTAACCCTGTAATCCAAAAACACAATGCACTATTTCAAATGCAGGTAAAAAAGCTGTGAAAAATCAATACGGAACATTCCTTCACATTAACAGAGTAGGTCGTGCCCTATTTTTTACAGACGTGCCTTAGATTGTAGCAGACTAACTAACTGATAATACACTGATTACAACTATAACTGTTCAGAATGTGTAGTTTTTACTAGTTTACTAGTTAATAATAAAAAAACTTAAATTGTAATTATTCAAAAATGTGTAAGTGTTCAATTATTCAAAGTTGTATTTAAAAAATACATTTATACTTTAATATTATATTATGTCATATTATCTTATGAACAATGTGGCAAGTGGGGCGGGGCCGAGAGCCGTGGGAACGGAACGAGGCCTGTGGAGTAAATGGTAATGAACAACACCTGCGCCACTCACCGGTCTCGAGTCCCACGGAGGAGCTCCGGAAGGGTTAAATGAGGAGTGACAACAGTGAAAGACGAGAGAGGACCAGGCCTGGACTTTTAGTTTGTGTTTTGTGTGCGGCAGTCATCCGTGAGGGGCTGCCGCTTTTCTGTTATGTTTGTTTATTTTTATTAAAGTGTTTAAATGTTCGCCGGTTCCCGCCTCCTTCTTCCCGTACTTATCAACTTCTTTACATTGGTGCCGAAGCCCGGGAGGAAGGAGGGACACGCTGTCAGAGAGCCCTCGCTGCTGAGTGGGATCGCGGTGCTAAGGAGATCAGGCAGCAGGAAGTGGCGGAGACCGCCAGTGGCTGCCCGAAGCGGTGGTGCTGGAGCAAAAGAAGAACAGGTGGGACGGAAGACTCGCTGCCGTGCTCCTGGGACGAGGAGGGGTGGCTGCCATCCGAGAGGGAGCGGAGGAGTCGGCGCCGTTCGCCAGTGGGCCAGAGCCTGCTGCCATCCGCCAGGTTGGTGGAGGAGCAGGGTACGGGGGACTCGCTGCCGGCTGCCCTCGACCGGAGGAGCCATCGCCGGCCGCCAGGAGGCGGAGGAGCATCGGGCCGTCCACCAAAGAGGTCCAGTACCATCGCATGGCACCGCGAGTGAGCCGCTCAGTTGGTTGAGGACCGAGCGGCAGTGTGTCCGGGAACCGGACCGAGATTTTTTATTTTTTTCCTCTCTCCCCTCTCTCGTCTCTGTCACTCCTCATCCTTCCGTCTCCTTTTCTCTCGCCTCGTCTGTCCTTACCCCCAGGTACGCCGCGGCCGCCCTGACAGGCTCCCCCCGGGAGAGGGGGGAGGGGGGAGTAGAGCGCAGTCTCGTGGGTACCCCCCGGCCTGCGAGGGGCGATGGGTATGTGGCAAGTGGGGCGGGGCCGAGAGCCGTGGGAACGGAACGAGGCCGGTGGAGTAAATGGTAATGAACGACACCTGCGCCACTCACCGGTCTCGAGTCCCACGGAGGAGCTCCGGAAGGGTTAAATGAGGAGTGACAACAGTGAAAGACGAGAGAGGACCAGGCCTGGACTTTTAGTTTGTGTGTTGTGTGCGGCAGTCGGCCGTGAGGGGCTGCCGCTTTTCTGTTATGTTTGTTTATTTTATTATTAAAGTGTTAAATGTTCGCCGGTTCCCGCCTCCTTCTTCCCGTACTTATCAACTTCATTATAAACAAATCTAAATTAACATATATAAATTATATTTTATGCTGCAATTTGATGTAGTGACACAATTTTGCATCGTAATTACGTCATCACGCAATGACATCACAACGTCATTTAGCAACTTTTAGCAACACATCGACCTTAATTTAGCAACTTCCCCTGAAAATGAGTTGGCAACACTGATTTGGGGAAACCTGTTTGAAAGACTTGTTGTTTTTGCAGCACTCTTTCTTTAATGATACTCACCTGAAGAACATTTAATACTCTATGTTTCAGTGGATAGACTCTCAAAAAAACTATATTAATCCATGTACCATTTATGGGTAAGATAAGGTACACATATGTCATTTTTAGCTTTTGTATCTTAAGAGTATCGGCTCAGTGACAGCTCTGTTCCATTTTTTCTAAGAGTGTAGTTGTAGACCAGTCGTAAAAAATGTATTTTTATTGGCATTCTGTGCCGGCCAATCAGCAGCAGCCACAGCCCCTCAGGGTTTCACCCAGCATTTCAACATAATCACCTTCACTGCCAGAACATCGAGCCACTCAACAATCTTCGACTGCCTTCAATAAGCTGAACGAACTCCAAAACACTGATGTTGCATTTTACTTGGCCAGCACACAGAAGCCATTCACAGTTACACTCTGACTTATACAGCATATAGCAGAGGCATAAACAGCCTGTTTGGCGGTCTATTTTGGTATGTGTTTATGGAGGCAGACCTAATGTGACCTTTTTGGCACATTTGGCCAAAGGGACAGTCTGGCAGGAAGCCATTCATAGAATAATCACGAGCTCTACTCCGACAGTCAGCGGCCAGAAATCAACCGTGTCTAGGTTAACATTGGTTTAAGGCTTTGAATTCGTAAATGTTTGTCACATTTTGTGCCTTTTTGGCACTGCTTTGAGATCTGGTCTGAATCCGACAGTTGAACAGTATACACAGATGGCAGGATTGTCATGAGTTTCACTGCTTTCTCTTCTCACGATCGGCGCTCATCATAATTAATGGGTTCTCGTGCACTCTGTGTGCTTGCACTGTAATACTCCTCCTATGGTGTGTAAATTGCAGTGTAAACACTGACCCTCGTCTCTGACCCTGTGCTCATGTGGGCTGAGTGCCTCTCACATTTGCTGCTGTCAATCAAATCCTGCCATCTCCGTTCACATCCTACCACGCTGTAGCTTAGATTACCGTCATGAAAACTTCACTTGACATGTTTTTTAGAGTATTACGATTGTGCTATACGTGCAGGTGTAAAAAGGTAGTTTGGACATGTACTTCTTATATTCTATTTCCTGTACAATAAAACACATTATTTATGTATGTTTATATTTCATATTGTGGTACAGGTATAATTTATGCTGCTCCTATAAAATTTTGGCGCAAGTACAATTTTTTGAAGAATGCATGAAATGTATTAAAATCTCAGTAAAGACATTTATAATGTTATGTTTTAAAAATCTATTTATAAAAAAAAATCATTAAGTAATCAGAAAAAAAAATCATGGTTTCCAATAAAATTATGAAGCAGCACAACTCAACATTAATAATAATACGTTTGAGCTGAAAATCAGTGTATTAAATGTTTTCTGAAGAATCATGTCACACTGAAGACTGGAGTAATGGCTTTTAATTTTTAAATATACTCAAATAGAAAACAGCTAACAGTATAAATTGTAACAGTATTTCACAATATGACTGTTTTTACTGTGTCTTTGATTAAATATATACAGCCTTGAGAGTAGAACTTCTTGCAAAAAACATTACAAATGTTTCCGACCTCAAACATTTGAATGGCATTGTAGGTTAATTAGAGAAAATTACATTTTAAATGCTTTCTAGGGTTTGGTATGATAATGTAATATAATATAGAATTATTATTAAACTTTTATTATCGATATTAGATCATAGAATAATTAGCTAACATTACATAATTATATTTTAGAGACTAAATTGTTATTCATAAAATATACATATTTTTTAATTATGGGATTTCATGAAAAATATTATATTAGAAAATGTATTAATTAGTTGATTATCCCACAGTGATATCTCTTTTTTTCGAGATCGGGTTATTTTTTCAGTATGCTTAGGATTGCTTGTTTTTTTTTGGCTAGGTTTTAAATAATACATTTAAACCTAAAGTATGTTAATGTACATTATTTTAGACCAGATGCCCAAAATTTTTTATGAAGGGCAAACTTAATTGAGGACTGTAGGCCAAAAGTGAATATTGCATTATATCCAACTATACATTATGTTAAAAGGTATTACTTTTTTTATTTTTTTTTATTAAAGAAAAATACAAATACAGTTTTAAAGGTTTTGCATTGTTTTACTACAAATCGCTATATATTTATTTATTTATTTTACATTTCAATGTTAAAAAAGTAGAAATTAAGTTATGATTCAGTGGCATGCACCCCCCCCCACCCCCACCCCCACACACACACTTTTTTCCCTTCCACACAATCAAGTGTCATCATGGGCCAGCTCTGGCTCACGGGCCCTGGTTTGTACATCTCTGATTTAATCCCTCAGCTGCTACACTTTCTATCAGTATTTCAGGGGAATGTATTTGAGCACCAGTAGGTGGCATCAGTGAGCACCGCATGGGCCAGAATGGATCTGTGTGAACACACATGAACACATCTGCTAGTCACAGATATCTTAAATGTACACATTTATTTCATCTATATATTGTTGATCTAATTAAAGTGTTTAATACGGAATATATAATAATCTATGTGTTCTCTCTCAGTTTGTTCAGCGTAAAGCGTGTCCTGGACGCGTCGTGCACATCTGTAACCTCCCGGAGGGCAGCTGCACGGAGAATGACGTCATTAACTTAGGGCTTCCCTTCGGCAAAGTGACCAACTACATCCTCATGCGCTCGACGCATCAGGTAAAAAAATCCAATAGCTGAAATGAAGATAGCAATGATATATCGTACAGTTTGTCGTAAATAAAATGCCAGCGCTAGGCCGAGTACTGCAGAAATAGATTTAGACAAGCATTTTATGTACTTTATTTTCATACATTTAAACACTGACAGCGATGATGTCTCCATCACCGTGATTCGTTAATGAAATTTGACTTTTTGATTGGTCCTTTTAGTACAGTCTGGATCAAATTCTGGGTCCAGTGCCAAGTTTGACATGTGCCTGAAATGCCTGGCATTGAAGTGATCTTGTAACTGTCTCGAGGATTTATTACGCAATTAAAAAGAATATCTGTTTGGATCACATTTGACACATTTCATGTATCGTTAATGCTTTAACGATTTGACTTTGGCATCAGGCTTTTGTGGAAATGGCTTATGTGGAAGCGGCGCAGGCGATGGTGCAGTACTACCAGCTGCAGCCGGCTACCATCAACGGACACAAGCTACTGATCCGCACGTCCAAGAGATACAAGGAGCTGCAGCTGAAGGTATGAAGCTCATCTTGGCTGATCGTGATCACGGGATTCAAACAAACCCAACTCAGAGTGTTTTCCTTTCTGACCCAGAAACCAGGTAAAGATGTCGATTCTATAATCCAAGACATCAATTCCCAGAGAGAGCAAGACGAGATGCAGGAGATCGACAGGTGAGAGCAGGAGACATTTTTATTGGTTATTTGAGTCATTTTTTTTTTGTCTGGAACTACTGATTTATTTGACACTACATAAAATGCCTTTTTTATTTATAATTAAATGAATAGGCTACATCTCTTGTATCATCGAAGAATGATTTTAATTTCTAATTAGTTTAAAATCCCAATTTAAAACAAAACAATTAAATTGATTTTGGTCTGAAATGTCAGGGTGATGAAACTGTCCTCATATCATAAAGAAAAACATTATTTAAAAAAAACTTTAAGTAGTTTGGTAAACATTTTTTACTATCATTATTATGGTTATCATATATTTTTTTTAATTAAAAAGGCAAAAATAAATTATTAAAATTAACAAATTGTATTTTTTTGTAATTCATAATGTGGATTAAAATTAAAATATGTTTTTATTCATTACACAATATTTATTATATTTATAATATTATATCATATTTAACAGTTTATTAATATCAGATCATTTGACTTGTTCAAGAAAAGGTTAGTTCAGTTTGTAAAATGACATGAAGCATCTTCTTTAAAAAAAACTTAATATTTATTAATTAAAAATATATATATTTTTACAGTATTTGTAAACAAAAACTTTCACTTCAAAAAAATATTTTTGGGGGAAAATGTTTAAATCATGATTAAGATGTTTACAATAACTTATATATATATATATATATATATATAATTATTATTATTATTTAAATGTATTTACGTGATGGTTGCACCACATGACATCATTAAATTTGAACTTTTCTTGAAAATGGTATAAAAGCTTTTCAAGACAATAAGCCTTCAAAAGAGCACAATTCTACAAACTTTGCCAAATGTTTAAATTTTCAATTTGTAAAGATTTGTATTTTTTCTTCATCATTGTCTCAAACCTGCTGCTGTTTTGCACAGGTATTTGCCAGAGCGTGCCAGATCACGCAGTCCAGTCAGTCGTTCTCTGAGTCCGCGCTCACACAGTCCAAGCTTCACTTCCTGTAGCTCCGCCCACAGTCCACCGGGGCCGCCCTGTCGGCCTGACTGGAGCAACGGCATGGGGCCCCGCCGGTACTCTTGGGACTGGACGTCCCATTCCCGAGGCGACGAGGACCCCCGCGATAGAGACGATTGGAGGAACGACGAGGACAAGAGACCCAATGGATGGCTGTCCGAGCACAGGAAACCATACCTTAAAACTGGGGACCGTATCAGCCCTCGTATGGGGCCCGGGGACGAACGGGGCAGGGACTGGTACCCCCGCGGAAGCCCTCGGGGTTTGTCCTTCTCCTATCACTCCATAGATGACTTTTACAAGAAAGACTCACTGTACAAGACTGATAAACTGAGCAGGCAGCAACATCAGAGACATGAGGGGAAAACTAAGAGAAGGGACGACGACTACCACAGACCCCGACACTCAGAGTCAGACGTGACGGATGACACAAACTCCAACCGGACAGCTGAAGACAGAGGACGCAGCAAGAGGCTGAGCCGGAGACAAGACAGGGAGGAGAAGGAGACCGAAAATCAGGCATGTCCTGTTTTAGTTCAACAGGGTTCATTTGAAGAACAACTATAATACTGTTTCAACTGAATCTCAACATTTGAAATTATACACAGAATGTTCAGAATATTAAAAGTGAATGTTTGTACATGTAAATGTAAAATATGATTACCATTCAGTTCATATATTTTACTAAATATATTTATATTATTTTAGTTTAATATTATATATTTTTTTTATATTAGTGCTTTCAAATAATTAATCGCATTCAAAACAAAAGTTTTTGTTTACATAATGTATGAGTGTGTGCTGTGTATATTTATTATACAAACACATGCATGTATATATTTAAGAAAAAATATGGTATGTTTATAGAATAAATGTGTTTATGTATAATATAAATACATAAATATATGTACATGTAAAACATTTTCCAAATATATACTGTATGTGTTTGTATTTATATAATAAATAAATACAGTACACGTACATATAGACAATATTTTAATAGCAAAATGTTTTTTTTTTCTATTGTAGAAGGAAGAATATAGAGCCAAAGAACGATCAACATCTCATAACAGCAAACCTGTAGAGTCTTCAAAGTGTGACAGAGATGGTGGCAGTGAGGTAAATATGTTCATTCATTTATCTACCAGTCTGCGTTCTGAAATTTAATAGTAAAATAAACATAGGCTACTGACAAAAAATGTATAGCCTGAATGCACTGTAAGGGTGAATCCCAATTCTCTGTCTTACCCCTTACCCTTATCCCTTCCCCTTAGTTTTGCACGTTCACGTGAGAGTAAGGGCTGTCCCAATTTTCGTTTTGATCGAGGGGTAGGGGTAAGGGTAAGAGGTAGATACCCCTTAAAACCAAGCATTTTCGCGAGCTTACTTGAAACCAAGGGGTAACAGTTACCCAGAACACACTGCGGCCAGATCATCCAGACAGTCCCACAAATGTAAGTATTTTCGGCTTAAATCGTTTATTTAAAATTACGACAGTCTTGTTTTGTGCTCTACATATATATTTTCAACCATGTTCTTAATTGAAACGTTTTTAAAAATCGTTATTTTTCCACACTAACGTTACATTGCTGATTTGCAAAACAGTCCTGCGTTTCTCTGAATAGAGAAAACATCACTTAAACCCACGCAATCGACAAAAACACTTTTAGACGGAGAGTTTGCGATCAACACTTGTCACCTCTGGTGACGTAGCAGCCAGCTAGCGACGATGCATGATGACGTAACAGTAACCAAGTTGTGTCTCATTTCATAGGGGGATGTTTTCACCCCTAGCACTTACCACTCGGTTTCGAGGGACAAGGGCTAGGGGTAAGACGAAGGGGAAGGGGTAAGACAGAGAAATGGGATTCACCCTAAGTCGCTTTGAATAAAAGTGTCTGCTAAATGTGTAAGTGTAAATGTACAATATATATATTGAATTAAAAATATTAAAATATATAGTAAAAACACTAATAATGTGAAATAATATGACAACTTAAAATAAAGTTTTCTAAAATATATTTATATGAAGCAAAGCAGAATTTTCAGCATCATTACTCCAGTTTCCAGCGTCACATGATTTTCATAAATCAGTCTAATATGTTGATTTGCTGCTCAATAAACATTTCTGATTATCAGTGTTTGAAACAGTTGTGCTGATTCATATATTTGTGGAAACCTTGATCGTGTTTTTTCAGTATTCTTGTATTTACAGCATTTATTTGAAATAGAAATACATGATACATATCTTTACTGTCACTTTGATCAATTAAATCCATCTTTGCTGAATAAAAGTATTAATTTCTGATGTGTCCTGGTTTTCAGGGACGGGAATGTGTAGATGATGGAGAGGAAGAAAGTTGGTATCCTAAAAGCATGGAGGAACTGGTGACCGTAGATGAAGTTGGAGGAGAGGACGACTCTATAATTGAACCTGATCTACCTGATCTTCACGAGGAGGACCAAAGAGTCGAGCCCAGTCAGTCAACAGCAGAGAGCCCTAAACCAAATGCAAAGACCCCAACAGAAGGCAAGGGGACCACGGTGGACCCTCCTACCCTTCCACTGCTGGATCTGGTCCCAGAAGAAAGCTCTGGAGGTTCTCAGTCCAGCCCCGGAGAGAGACCATCTGCCCCAGAGCAAGCGGTCTGTCAACTCAACCGCTTCCCGTCCCAGGAGTTCAAGAGCGCTTTGGAGGAGACCTGCTCTGCCACTCATATGGACACACACATCGACACAACCACACCAGCTGGTCCTCTAAACAACACCAGCACATGTGAAAGTGGGAAAGTCAATGACTTGAATAATGATGAGAGAAAGACAGCAGAGATGGACAACAAGGAACCATGTCTCAAACAGGACAGTCAGAAGAAAGGTACTCACAACTGGCTTTAGTTTGTTAGTGAATGTCTATCATGACCTGGTCCCAGCTAATGAAAATATGTCACAAGAACATTTTGATAATGTTCCCATTGAGTTATAAAAAACATATTTTTGAATGTTCTCTGAACATTTAAAACTTCTAAAACGTCCACATTCCATTTGTTCATTTTGCAAACATTATGGCAACGTTATTTTGGAATGTTCTCTGAACATTCTAAAATGGTAAAATTTAAAAAACATTAGACGAATGTCAAGGTTTCAAGACATAGATGTATCTTGAATGATGCATAAATAATGTTTTTGAGCTAACGTTTTAAGAACATTATTAAAGACCAAGTAACTTTGATGCTGGAAGAAATCGTAACTTTGACAGAACTTTATCAGAACGATAGCCAGTGTTCTAAGAACATTGCCTGTTTGCTGGGGAGTTTGGGAGAGTTACTTCTTCATACTAATACCATTGTAGCTCTTAGTTCCTCACACCACTTACCATTGGTTGGTGAATGTTTTCATGTGAAATCCTGTCATGTCAATAGGAATCCACAATGGGAATTATATTGTGAGGGTGAAGGATTTCCCCGTGCAGATTTCTCATCAGATTTGGTCATGAAAATTCTCTACTTTGACCAACAGAAAGATGCTTGGTTTATGAGTGACTTTTGTGTGAGCTGTGCATCATGCTTCACTATTGACAATAGACCTCTTTTGCTCGCAAAATTGCACTGATAAGGTTGCACCTGTCCTGTAGTCTAATTACAGAATCATACGATTAAGATTGCTGTTCAGTGGTTCAGATTCACTTCTAAGATTCTTCAAAGCGTTTACTAGTGAGCAAGTCCGAAACTTAGATCCTTCTGACTGACTCATTAAAAAGAACAAATTCTTGAGAATAATGTGTCATTCATTCGAATTTTGTACTTAAATATTATCAATATTCTAATGATATTTGAATTTAAAAGGCATAATTTCAGCTAGGTGGAAAAAAGGTCACAGGAGGGTGCATCGAGTAAATTATTAGTAATGCATGTTTATTAAAAGCAATAAAATAACATAACTGTCTGTGAAAAAAGTGCATTGTGTTTAAAATAATATTTATAAACCAAATATAATTAAATTGCTTAAACAATTATAAACAAATGTATATATATGCATAGTTTAATACAAAGGGCTGAAAGCCAATCACACAGAGTACGTTTTTTTGTTAATTTAAGATGCAGTGGGGATAAAGTCCCGAGACACGTTTTTTTTAAAGTTGAACGTACATTCATTTTACTTGGCTTTCTATACATGCATCTCTCTTGTGTGAGACGCAAGTGCAACAGATGTCCCGCTAGAAAATGCACAAAAATGTGTTGTGTGTGAAAGGCTTGGTTTCAGTTTTGATGTTAACAAGATCTTCTTCGCATTAATAAGCCTGCCTTAACGCACACCTAAAATTCGAATGCAAAAACGTTGGATTGTGGATTAAAAAATGTCAAATATTCCAAATTCTAATGTTTATTTGACAGCCCTAGCCCACGCTGTTCAGTTTTACATGCAAAAAACACTAGTGTGCACTCAAACATAACAAAAAAATTAGCCAACACCACCTAACAAGACGAATCTGATGAAGCAGCATTTTTTTCCATGTGCTTTTTTTTTTGCAACAATTTTAGATGTAGCCCGACAAATATTTTTTAATGAGCCAAGCAAAAATGTAACATAACTTTAAACTTTGTCTTGATTGAAAAGCTTTGACATTTGAAAATATATTTGTTTGCATTTTGTGATTTTTGCCTGACCCGTTAAAAAATACTTTAGAAAAATTTGCCCATGAATCAGACATCACTGTTTGCGCCATGTAAATTTTTGCATGCCGGAAACAATGGTGTGCAGTGAAAGTGTCCTACAAAATTAACTAACGCCACCTCACAAGAGGATATCTGACTAAACTGCATTTGTTGCATTTGCACAGTCCTGCTAATATTTGGTTAACTGAGCCAAGCAAAAAAATACCTAAACTTGATTACATTTTCAAAGCTTTTGTGGAAAGATGATGCCATAATTTTCAAGTTAAAGCAAATGATCTGCAGGAGCTTGATTGAACTTATGTTTTCAAGGTTAAAAAACACCAAAAAAACGACTAACATTTTCTCAAATTTGGACAATCTGACAAATCGTATTTAATTTTTTTACCTACAAACTTGTTCAATTCAGTCATCCAATTCAGTTTTTTTTTAGAAGTTGCATTTAAAATCTACTTGCCTCAAAAACCTTAGGGGGCAATTTTGAGCATTTAGTGGCAGTTTATTGTGATTTTCCGGCTGCAGAATACAAAAATAAAAATAAAAATACTCAAATCAATGATACACAACAAACACTAAAAGCATTTCATTACACCTATTTCATCTATTCCAGATATTCCTGACTCAATTCCGGCCCCTTCACCTCAGGCGACAGACATCTTTGCTGCATCACCCTCTCAGGAGCATGAGAAAGCCATCAGTGAACACAGCATACCATTAGGTACGTCCACCAAAAATCGAAGGGGGTCAACCAAATGCCGCAAGTGCCATTTGATCAGGAATAAAAAAGCATGAGCAATAGTAATAGTGACGCTTTGCAGCGAGAGCAGTGCTCTGGCTGTATGTGGGCACTCAGTGGGTGACTGAAGCCTTTAAGGCTAGCTGTCAGTGTTATCCTGCTGAGTGAGGTGTGAATTGCACCCTCGAGGCCCGAGCTTGTGCAATCATTACCACACAGCTAACGCACTAGATTCCCTCACAGAAGAGCTGACTTTACCCCCCCCCCCCCCACACACACACACACACACACAGACACACAGAGACGTATATGTGAAATGTGCCTCAGAAAGAAGTGTTGGTATGGTTGTGTTCTGATTTCCGGCTGGTTTTGTTGTTTTTGGCAGGTGTGGAGTTCATCGTGCCAAGGACGGGGTTTTATTGCAACCTGTGTGGTTTGTTTTACACCAGTGAACAAACAGCCAAGACATCACACTGTCGGAGTACAATTCACTACAGGAACCTACAGGTCATAAATACAAACATGCAGTCTTCCTTTCTCTTTTCACACAAATATGAAAGGTTCTCTCTTTCTTAACATTTTCTGTGCGAAGTTATATGACAACCGATGGCAACACAACAATATAATCCCTAAAGCGACTGATTTATGAGTCACAGAGCTCTAATAATACACATTTTAATATAAGTATCAAATAAAACAATATGCTTCAAATTTCTTAATGTCATATTTTACTTGTGTGTGATAAATAGGCTTGATATTTTGCCAATGGCAAAAAACGTACTCTGTTACTATCGTAACCTCGGTTCCCTTAGATATGGGAACGAGTACTGTGTCGAGTATCGACGTTTGTATGGGAAAAACTATTTTTTCCTCTTCAACTGAAGCCTATTTCAATCACGCAGTTATAACTGCACATCGATTGGTTCATGTAGGAATAAAAACGAACCAATGTACGGCGGTTGCGAGCGAGCCAATGGCTATGTTCCCCGCCATAGCCCGCCAAAATGGGAGGGGCGACTGGCTATATAATCAGCTGCCCTGCCACCACATCTCCGATTTCTTCTAAGGAAGCAACTGAGAAGCAGCCGAGGCATGCAGCTCATAGCACGGCCAGGAACGCAGTACTCATTCCCATATCTCAGTGAACCGAGGTTACGATAGCAACCGAATACGTTCCCTTTCGATATTTCACTCGTACTGCGTTGAGTATCGACGCTTGTATGGGAACCAGTCCAACCATGCCGCGCTATGACGCGGAACGACTCGAAACCGAGACTCACGTGGGATTAGGCCCAGGGGAGTCAATAGAATACACCAAGCACAGGGTGAGCCTTGAGGGTCATTCGTGGCCTATGTGTCGTCCCGTATGTGATACCTGGCGTCCATATAGTTATGGACAGACCAAGCAAAAAAAGGGGCTTGAACAACGTTGGTCAAGTGAACCCGGAAAATTGGTACTTAAGCAGAAAGGACTCTGGCCTGCAAGGCAGGGACATCCAGGTTGTAAAACCTTACAAATGTGGATGGCAAGGACCAGCCGGCTGCCTCACAAATGTCTTAAATGGACACCCCGCTAGACCATACCCAGGAAGAGGCGATGCCTTTGGTGGAATGGGCTCTGATTCCGATGGGGCACTGTAAACCCAAGGAGGAGTATGCTAATGTGATAGCATCCACTAACCACCTAGAAATTCTCTGCTTCGTAACAGGGCCACCGGTTACAGAAGCCAACAAAAAGCTGTTCTGACTTTCTGTACGAAGCAGAACGCTCAATGTATACTTTCTGAGCCCTGACGGGGCAGAGCAGGGATTCCTTGCTGCCCGTTGGAGGGGGGACGGACACAGAAAGCGCTATGACCTGGGCTCTGAACGAAGTGGAGAGCACCTTAGGAACATAACCCAGCCTTGATTTCAGGACGACCTTGGAGTCATTAGCCCAAATACCAGGCAAGCAGGCTTGACAGAAAGGGCCTGCAGTTCTCCTACTTGCTTGAACAATGCCAGTGCTAACAGCAGGGCGGCTTTCATGGAAAACCGCGGAAAGAGCTATGACCTGGGCTCTGCTAACAGCAGGGCGGTTTTCAACTAGAGTACTCTGAGGCGCGAGGATTGCAATGGTTAATGCATCTCCTGCAGAAATGAAAGAACCACTGACACATCAGAGAAGTCACGGTCTTGACATCAAGCAGAGAAAATGGACCATTTTAGAGTGTAGAGGCATCTAGTAGACGGGGCTCTAGCTTCTGCCATAGTGTTTAGCACACGCTCTGGGAGGATGAAAGGCTCCCGTCGAGCGGCCACACATGCAGGGCCCATAACTCCGGCCGATGATGCCATATCCTGCCATTCGCTTGAGAGAAGAGGTCCCATCTCAAGGGGATCGACCACGGGGCTGCTTTCAGCAGCTGAAATAGCTCCGACACCCACGGCTGGTTCCTCCAGAGGGCAGCTATTAGAATCAGCTTGTGCCGTTGTTCCCTGACTCACCTGAGTACTTGCGGTAGCAGAGCGACTGGGGGGAAAATCATAGAGCGGAAGACCGGGCCATTCATGGACCAGGGCATCCATGCTCTTTGTAAAAAAGATTGGGCAGTGAGAGTTGTCTTCGGAGGCGAAGGGGTAGCGTCGTACCGAGCGTGAGCGCCCTCTATCTCGCCGACCCTCAGGAGGTTGGGTCTCCGGGGTGGTTGGCGTTGGTTTAGCTGTCTGCGGAGTCGGCGCAGATCTGGGGTGACTGGAAGCAGAAGAAGAGCTGGTGCGCTTAGGGAGTAAGTGTCGCATCACCTGAGACGACTTCTGAGCCTTCGCGAAGCGTTCAGCAAAGCCCTCCACAGCTGGTCCAAACAGGCTGCCTGATGAAACCGGAGCGTTGAGGAAGGGAACTGTGTCCGCCTCTTTCATCTCCATCATCGTGAGCCCGATGGCTTGGGCAGTGGATTTGGTGGTGCGTAGAGCCAGGTCTGTCGCGCTCCTCAGGTCCCTGATTGAGGCTGAATCCAGACCAGCTTCCTCATTGGCGAGCATCTTGGCCTGGAATACCTACCGACACCACCGTGCATTGGTTTGTTTTTTAATCCTACACGAACCAATCAACATGCAGTTATAATTACGTGATTGAAATATGCTTCAGTTGAAGAGGCAAAAATAGTTTTTCCCATACAAACGTCGATACTCGACGCAGTACGAGTGAAATATCGAAAGGGAATGCTTTTGTTTGCATGATACATCCACACCCTTAGGTGTCATTATGGAGTACAAAACTACTTGCATAACATGCCAGTGAAACATAAAACCTTTTAGCGCACATTTACATAACCTTTGTGATACCATTAGACAATTTTTTCAAACTAACTTTTTTTGTCAGGTGTGACAAAATTTAAGGTGTGTAAGATTTATCGCACGTATTTTTAAGAAAGAAGATGATTAATTATTGTATCAAATGTTGTACTGTGTCAGAGTGAAGCAGTACTTCCAGATTGGAATTACGGCCCATTTATGAAACTTTACTACCTCAGACGTTATTTGCTAGTTGGAACACAACTTTTTATTGAGGGTCATTGGTTAAACTTATTCAAGCCCTACTTAAGAAAAGCCTTATGCAAATAAGCCTTATGCAAATAAATCAAACTTTCAAACAGTACAGTGCATATGGCAAAAGTTACATTACAGACTAGCTAACTGTACATGGAAGATACTTAAGTGATTCAAATCAGTGAATAAGTGAAATCAGTGAACTGCTACTTAATCTCTTCTCAAATAAGATGAATAAGACTTTACAAAGGTACATATGAGATTAGCTATATTACTGATGAGTTAACTATATTGAAGTTACTTCAGGGACTTGAATCTGTGAACTGTTTCTTAAAATCTCTTCCAAAATGAACTGATTCACTAAAACAAATCAGACTTTCCAACAGTACATCTGAGATTAGCAACATTACTGACAAGCTAACTACAATGAATCTACTTAAGGGCCTTGAATTAATGAACTGTTTCTTAAAATCTCTTCCAAAACAAACTGATACACTAAAATGAATCATACGTTCAAGTGTTATAGATGAGATAAGATACACTACTGATTAGCTAACTACATGGAAGATACTTAAGTGACTTGAATCAGTAAATTGTTTCTTAAAATTTCTCCCCAAACAAAGCAGTACATACATGATTAGCTACATTATTGGCTAGCTAGTGAAAAAGAAATAAAGTTTTGCCTTAACTACTGTTAGTAGCCCTCTCCCTGACTGCGATGCATACAATCCTCTGCCAATACATTTCCATCCATGTTAGGCAGTTCCTCTCTCTTGCCGACCTAAAGAGGCTTCTTAATCCACTCATTATTCCAGCTTTAAAAGTCTACTTGCTGTCACGGAGACGGGTAACTAATGCAACTTCGCAGATTTTTTTCCATCTCAAGTCAACTTTGACTCTTACGTTTACCCTTTTGAACTACAATAAAGATACTTTTTGTTGGTTGTAATAAAGATTCGGAGCAATTTTTTGTTGTTGCAAAAAACGCACAGAATTAGAAATTTGTTATACTTTACTGCATGTGTTCAATAACAGGTGTGTCTCTTCAGCTTTGTTTCATTTTTTTTCTTCACCTATCATTCACGAAGGAATCCATGATCACCGTCCACTTGCAGTACTACATTAACTAAGCCCACGCTCTGTTTCTGGTGGCTGAGGTAACGCGTTTTTTTTTTCTTCCACCTTATTTCCCGCTCATACTTTTCTCATCCTAATTTTACAAACTACAAGTTACACACACGAATGGTGACTGACACTGATCTCTGGCGTGTGCGTTGTTCTCCGATAGACAAAGTTAAAAAGACCCGGGACCCGAAGTAATAGATTGGGACCCGACCCGGACCCGGCTGGCCATTTAAAATATAGACCCGACCCCATACAGGTCCTGGTCCTCTGTGAAGACCTCTAATCCAGACTACCTAACTACATGAAAACTACTTAGATACTTATGGAAGACTTGAATCAGTGCATTATTTCTTAATCTCTTCCCAAATTAACTGATTCACTAAAATGAATCAGACTTTCCAGTGGGATACATATGAGAGAACTACTTAGCAGGGTGTATTTGTCTCGCGTCAGCTCGCTTGGCAGTAAAGCTGCACGCAATGTGAACAACGTGAAATGCGAAATTCAAACAGCGATGTAACATTTGGTCACGCTACAATGCTACTTGTTGGAAATAGTAGCTTGTTACTGAAAAGGCTACACTTACTTACTCCCCACCACTGATGACTGCAATGTAAGACTGACTGATCTAAGAAGCCCGGTTCTCAGGGTGGGATATAGTTTCCCATTATAACTCTTCAGAATCGCACACATATAGACAAACGAACACATTTTCCAACACAACATGGTTGAGGCAGCAAGGAGCCGGACATTCTCCGTCATCACCGTCAGACCACAACCAGTTGTCGTGTCTCTCAGACGAAGAGCGTCACCTCATACTTCACTTCTCCGCCTTGAGGCCTGCCAGCTGTGTTGAGTTTACAAGAACTACAGTAATAAGGTGACAGCTGAATTTAACACCAGAAGCACAAGACAGGTGAAACCGAGACAGGCACACAGAGAGAGAGAGAGAGAGAGAGAGAGAGAGAGAGAGAGAGAGAGAGAGAGAGAGACTGTAAACACTACAGAAAGCATGTGCTTTCCTCACACATTTTGACCTTCTTCTGTTTCAACTCTCCTTGTTTCACTGGTAAACAAATATGCTTTTTGGAAAGACGCACATGGAGTTTCTTCAACTCTTATGTCTTTAAAACCGACCTCAACAATAAGTCCAGTAGAACATGAGTGCGAAATTACTTTGCAACTTTAAAATATGAAAGTACTATCATGTAATTTAGTCAAATTATGCAAAAACTGTAACTAGATTGTGTGCAGTTAGGATACATAAAAAGCTTGCTATGAAATTAGCCTATGTTGTCAGCCATTTTATCCACTAGTAGAAATTGTAAGTGGAAAATTATTAAACCAATCTGTTTGAAAAGTATGTTTATGATAGAGTCTCTAAGCCAAAAGAGCCCAGAAACCCGTGATATCCAAATGTAGCATGAACTTACTTGAGTATAACAGATGCTGTCAGTCAGCCATTTTAGTCAGAGAAACCAAACTGTTGCTCTTCAAGGCTTTATGGCTGCTCCTATGCCTCTAATTTAAAGGCAAACTGTCATTTGTGTAATTTAACGGAGGATTGTTTTGTGTTTTTAATAGAAGTATCTGTCGCAGCTGGCGGAGGAAAGTCTCTTGAACTTCCACACGGAGTCGCCAAACACTGAATGAATGAAGCTCACGAGACTATCAGGACTGCACCACTGCTGGGACATGCCGAGAGACTCAAAACAAGGACAAAGAGGAACTAGAGCAATTTGATCCTCGTGTACTCATTATCCAAATTTAAAAAATCGGCTTATTAAATGTCATATATTTTAAAAGAGTAGTTCACTGAAAAATGTAAGTTCCAAAAACCTATTACTTTTTGTTCTGCGAAATACTTTTTTTTCAGAATGTTTATGATGCTGTTTTTCTATACAGTGGAATTAAAGCATTTTGTGGTTACAAAAATTAAAAAACACCATAAAAGTGGTTTATGCAACATCTGCACTATATTAATTTAGTTTCATCATAGCCACGATTCAGCTAAAATGAGGGAAAGTATTAGGGTTATTGTAGCAAACTAAAACCAAAAATGTGTTACTTGAAACAAATGTTAACTGAAATAATTTTAACTTAGAAATAAACATATTTTATTTCAGCTAGTTTCTTATTTTCATTTAGTTTAACTTCGAGTACTAAAATAACTAAAATTAAAAATAATAAACGAAAACAAATAAATTACAAATAAAAAATATATAGACATATATTTTTTTTAAACCCCAAAACTACAAAAAATAAAAAACAAAAACAAAACAATTACTAAAATTAAAAATTTAAATCTAATTTACAATATAAACAAAAACATAGTATAATATACGGTAACACTTTACAATAAGGTTCATTACTTAACTAATGTTAACTAATGAAAAATAACTTAATAAATGCTCTAGAAATCTTAGTTAATGTTAATTTCAGCATTTACTAATGCATTATTAAAATCACGAGTTGTGCTTGTTATCATTAGTTAATACACTGTGAACTAGCATAAATAATCAACTCTATTTTTATGAACTAATATTAACAAAGATGAATAAATAGTGCAATAAATGCATTGTTAATTGTTTGTTCGTGTTAGTTAATACATTAACTAATGTTAACAAATGACACCTTATTGTAAAGTGTTACCGATATAACATTAGAAAGAATTAGTACAACATGGCCATGATTTACTTAACTGAGGAAAATAATGAACAAGTCATGGGAACTAATTGTTCATTCGTGACCACTATATCTGTTTCTATCCAACATGTTATTTGTACTTGACAGCTATAGTCTCAATTCACTTTAATTTTATGGAAAAGAGCAGCAGGAACATTCTACAAAATATCTTAATTTGAGTTCCAGGGGGAAAAAGGTCCATACGAGTTTGAAACACGAGGGAGAGTAAATGATGACAATTGTTCAGTTTTTTTGTGAACTCAAAGTGCCCTGTCCTTATTTGTAGGACAAAACGCAGTATGCTTGTCCTCTGTAGTCCAGCATGGAACTTTATTACACTGTGAAAAATATGTATCAGAAGGTGAAATGCACTGGTAAGTGTAGTGTTTACATCATCTGCATCTGCCTCATTCATACGCTAAAGCTTGCACATATGTTGAACTTTCTCTGTGGTGAACAAATATAAACTTTACTTCAGAAGTGACCAGGGTTGCAAAATTCAAGGAATTTTAAAGACTGGAAACGTTCCATGGGAATTAACGGGAATATATGGGACTAAACTGAAAATTTTCTAAATTTGCAGGAACTGGGAACTTAAATGTAGTTGAGAACTAAATCTTGTAGCATAATCTTGGCTAAAACAACCAGATTTGATGCAATTTCAGTTTAATTTCTACCCTACACATTGCTCAATCACATGCATGCAACACATTGTTTACTGCAGGGCTATTGAGGCCACACCCCCTAAATGCACTGTGCTTTCCTCCATAACATGCACAGATCATTTCTTAAATCCTGCACACAAAATATCAAAATGTCCATCATGGTAAGTGTTCATGTAAATTACACAAATTGTTTAAATCTTCCTTGTGCTGTGTCTAATATCCTGTGCAACTAAATTAGGCTATACCATAGTAAAAACAAATACACTGACTGAACAAACATTTAGGTGAGATAATAATAAAACAAAAGTCTAAAAATGACCCTCCCCCTCACACACACAGTCCCCTCTAGTCACCTAAGAAGCAGATTCCCCTCCACACTGTAAAAAAAACAAAAAGTTCAGCAGATTTTTGAGTTTTATCAACTTATTGTTAAAAACAAAGTTGAGAATCTCCTGCAAAAATAAGTCGAGAGAACTCAAAAATCTGCTGAAGCTGGTTGCCTTAACATTTTAAGTTGGCTCAACTTTTTCATTTTTTTTTACAGGGATTTTCTCTGAAGCACACTTGCTGCATTTGAGCCCAAAGACTACATCTAAATATATTTGATCTATGGGATTCAAGTTTAATTGGTAAATACCAAAAAGTGTTTATACAGTAGCTAGACAGTTTATGAGGTATTTGCTAGCTCAGCTGTGATGTTCTGTCTGCAAGCCAGTTTTCTGTTATCATACAGAAGTACAGTACTGGTCAAAAGTTTGGACACACAAACAATCATTTACTTTCCGTGGCATTTTAAAATGGATGATGTTTTACGAATGAATTAGTTTTACAAATTATGTTTGTATTATCATTATTTTGAGGTATTATTGCCTGTGTCTATTTTGTAAAGTACTTTGGTACTTTGGTTAGTTGTATTTATACAGTGCTATATACATAAATAAAAGAAAGAAAGAAATCTAACATTTTTTTTAAGTTTTTAAACATTGCGTATGCTCATCAAGCCTTCATTTATTTGATCAAAAATACATCAAAAATATTTTGTGCAATATTGCCGGTATTAAAATTTAAAATAATGGTTTTCTGTTGTAATATACTATAAAATGTAATGTAGTTCTGTGATACAAAGTTGGATTTTGAACATCATTTCTCCAGTCTTCAGTGTCACATGACTCTTCAGAAATCATTTTATTATACATTTTTGAAAAACTTGTGCTGCTTAATATTTTTTTTGTTACCCGTTTTTCTTTTCAGGATTATTTGATGAATAAATAGATAAAATATAAATCCTTTTTTTTTAACAATACACTACCATTCAAATGTTTGGGGTCAGTATCTTTTCTTTTTTTTATGGATTAATACTTTTATTCAACAAGCATGTGTTTAATTAATAAAAGTAGTAGCAAAGACTTATATTGTTATAAAATATTTATATTTGGAATAAACACTGTTCATAAGTTTTTATTCATCAATAAATCTTGAAAAAAGCATCACAGATCCCCAATTATTATTATTTTTTTTACATTTGTATTAGTTTGCATACATGTGAGCCTATGATCAAACAAAATGTTTATATTTATGTTTGTATATGATACAGTTTTATACATTTCTTAAAATGTCGAATTAATTCCCATAAATGTCAAAGTTCCCCAGACGAAGTTCCCATGGACATTTCCACCCCCTCTGCAACCAAGTGACTAGTTTAAATTCTATTTAAATTTAAAGAGCTATACAATTGTCATCGGGTTAATGGGCTACTTGGGAATATTCATTTGATGCTCTTTAACTTATTCATTTTTGTCATTCAGTCTGTTTCATGCTTGGAACATTCACTTTTCGAAGTGCCTTATAATGTATAAAAAGCCCCAAATGCTTAAAAATCAGTTGAACACGATGGAAAGCTGCTTCTGTAATGTCTGCCATTCTATTTTGCTTTTTGCCTTTGCTGTACACAAAGCTCAGACTTTAGGGATACTTGAACTGGACCATGTTTATTTCTCTAATATCAAATTTATATAAAGCTGAGTGAGTGTTATAATGCTAGTATATTATTGGAATGGTTCTGGAAAACTTTTTCTGTTTTATAATCTGTTTATAATAGCACTCAATTTAATGGAAGATAAATGTGTATAAATATTTTGGGTTGCATTGATGCAAATATTAAATAAACATTTTGGAAAATAATGTTGCCTGATTATGTTTATGTGAAACGATTGATTGATATGTCTGGGCCTGTACGTTATTAAATTACCCCTACAACTTTTTTTTTAACGATAATCTTTTTTAAACTGGGTCAGATGAATAATATAAAAAGAGAGAGGGAGTTCTTCCTCACCCATGCGCAATCTGTTAGATAATTATCACATCTGTTCTAGCGTCCGTCGCAGAGCGGCGGAAAGTCACGATCATTGAAAATACGAGAAAGACAGGCTTCATCTGAACTCAATTTTCATTGGTCATATTGTCATCCGCCTCTATTATTCTAACCAATCAGATAACTCGCAGAACAGCATTACGCTACCGAGTTGCTGGGCAGAGAATACAAAATCAACAAACATAAACGAAGAGTACGCTCTAACTTGGACTACGCGATTAAGCAGGTTAGTAGGATTAGTTCCTTATCGACTGCCCGTTGTTTTAAAGCGACTTATTTTGCGATATTCAATACTTTTGGAGGATTTTATTTCAGACGCCGTGTCAAATATGGACAAAAAACGGCGTTTGTTCGCGTCCTGAGGCTTTGTTTATGTTTATGCTGCGCTCCTGCTTTTGCGCGTGCAAATAACGACATGCATGCTCTAAACACGTTAATAGCAATTAAAATAAAAATGAGTTTTTCTTTGCTAAAATACACTTTATTTTGCAGACTGCAGGTCTTCTGTCTGTATGGTAATGAGATCCATTCATTATGTCAGGCTTGTGTGAGCCAAACAGACGCTGTTATTGGAGCAGCTGCTTGTTTTCTTTTAACGTTATTCATTAATTTTTGCTTCGCAAAAAAATATTAATGTTAATATTCCTATGTCCTAGGCGCGAAGGCACATTTCATACGCTGTAAAACGTAATTTTCTAACCATGGCAACTGACTGTGAGGCATGGGCATGGCTGAATGCAAACCTTGTTGGTAAGTTCAAGTTTATTTTTATCGCGATATTTAGTTATTTTATATCACAGTAAAGGGTTTTAGGTCAGTGTTTGAGTACTGTTTGCCCTCATATTTGGTATATTATATGAAACGTCTTGCAGAATCTGCCAAGGTCAAGAATATCTCTTGTTTTTTAACTCTCACTTTGGGGGAAAAAAAATATATGAGGGGCCTAAACTTTGGCCCCTAGTGCTAATGGTGTTTTTTTAATGCATATTTAGTCTCAAACTACAAGTTTGATTTGCGCATTAGCATGTAAATGGTTCCAAACACTCGTCATCCACAGAAGCTGGAGATCTCAGCGATTCCTCTTCCTTCGGGGATGAGGATAACACCTTCACTGGAAATGTTAATAACGAGATCAATGGAAACTGGCTATTGGCCCCCACTGCCAGCATCCACGAGGCAAGACTCAAGGCCAAGGTGAAGAGACGTCTGAGGAAGACCTCCTCCAGGGACTCGGGCTGGGGCGACTCGATGAGTGATCACGGAGAATCGGTCCGGTCCTTGGTTCCACCTACCAGCCCTAAGGGCAAAGTGCTAAACAGGAGGTCAAGGTTGGGCAAGGGACGGGGCCTGCCGAAGAAAGGTAGCAGTGCTGTTTGATTCATTAACCTAGAACAATAGGTGCTTTCACACCAGAGTAACCTTTTCATAGGTCCTAGAACATTGATGTACACTGATTAGCCAAATGCATACGAAACACCGGCTACCCGTCATTTTGAAAAAGGCAGGTAAAAATATTTTCTCCACGAACATGGAAAACAGTGATAATGGCCATTTGTTGTCTGCAGCATTGTTCTTTTCTCAGGCTCGATGATATGTAACACTGCAAGTTGCCATAAGAAATGTAGTCTCTTAGCCCAACATTTTGCTCCGTGCAAGTTTTGTAAAAGTTGGGTGGATTCTTTTTGCCAACTCTACCATTCCTCTGTGTTGTACTTGTTATAATTGTGGAATTGATATCCCTATTCTCAGAATTAGAACAACAAATAAAAATGTATAGTGTGTATATATATATATATTACATGCATACACTGAACTAAATTATAAACGCAACACTTTTGTTTTCGTCCCCATTTTTCATGAGCTGAACTCAAAGATCTAATGGCGCTTTTCCACTGCATGGTATGGCACGGTACGGTTCACTTTTGGGGGGTTTTCCACTGGGTACTGTACCTGGTACCTGGTACTTTTTTAGTACCACCTCAGCCGAGGTTCCAAGCATACCGTACCGTTACCAAAACGTGATGTGTAAACTCTGTTGATCACTGATTGGTCGGAGAGAATCGTCATTACTGCGTCAATGAACTTGCGACACGAGACCCTCCTCTACAGCCCTACCCGCTAGATTTAAATCAGCACAGCCAGCGAAGGAGCGGACGCACCTTTTTGCATCAACCACAAATTATCTGTTTCGTTGTCTGTTGAGGAGGTACAGACGTTCCTCTCGTTGATAGCCGAGGAGCAGATCCATCGAGAGCTTGATGGCGTGACGCCGAAGGAAAAAGCCTTATGTATATACTTTTGAACTTGCTATATTTTTCAGAGTATGTCTTCTGTTTATATTTTTACCTTTGTATCTGTGTTTTGCTTCAATTAAAAACAATCTGATCGAATAAGTGTACCTCCAGACTATATTAAATATGTATTATTGTATGAGCACGTAATGAACCTCTTGAAAAAGACAAATGATCAATGCCACGATTTTAAAAACCATCACATACATAAAAAAACAAGAGATACATTGTACATTTTGAAATGTTCAAAAGTTTATTGATAATTCACTTTACAGAACACGCTGCATGAATAGTTAACTAACTTAATCAAGTAACGCAGCACACCTGCACGAACATCTCTGCTCTCCTCCTCTACAGCCCGTGTCACTGTCACCAGTCTCTGCTGCTGGGGGTAAATCACAAGCATTCTCATAGACCTCTCCATTGCTGTTAAAAACATCCACATGCCGAGAGTGAAGAACACTATTCAGTCTCCTTTCTTTGTTGTGAGTTTGTTTGTGGCGCGTTTACGATGATGTCACGGCAGTAGAGGCGGCGCAACTATAACGACGCGTGAATAATCCCGCCCACTCTATAGCGGTACTAAACTGCGGTTGAAATGCAAACCGACCCGAACTGAACCGTACCGTACCATGCAGTGGAAAAGCGCCATAAGACAGAGCTTCCCAAACTTCAGAGGGGTAAGACCCCCCCAAATACATAGCAAAAGCTCCACGACCCCCCCCCCCCTCCCAACCTCTTTGTTAAAAATATATATAGATTAATGGTATAAAGATATATTTACATATATATTTGTATATTTAATAAAGCAGATTGTCTCTGCACAAAATTATCAACATTTATTAACCAGTTTGTAAGAATTTCATGTGAATTTTGAGAACTACCATAAAATTTAATATTTTTATATGCTGGTGAAAGTAATATGATGTAAACATTCTTTACAAATATATTTAAATCCATAACACTACACTTTCTGCATACTATTCACAATTATATTGCATCAGTGTGTAGCAGAAATAGGGATGCACTGAATGTTCCGCCGAAAATAGGAAAAAAACATTTTTTCGATGTTCGGCCGAATAACCAAAAAGACAAAAATATTTTGTACCGAACATTACAAGCAAGAAACACCGACAGCGAGAGACTGCTCAGCACTGCTTCTCATGTCTCCGATGAGAAGAGGAAGGGGTGGTTGTTGCTGGTTACTGTGATGATTGAATTCGCGAAATGGCCTCAAACGATTAGTAAATAAACTATTGAATGTTATGTTTTTTAAAACACGCACAAATTGCATGTATTCAAACAGCGCTGCACGAGCTCGCGGCGCCAGGGTTCAAAGTCCAAAACGCGAGGAAATTCTGCGCTGAAACACTGTTACTGCACTGCTCTTTTTTTAAAAAGCCGTGTGACACCGCGGCCCACAGTTTGGAAATGCACTGATTTTAAGACTTTTTTTATGTACACAAAAGGCCTATTTCTCTCAAATATTTTTCACAAATCTGTCTAAATCTGTGTTAGTGAGCACGTCTCTTTGCCGAGATAATCCATCCACCTCAGGTGTGGCATATCAAGATGCTGATTAGACAGCATGATTATTACACAGGTGTGCCTTAGGCTGGCCACAATAAAAGGCCACTCTAAAATGTGCAGTTTTACTGTATTGGGGGGGGGGGAGTCTGAAAACCAGTCAGTATATGGTGTGACCACCATTTGCCTCACGCAGTGCAACACATCTCCTTCGCATAGAGTTGATCAGGTTATTGATTGTGGTCTGTGGAATGTTGGTCCACTCCTCTTCAATGGCTTTGCGAAGTTGCTGGATATTGTCAGGAACTGGAACACGCTGTCACCTTCGCCGATCCAGAGCATCCCAAACATGCTCAATGGGTGACATGTCTGGTGAGTATGCTGGCCATGCAAGAACTGGGATGTTTTCAGCTTCCAGGAATTGTGTACAGATCCTTGCAACATGGGGCCGTGTATTATCATACAGCAACATGAGGTGATGGTCGTGGATGAATGGCACAAAAACGGGCCTCAGGATCTCGTCATGGTGTTTTCAAAATGCCATCAATAAAATGCACCTGTGTTCATTGTCCATAACATACGCCTGCCCACGTACCATAACCCCACTGCCACCATGGGCTACTTGATCCACAATGTTGACATCAGCAAACAGCTCACCCACACGACGCCATACACTCTGTCTGCCATCTGCCCTGTACAGTGAAAACCAGGATTCATCCGTGAAGAGAACACCTCTCCAAAGTGCCAGATGCTATCGAATGTGAGCATTTGCCCACTCAAGTCGGTTACGACGATGAACTGCAGTCAGGTCGAGACCCGGATGAGGACGACGAGCATGCAAATGAGCTTCCCTGAGACGGTTTCTGACAGTTTTTGCAGAAATTCTTTGGTTATGCCGATTGTTGCAGCAGCTGTCCGGGTGGCTGATCTCAGACGATCTTGGAGATGAAAATGCTGGATGTGGAGGTCCTGGGCTGGTGTGGTTACACGTGGTCTGTGGTTGTGAGGCCGGTTGGATGTACTGCCAAATTCTCTGAAACGCCTTTGGAGACGGCTTATGGTAAAGAAATGGACATTCAATTCATGGGCAACATGGGCAACATTCCTGTGTGGCTCAGAAGGTTGTGGGTTCGATTCCCAGGGAACACATGTACTAATGAAAATGTATAACCTGAATGCAATTGTAAGTCGCTTTGGATAAAAGTGTCTGCTAAATGCATAAAAATGTAAATGTAAATGCAACATCTCTGGGGGACATTCCTGCAGTCAGCAAGCCAATTGCACGCTCCCTAAAAACTTGTGACATTTGTGGCATTGTGCTGTTTGATAAAACTGCACATTTTAGAGTGGCCTTTTATTGTGGCCGGCCTAAGGCACACCTGCGCAATAATCATGCTGTCTAATCAGCATCTTGATATGCCACACCTGTGAGGTGGATGGATTATCTCGGCAAAGAAGAAGTGCTCACTGAAACAGATTTAGACATTTGTGAACAATATTTGAGATAAATAGGCCTTTTGTGTACATAGAAAGTCTTAGATCTTTGAGTTCAGCTCATGAAAAATTGGGGCAAAACAAAAGTGTTGAGTTTATAATTTTGTTCATTTTGGAGTTATTTATTCTTGTAGATGGATTTAGAATAATTATTAACTTTATAGTTATCATTAAATTGAATTCTGTTGGCATGAACAGCCCTTTAGTCTGATCTTTTCTGTTTGGAACTCTGATTCAGTTGAACTTCAAATCAAATCACTTTTACGTTCACATCACCACAGCACATATGCCTTGGTGAGTGAAATAGTGAATAAATAAATCAATACATTTGAATTTAGAGTTCTGAAAGTTCCAGAAGTCCAGTGCGTGTGGGATTCATTTCTATGAGTTTAGAGCACATAAAGTGTTGACTTGCTTCTGTTCCAGCATCTGCTGTTTCATTTTAGCCAATTACATGATTGACATCACAGAAACATCCGAGTGATTCTTCACACAGGCGGACTGATGCACTTCAGTAACCAAACTCCACACACATGCTCATAACAGACAGTCACTCCTATTCAATCAGTTGCTGTTTTGCCCAGTGTTGGTCCGTCGTTGAGGGTTCATCGCCCCTGAGTGCAACAGACCTGAATTGATTTGGAAAAGTCTGGCTTGCAGAAACGGTCTGCGTCAAGTACACTATGTATGCGGACTAAGCATTTAAAAAAAATATATTTTTTTGACTCTACTCTCTTTGTGTCTAATGGTAATAATTTAACTACCTAGATGAGATTTGAAAAGTTTTAGTTGTGGCCTTTTCACCTCCCCCATCACCCGCAAGATGACAAACATTAAAAAAAAAAAAAAATTGGCACGCTTCTGTTTTTGATTCCCTCAGTGATGGTGTGTGTTATATAATTGCTGGTTAAGTCAGCCGGAGGGGCAGGGCTGGAGTTCCTGTTATCTTTTTTTGTCCAGAAGCCTTCAGATGCAGAAGTTAGTGAAAATGCCATCGGTTTAGAATTTTAAGATGGAATACTCCTCTTCATCCATTGAGGCCTGAAAGTGGATTACAGCATATTGACAATCTTCTTTGGAGGCTTTGCGGAGGCTTTGTGTTGTTTTAAATTTAAATTGGGGATTACAAATTGGTGACAAATATTTTCGTCAAATAGTAGTCTGATCAAAAAATATCATAAATGATCCTGATTAATAAAAAAAAAACAATAAAATAAAATGATCTGTGATTTTAATTGGACAATATTAGGTATTTCAATTAATTTAATAATTTAAAATTTAGCTTTTTATTCTACATATGGCAAAGTAAAAAAATATATATACAAATGTGTATAGGCCTACTTTATTATTAAAGATTTCAATTCCCTTTTCTGGGGTCAGAGAAAAAAATCTTATTTTGGGAGGGTGGGTGGTATTGATGGGGGGGGGGGGATTAAACATTAATATAATTTATTGCTTACATTTTATTACTTATGGAACTGTTTTCAAAGCGTTAAGGACAGTGATATATTCTTATTTTATGAATGCAAGTTTGATGTGAATAACTTGTTTCCATATTCAAAAAAGGTGTTATACAAATCCAGCCAAAAGCTGAATAGTTTATCAAAGGGGTAGTGCATCCAAAAATGGAAATTGTCACACTCATGTGATTTCAAACTTTTGACTTTATTTCTTTTGTGGAACAGAAAAGAAGATATTCTGAAGAAGGTTAGGAACCAAACAACATTGGACCCCATTGTATGGACAAAACGATTACATTTCTCAAAATCTTTTTATTCCGCAGAAGAAATAAAATGACCAAGATTTGGAACATCATGAGGAATGTAGCAGAACATCTACATTAATGGAGGTCACGCTAAGCCTTGCGTGCATCAGTTTCTGTTTCTTGTTCAGTATCAGTTTGGCATTTGTGGTCAGAGCTCTGCACACATCGAGAGATGATGTCCGCATCTGCGAATGAAAGATTCCCTCTCTGTTTAGGGGTATCGTTTCAGAGGGGGCGACCCTGTGCGGTTAACATGACAATGACAGGAACAGCATGTACTTTTTATTGGCTACTGCAGAAGGCACTAAATATTCATGTGGTTTTCTTTCTGTTCTCTGTTGACATGAGTTCATTTTTAAAGTTATTTTAATGTTTTGAAAATCTATTTATGTGTTTTGTATCCATAGGTGGGGCAGGGGGTAAAGGTGTATGGGGATCACCTGGGGAGGTTTATGATGAAGATAAAGTTGACGTTAAAGACCCCAATTACGATGTGGAGCAGGTAAGAGCCACACAGTATGCTTGCTTATGTTATTTAAGAAAATAATTCACCCTAAAATCTAAATGAGCTAAAAATGTATTCACCCTCAGACCATGCAAGATGTAGATGAGTTTGTTTCTTCATCAGATTTGGAGAAATGTAGTGTAAGCCTGGTGCCAGTATGTCTGGGCCCCCCCCCCCCCCCCTCGAGAGGACAAAAGGCCCTCCTGAGAATCAACAAAAACTATCTCTTGCATATGTAACAGCAGCATCCGAGACGCAACACACAGTGTAGTTCACACCCTGTACTTACGGTCTCATCATCTTCCCTTGCTCCCCCTTTTCTTCCCCCCTCTCCTCCTCACCTAGAACTCACTGAAAACCCATGCAATGTAATGTATGTACAAAAAAGTAACTATACATGTTTTGATATCATTTGAAATGTCTCAGTGCGCCTGGTAAAATGGTCTCATTCTCCCAATCATAATGAAAAGATAAAAGAAGTTCTAAAGTATGAGAAATGTAGTGTACAACTTAAAGGTGTGCCCTCCCCCTGATCTTCTATTCAAACCACCTCCTGTATGTAAATAAGTATTCTCTGCCACAGGATACCAAGAAGCCATTTGGTTGCAAATTCTAAAGTCTAATTATAATAACAAGATACCACCATTTGGTGGGCTTATTGAATTATCTGGGTTTATAAGGAAACGTGACACAAAGTTCTAGGCGTCTGTAGGTTGACTGCCCACATAATCGCTGTGTGTAATTTTCATTGCCAGGTAGTAATTTCTACAAATTCTTCAATTCCTGAATTATTGTTATGTTATGGTTAACTGATGATTCTATTCTTGTAACATTGGAGTTCTGAATTATTGCTTCGATTACCTGGTCAATAAATTGTAACGTTTGATTCTATTCTGACTGCCTCTGAGATTGCTTTCTCCCTAATAGATTAGTGGATTCGTATATTTCCGCAAGCCTGCGTCAGTTTTAGCGACGGCTAATATCCGGCATCAATTCAAGTCTACTTGGATGCAGAGGCGGGTAAATAATTCCGTTTAGGGACGGCGAATGCTGTCTGGTCAGACTAAACTCGGGTACGCCTATACCTCTGACTTTTGATTTAATGTTACTTTAAACAAGTACTTGACCAATCCAAAGCTATTACAAGTGTGGTACATTGATCTGCTAACATATCTAATAGTGGCCAAGAAACCTTTACTGAAGTAAACGATTGAACTAAAGTTCTGAGGGGGTTCCAAGGGGGTTATTCGATGTCTCTGATTGTGTACGTGTGAATTAACGGCAAATCTTAGATACATAACCATAATTTACCTCTGATTGATGACCGGGCCTGACGAGATTGTGCCCGTGAGACCTGTGAAAAACAGGGCCTCTAAGCGATATAGTTTCCCTACATCTGAGCGGATAAAGTATTAAAAAGAGCTGAAAAGAATAATCAATAATTCGTTCATATTTTAATGATGCACAGATATCATTAAAACCTTTTCATTTATGGAGTCAGATGAAATAACGAGATAAAATATATAAGAAAAAGTGTTCCATTTAATCTTGTGTCGTGAAAAAGGAAAGACAGTAATACGCAAAAGGCCTTCACCCGCTGAACGACTGCCGTCATTGGGTCGATCGAGCCGGGCCTTACAGTAGCATCACTTGCTCACCAATGTATCATCTGCAGTGAATGGGTGCCATCAGAATAAGAGTCCAAACAGCTAAACAAAAAAACATCACAGTCATCCACAAGTATAATCCACTCCAGTCCATCAATTAATGTCTTGTGAATAGGTCTGGGTATCATTCAAAAAATTTTGATACCAATACTTCTGAGTTCGATACTGGTTCCTGAACGATACTTTTTTCGATACCAATTTTATGAAATCTGTTTTAACAAGATTACATTATCTCAAAAAATGTTGGTTTTATTTTTTAGCTTGTTGACATTTATGCAGACTTGAAGCCTCATCTCCTGACCCACTGCACAAAGGAACAAAATATATCCAACACAATAAATCAGTGCAAATAGTTTTAATAAAGTTCAAATAGTTTTCAGTTTACACATCTGTTAGGCTACCTTTACACTTTAGTGTGTGTTTGTTTTAAAACGCATAGCTCTGACAGAATCATCATTCCTATTAATTTATTCTAGGTTGTTAAAGACTTCAAGAAACTAAAAATCTTTATCCACTTTCATAAGTGGGTGTTTTATTTTCTTTCACCATATGGTTTATTAAATTCTGTGTTGTAGTATGTCTAATTATTTGAAATAATGAAAACTACTTGGTTTATTCAAATTTATTTTTAAAATAGGCTTATGAAATGTTTTCTTTTCCTCTTAAGTTCTGTATCTGGTTTTCAAATGAAGGCATAAAACATTAGTTTAATTTATCTTTAAATTATTGAAAATCAAACTTTTTATTTTGGCAAACAAAGGGGGTTTACTATTAAAATTAAAACATGGAAGAAATGTTTTGTGATCGTTACTTAAAAAAATACAGTTTTAATCATTTTAATAGTAGCCTAGTAGTAGCAGTGTGTACATTCTGCAGAACAATATTAATATATTTCTGCCGCAGTGTCTTCCAAGTTTAACCAAACTCTTATTTTGATGGGTTGCCGTGAATACCTTCACAGTTCTGGGTGTATATGATATGATGCTAGTTTTACTCAAATCAAACAGTAAAATGCTCATGAAGTGACTCTCAGAGCAGTTCTGCAGATGTTGTTCATTATATCCTCATTTAGTGAGACGGCAGGCGCTGAAGTCACCGCGAGCGTAGGGCTGGGCGATTTGGCTGAAAACTGTATCACGATATCAGTGTTTTATATCGGTCGATATCGATAATTATTGATATTTTTTATGACCCATTTAAAATAAGGACCAGGAGAAAAATATATTACATTTAAACATTTTTATTTTAAACTTAACCTTCCTCTGATCATAATCCCCTCAGTTATTAAGACAGAAATGTCAACAACCATGGAAAACTCAAATAATTAAAATGTAAACATAAGTCTAAAGTCACAATGAACACTTGACAATTATCTCTTAACATTTGTTGTTGGTTGAATACGGCTGTGCTCCAAAGGGTGAGTGCGGCTAAGGTGGTACATCAAGTTTGTGGTATTACCAGTCTTGGCGGGGACGACGGTCTTGCATAATTTGCAGACGACATTGGTCTGACTACGGTCAGACTTATAATATCCAAAAAACTGCCATACTGGCGAGCTGACTTTTCCTCTTTTATTTACAATTTCCTCGCTCAACTGCAGCACTCATTTTCTGCTTATGAAAAGGAAACCAAGGCAAGGCAAGTTTATTTATATAGCACATTTCATACACAGTGGTAATTCAAAGTGCTTTACATAAAAGAAAGTGAAATAATCATTCACAGCAATAAAAACAAGGAGTTAAAAATAATAAAACAAGGAATTTTAAAATGATATAGAAATTGATTTAAAATGAAATTTAAAACAGTTAAATAGAAAAGGATTATACATAAAATAATGCAGTCAGTTCGGACGTAGCACAGTGCTCATTCAACAAATGCACAGCTAAATAGATGAGTTTTGAGACTGGATTTAAATGTGGCAAATTTTTTAGCACATTTGATCTCTTCTGGAAGCTGGTTCCAGCTGCGGGCGGCATAATAGCTAAAAGCGGACTCCCCTTGTTTTGTGTGAACCCTTGGTATTTCTAACTGACTCGATCCTAATGATCTGAGTGGTCTGTTAGGTTTATATTCAGTGAGCATATCTGCAATATATTTAGGTCCTAGACCATTGAGTGACTTATAAACGAGTAAAAGTACTTTAAAATCAATCCTAAATGTAACTGGAAGCCAGTGTAAGGACCTGAGGACTGGTGTGATATGCTCAGATTTTCTGGTTCTAGTCAGAATCCTGGCAGCAGCGTTCTGGATGAGCTGCAGCTGTCTAATGGTCTTCTTTGGAAGGCCGGTGAGGAGACCATTACAATAATCCACCCTGCTGGTGATAAAGGCATGAACAAGTTTCTCCAAGTCTTGACTGGAAACAAAACATCTAATTCTTGCAATGTTTTTGAGATGATAGTATGCTGATTTAGTTACTGCTTTGACATGACTACTAAAGCTAAGGTCTGTCTCCAGAATCACCCCAAGATTTCTGACTTGATTTTTAGTTGTTTGACCCCTAGAGTCAAGGCATGCATTCACCTTGAGAACTTCATCGTTGTTTCCAAATGCAATGACTTCAGTTTTCTCCTTGTTTAACTGAAGAAAGTTTTGGCACATCCAACTGTTAATTTCATCAATACATTGGCAGAGGGAGTCAATGGGGCTATAATCATTTGGAGATAAGGCTAGGTAGATCTGGGTATCATCAGCATAGCTGTGATAGGCAATTTGGTTCTTCCTCATTATCTGACTTAGTGGGAGCATATACAGGCTAAACAAGAGCGGTGCAAGAATTGAGCCTTGTGGGACTCCACATGTCATGGACGTCCACTTAGACTTATGCTCTCCTATACTCACAAAATAACCTCTCCCTTCTAAGTATGACCTGAACCATTTGAGTGCCATCCCAGAAAGCCCGACCCAGTTTTCCAGTCTCTCTAGAAGTAAGTTATGATCGACAGTGTCAAACGCAGCACTAAGATCTAGTAGTACCAGCACTGATATTTTGACAGAATCAGAATTAAAGCGAATATCATTTATTATCTTAATGAGTGCTGTCTCTGTGCTGTGATGCACACGGAAACCAGATTGAAAATTATCCAGGTATCCGTTTAAGTAGTTGTTCAGCTGATTAAAAATGACCTTTTCAATAATCTTACCTATGAAAGGAAGATTTGATATTGGTCTATAGTTGCTCAACATGGCGTTATCAAGATTGCGCTTTTTCAGAAGGGGCTTAACAACTGCAGTTTTCAGGGAGTTTGGAAAAGTCCCAGAAAGAAGTGAGGTGTTCACCACTTCTAAGAGATTCCCAGAAAAAACAGTTAAGCACACTTTTGAAAAAAGATGTGGGAAATGTGTCAAGATAGTAGGTTGACGATTTAAGATGCTGTACTATTTCTTCCAAAATTTTGCTATCAATTGTTTTAAAAACAGACATAGTCACTTCTTTTTGAGATTGCTGTCGAATCTGTGTGACCTCTGTATTACAGGAAGATGTGCCAATCTCCTTCCTGATATTACTGATCTTCTCTGAAAAGAAGGAAGCAAACTCATTGCATTTGCTGTCGAAGAGCATTTCACTGGGAATCTGACTTGGGGGGTTTGTCAGTCTCTCAACAGTAGCAAAAAGAGTGCGAGTGTTGTTTAAGTTACTGTTTATAAGGTTTGAGAAGAAGGTCTGTCTAGCTGTGGCTAGTTCCAAATTGAAAGCATGAAGGCTGTCTTTATAGATGCTATAGTGTATTTCAAGTTTCGTCTTCCGCTACATCCGCTCAGCTTTTCTGCATTGTCTTTTCATATTCTGAACTGCTGTTGATTTTCTCCAAAATGATTTTTGTCTGCCATTCTTCTTGCTGAACTTATCGGTGCAAGATCATCAATTACATTCTTAACTTTTGAGTCAAATGAATCCAGGAGAAGATCAACAGAGTCTGCAGAAATGCTTGGTGTTAAAGATATTGCCTTCATAAATAGCACACTAGTGTTCTCATTAATGCATCTCTTTCTGACAGAGACAGATCTAGATTCAGTGGTGACAGAGATCAATATATCAAAGAAAATACAGAAGTGATCAGACAGAGCTACATCCTTAATGACAATGGATGAAATGTTTAGACCTCTACTGATGAGTAAATCTAGAGTGTGTCCACGATTGTGTGTGGGTCCGTGCACATGCTGAATCAGGTCAAAAGTGTTTAAAACAGTTATAATTTGTTTTGTAGTTTTGATTTCAGCATTGTCTATGTGAATAATAAAATCCCCTGCAATAGCAAAACAGTCAAACTCTGAGGAAATCATTGATAACAGTTCTGTGAACTCTTCAACAAAGGCTGGAGAGTATTTTGGGGGCCTGTAAATGATGATAAACAGAAAGCGTGGGGCACCTTTCAGCACAATACCTAGATATTCAAAAGACAAGTACTGACCAAATGACACTTGCTTGCATTGATAAACATCTTTAAACAGAGCAGCTACACCTCCACCTCTCCTAACAGTCCTGCAGACACTTATAAAATTAAAGTTAGGAGGGGCTGTTTCAGTGAGGACTGTTGCACTGCAGTTGTCTTCTAGCCATGTTTCAATTAGAAACATAAAATCCAGGTTGTTTGTGGTTATTAAATCATTGATCACAAATTATTTATTTTTTAGTGAGCGAGTGTTTAAAAATGCTAACTTGATGGAATTGCATTTTGTCTCTACAGCAATCTTAGACTGATGCATTACAGGCCGCAGATTAGATGGGTCAGCCGTACGGCTTGAGAAGGCCTTAGACCTTCTATCACGTGATAAAACAGAAATAGAGAAGGCTACAGGCATACTGGGTTCCCGCTTGTTTTGTAAACGTTTGTGAATGTTGCTGCTAATATAGCAGGGACCTGACACATATCACTGAGAGCTGTTATCAGTTGTTTTTGGTTCATCTACAGCAGATGGAGGAGGGTTTGGGCCCTGGCGTTGTGGCAGTGGTCGGAGAGCTCTCACAGGAGGAGGCGGGAGAGCTGAGCCTGCAGTCTTTGATGGTTGGGGGGCCCGCCGTTTTTTAGTTGATATCTGGGGACTTGCAGAGAGTTTGGTCCCAGCATACACCAATTCCTCCATTTTCTGTGAAAAGCTTAGAAGTGGAGATGCTGGAGAGAGGGATAGTGTGTCTGGTGAGCGGGGCATATTCTCTCCAGGTGCTGGAGAGAGGGATAGTGTGTCTGGTGAGCGGGGCTCTAGCTCTGGTGTTTCCGGTGACTGTGATGTGTTGTCCTGGCTTCCCAGGCTGTTTTCCAGAAAGTCGTCCTTGGGTGCTGAGTCTTGGAGCTGTTGTGATACGTCACAGTCTGCATGTGATGAGCTCTGTGGGCAGGGCTCAGCCGGGATGTCCATGAGCAGTGCTTGTTTTGGCTGTGTGGCGTTATCACTATCCTTGTGGGATTCTTCAACCACATAATGACTCGGAAGCTGATATGAAGTCCTGTGGTCACTCATATTCTGTCCAGGTGAGTGTGTGAGTGGATTGGCACACACCCCTGAAGGATGACGGAGGGAGAAATAGAAATTGTCCTTTAGCACTCTTGCACCAAGTTTGTTTGGGTGGAGGCCATCCAGTTTAAACAGTTGTCTGTGGCCCCAGAAAATATCCAGCAGACCAGCACGAGACAATGATATGGCGCAACCAAACATGATACTGTTACATGATTGGCTGTTAGCGTGTCACTCCCTACGTTGCTAGGTTACCAGAGAGCGAGTGCCTTTGTTAATGCAACCAAACTTGCTTCGCAACCTCTGTTTTCTTCCGACGAAGAATACAAAATATCGAACGTTTTATCGAACACATTTTTTATTGATATCGATCACGTGTCTATCGCGATACATATCGTTATAGTTTTATCGCCCAGCCCTATGCGAGCGTCACGCGCTTAAGTCTGTATGTAGTAAACAAAAGCGCGCGATATAGAGAGCTGACTGCTCCATATGGTCAAAGTCTCTTTAAGACAAGTCATGACACTCGATGGTCATCTTTGAAACTCCTCTCGGGCATCCAAGTGCAGCACCTACCACATTGTATGGGGAAACATCAAATTCTCCAAAACTGTTTGCTAAGCTTACGATTAAATTTCATATTTGAAATCGCCAATGAAATCGGACAACAACTGTCATAAATGTTTCTTTTGCTAAAATAGCGTTATAAAAAGCTTATTTCTCAGGCTAGATCAGTCAGCGCGCATGCGCACATCTCAGAGCGCTGACTGTTTCTATAGTAACCAGGACTTCTAACGGCAGCTGCAGTGACGCGCTGACTTTAACATTTAGCGATTGGCTCTTTCATTCAGAAGGTGGGGCTTTCTGCGATTGAGCGGCCATATTAAGCGTTGCATTTTTCCCCATTCAAAACTATACGAGTGACATGTCTTAGGTATTCTATAGTCTTTGATACACTTTCGAATTGCTCTCGCAGATGTCAAACACTGATCAATCTGCGCCGCATCGCTTCTAGTCGAACACACCTAGTGCTGCAGGCTTATTGCCTCACTGACATTGATGAGATTAACCCCTTACTGTGCATTCACACCGGACGCGGCGAGAGCGTCAAAAGTCACCCTGCCAGCAACGCTGTAGAAAGATTTGTGGACGCTCTGACGCTGTGACGTAGTTCAATTGCTTGTCATGTATTTAAAGGAGCCGCAAAGCAAACACGCACGTTGATCTTGTGCAGACTGATCACAAGTAGAGTAAAGGTTAACCTCATGAAATATTTAAAATGTGAAAGAAAGAAATTGATTGATTGTAAACTTAACAATTATAGTTGCATGTTTGCTAACGAAATAAAGCCATTTGTGTTGTGTGGCTTTTGTGTTCATGGTTAATTTCAGCATGCAGTTTATAGGAGAGGTTTACTAGCTTTGGTCTTTAATTAACATTAACGTTCATTTGTGCGCAGCCTACATTAAAAACTGTAATGTAATTGGTCAAATCTATGTTGTTTTGAGGAAATTAATAGCATTCCCGCTGAAAAACAAGCGTTCTAGCGTTAAGATGCCTGGGAACTAATGTGGTCGGAACTAAAGTTTACGGGCTGCGTTCTCTGGAATCCTTTCAAGCGGAGGACTTCTACATTCTGATTGGTTGCCGCCCAACCGCTTCATAGCTCATTACCATAAAGTTTACCTGATTTCAACTCTCCTCGACGCTCTCATCATCCAAAACGCGCCCGCGCCGCTCTCGCCGGAGCTCGCCGCCGGCTCTCATTGAAAATGAATGACTTCCGGCTACTTTGACGCTCTCGCCGTGTCCGGTGTGAACGCACAGTTAGATATCGAAATTTGGTACCGAATGGCTAGACGTTTTTTGATACTCGATGGTATAGAGGCAAAATGCCAGTATCGAAGCGATACCGATCCCGAATATCGGATCGGCGCACTCCTAGTTTGAACTCTCATTCTGATGGCACCCATCCGCTGCAGAGGATCCATTGGTGAGCAACTGATGTAATGCTACATTTCTCCAAATCTGCAGGTCCATTTTAACCATGAAACTGGCATACAATCCATCAAACTTTGTATTTCTCCAGGAGAACTGCGTATATGAGACGGTCGTCCTCCCTCTGGACGAAGAGACATTTGAGAAGACGGTCACTCCTATTGTTCAAGAGTACTTTGAGCACGGAGATGCTGATGAAGTGGTGGTGAGATTTATAGCCATGTTGTTGAATGAGGAGATGGGTTTTGCCCTTTCATATCTAATCAGTGCCATGCAGTACTGTGTGCTTACTAGTAAACAAACCTGAGGAATGCTGCATTATCATTATAATCTGAAAATCTTGCTCTGTTCCCTCAGGAATTGCTTGCTGAGCTGAACCTGGGCAGCATACGTGGCGACGTGCCGATTCTTGCTGTATCGCTAGCGCTGGAGGCCAAAGCCAGCCACAGGGAGCTGACGTCACAACTGCTCAGCAAGCTCTGTGGGCGAGTGCTCACAGCTGGAGACGTGGAGGCCTCCTTCCACAAACTGATCAAAGAGCTGCCTGACCTGGTGCTGGACACGCCTGGGGCTCCACAGGTAACATGCTACAGCTTATATACACACACTACCAGTCAACCAGTAAGAGATATATATATGTATGTATATACACACACACACACACACACACACACACACACACACACATATATATATATACACACACACACACACACAGAGCTGGGTAGTAACTGATTTCATGTGATCAGATTCCAAAAATTATGTACTTGTAATCAGAGCAAGTTACATTTTAAAATACTCGTAATCACACTACAGTTACTTTTTTAATGGATTGCATGATTACATGTTATTCACACAATAGCAATACATTATTCATCATTCATTGATTCTCCCTAATTTCTCTTTTTCATCTACAGCCTTTCTAAAATAGCCTACTGATTATTTATATATTTGTCCAGTTTTGTGGACATTCACACAAAGATCAGTCATTAGTCAGGTGGTGACATTTGAACAATGGATTTACAAAAATCATTTCAGGTTTAAGAAGGGTTTCAACATTGCATCAACTACTAATTATTATTACTCTGTAGGTTTTTTAACCATGTATTTGGGGTGGGTGATATGAGCTAAAATTCGTTATTTTCCACTTTCCAGACGATATCGATATTATATAGTTTGTTAAAAAATAAAACCAATTTATTTCACAAAAAATCATGTTACGACTGTTAAGAATATGACTAATACGGCATAGGCAGCCTATAAGCTAAGGCTAAATAGCAGTTCCAAACTAGTTTTTGTTAATACAACTAAGTTGGTATAAGCCACCATAGTCTTTTAAACATATTTTACATTTACATTTATGCATTTAGCAGACACTTTTATCCAAAGCAACTTACAGAGCATTCAGGCTATATATTTTTTTTTGTCAGTGTTCCCTGGGAATCGAACCCACAACCTTTGCGCTGCTAATGCAATGCTCTAACCACTGAGCCACAGGGTTATGAAAACAACCGTTACCATGGTGAATATACAATAGGACTATGAACATGAACCGTTAATGAAACGTGGAAACTGCTCCTGAACAGAATTAATATCATACCTTCATGCAAATCTTTCCAAGTTAAAACACGCATGCAATTTTTTTTCAGTACTTTACTTTTATTTCACGCGTTGCATGCTCGTAGTTTCTGCGCTTTAGTGAAGTGATGTACAGTAGAGGTCTGCGCGGGACTGTTTTTTTTAGAATAGTTGCTCAGAATAATTTTCTTCCAGACCTGACCGTTTCCGCAAAATTTAGATCTCGTTTCCAGAATCTCACATTTCAATTTCTGCTACTGAAAGAAAGAGAGATAGGCCACCACATAAAAGTTTACAATATTTTTGTTTTCACAAAATTGCATTTGGTATTTTATTCGCCTTGACAAGAGTCAATTGACAAGAGAATTGATTGACGGCAAAATGTTAAACAAATTTTGTGTCATAAGACACAAAATTCGTTTAACATTTTGCTGCCAACACAGTTGTAAAAAAAGGTCACAGAGAAAATAAAAATGTTGTACACAAATTGTATTTCTTATTTTTATTTGTATCGTCAGGATACAATAAGTTTAAGCTAACATTTAGCCTAACACAATAGGGAAAAGTGTTGCATAAAAAAAGGAAGGTTGTACAAAACTAGACTAGCTTATTCGTCTTGTCAAAATACTAAATTCGGCTAAAAACAGCTAATTCTTGCTGTTAACAGTAGCAAAAGTGTCGTGGAGAAAAATGAAAGAATACATTTGACACCTGTAATTTTAAAATGATAGGCTAAGCAAAAAAAAAAGAAAGTTGAATTTTCTTCAAGGACAGCGCATCCACACTTTGCTCTATCCTTATTCTGCTCTGTCACTCATCAACATCCACTGGTAGGCATGCGGCTAGCCTGCTCTGAGCATCCTTATGCACATGCTGCGCACAGACCCCGCAAATAAAACGAAGCACTGGTTCATGCATGCATGCATAACAGTCCCGAGTCCAGGCTGTACCGGTGCTCGATAAGAATAAAGCGCAGATATGCTGTTCTGAAAGGACGTCGGGAACAGGGTAATGTTAGACCACCCGCTACCGTTCAAATTGCACCAGAGTTACCGACCGCTACCGCGTTTTATTCCGGAATTTAATCCTGCATCGTGCTACGTTCGCGCTTGCTATTGAAGAGTGTGCCCTACGAGTGCGATAAGATCATGCAGGACAGGATAGTTTGAGATACTTTTTTTTCATAAGTTACGAAATAACGATGGATAGAATGACACTGTCATTAAGCCTGTCAACATTTCATCTGACCGCATGCTGATCGGGTCAACGTGTTTTTTCCAGGTATCTTTACTTAAACTGCATCTGATAGAAGTTTCAATGGCTTTCATGCACGTCTTTTAAAATTGAATTCTTGCATCAGAAAAACATTTAGAATTTAAACTTTTTGTTGATGACGTTCCTTTGGCCGTCCACTCCACTCCCACTCAGAACGGTCTCGCGACCCACTTTTTGGTGGGTCAAAACCCACCAGTTGAGAAACACTGAACTCAAGTTTTCTGAAGAGAGTTCCGTTCAGATACTCATTCATACTAACCTGCTGCCCCCAATTTATTATTTATAGTTTTCTTCCAATATTTAGAGCATTGTGAACCGCGATCTTGCACTGCCTGCTACAGTATTTTTCTCTCTTTGTGTTTGAGTTTGTTTTGGTGAATTTGTTTTGGTGTCACAATGGATCTGAGAGACCATAAAAATCATCTAAACCTCATTCACCAAATGTATTTGCTTTAAGTACCCCAGAGATTTTTATATAAATATTTCAATAATCAAATAACGATTTCTTTGATGTTGATTTAATGATCACATGGCATGCAGGTAAATCAAAATATAGCATCTGTTTTTTTTTTGTTTTTTTTAAACAAAGACTATAAATATACAAAGACGGTTCTCTCCTTTATTTATGAATGGGAGAAACTGCAGCGCGCAATATGGAAGATTAGTCCCATCTTCTAAATGAAAAGACAAATGTCCCATAGAAACCTGACTAGACCAGCCAATGCACATGCGCTGTATATGCACGTTGAGCATAAGAAACAACATTCATGGGGCAAATTAATTTCAGATTTTTGTTGCTGATTTGACATGTAATTTAATTTCAGAATTCCCCCATTCATTAAGAAAGGTCTTGTACGAGCTGCCCGGAGGCGTTGCAAATAAGGCTGCAACAACTAATCGATAAAATGGATTATTATCGATGATGAAAATCATCGATAACGATTCTCATTATCGATTAGTCGGGTCTGCCCACAGTGCAAGTCCAACTTCAGCCGGTTGCGTAAAATTACTGCACTGAATAACACATTTCTCTGGAGAAAATGCATCTAAAAATGGTAAAGGAAACAGAATGAGATGCTGCAGGAGAAGTATGTGATAAATATTAGACGCTTCATAACCACCTTTTACAGGATACAGAAATGAGAGTAAGACATGACTGTGATCAAAGTGAATGTGTGTTCCTGCAGAACATTCCTCTCACCTGTTGGTTAACACCAAAATTGTTTTATTCGTTTTTATTATTATTTACATTTTTAATAGAGATTTAAATTATATACAATGCTTAAATTTATTAAAACAAATGCATGTAAAGTTTTTAACTAATTAAGGTTTGTGCCACTGCTGCTATAATATAATTATTGCTGTTTATCTATGAAAGAAAGGCAGAGAGCGTTATAGTGTTTTTTTCTTTTTTAAATACTCAATTACAGTCAAAAAGTATATAAACAAAGCCAGCAAGCTGTTGCAAGGCATAGGAGGCCATTTTTTGTTGTTATGTGAATTAATACTATTTAGTTGCTTTAGTTTGTTATTTGCCCAGTAAATGACAATAACATTTTAGATTAATTCGTTTTTTGGACCGATTCCAAAAATATTTGTTTTCTCTTTATTATGACAGGTGGTCTAATAAATTGCTAAGCACTGTATGTTTTCATAGCATTCAGTTGGGACATTTGTTTGAAGGACATTGGGCAGAATGTGGAATAGTTTTTTTTTGTCAAAAAAAAGAAAAAAGGTATCTGATTAATCGTAAGAATACTGATTATCAAAATATTCGTTAGTTGCAAATATGGCCGCTGAATGAAGAGACTTTCCTCGAAAGGGAGTTTGTTTAAAAAAAAACATTTTAATTTATGATTTAATTAATTGTCAGCTTTTCATTAAACTCACAACCCCCCTGCATTTCCTTTACGAACCCTAGTTTGGGAAACCTTTATGTAATATAAAGTTTAATGCACTTCGTTGTAAATTACAATGAATGGAACAAGTTTTGGCTACAAGCAGATGGGCTACAGCAGTGGAAGACCACACCGGGTGCCGCTCCTGTCAGCTAAGAACAGGAAACGGAGGCTACAATTCACAGGCTCACCAAAATTGGACAATAGAAGATTGGAAAAACATTACCTGGTCTGATAAGTCTCGATTTCTGCTGCAACATTTTTCATACTATTCATACTATTTCCCCCAAAAAAGTGGAGTGTTCCTTTAACTCAACCCAAATAATGATTGTAACATGCTGAAATATATTAATATAATAAACGTAACAGAATGACAGCACTTATTAACATAGCAGTCCATCCATTAGCATAAAGCAACTGCTCATAAGCTATTAAACTGCTCAAAAATATATATTCCAATACTTTCTCTCACAATAATATTGTAATTATACTGTGTATATATAACTGTGTGCATCAGTGAGCTGTTATTAATATGAGAGGCATTGAAACCACTTTTGAATGCGCGTGCGTGTTTTACTTTCACGTTGGAGATTCGTGATCACATTTATACTATGGAGCGGCAGTACTTATCACACATTTTACAAGATTAGATGTTTGTCAGTGGTGCTCAGGATCTGCAAATCATTCGCCATCGTCCTACTCTGTTGCTGGCAAGTGAAACTGCATGTACTGTAGTGTAACAGGCTATCGTTAGCATGCGGCTAACCACATGTCCCTTTAGTGGCTCCGTAGACCAAGTTATTCGTTTTCCATGCCTTTCCCAGAACGGATTCAGCGCACCTCTAACCCAGTCGGGGATATTTGTGGTCCACACAGAACTCTTATTTGACATCGTTGTTAGTTGCAAGTCTACAGCATCCACGTGAGAGAGTGTTCTTCTGTTGTCTTTGGCAGCTTTTAGGGGCGTTATCGGCAACGCTTACCTTTGCTTTACACATCACCGCCGCATCAGCACCGAAAACATGGAGAATATTTAGACAAATATAATCGCACAACCTATTTGATATTATATGAATAAATCGACTAATCGAATATTCGGAAATCATGACCCATCCCTATATATAATATTATAATTAGTTTGTATATGTATGTGTGTACATATATATGTGTGTGTACATTAAGTATTTTTGAGTTTGATTTTGGATTAATTTTTGCTTTTGGACCCTGCGGGGATATACCAAACAAAATTTAATATTAAAGTAATTATTTAATATTTCCAGTTGTCTATACAAGGATTTGTATTATAATATTTTTATTTAATTTTCCATTTATATAATAATTATATAATATGTACAAACTATTTTAGTATATGTTAGTATTTATAATATACTACTGTAATAATATTAGTTTTATAGAATCAGTCAAAAAGATTACAATATAATACAATATTATTATACTTAAGTTAAGTTATTCATATTTATAATATTTTTGACAATTTGATCAGAAAGCAGATCAGGTTGAACACAAAAATATAAAAAAATATTTGTTAATATTAATTAATATGAGATTACTTCTATAAATATATATATTAATAGATTTCAAATATAATATCGAATATATACACATAGATACATATCACAAGATATCATATCTAATTTAGATATACAAAAATATATTTATTTATATATCAACAATATGAAAGCATTTTAATATTAACTAGATAAAAAAGTTTGTCGAGACAAACTTTAAGTTGGCTTGAGAAAGCCGGACCAGAAAGTTTAAAAAAGTTTGTGAAGTTTGGAAAGTTTAAAAAGTTTAAGTTTAAGTTTTACAAGTTTTAAAAGTTTAAGTTTTACAAGTTTAAGTTTTAAAAGTTTGACAAGTTTAAGTTTGACAAGTTTAAGTTTTAACAGTTTAAGTTTTAACAGTTTTAAAAGCTTAAAGTTTGATAGATAGATAGATAGATAGATGGGGTCAGATTATAGATAGATAGATGGGATCAGATTATAGATAGATAGATAGATAGATAGATAAATGGGGTCAGATTATAGATAGATAGATAGATAGATAGATAGATGGGGTCAGATTATAGATAGATAGATGCATAGATAGAGCATGTTTTTAGCATGATTAGCATGTTGCTAGCATGATTTTAGCATGATTAGCATGTTTATAGCATGATTAGCATGTTGCTAGCATGATTAGCATGTTGCTAGCATGATTTTAGCATGTTGCTAGCATGATTTTAGCATGTTGCTAGCATTATTAGCACGTTGCTAGCATGATTTTAGCATGATTAGCATGTGCTAGATAGCATGTTGCTAGCAGTGATTAGCATGTTGCTAGCGTGATTAGCATGTTGCTAGCGTGATTAGCATGTTGCTAGCGTGTTTAGCATGTTGCTAGCGTGTTTAGCATGTTGCTAGCGTGATTAGCATGTTTCTAGCGTGATTAGCATGTTGTTAGCATGTTGCTAGCATGATTTTAGCATGTTGATAGCATGATTAGCATGTTTAGCATGTTGCTAGCATGATTAGCATGTTGCTAGCATGATTAGCATGTTGCTAGCATGATTTTAGCATGTTGCTAGCATGATTAGCATGTTTAAAAGTTTGTTTTAACAGTTTTAAAAGTTTAAGTTTGAACAGTTTTAACAGTTTTAAAAGTTTTAACAGTTTTAAAAGTTTTAACAGTTTTAAAAGCTTAAAGTTTGATAGATAGATAGATGGGGTCAGATTATAGATAGATAGATAGATAGATAGATAGATAGATGGGGTCAGATTATAGATAGATAGATGGGATCAGATTATAGATAGGGTCAGATTATAGATAGATAGATAGATAGATAGATAGGGTCAGATTATAGATAGATAGATAGGGTCAGATTATAGATAGATAGATGGGGTCAGATAGATAGATAGATAGATAGATAGATGGGGTCAGATAGATAGATGGATAGATAGATGGGGTCAGATAGATAGATGGGGTCAGATAGATAGATAGATAGATGGGGTCAGATTATAGATAGATAGATAGATAGGGCCAGATTATAGATAGATAGGGTCAGATTATAGATAGACAGAGCAGATCAGATAGATAGATAGAGCATGTTTTTAGCATGATTAGCATGTTGCTAACATTATTAGCATGTTGATAGCATGTTGCTAGCATGATTTTAGCATGTTGCTAGCATGTTTCTAGCATGATTAACATGTTTCTAGCATGATTAGCATGTTGCTAGCATGATTTTAGCATGTTGCTAGCATGTAGATAACATGTTGCTAGCATGATTTTAGCATGTTGCTAGCATTATTAACATGTTACTATCATGATTTTAGCATGATTAGCATGTTGCTAGCATTATTTTAGCATAATTAGCATGTTGCTAGCATGATTAGCATGTTGCTCGCATGTTGCTAGGATGATGCTAGCATGTTGCTAGCATTATTAACATGTTACTAGCATGATTAGCATGTTGCTAGCATGTTTTTAGCATGATTAGCATGTTGCTAGCATGATTTTAGCATGTTGCTAGCATGTAGATAACATGTTGCTAGCATGATTTTAGCATGTTGCTAGCATTATTAACATGTTACTAGCATGATTAGCATGTTGTTAGCATTATTTTAGCATAATTAGCATGTTGCTAGCATGATTAGCATGTTGCTAGGATGATGCTAGCATGTTGCTAGCATGATTAGCATGTTGCTAACATGTAGATAACATTTTGCTAGCATGATTTTAGCATGTTGCTAGCATTAACCTGTTACTAGCATGATTTTAGCATGATTAGCATGTTGCTAGCATGTTTTTAGCATGATGCTAGCATGATTTTAACATGTTGTTAACATGTAGATAACATGTTGCTAGCATGATTTTAGCATGTTGCTAGCATTATTAACATGTTACTAGCATGATTTTAGCACGATTAGCATGTTGCTAGCATTATTTTAGCATAATTAGCATGTTGCTAGCATGATTAGCATGTTGCTCGCATGTTGCTAGGATGATGCTAGCATGTTGCTAGCATGATTTTTGCATGATTAGCATGTTGCTAGCATGATTAGTATGTTGCTAGCTAACATGATTTTTGCATGATTAGCATGTTGCTAGCATGTTGTTAGCATGATTAGTATGTTGTAGATGAAAAAGTTTGTGAACAAACTTTGAAGTTGGCTTGAGAAAGTCTCACCTTTTATTTAGTTTTAAAAGCTAGCAGTTTGAAGTACGAAGTTTACATAAAATAGATAGATAGATAGAAAGAGTCAATAGATAGATAGAGTCTGTAGATAGATAGAAAGATAGTCATTAGATAGATAGATAGAGTCAGTAGATATAAATAAATAGATAGATTCAGTAGATAGAAATATTTGATAGATAGATGTAACAGGTGTGGAAAGTAATGTTCATTTCATATGTAGAATTACACAAAAATGTTCAGGATGTATATCTGATATGCCTGTCTGTGTGTGCACCTTCCCCTTTAAATTTCTGATAGCAACGTTAGTCTTAATTTCCTGTCTTTGCACCTCCTCTTCCCTTTCTGCACTGTCTGTGCATGGGAGAGGTGGGTTTCTAATGAGCTCTCATTAATCTAATTGTATCTTTGCTTTAAAAATCACTTTTATACTCTGTTTAAATCATATCTGTGAATATGATTTAGTGTATATATGATTATTTCTGTATTTTCACTAAGTTTGAGCAGTTTTATGCTTCATCGATGCACTTGAAGCATGTGCTAATTGCGTTGCACTTTATATTCATTTAACAGGAAAGACAAGAAGGGCGAAAACACACTGTAAAAACTGTTTCATGTTTTATTCAGGTATGCGGTTTTGTCACTCGTTGTTAAATTGATTTTATTGTTTGAAAGTTTTATTCTATTTTCTCTGCCCCCTTTCTGCACTGTCTGTGCATGGGAGAGGAAAGACAAGAAGGGCGAAAACACACTGTAAAAACTGTTTCATGTTTTATTCAGTAAATGAAGATTCAAACCGTCAACTGATGTCCGTCTGGTTACTATGAGAAGAAACACAATGCAGATTACACCGGTCACATAGATAGATAGATGGATGCAACACGCTAGTCCTTCATAGTTAAAATGCTATTGACAATCGTCTAACGTTAACGTTACATCCCATTAAATGCACTGAAAATATAACGTTCAGCATGTTATTGTGTTTTTCATTATATTTGTATACTTTCACAATGGTGTAGCTGGAAGATTTTAACTTTTCTAATCTATTCCCACCGTGTTGCCACACCTCAGATCCAAGATTGGTCTTAGTGACTGTCATCATCTGTACTTCACCGTACCACAGGTAAGTAAAACAATCTTCTGTTTTGTAAGCACTATAGAGTGGTGCAGGGATGTTATTTTAAACCTCGAAAATTTACTCATAAATAATTTACTCATAAATAATAATAAAAAAACATTGCAGGAAAATCTCAAAAGAAACCAGAGATAAATTGGTTATCAGGTTCTGACACGTAGCAGATTTAGCATTTTTTATGGATCAAAAAAGGAAAATAATGCACAGTTTGTGGGACTCTAGGACAAAGACTTAGGGTTGTGTAATTTTTTTTTATTGTAGCAAACTTAAACTTGTAAACTTATAGCACAATGAGTGTGAATAATGACCTATTCTCTTCAGATTATCTAAATATTGCATTATAATTTCTAGCAGCAGGATGAATAGTTTTAAATTCAGTAGTAAATTACAGTGTGTGTAAAGGATGTGCTTCTCTGTTTGCTTTAAGGGATACTTAACCCCAAAGTGAAAACTGTTGCATTTACTCTCGCTCATGTCTTTTCAAACCCATATGACATTGGTTAATCTTCAAAGTGACACAACTAAAGATATAGATGTTAGAGGAAGGATGGAGAGCTATGAATGGTAAAGATGACAACTAATGTGAAAACAGAATTCTATTTTATTATTTTTACCAACAGTTTAGAACAAACAATATACAAACTAAAAAAGAATAAACAAAAGCAAAGCTTTAAACAAAGAATACATCAGATGTTAAAAAGTGAAAAAACTAAACTAAACAGACAGATAGATAGAACTATTTACATTTTACGGTTCAACGGAGTGAATCTCTACAACACGTCGGTTACTGTGTTTTAATATTAGCCTCAAGGGCAGCCTGGAGATCAGGTCATTAACATGGCCGGCATAGATCCTTTCGGGGATCACATAGACCACGGAGTCACTTGTTAAAAAGTGGCAGGTATCCTGAATTTCAGAGACTCCGATTACCTCAGCCATGGTTTCCTCGACCAGTCCCTGAGCAATCTGTACAAAAAAAAAGCAAATAAATAAAATAAAATTAGTACTGGACGTGCCAAGTGTTACACTGCATCCCAATTCACTATGCCCAATAAGTATGTACGCCTTTTGTGAACAAATAGTACATACTTTAGAGTGTGTAGTAGAAAAGCAGACACGGTTTGGGACATACTACTTTGTCATAATTGCCTCCTTTAATTGAGCGCTCTGCCGCTTAGTTATGTGCACCCTGTTACCGTTTAAAGTGTGTCATGCATGTTAGAGAACCAGTGAGTCAATGTATAGAATAATTATGTAGATTCTCTTTAAAATATACTTATAAATATGCTACTGAGTCTTCTGGAGTCTGTATCCTGCATTATGCACTTTAAACTGCCCAGTCAATCATCTCGCTACAGTTCAAATCCTCCACATTAAATGTTACAGTGTTAGAGTGTGCATGGATTTGGACTTCAAATTTTGTCTGGAAACAGTAGACCATCTGGGTATCTTTGGAATACTTATATCCAGGGGTTAAATTGGGATTTGTTATGTGGGGGGGCTCTATGATATCGAACTTATGTAAATGTAATATATATTTACATGTATTAATTTAGCAGACACTTTTATCCAAAGTGACTTACAAATGGGGACAATAGGAAATATATTTGTAATATATGTGTGTGTGTGTGTGTGTGGGGGTTTTGTTTTTTTGCAAATATGATTTATTCTAATGCAATATTCTCATCGGTTTTCTATCAGCAAATTATACTTTTCAACGAAATTAAAACGCCAGCAGGTGCCAGTAGTGAGCATTTAATGAGTGATTCATTGAGTCGTTCATTCAAACGATTCGTTCAAACGGCAAATTCATCAGATGTTTATGCATGGGCTAATGAAACTTTGACTCAACCGATTCGTTCAAAACACTGAATCATTCAGCAATGAATCGGATGGTTGCTTTGAAATACGCTGTGGTTCCGCCAAAAATGTAAGTGACCTAATATTATTGTATTTGCTTATTGAACTGTTTATAGAACTATTAAACGGTCGCAATGGTGGAAACGTTGAGTGATGTTGCCTAACTAACAGTATTTTAAATATAAAAACTTTCCATTTTGAGTTTTTACCTCAGTATGCTGAGTTTAGTGTTGTGCGTTTTGATTTCTTCTCAGCAGCGCAACCTTATACTGTCATTAGATGCCTATACAGTAATATCTGTGTTTACATCAATTTCATATCAAAAGTATTCAGAGATGCAGGTGCATTTAACTGTAGCCGCAAGCTTCAGGACAAACAAATGTGAAAGTCTGTCAGTACATGAATTTCGCCAGGATCAGATTTAGAAATTAAGAGTGCATTTAAACTGGCGTAACGAATACTATGCGAATGATGTCAGTAGGCTAAAATCGATTATGGTCTATTTCTGCATCGACATCGTGATGCATCGATGCAACAATTAATTTCGACAACCCTACTATTTAGGATAGATAGTGTGCGAATCGGGATGCCATGTCAGTGTATCAGTACTGGAACACTACACTGTTAGTATATTTATTTTTCTATAAATTTGCAATGGTAGATAATACATTCTTGTTTATTGACCTGTTGTATTAAATCAAATACTAGAACTTCAGATTATAGTTGTGCTTATATTCAGAACAGTTGTGCTTTTGTTCATGTGATATTCATTAATTTACAGTTACAGCTCCAAAATGCATGTTTTATGGCCATAGTAGATGGATTTGTTGTGCATTATGTACCTTCACAGAGGTGTATGTGGAGGAGTGAAATTTTCCTCGGCCATCATTGAGGATGCAGGGACGAAGGTGGGTGATAACCACTTCGTCTCCTGCATACAGGTTCCCTCAGCGCCTCACCCTCCACAACGAAACTTCAAAGACATTTTCACCACACATCAGGTGAAGATCCTGGATGGGAACGTGAGTGCGAGTCATCCTCACCCCACGCAGCTGCAAAATAAAATTTCAAGTGAGTGTTGCATTTCACAGTCCTGTTCCTCACCCGATATAGGTTAATTATTCTTAGATTAGAGAACACATTTATTATTAACTAATTGCTTATTAGCATGTATATTACTAGCATATTGGCCGTTTTTAGTTCTTGTAAAGCACATATTAATGCTTTATTCTGGATCTAACCATATTCTGGATCCCCAATATTAATGACATTAATATATCTTATTATTTGTAAATTGTGCCTTTCTACAAACCTTTGTAGACATTATTACATAGGAGTAGATACATTAATAATGATGCTAATGATGATACTAATAATGATATATTCTGATATTTAAGTTTTTATGTTTGATCTTTTTCACAGTCTGAGTAATTCTGAGATTTGAACAGTTCACTCTCAAGCATCTATCTTGATAACACAATATAATTTAAGCTGGCACAGGTATTGCACAATTAACTAATTATCTATTCTAGGCAACTTGGAGCTGGAACAGGATGATAAACTGGTAAGTTACTTAAGGTTAAACTCTTAAAAGAATGCATTTAACACTGCAAAATTTACTAGATCAAAAGAAAATAGAAAATTCACTCACTACTTTGATCTGCCTTTAGAGGCTGAGGTAGCCTCCTTTTGAAAATATGTCCTGTTCTTCAACTGTCACACTCGCTGAAGATGGACACAGGGCCTCTTTTGCAGCATTATGTGCCTCTCTGCTGATGTCCTGTGGCACGGTTTTAAATTTCAGCGTTCCAGGCCCGACAAATAAATACATTTGTCCATATGTGTTGGACAGGGTGTAATTTTGTAGGATGTAACTCACCCCTTCCTCAAATTCAGGGGTGAGCCCTTCTTTTTTATTAAGGTACACAGTTGTACCATCACTTAATGCACTAACCATTTCCGTTTTAACTTTAGCAACTTCTATTTTTTTGCCTTTCGTATTGTAGGTCAGTGTGCGGCGATTGAGACGGATGTCTACGCACTTGCACCTCAAAAATACCGGGGGAGAAGTTGGAGCTGCCATTCTGTGGAAAAGAAAATACAAAGAAAGGTACTTGTAAAAACTGTCTAAATAAATATAAATAAAAACAGTCAGATTTTTAATGTTTTGAAAGAAGTCTCTTAGTTCACATGTTTTTTTAAATTAAGTGTTTTTTTACTTCATATTTCAAGAATTTATTTTCTTGTAATTGATTTATTTATTGAAGATCATTACAAATATTTCTTGTGAAGTGAAGATTTACCTCAAAGCTAATTTTTCTGTCAGAGAGTGGAAAGAGGGCAGTCTCTGACAAGACTCCTTTTTTACTTCATATCTGACTGGATTTCTCTCTTTTTTTACTTCATTCTTCACAATTAATAATTGTTTCATTCATGTAATTGATTTATTTATTGAAGATCATTACAAATATTTCTTGTGAAGTGAAGATTTACCTCAGAAAATAATTTTTTTCTGTCAGCGAGTGGAAAGAGGGCAGTCTCTGAGGACTCCTTTTTTTACTTCATATCTGACTGGATTTCTCTCTTTTTTTACTTCATTCTTCACAATAAATAATTTTTTCATTCATGTAATTGATTTATTTATTGAAGATCATTAAGATATTTAAGATTTACCTCAGACACAGCGTGTGAGAGAGTGTGTGCGTGCGCACGTGTGTGTATGTGTGTGCGCATGTGTTCATGTGTGTGTGTCTCTGAGTGTGTGTGTTTAGCATGTTGCTAGCATTATTAGCATGTTGCTAACATGTTTTTAGCATGATTAGCATGTTGTGTGTATGTGTGTGTGTGTGTGAGAGTGTGAGTGTGTGTGTGTGTGTGTGTGTGTGTTTAGCATTGTTGCTAGCATGATTTTAGCATGATCAGCATGTTGCTAGCATGATTAGCATGTTCCTAGCATGTTGCTAGCATGATTTTAGCATGTTGTTAGCATGATTAGCATGTTGTTAGCATGCTTAGCAAGTTGCTAGCATGATTAGCATGTTACTAGCATGTTGCTAGCATGATTTAGATAGAGTGGAAGCTTAAATTAGTTTGAACGGGATAGAAATAGTACATAGAAGGGAAGTCTGATTGAGTCTAATGGCTTCAGTCTGTTTAGATTTGAATTTTGACAGTTGGAGTTTGAATAGTCTTGGCTCATCTGAACAATTCCGTCAGTGTAAATCTATGGGATTTTTATGATCTTTAATCTTCAGTTTTATGAAAATCATAAGTCTGATCAGTTAGAAAAGATATAGCAATATAGAGTCAGAACAGTCTGAAGACCTGGGCTGAGTTTGGAGTCTGTAGAGTTAAAGCTCTAGGAGGAGTTAGAATTGCAAATTTAGTCTCAGAATAATAATAATAAGGAGTTTAAATAGGATTTCAGTAAGTTGGCTTTCACAAGCCAACTTAATTAAATTATTCACAAATATTTGTTGCATTTAATCACGAGCTGCTCTTGTGGAGTTGCAGGTTTCATTTTTGCAGTGTAACATTTTGCAAGCTTCGGTGCGTCTCTCTGCGCTGCATGTTTACTTTGCTAAAAGCATGTTTGGTAAGCTGCGGTTGACCATGAAAACTCTGTGGTCGGAGCACGTCTGGTGGTGCAAAAGAGTCTTTCAGCTGTTTTCTTTGGCTTCATCGAAACGCCAGAGCTTGTGCTTTTGTCTGGCGGTGTGTAGAATGCTGGCTCAGCGCTGTGCCTCAAACACACTGTCTGCTGTACAAACATCTCTCCTGTTGGCACTAGAGCCAATGTCGTTCCAGCAGCAGGACTTGTCAAACACAGCCCTTTCTAGCCCTTAAAAACCAATACAGTCCGAATACAAAGGGTAGATGTGCCAAAACGGCACGTGAACCAATATTGACCTCTGACTGCATTAGTCTGATCTGATGTGTCACTGCATTATCTGACTGTGTGCGTCCTCCAGCTGCGCACACGATTTCACTGTTTACAGTACAACAAATCCAGTCGCATTTAAACATGTCATGATAGGGAACTTAATGGGCTTTCAAAAAGTGTTAAATTATTTAGTTCCTTTTTTGCATGAGGGGTTCTGTGCGTGTTAACAAGAAATGAGGAAATTTCACTCTTGTTACAGCTTGTTCACTCTTGGAAAGAGTGAACTTTAATATTAAATATCTTTCTTTCCTTCCTTTTTTATTTATTTGTGAAAGCTTTAGTTTGATTTGGACTTTTACTATTAATGATTTCAGTTCCTTTTTTGGACCTTGTGGGGAAAAAAAGGATAATTTAATATTAAATGTATTTGTTATATTTCCAGTTGTCCGTTACCCTTTTTTTAATATAATATCTTCCTTTTTATTTAATTTCCTATTTATTTTATATATATATTAGTGGTGTCGAAATTAGCTTATTAAAGCAGGAGATAATTTTTTTCAGATTAAAAATATTTAATGCAATTAACATCGGGGCGGGGCTAGGGTTGGCCACCCTATTCACAACTGCTGCCTCTGTCTCTTTTTTTCTTGAAAATGATTGCGTTTATTTAGATGCAGAACGTCTGCATGACCACATCAAACGGGAGACGTTTCAGATAGACGCTTCAAATACAGCACAAAGGTGCCAGTGCGCGCTGTAGCCTGTATCATTTCATATCAAACAGCAAAAGAAACTGTGCATGCAATATCCTAGTTATGCTGTCAGTTAAGGCATGAAGTTACCGCCAAAAAAACAACCTACGGTCACTGATATTTAATGCTGTTGAATGTTTTGTTTGCACTTTATCAGAACTACCTGCTATCTACAGAAGAGCAAGATGTTAAACTTTTGTTTAAAGAAAACTTATCAAAAAGGGTCACAGTTTTAGGTTTTATGTTATGTTATGTTACATTTTCACTGCTTACAATGGCAGGGCCTGCCGTCTTGTCTTTTTGGCTTGTTTCTGATTGCACTTTAACACCAAGGGGGAAATCCAGATCAAATCCCAGAAGGGAAAATCAAAACAAAAAATGTTAAAACTTGTTTTGAACAATTTCTTTGTCATCTGCAGATTGATTTTGAGAAGGGGGGGGGAAATCGATTTAAATTGTAAATCACAGTTTTTGTGAAAAATTTTGGATTTTTTTTTCTTAGGCCATATCGTCTAGCTCTAGTATTACTAAATATTATTATATAATTAATAAAAAGAGTACAATATATTACAATGTTATTATACTCAAGTTTTCTAATATTCTTTGTTTTAATGATCAAAAATATTGATCAGAAAGAGGAACCGGTTAAATTTGAGATAGAATGAGTGATCTTAAACTGGAAATATTGCATCTTTCTCTTTTCTTTAAATGACAGTGGAATTAGAAATTGGAACAAGAAAGATAACTTGGTTTATATTTAAGTAATCTTTATTTTAATCAGGACAGTGTGATTTGAAAATAGATAAAAGTTGTAAAACAATCTTAAAATGTGTATATATTTTTTATATTAATATTACAAATTACGGTTCAATAATACTTGATACTTGTATCATTTGTCAAAGTAATACAAATAATTAATTATAGATCTATTTGAATTACAAATGATTCAGTTCCTTTTGTCAAGAAGAAATCTGTCACATGCACAATTATACAGAGTGTAACCAGCAGTAAATATTGTGCTCTGCATTTAATCCATTCAAGTGCACACACACTTGGAGCAGTGGGCAGCCGACATTGCGGTGCCCGGGGAGCAGTCGGGGGTTTGGTGCCTAGCTCAAGGGTCTCACCTCAGTCGTGGACAAATCCTGCCGAAGCCGAGATTCGAACCCCCAACCTCGGATTACAAGTCCGACGCTCTATCCATTAGGCCACAGCTGACCCTCAATAAAAAAAATATGGAAACCATTTCAGAATGAGTGATCATTACCCGAAAATGACACTGTGAATGGTAAACATACCAAAAAGTAACTCATTTTAATATATGATACATAACATAAAAAAAAAAAAAAGGTATACAAATTATTTCATTATAAAATGTTAAATAATTCAAATTTTATATCTTAAATATTTGTCAATGTTTTCAAGAGCCTCATAGGAAAAATCATATGCCTATTTCTAAATGTATTTATTTTTGTTTGTTGTTTATTTTTCATCTTGTGAACAGTGGGTTTCTATTGAGATGTTTTGAGCTGAAAGCGCTCAGAATGAGTGATCTTTAGCTGGAAATGTTTATTCTTGTCTAACAGATGCTCGGCCAGTTCATCGCTCGAGCTGTCGCAGACAACATCCTCCCAAAAAGCTTCATAGACAGCTACAAAGGACGTGTGGACTGAATACGCCAGGTACTGAGTGTTTTCCCCTCAGCGCGTGCGTCTCTTCTGTGTTCTGATGGCGAGTTTGACGTGGGTTTGTGTCATTGATCAGAGCGGCTCTGGATCGCGCTGCTGAGAATGAGCCGATGGACCGGTCTGCGCATCGACAGTCTCTTGGGCTCAGGCGGTGGCCAGAGACCTGTCAATCAACTCATCAAAGAGGCAAGGACACACCCATTCACCACCTGCAAACTTGCATAACAACTTTTGTCTACGAGCAGGAAGATTTAATGCAATATTAAGCATCGACACATGCACTCATCCTCTAACTCTGGATTGTATAATGGCTGTTATTGCAGGTTAACCTCCTGCTGAAGGAGTATCTGTTATCTGGAGACACGGCGGAAGCCGAGCGCTGCTTGAGAGAACTGGAAGTCCCTCATTTCCACCATGAGTTTGTTTATGAGGTAATAACAGCAGCAAAACGGGGACTACATTTACATTTAGTCATTTAGCAGACGCTTGTGATGGAATTTTCCTTATGGGCAGTAATCAAACAGTGAAACCGATTCAAGATGTATGCATTATATGTTTTCTCACTCGTAGTTAGAAAAGCATTCTATGTGTGATGATTTACTATGATTGAGAAGTGATAGAGGTAAGGAAACGCAGATGGTCAGGGGACCATGGGGGCATTTGCCTGCCTTTTCTGTGTAACCATTAATAGATAAACAAACTGATATCTCTCCCTCTAGAGGAGGGAAGGAGGAGGCCTTGAAGAAAGGGAACTATAAAACAGACTGGCAACTGCTTTCTCTTATCTCTCTCTGTCTTCCCTCACTGACTTAGCTCATGTGTATTGGTGACGAGGAGATCTCTCTTGCAAGGGAATAATAAATACTTTATTATTATAATTTGGACTCAAGAGTTGTCTCTTACTCAGTGATGATGTTTGTATGAAAGAAATTGCCACAACAGTTTGGTGTCAGAATAGTGGGATTCCTTGGACGATTCCTTGATTCCTCAGATTAAAGAGACGCGCGTGAGTAAATCCACAGAAAGCAGAAAACAGCCAGTATGGGGATATCTCAGAGCAAGCTTGTGAAATATGATACACCGGTGTACTATCAAATGAAAAAAAATTATGGTCAAAAATGTATGCAAGATATTGAAAAATTAATCAAGCATCATGATTTTCCCAAAGAGGGAACATTGAGCCTCACAAAACTGAAAGTGGTGAGGGACTCAGTTGGGAAAAGTAGCAACAATCAAACCGGTTGTTGTTGCAAATGTGTTAAGCATGTATGTAAAAAATGTGAACAGACAGTAGATTGTTGGCTCAAGGAAGCAGATAAAAGGGAAAGAAAGCAAATGCAGAAAGAGCTAGCAGGAAGAAAAAAAAAATGAAAAGTGTGAAAGTGCATCTGTATGCGTGTCTGCACCACCAGAACCGACTAACCCACAGTATGCTTATGTTTCCCCACATGAAAATGCGGTGAGGCCGGCACCGCCAGAATACAGAACACACATCTACCCAATAGCCCAGCTGAGTGCGTTAAAATTCGACCCCGACCTCGACTGTTCTCCTGTCAAACAGCCGCAGCAGGACGCACAAGCACGCGCAGCGCGAGGCGCTGAACGAGAGGGGCGAGAAACAGCGCGAGCAGCGCAGGCGGCGGAAGCAGGACGAGCAACGCAAGCAGCGCAGGCGGCACGAGCAGCACAGGCAGCGCAGACGGCGCAAGAAGAGCGAGAAGCGCGAGAAGACCGCGCAGCGCGAGTGGACGCGCTGGCAGCGATTGTAGAGCAAGAAGTGCGAGAAACAGCGCGAGCAGAACAACAAGCGGAGCAGACAGCACGAATGGCGCTGGCAATACAGCAACTGGTGAGCGCAGTAGCTCAAAAGGCGTCCAGTCAAGCGGACCAAGACGAGGAAGAAAGTAAAGATACCCCGGATGAGAAACTGGGGGCCATACCGAAGAAAATCGTAACAAGATCGCAAGCCAGAGAAAAAGTCAACTTCACGGCGCCAATGGTAGAGGTGGCGGGACCTGACTGGATCGGTGATGGTCTACAGACCATGGACTGTGACAGACATGAAAGAAGCAATGGCTCATCTGCCGAGCCCGGACGACGCAGGTGACAGATTTTCAGACGAACTAACCACTTTCTGTGAGGAGTTCAGCCCCACCACACAAGAACTGAGGCGGCTGTTAGCCGTGAAACTGGGGGCCACAAACTGGCACAAAGTGAGTAGCCAGATGCCGACAACCGAGCGACGACGAGAGCATGGAACCTGGCTGCACGAAGCCAACGAACCGTATCGATCAGCGGTGACGGATCTCACACAGGCAATGAAAGCCGCTTTCCCAGCACGAGTGGACACAGCGAAAATCAACGGCTGCTGCCAGGTGAGAGAAGAATCTGTTCGAGACTTTTATGTCAGACTTTTTGAAATATTTCGGAAACACAGCGGTATGGCTGAACCAGCGGACAGAGGAACGCAGCCGGGCACGTGGGAGTGTCATCTGCAAAGCTGCTTCCTGAACGGACTGAGACCGGAGATCGCACAAGCGGTGAAAGCAAGTTACATCGAATGGCAGAGCGGGCGCCTGACAACCACATTAGCGCACGCTGTGCACGCCGAGGAACAGCTGCTAACAAAGAAGGACAAAGCCGCGAAGGTGCGGGGGGAGAGAGAGATGCAGCTGGCTGTTGTACAGATTAAAGCGAGCACGAGCGCAGCACCAGCGAAGCCAAACTGGACAAACAAGAAGAAAAGAGGGTATCAAGGGAAGTGGAAATGTGGACTGTGTGCGACCAATGAACATGAATTTTCAAGCTGCACGAAGTGCAGGCTGTGCAAGAACGATGGACACTGGGCACAGGACTGTCCAGAGGCGCGTAAGGCGGATTGAAACGAGAGGAACGGAGAACAGGAGAGGAGAGGGCGGGTGACAGGCACTCAGCAAGCTACGAAAAAGGGAAGTAAAAATTTATTAGCACACACACACAACACGCTCACATACACTGATTCAAATACCGCTCTCTGCAATGAAGACATGCTTGCAAACCCTTTATGTGTGAGTGTTGAAGATTTGAGTAAGGCTATGTGCAATGAAGAAATGCTTGCAAACCCTTTATGTGTGAGTGTTGGAGTTTTGAATAAGGCTATATGCAATGAAGAAAAGCTTGCAAACCCTTTATGTGTGACGGCTGGAGTTTTGAATAATGCTGTTAGTGATGAATGTCTGAGAATGTACAAAAGTTTAGGGTTTTTGAGGCTACCGAGATATCCCATGTTAGTTAACGGGACAATGATAGACTTTATGGCTGATTCGAGGGGAGCTCGATCCACCATAAGGCCATGTGAACCAAGAATGACGGATTTAGTGTTTGAAAGCACTTGAAGTCAGGGCATAGAATATCAGAAAACTGTGCTGAGCCGTTGAAATGTGAGACGGAGGGGGGCAGGGCATTGAAACATGCGTTTTTGTGCTCTGAAACCTGTCCGGTTCCGTTAATGGCCAGGGATCTGATGTGTAAATTAAATCTGAAACTCACTGCTGGGCCGTTTGGCATAGAGATTGAAGAGGAACAGCAGATGAGTTGTGTAAAATTTGAGCCACAATGGGCTTACGAGTGGCAGATAAAAGATTCTGATTGGGCACGAATGATTTTGACACTGGCAAAAGATCGAACAGTGTCAACAAACACAGAAAGTATGTTGCCTGACAGATTATTTTGTACGTCATATGTCGTAGGCGAGCGTGAACCAGAATATGAGGAAAAGTGGTTTAACGGGGCAGAAAATGAGACAATAAGGTTTAATAAGATTTTCTGGAATGAAAATGTGTGTGTGCTTTCAGCTTGCCTGTCAGAAAAACAAATGCAACTGTATTTGATAACAGAGGACTCTGCGCCTCACGTATCACTAGTGAAGGTCACTGAGCAGAAAAAAGCCGCTTTAGGCCTGCTTGTAAGAGGATTTATTTCTGCCACAGATTGGGCGGAAAAGCCAAACGGGCAGAAATACAGTGAAAATGAAGGGGTTTTTATGGAGGAATGTGAGTTTGATGTTGCCGTACAGAGAACTGTGACTGCTATTGTCAGGAATGCAATGGAGAAACATGAACACGGATCTATTTCTGCCACAGACATTCATCCTGTCCTGGCAGAAATACCTCCAAAATTGTGGGCAAAACACAAATATGATGTTGGGTTGATTAAGGGTTGTGAACCAGTTGTAATCACTCCAAAGTCTGATTACAGGCCATGTCAATCGCAATATCCCCTAAAGAAGGAGGCATTGCGAGGGATACAGCCGGTTTTTGAGTCTCTCCTGAAGGAGAGAGTAATAATTCCCTGTCATGATTCTCCAGTGCGAACTCCTATTTTCCCCGTAAAGAAAATAACATCTAATACAAGTGAACCAGTCACGTGGCGATTTGTGCAGGATCTGCAGGCTGTAAACTCAGCCGTTATTGCAAGAGCTGCCCGCGTACCTAATCCATACACAATTTTGTCACAAATTCCGCAAAATGCAATGTATTTCACTGTGGTTGATTTGGCCAACGCTTTCTTTAGCGTCCCAGTGGAAGAAAAAAGTCAGTTTTGGTTCGCGTTTGATTTTGACAACAAAGGGTACACGTTTACCAGGTTGTGTCAGGGCTATTGCGAGTCTCCGACGATTTACAATGAAGCGCTCAGACGGAGCCTTGAACCGTTAACTCTATCGAGCGGAACGGCGCTATTGCAGTATGTAGATGATTTATTGATTTGTGCACGAGATGAGGTTACGTGCGTGGCTGACACTGTAACTCTCTTGCACCACCTGGCGCGGGAGGGTCACAAGGTCAGCCTGACAAAGCTGCAGTTCGTGAGACAGCAGATAACATTTTTGGGTCACGTTATAACACCAAACAGTAAAGCTATCTCTGAGAAACGGATAAAAGCTATCAAAGATGTACCGAAACCCATAACAAAACGACAATTGTTATCCTTCTTGGGAATGTGTGCATATTGTCGAACGTTTATTCCAAATTATGCACTTCTTGAAAAGCCCTTGAGAGCCCTGACAACAGGGAAAGGGCTGAGGTCATGTGACAAGATTAATTGGCCCACAGAAGCACAGGATGCGTTTGCAAATATGAAACTGCAACTGGCTCAGGCTCCAACGTTGGGCCTGCCTGTGCTGGATAGGCCTTTCACACAGATGGTAGATGAAAAACATGGATTTATGAGTTCAGTGCTTTTGCAAACCCATGGGGACAGATTACGACCAGTCGCATATTTTTCAACGAAGCTTGATGCAGTTGCAGCAGGCTTGCCACACTGCCTGAGAGCTGTGGCAGCTGCGGAGCTGGCTGTGCTGGCTTCAAGGGAATTTGTGGGGTATTCTGATTTGACTTTGATGGTCCCACACGCGGTCTCCATGATTTTGCAAGAGCAGAGAACATCACATTTATCAACAGCCCGATGGCTGAGGTATCACACGATTTTACTTGACATGCCAAATGTAACAGTGAAACGATGCACAACTTTGAATCCTGCCACACTCCTCCCTACAGAGGAGGATGGCGAGGAACACCACTGTTGTATATCAGTATTGGAACAGGTGTGTACACCACGTCCAGACCTGTTGGACACACCTTTAGAAAACTGTGACAATGTCCTCTTTGTGGATGGATCGGCGTCCAAAGATCCACAAACAGGCTTGAATAAGGTTGGTTTCGCAGTGACCACTGAATTTGAAGTCGTCAAGTCTGGCAAATTGCCATCAAATTATTCGGCTCAGGCAGCTGAATTGGTTGCTCTGACAGAGGCGTGTAATCTTATGGCAGACAAGTGTGTGACAATTTACACAGACTCGCGTTATGCTTTTGGGGTCACTCACGATTTTGGCGCGCTTTGGAAACACCGAAATTTTTTGAAGTCGGATGGACATCCGATATTAAACGCAGCTCTTGTAGCTAAGCTTTTGGAGGCCATTCTTTTACCAGACAAGGTCGCGATCTGTAAATGCGCAGCGCACACTAACGATAAAAGTTTTATCTCCACAGGAAACGCGAGAGCAGACGCGGCAGCGAAGGCCGCGGCAGCACAGGAGACAAAAGAAACAACTTGTGCTTTAGTATCTGTGACTAACCCTGATATTTCCCCTTGTTTACAGAGTATGCAGTCTTTTTCCACAGGAGCGGAAAAACAAAAATGGAGGTCGTCTGGCTGCAGTCTCCGGGGGGGTGTATGGATGAGTGTTGATGACATTCCTTGTTTGCCCAAACACTTCTTTCAGCATTATGCTAAGTTGACACATGGGTTGGATCATGTGTCAAAGGCGGGTATGATAATGCAGATGAGGGAATTATGGTTTACAAAAGGGTTTACAGTGGTTGCTGAAATTTTTTGCAAAAGATGTGTCACTTGTAACACACACAATGTGGCTAGGGGAATAAAAACACCCTTGGCATCTCAACCAGCACCAGCAGGTCCATTTGAATATCTAATGATGGATTTCATCGAATTAACCCCTTGTGGGAAACAGAAACACTGTCTGGTGATGGTTGACATGTGGTCAAAATGGGTTGAGGCCTTCCCAACCTCGAAACAAGATTCGGCGGCAGTGGCAAAAGCCCTGTTAACCGAGATCGTTCCGAGATGGGGAATTCCAAGAAAAATCAGTTCTGATAATGGCAGACACTTTGTCAATGATGCAATAAAGCAGGTGGGTCAGTTCTTGGGAATTGACATGAGAACACACTGCAGCTACGCCCCCTCGTCAGGTGGGGCAGTAGAGAGGCAGAACCAGACAATTAAGAACAAATTGGCGAAATGCTGTGAAGAGACGGGTCTGACTTGGCTTAAAGCCCTCCCAATTGTACTGATGTACATGAGAATGAGAAAAAGAGTAAAAATAAACCTGAGCCCGTTTGAAATTTTGTTTGGCAGGCCACCATTCATGGGCATGGAAGGGGGTAAACAAAGGCTGCCATCAACGGATGTGTGTGAAAATGACATGTTGAATTACTGCAAAGAAATGTCTTGTCTGTTGTCAAATATTTCTGTGCAGGTAAAAGCTGCCCAGGGGAAGGTTGCTGAGAGATTCCTGCACGAGGTCAGACCTGGCGATTTCGTGGTGATTCGTGATCACAGGAGAAAGAGCTGGAAATCGAAAAGGTGGCTTGGGCCTTTCCAGGTGCTTCTGGTGACGCACACGGCGGTGAAGGTCGCAGAGAGGGCTACGTGGGTTCACATAAACCATTGCAGGAGGGTGCCGCCCATTGCGGAGGCGGAGCAATCGCTGGAGGAGGTTCAACGGGAGTGTCAGTAAACGCTAAGACCCAGTTTGAAAAATATCAGCAGCAAGGAGGAGACTTTGATTGCGCAAACGGCATCTGGGTGGACACTGTAATCAACAGAACAGATAAGACTCTTAGTGTTTCGAAAACAGCACTTTCTCATATTCTTTGGTCATAACAGCACCTTTTTATACAGAGTAACTGAGAGAATGGAGCGTCCAAGACCGTGGCACCCATTCAGAGTGCCAGGAATGTGTGGCTTGTATAAAACCACATGTATAATGACTGTGTTGTCAGTAACAATTTGCTTGATAATACTACACTTCACAACAGGTCTGAAGGTGTTACCAACAGGCGATCAGACCAACAATATGATGATGCAAGTAGCGGAAGTTACAGTGAAATGTGTTAATTGAGTTATGATGTTTTTATTTTTCTTCCTGAGGATGATTGATATGTAAAGAAGGTTAAAAGCAGCAGTTATCCGTGTACGAGATGACGTACAAGGAGAGGGGGTGAAACTGAGGGATTTTCTACATACTTTTATATTACTTTTAATATTTACATTTTATATTACTTTTAATATTTCAACAGTGATAAATTGATATGTTTATTTCCTACTATGAACTATACTATCTCTTGTTTATACTATGGTGACTGAGGGTTCGGTTTAGGCCGAGAGTGCGACCGCAGGGCCTGTCCATTCAGCCCGGCCATAGAGTAAAATCTTTACTATGCTTGCTAAACATTTACAGCCTAAGCATTTTTCAAATTTTCAAAAAACTTACTTCACAGGTTCAAGAAGAGTGATCATTTATGTGAAAATCAGAGATGAAGAGTATAAGTGTGATTAATGGCTTGAACTTGTATTTATTATTATAATGTTTGATTAATCAGTTATCAGAGAATGATAAACAGGGAGGAATTGTGATGGAATTTTCCTTATGGGCAGTAATCAAACAGTGAAACAGATTCAAGATGTATGCATTATATGTTTTCTCACTCGTAGTTAGAAAAGCATTCTATGTGTGATGATTTACTATGATTGAGAAGTGATAGAGGTAAGGAAACGCAGATGGTCAGGGGATCATGGGGGCATTTGCCTGCCTTTTCTGTGTAACCATTAATAGATAAACAAACTGATATCTCTCCCTCTAGAGGAGGGAAGGAGGAGGCCTTGAAGAAAGGGAACTATAAAACAGACTGGCAACTGCTTTCTCTTATCTCTCTCTGTCTTCCCTCACTGACTTAGCTCATGTGTATTGGTGACGAGGAGATCTCTCTTGCAAGGGAATAATAAATACTTTATTATTATAATTTGGACTCAAGAGTTGTCTCTTACTCAGTGATGATGTTTGTATGAAAGAAATTGCCACAACACGCTTTTAGCAGACTAAAATGGAAAGTTTGTGCCTGGTTGTTAATTTTTTTTGCTCTTTTCACATTGTTTTTTCAGGCGGTTATAATGGTTCTTGAGTCTAAAGGCGACCGGACGCTTCAGATGATCCTGCAGTTGCTGAAGTCTCTCTGCGCCTCCATGATCATCACTGTGGACCAGTTGAGATGGGTATGACGCCACCTGCTGGTCAGTGTGGATCCCAGCAGCTGTGAAAGCACATTTAAAGTGAATGCTGTCCTCTTGCAGGGATTTGAGAGGGTGTATCTGGACATGGCAGATCTCAGTATTGACGTGCCGTGTGCGTATTCGCTCCTGGAGCAGTTTGTGGAGCAGAGCTTTAATGCCGGGGTTATCGATAAAAAACTCAGAGACCTCTGTCCTTGTCGGTGAGTGGAGTCTTTTTAATTACTATAATAATAATAATAATAATAATTGTATTATATATAAATATGTTTATGAAAAGTAATGTATACAATTAGATGTTGTTATTATTACTACATTAAAATGATGTACCAAATAAACTTGTTTTTCTTAGTTGTCTTTTTATGAATATTAATGTTTATTATTAATATACAAATATATAATGGGCAATGTTATTATACATCTAAATTATTTGTCATGTATCCAGATTAACTTACTAATTGTTTTTATTGTTGTCATGTTTAGTGTGAATGGTAGTTTATATATATATATATATATATATATATATATACACACATATATATATATATATATATTAGGGCTGTCAATCGATTAAATATTCAATCGCGATTAATCGCATGATTGTCATGAGTTAACTCGCGATTAATCACACATTTTATTTGTTCTAAATGTACCTTAAATTAATACTTTTCAAGTTTTCAATAATCCAATCAACATGCATGGACAAATATGGATGCTTTATGCAAATGTATGTTTATTATTATTGAAACCATAGTCAGAGCATGACGACTTGACATGTTTCAATAGATAATAGATGTTTTTCTAAGAACTTGTTCAAGTCTATTAGACACATTAAAAAACAAATACAAGGTTCCCATTACTTCTCTTTCTGTGCACTGAGCAATTTACTGACAAACCGGTTTACATTTTTGCACGACAGGGCAGCTATTCTTCTGAACATGCAAAATTTACATGTATTATTACATTTGTTTGCCTCTCTGTAATTAGATGCAGCAAAATTGAATATCTTCATTGATATATTTTACTGTTTCTGTTGTTAGACAACGGAATGAAAGTGATTGAAACGCGATTCATTAAGACTACATAACTAGCTCTCCTTTACAAGATGTTAATCTGCACAAAAATCCTGATAATCGAGCCGTTGTCTGATTAAATAAAATACCCATAAGATAATGATAATAGCTGTGCTGTGATTTTGGCTATACTTGCATGTAAAATTAGAGAAGCAAGCAACAATATCTGTGTTTAACTTAATTAAGCTCTGCTCTTCTCTGCCGCACGCTGAACAGGAAACTGAGCAGATGGGGAGAGAGAGAGATGTGTGTGCGCGCTGAACAGAAACTGAGCAGATGCAGAGAAAGAGAGAGAGAGATATGTGTGTGTGCGCGCTGAACAGAAACTGAGCAGATGCAGAGAGAGAGAGGTGTGTGTGAGCGCTGAACAGAAACTGAGCAGATGCAGAGAGAGAGAGAGAGAAATGTGCGCACGTGCTGAACAGAAACTGAGCAGATGCAGAGAGACAGATGAGAGAGAGATGTGTGCGCACGTGCTGAACAAACTGAGCAGACGCTGAGAGAGAGCGAGATAGATGTGTGTGCGCGCTGAACAAACTGAGCAGACGCTGAGAGAGAGAGATGTGTGCGCACGTGCTGAACAGAAACTGAGCAGATGCAGAGAGACCGAAGGAGAGAGAGATGTGTGCGCACGCTGAATAGAAACTGAGCAGATACAGGGAGAGAGAGAGAGGTGTGTGCGTGCACTGAAAAGAAACTGAGCAGATGCAGAGAGACAGAGGGAGAGAGAGATGTGTGTGCGTGCGCTGAATAGAAACTGAGCAGATGCAGAGAGACAGAGAGAGAGAGATGTGTGCGCTGAATAGAAACGGAGCAGATGCAGAGAGAGAGATGTGTGTGCGTGCGCTGAATAGAAACTGAGCAGATGCAGAGAGAGAGAGATGTGTGTGCGTGCGCTGAATAGAAACTGAGCAGATGCAGAGAGAGAGAGATGTGAGTGCGTGCGCTGAATAGAAACTGAGCAGATGCAGAGATGTGTGCGCGCGCTGAATAGAAACTGAGCAGATGCAGACAGACAGAGGGAGAGATAGATGTGAGTGCACGCGTGCTGAATAGAAACTGAGCAGATGCAGACAGACAGAGGGAGAGATAGATGTGAGTGCACGCGTGCTGAATAGAAACTGAGCAGATGCAGACAGACAGAGGGAGGGAGGGAGGGAGAGATAGATGTGAGTGCGCACGTGCTGAATAGAACTGAGCAGATGCAGACAGACAGACAGACAGAGGGAGGGAGAGATAGATGTGTGTGTGCGCGCTGAATAGAAACTGAGCAGATGCGTGTCACTGTCATGTAATATTTATTATAAACAGTTGTAATGTGTAAACTATTTTTAGATAGTTTACTATTAATATTACACTATAGAGACAAATGGCTATAACAAATTTGTTGTAAAAATGATGTATAGCATGTTGCATATTAAGTAGTGTTTTTTTCTGTCAATTTATTATGAATAGCAGTAATGTATAAACACACTTTATTTAGTTATTATTAAATATTATACAAAATGTACTATTCTTATGTGTGATTGTCATGTACCCAAATGAACATACAAATTTTGGCTTTCTTTTGTCAGGGGCCGTAAGAGTTTCATCAGTGAAGGAGACGGCGGGCGTCTCAGACTATCCAGCTACTGAGTTCAGGAGTCCCGCCAGCCGTTTCCGTGGCAGCTGCTCCAGTCGTGGCGCTCACCGGAGTTTTGCATTTCTTTAAGTTGCTTGTATTTGTCATGAAGTACTAAAACCGTTCCTTCTGTCAAACACAATGGGACCGCAGGGCCTGGCACTTTCAATCTGAAGGAGACGTAATCCCCCGATCCTCCTGATACTTATATAAGCTAATCCTGAAAGTGCCTCACTTATGACTTAGTCATTCCATGTTTTGTATTCCTGAGTTCACTGCCACTCCTGTTCTCCAGTCAGCAGTGTTCGTAGACACTTGCAGATTCGTGTACATAGCTTTATAAGTTCAGAGCTCTTTCTCCTACTGGGCTGCTTTTGTATAATGTGCTCCAGTTTATTTTCCCTTTATTTCCTCTTTGACTTCTCAAAGATGTAATTTCTGATGGTCACTGACGGAAGGACAAACCTGAGCAATGCACAGCAGCTGGGATCATTTCACAGAACATGTATTTTTATATGTTAGTAGACCGGTGTCACGGTACTAGTCAAGGAGACAGACTAGAGGTCTGCTACCCGACCCGAACCCGCGGGTCCCGAAATACTCTCGGGTTTCGGGTTAATGTTTAATGGATAGCTTCGGGCTCGGGTCGGGTTCGGGTTTGTAGCTAAACCAAAACTATATGCAGAGGCTTCGCTGCTTTCATAGACACACGCACACACATATCAGAGATCGCGCACAAACAGCACGGAAACTTTTATTAGTAAAATAGCTTCGACAGGCTACTGACTCGCAAGTCACAACATTATAGTTATCTGCAATGAGGGGGTAAAATCGCTGTTTTTGAAGTAACTAAGCCTCATTGCTTATAGAGAGAGACGCGCAGACGCAGGTTCACATGCACGCGCAACTTTCCTCGGTCTCTCGCTCGGTCTCTCTCTCTCTCTCTCTCTCTCTCTCTCTCAAATAAATTAATTAATTCAAATAAATACAATCTTATTTAAGATCTTATGTCTGATTTAAAGTAGACAGAATGCAAACGAGTCTTAACTGACAAAAAAATGACCATAATTTGTACGGTGGAAGAATTATCTTCTTGTCCATACAAAATTCATAAACTCGGCAGAATGTATGCGACCGCTGCACCTGATGTTCACAAACTTTCATAACTGGTAAATGTTTGTGAAATGGCAGAGCCTTGATTAATCCGTTTCTTTGCATGCAATCGTGAAATGCAACCTTTTTCCTTTTTTTTTAGTTGGCTATTCGTTGTGGTGCGGGGGGGTGATTTCGGGTCGGGTTCGGGCTCTAAATTTAACTGTGCCGCTCGGGTCGGGTCGGGTCAGACGATCTCGGGTACGGGCCGAGTTCGGGCTTCAGTTTTGAGCCCGTGCAGACCTCTAAGACAGACAGGTAGATGCAAATCAAAATGTACTTTATTCAATGTAACTCAGGCAGGGCTTCCAACATAAGAGAGATGACGAAGAGTGCATTGGAAGCAGGATGTACAGTATCACTGTATGTAAACTTGCGTTTCCTCAGGGTAGGGACGAGTTCCAGGATGGACGGGCAGACAGGCGGACATCGACCAGTGTAGAGAGCCTTGTAACCTTGTAACCTGTTAACCTTGAGACCAGACGATGAGTGACTGAGGTGAGTGAGCTTATGAAGGGTAAGGGTAAGTGATTGCAGGTGTAGGAGGTTGATTCCACTGATGAGGTCAATCAATGATAAGGGAAACCAGGTGAGGGCGTGCGCTGTGATTGGAAAGGGAGTAGGACAGGCAGATCCGTGACATTACCCCCCCTCCCGGAAGGCGCGTCCCGCGCAGTAATAGTAACACCGGGGAGGGGAGGCGCCCTGGAGGCTGGTGATTGGCAGAGCATCTGGGGAAGCCTCCAGGGCGGGTCTGGGGACCCCGGCGGCCATGGCGGATCAGGGAGCTCTGGAGGCCATGGTGGAACTGGAGACTCAGAAGCCCATGGTGGATCAGGGATCTCTGGAGGCCATAGTGGAACTGGAGACTCAGGAGGCCATGGCGGATAAGGAAACTTGGCCCTTATTTTCTCAGGTGGCCAAGGTGGGTCAGGGAGCTCCGTGGCCTTGGCCCTGCGCCCGGCCACCCAGGCAGAGGATATATGGCCCCCCCCAAAATTTTCTTGGGGAAGTTCCCCTCTGGTGGGTGCTCTGTAGGAGCAGGCTCTGGAGGGCGCTCGGGTAGCGCGGCGCTGGACTGAAGCAGCGGGGAGGAAGGTGCGCTGGACGGGACCAGCGGAGGCAACGGTGAGCTGGACGGAACCAGCGGAGGCCTCGGTGAGCTGGACGGAACCAGCGGAGGCCTCGGTGAGTGGGACGGAACCAGCGGAGGCATCGGTGAGTGGGACGGAACCAGCGGAGGCATCGGTGAGCTGGGCGGAACCAGCGGAGGCCAAGGTGAGCTGGGCGTAACCAGCGGAGGCATCGGTGAGCTGGGCGTAACCAGCGGAGGCATCGATGAGCTGGACGGAACCAGCGGAGGCCAAGGTGAGCTGGACGGAACCAGCGGAGGCCAAGGTGAGCTGGACAGGACCAACTCTTGGGGGCGCTCTGGAAGTGTTGACTCTCGTGGGCACTCGGGTAGTGCCGAGTCTCTGGGGCGCTCGGGAAGCGCAGACTCTCGTGGCCGCTCGGGAAGCGCAGACTCTCGTGGCCGCTCGGGAAGCGCAGACTCTCGTGGCCGCTCGGGAAGCGCAGAAGGCGCGCTGGGCAGGACCAGCGGAGGCCAAGGTGAGCTGGACGGGACCAACTCTTGGGGGCGCTCTGGTGGCGCTGACTCTCGTGGGCGCTCGGGTGGCGCTGACTCTCGTGGGCGCTCGGGTGGCGCTGACTCTCGTGGGCGCTCGGGAAGCGCAGAAGGCGCGCTGGGCAGGACCAGCGGAGGCCAAGGTGAGCTGGACGGGACCAACTCTTGGGGGCGCTCTGGTGGCGCTGACTCTCGTGGGCGCTCGGGTGGCGCTGACTCTCGTGGGCGCTCGGGTGGCGCTGACTCTCGTGGGTGCTGTGGAAAGCACTTGTGAGGAACAGGCACCGGCGGGCGCTGGCGAGGAGCAGTCACTGGAGGGCGCTGGCGAGGAGCAGGCACCGGAGGGCGCTGACGAGGAGCAGGCACCGGAGGGTGCTGGCGAGGAGCAGGCACTGGAAGGCGCTCGGGTAGCGCGGAACTCGACGGAACCAGCGGAGACGAAGATGAGCTGGGCGGGGCCAGCGGTGACACTCGTGGGTTGGTTTCGACTCGGGACCGGTAACTTCCCAGACACCGGTAGAGACCTTCTCTCCAAGACAATCCCGTGGTGTCTGGGAGATCCATAGGTTGATGGTAACCCGCCCCGAGCCGGAATAGATGGAGAATGGCTGCGTCGTGGATTTCTGTCCTTGCAGCGAGCCCGCAGAATTCTCCGGTATACTCCGTGAATGAGAGATCCCGCCGGATAAGGGCGAGGACGTCGGCGGCGAACTCCATCTTGTTTTTTAAGGTCTGGTCTTCTGTCACGGTACTGGTCAAGGAGACAGACAGGTAGATGCAAATCAAAAGGTACTTTATTCAATGTAACTCAGGCAGGGCTTCCAACATAAGAGAGATGACGAAGAGTGCATTGGAAGCAGGATGTACAGTATCACTGTATGTAAACTTGCGTTTCCTCGGGTAGGGACGAGTTCCAGGATGGACGGGCAGACAGGCGGACATCGACCAGTGTAGAGAGCCTTGTAACCTGTTAACCTTGAGACCAGACGATGAGTGACTGAGGTGAGTGAGCTTATGAAGGGTAGCGGTAAGTGATTGCAGGTGTAGGTGAGGGCGTGCGCTGTGATTGGAAAGGGAGTAGGACAGGCAGATCTGTGACAATCGGTGGATGTGACTGACTTGCTCTTTGTTTAAAATGATTGATGAATAATTAATAAAAAGTTGTCATCACTGATTACTGGTACTGGTGTGGGATGATGTTCTTTGTAGATAAAAAAAAAAATCCCATTTTTAGGAACACTAATATCCATCATGACATTATTACTACCAGCATAAATTGAAACACATTATATGTGACCACAAAACCAGTCATACGGGTCAATTATTATTAATTTATTTATACATCATCTGAAAGCTGAACAAATAAGCTTTCCATTGATGTATGGGTTGTTAGGATAATATTTGGCCGAGATACAACTAGTTGAATATCTGGAATCTGAGGGTGCAAAAATAATCTAAATATTGAGCAAATCGCCTTTAATGTTGTCCAAATTAAGTAGTAGTAGTAGTAGTAGTAGTAGCCCTTTATTGTCACTAGTACAAGTACCAGCGAAATTAGCCATCAACCTGTCCATACATACACAACATACATGTGACAACGGGGTAGAGAGAACAGGAAGACAGGGTATTAAGAAAAATACAGCTTTTTCATGAGGAGAGGGGGAAAAAGGGGGAGGGCGGGGAGTGAAAAAATGCGACTACCTCCGTTGAAAGCCAAACGAGAAACGGAAATTAAGTTCTTAGCAATGCATATTACTGATCAAATTAAGTTTTGATCTATTTACGGTAAGAAATTTACTAAATATCTCCATGGAGCATGATCTATAATTAATGTCCTAATGATTTTTGGCCTAAAAAAATATTATTTTGACCCATAGTGTATTTTTGGCTAATGTTACAAATATACCCGTGCAACTTAAGAATGGGTTTGTGCTCCAGGGTCACATATTATTTATCTTTAGGAGTGAAATATGACTCATGTTTTTCCTGAAATTAACAGGACAATTTTTTTTTTTATTTGCAATCTAACGCTAAAGAGGGTGGATGATAGATGACAGACAATACAAAGAAAAACGGAACAAAATATTGAAATTAATGCATTTTTAATTATTTACATTTTCACTACATATTGAAAACAGTAAATGTTTATTATCCATAATCTCAAAATAGTAAAGTATCAGCCTAATTATTTAATTGTGAGATTTTCTTTTATGCTTTTGAAAGTCTCTTCTCTCTGAGGCTGTATTTATTTGATCAAAACTACTGTACAATTATGAAATATTACAATTTAAAATCTTTATATTTTAATGTGTGACCGTCTCTGTGAAAACCCAACTAAAGTAATTTTTTTTAGACTTACTATTTTCTAAAATAAATTCAAACATTGTAAAGAACATTCTGTGAAAATATATTCTTGGTATCTTTAACATTGACTGAGTAAGACCATGTCAAAAATTGAAATCATAGTGAAATTAATGCTTGTAATCAAACTTTGATGCTCGTTATCTCAGAATTAGATGTTTAGACTGGTTTTTACAGAGAGGGTCACATATTATAAAATATAACTTATTCCTGTTATGACAAAGCTGAATTTTTTGCAGTTTTTATGGAAACATTGACATGTCTTTTCATGATTAATTGATGATTAAAAAAGAAAACAGCATTATGTAAACAATTTTTTTAACAGTCAATTTTGATTTATTAAATGTGTTCGTTGAATAATTTAACAGATTTCTTTAAAACAAGACATAGTAGTTTTGAAGTTAAATATATTTAAATATGACATTTACAAAGTGCATGTACTAGACAGAGGAATGTAAAGACCTGTGCATAATCGCAATTTCATGCATTATTAAATGCCATTTTATTGAACAAAAGCCCAACAGTGAGCTAATATATATATAATTTTAACTTGAGAATGTAGCCATTGAAACCATGCAACTGTTACGAATAAACTTTCTGGCTTCTGACAAATAAAATCTGAAACTGAACTAAATATTAATGTGCATATGAGGCCTTATGAAATAAAGCACACCTAAACTCAAGCATAAATATAATTTCAACCAAACCAGCAAAACCTACCAAACCCTTTCATCTGAAAGTTGACCTATGGCTGACTATATTAGTGATATGTGCTGATATTAGGTTGTGATGGAAGTGTGCCCTACTCTGCGCTCTCAGGCTGTTGCTGCTCCTTCAAAGCCAGTTCTTGCTGTTTGATGATCTCCTGAGCTTCCTGCTGCATCTTCTCCAGTTTCTCCAGCGTCACAGACTTCAGAGGGAGGAGTTTGGGTTTGCACAGGACCATGGTGGGAACGTCCTCCATGGAAAGCTGACCTGCACAGATGAAACACAACCCTCATGCGCTGGGTGTTTGCAGCTAACTATGGACGAAAGTTGTGGACTACAGTGCTGCGGTTGTTTTGGTTGTCATGTGGGCATCTTTCAACTCAGTCTATATAAGGGTGAGATCTTAAGCTGTGCGCTACAAAAAATACAAGTCTGCAGAACAAAACAACAGCAGCAGTGGAAAAACTCACCTTGTTTAGGCAGAACCTCTCTAAACATCGACTTCACTTCAGGCATCGTGCTTCAGTGAGGAACCTGTTCATGTAATACAAATAAACGAAGCATATATATATATATATATATATATATATATGAAAAGCAATTCATACATAAAATCTTAAGAAATATATGTCTTTCTTTTACTTCTGAGGTGAGATTTGCCAGAAATGTCTTCGTGAGATTCACCTTATTAACTTTATATTATAGGAGCATCAAGAGGGCCGGATTTCTATTAGTTTGCTGATTAACGACAAGTAACGTTAAACGTTACTGCTCTTAACCGACTGTTAGCTAACTATACATTTACAAAGACAGTGCACTGTAAATAAACATTAAAAGTATAAAGTATTCTTCGCTTAGAGAATTTACCGTTTATCTCGTCAGCTGGTGTTCAATGCACTTCCGGTTCCGCGCGCTCACGTTGCTCGCACGAGCTCCTCCGCTGCTGCCGTCTAGCGACGCTGGGAGCAAACAACGGTAGATGTTATTATTTTTATAATCAGTAGATATTGCCTTCATAAAGCCAGCTGTCTAAAAGTCAAACCTATGCCTGTCTGAATTTGCTGAGGACATGTTTTCAGACGAAGTTTGTTTCACTTCAGAAAATCTACTCTGATACAATTTTTTTAATTATTTATCTTATTGTTATTTTATTATTGGTTTTGGACACATGTTAGTTATCTTTCACACCCAAAATTATTGTTATTATTATTATTAATGTTGTTTTATTTGAGTTATTGTTGTTTTATTGTTAGTTTCTAACACGTATTGGTCATTTTTCACTCCAAAATGAAGAGAATAATAATTAGATTTTTTTTTTTACATAAAATATGCATACTTATAGACTATTATTATAATTATTATTGTTGTTGGTGGTGGTTTTGAACAGATCTGAAGTTATATTTAACTTCAAAATGATTATTATGTTTATTATTCTTATTTTATTTTTTATTGTTTTAAGATGTAGGCTATTGGTCATTTTACACTATATAATCAAAAGAGAATAATAGTTGGACTATTATTATTAATATGTTGTTGTTTTGTGCTAGTGTGCTGCTATTTTTACGACATAAAAGTACATTTCTCAATTTCATGTGACACTTCCGTCCCCCAAAATGCCACATTCTCCCCTGATCCCACACAGGGCACTTTATTGCGTGTGTCATCATCGCTGCGATATTTCCAAAACAAAAATAACGCGGAGCCCCAGCAGTCTCGTGACGCGTCAGTGACGCGCGCTGGGGAGGGGAGCGCGAGGCGAGCTGCAGCAGCGCTGCTGGAAACAAGGAGGAGGAAGCGAGGATGGCGACGGAGTCACATCTCTGAAGGTAAAGCGTTTTCGCGGCTCGACGCGGCTCCGGTTCGCACCTTCCGCGGCGCGGCGTTGATGTTCGGCGAAATGAACGCCCGCGTGCGGCGGCCAGGCGCGATCAACGCGGCGCGGTCTGCGTGCGGCGGGTCTGAATGCGTTCTTTTGTTCAGTCCCGGAATGGCCGCTGCTTTATGTATGTGTGCGCGTGTGTGTGTGTGCGTAGAATGGGTTTTTTTTTTTTTTACCTATTCCGTAGGCTTGCGAAAAGAATGAGAGCGAGAGAGGGAGAGGAGAGGAGAGGAGAGGGGGGTGCGTCTGTACAGTAAACAAAAGAGGGATTTGTCCCAAAATGGTCATAGAGTCAGAGTCAACAAAGCTTTATTGGCACGATTGTTACCATTTACAACAGTGCGAAAGTCTATACAATACGTATACCACACAGATATTCATTAAATAAATAAATAAAAATAAGTTAGTGGAAGTGGATGCAGAAATGACGGAAAGGAAAGTGTTTCAAATGAAAGTGTATTTCAAATGAAAATAAATATACCCTTCTAAGCGTCAGTTCAACAGACAGTGTAGCACGACTGCCTCCGCGCGCTCACGCGCACACGGGCGAAATGCGATTCGCATTGGCCTTAAAACGATTCATTCGCAGACTGAACCGGATCGAGTGCAAATTACCCACTGGAACACACTTGATGTAAAAAAAGCAAGTGACCTTTTTTTAATGAGCTTTTATTTAAATAATTTTCAATATTTTGCACTTGGAAATAAAATTCTAAATATATGTAGTCTGTATGCAACACATGGCACAGTTCAACAATAATAATTAGCAGTAAAAAAAAAATCGAATTAGCAGTAGCACATATTTTACAAAATACATACTACTCATTGATGCACTAATACAATTTGCGTAACACTTTACATTGTACTTCCAAATTATAACCCATATCTAATTAATTTAACTTACAATAGTTCCTAGTGTGAACCCGGCAATTTGACTAAAACGTAAAATAGGTAATTTAGAAATTTGAATAAATAATTAAAAAGCAAAATACACCCACATATAGCTTTAAAGGGATACTCCACCCCAAAAAGACAATTTTGTCATTAATCGCTTACCTCCATGTCGTAAAAGCTTTGTTCGTCTCCGGAACACAATTTAAGATATTTTGGATGAAAACCGGGAGGCTTGTAACTGTCCCATTGACTGCCAAGTAAATAAACACTGTCAAGGTCCATAAAAGTATGAAAAGCATCGTCAGAATAGTCCATCAGTGGTTAATTCTGAATTTAATGAAGTGACAAGAATACTTCTTCTGCGCAAAGAAAATAAAACAACGATTTTATTCAACAATTTGCTTCAGCGTAGCACTATTTTGGAGAATATCTGCTGGACGCAAGCAGCGTATGCTCTTCTGTGTCAGCCGCACCGCAAGGATATGTCTTCTACGCTTGTTTACGCTTTGAACTGAATAAAAACAGCGCGTCCGTGTGGTGCGGCTGACACACACGAGCATGCGCTGCTATATCTGATATTGCAGATCGGTCAGGATTAGCGCTGATGACGTATCATGTCTGCATGAACAGGGTGTGCCCTCAACTATAGATTCTTCTGGTCGACTGGTAGTCGATCATTTTAAGAGATTAGTTGACTAATCGTACATTTATTAATAGGTCATTTAAATCATAATAATGAGCCTTTAATTGCCTACATATTCTAATAAGCGCTCAAGCTATCAAGCTACAACTGTAGCTCTTGGACAGTTACCTATGGCTATAATTTTATTAATACAGTTGTCTGATTGATTTTATGGTCTCAAGCATTCAGAAAACATGCCAAAGAAAATTAAGCAGTTTTACTACGATAAACCCATGGTTAATTTTTGTAAGGGTTGTGATGTCCACATGTTTTTGTTGATTAAATGTGACCCTCTCCGGGAAATCAAGGCTAAAGTCTCAAAATCTTATTATGTGAAAACAAGCATCAAAGTTTGATTTGTACCATTAATTTCACTATATATTCAATCTTTGACATGACTATACTCGGTCAATATTAAAGATATAAAGGTTAATTTTTCACAGAATGTTCTTTACCATATGAAGGATGATTTTTTTGAAGAAAACAGCAAATCACAAAAACATGACATTAGCTGGGTTTTCACAGCCAGGGTCACAAATTGAAATTATAGAGGCAAGGTTCAAGGTTTCTCTATTTGTCACATAATAAATTATACAGGGTATAATCAAAAGTGAAATGTAGAAAATATAGGAGGCATAGCATTTCTACGGTAAAAATGTGGCCAAAAATAAAATATTAAGTGGATATTTAAATTGACCTAAATGTTTGTTCAGTATTAAACAAGGATTTGATCATCCTGTAACTGTAACGGCAGAAATTAGCCGCAAAAATAGTGTGATCGGTCACGTTCGCGGATGCGGGAATTGCGCTTCACGTGTGCCTGCCTACTTGCGTTCACTGTACTTATATACTTTTTATCATTATATATATGTATTCATGTTTAGATATTTATGTATATGTTCATTTTAATATTAATATAGAACAAACATTTTTTTTTTCTTGAGAAACTGAAATGGTGCCCCGCTGGCAATTGGTGCCCTACGCAAACTCTGCGGACTAAATGATTGATCTTCCCAAAACGTTATTTCGACAGAGGGGAAAACTGTGGAACAATTGGACTAGTTTTGATTAACAGTTGTTCTGGTTGTGTTTCCAAACCCAAACCTGGCAACCCTGATGTCACCATTGTTCATAGTAAGATCTATAATATGCATTTAAAAAATAAACTTGGTTTAATTTCTTTAGGTAGGTCCAACATTACGTACGTATGCACTATTCTATGACATTTTGTAGTATAAGTAGTGCGAGTAGTGTATACTGAAAATTCCAAAAGGAAAAAGTGCACTTTAAATACCTGGATAATGCATGTAAAACACAGACTGTAGAAATACAAGGACGGTTCACTCATATACTTATGAATGGGAGAAACTGCAATGCACAATATGGCGGATTAGTCCCGCCTTCTATATAAAAGAGCCAATCGCTGATTGGTAAATTCATTGCATCACTGCAGCTGCCTTTAGATGCTCTGGTTCCAATAGAAACCTGATGCTAGACCAGCCAATGTGCATGCACAGTAGTAAGCGCGTTATAACTGCGCAATTAAGATTTGTAATGCTGTTAGAGCATAAAAACAACATTAATTTCAAATTTAGTTGAAATATGTAATTTAATTGCGACTTCAGCAAGCAGTTTTTGAGATTTCAGGATTAATTTAGATAGGGCTTTTGGCGCGCTCAAGTCATGTCGGATACATCGTATTTATGAGTTGAACGCACATGAACACCACCACAAAGTCATTATTACGAGTGGGAAACTCTGAATTTTCTTTAAGCCCCGAGTTGGGGCCGTGTCAGTGAAAAACGTGTCGGATGCTATGGATGCAGCCAAAGACTAAAGATATTAAAGATAATATAATACTAAAGATAATATAATATATCATTATTCAGTTTACATCATCTTCATAAATTAAATTAAAAAACACAATGATGCACATTCTTCATTCATCATTTTGTAGATGCAGAGTTAAAAAATAGTAATTTAATTTTATGTAGAAAAGTAAAATCGTTATCTTGTTCCGTTAAGTGACTTAAACATACCCGACGTCGTAAAAACGTCTTGTCAACTCGTAAGTAAGAACGTCCCAGGAGGACTTGAACGCACCATTAGTCTTGTTTGAGCTGCCTGGATGCGTTGCAAATATGGCCGCCGAGTGAACAGACTTTCCTTGAAAGGAACTTTCCCTGCATCTCAATGTTCATACTATCCATCCTAAATACTATGTTTGGGACACACTTATTGTAATCTCACATACTATGTTGAAAAGAGGATGCCAAAAGTCCCCGGATGGTCTACTATTTCAGGTCGATTTTTGAAGTACAGATCCATGCACACTCTAATGGCTAAAATTGCCCACAATCCTTTGGCGAAGGATTCTGTCCAGGACTACAAACACGTATAAAATGCGTTAGAAAAACTACAAACGTGGCGGATGCGCTCGATCGAGCATTAGGTAGAGAAGTTTGCGTTACTAATAATCAATATTTAACCTGGTAAAAATATTTATGTATTATTATGCGTGTTATATTTAATCTGCAACAGCAATGTGAACTTTTACATCCATTTGGTCGTTTACTTTTAAATGCATCATTATGCAGAAAATATGAGCAGAGTTCTCCGCATGAAAAACCCACGACTGACAGATCAACGAGCTACTTCTTTTCTCTCTAATACGGTAGGAAGTTAAATGAAATGAAATCTGGAGGATGTTAACAGTGAGGGGATGATTGACAGGCCAGTTTACAGTGACATGCTGCGTGTAACAGATGCGACAGAGCCCTCTGTTAAAGACACAGTTGTGTGACGTGATAGTATGTCCCAAAGCTTGCCTACTTTTCTACTACACACTCAAAAGTGTGTTCTTTTTCTTCACCAAAAGAGTACATACTTTAAGGGTGTAGTTTAAGTAGGCACATTGGGACGCAGCATTTGACTTAAATAACCAAAAAAACGAAGCGTGCTGGACACTGCATTAAATTGTCACAGCTTTAATTAAGTAGCGAAGGAGGGGGGCTGTCAGACTCCAATAAAAAAATAAAAATCTAATATAATTAATACACTACATGGTTGAGAACCTAGAGCAGGGGTCCCCAAGTTCGGTCCTGGAGGGTCCCTGCAGAATTTAGCTCCAATCCTAATCAAACCCACCTGAAACACCTAATCAAGGTCTTACTAGGTATGATTGAAACGTCCAGGTAGGTGTGTTGAGGCAAGTTAAAGCCAAACTCTGCAGGACACCGGCCCTCCAGGATCGAGTTTGATGTATAGTGTATAAGTGCATAGTGTGTGTGATTTGCTGACTCTTTGAACCGATTATTTAAAACGAACTGTTCGAAAGAACCGATTCGCGCGAACGAGTCGTGCTTTCCATCACGCACGCACGCGCTGCGGATTGAGCTGCTCTTCCCGCTTCGAGCTCGCGCCGCTCCAAGCGTCGTTCGGCGGATGACAATTTGTTTTCACAGAGGGCCTGTCTAAGGAGAAGAACGAACATTTACATGCTCCGCTACGGGAATCGAATCGCTTTTCATCAAGATGAGACCGCTTATTCACGCGTTTGGGGAGAAGTGTGAGGTGACATTTGTGTGTTGTGCTGTTTTATTTGCGTAAGCTCGCGCAGGGCTAATACTGCTAGTCTGTTAGCCGCAGCTGAAGGGTGGCTAATGCTAGTAACGTAGAGAGATTTCCTTAACCAGCTTTCAAGCTGTCCGTATGTCAAATATCACGACACGGCGAATGCGATCAGAGTATTTTCATTAATTTTTCTTTAGTCACCGATTTAATGTAAATCGACATTAACGACAGTTGTGTGTGTTTCTGTGCTTTAATAGCAAGAAATGGTTAGCTAGTTAACGTTAGCCGTATCAAAACAGACACTTTGCACTCTGAGCCCCCTCACACACATCAGATAATACTGATTTGTATTGCGTACCATATTTAAACGTTGTATTATACTTGTAACGTTAAATGTGCATTAGGTTAATAATCTGCTCTGTTTGTAAACGAAACTAGACATTTGCAGCTTTTGCTGACCCGTTGATGTGTATAAGTTAGAGATATTTAGACCCTCAATCTACACACAAAAATGTTCACAGGAAGTTATATGTCTTGACAAAGCTTTTTGTTGTTGGTGTTATTGATGTGTCGGTGTGCTGTCAGTTTCTCAGAAAGACTCACATTGCATAGCAAGGCACAAATAATTAAAAATCTGCTTCAGAGTGAAGAATAGTCTTTCATTTGAAGAGATTTTGCTGAAATGTCAGTTTCTCATTCGACTTTATGCTTGTGTGTGTAGAAGTGCATCTGTTACCTATTTAGAAAGCATTCTGTGGGTTTCTTGGCCTCGCTTTAAAGCCAACATCCTAGTCGAGCTGAGCATGCGAAATAGTCATATTTAGCAAACCCATGAACTTTCAGGTGTTAAAATAGACTTTAAGCAACAATACAGTATTGCACACATTCGTGCAATGTTAAAAACAAGAGGAGTTTGCTTTTGTCTTGTTGGGATTCGTGTGCATTTGGGGATCTGTTTCATAAATATATCAGATGCATCATCTCTGCGAGCTGATGTAAGTGTTCGAAGCGTGGTAAGATGTATTTTTTTCCTGCAGTCGGATGTAAGATTAGGAGAAAGTTGTGCAGGATGACCCCTGCCTTACAGTGCCGTTCAACAGTCTTCGCCCACCACACACATCCAGAATCGCTGCATATTAACCATCCTGTTTTATTTCCCATACTTTGGATGTTTCATTGGAGATGCACTGCCTAATAGCTGATAATTATATTATGGCTGATGATGATTCATATTATAGTCTTTTGTGTTGGCACCAATCTAGACATGAACTTGAACAGAACGATTGATTGTGTTTGGTACTTTTGTAATCGAACTGTTCTGATTCAACTTAACGGCTCTTTTAGTGCTTTTTATAAATAAATCTTTGGAGGAGAACAATCTATTTACAGCCTTCTCAGTCAGTTTTCAAATGATGAGATGATTTTGGGATGCAGATTTATAACAGAACAGTTGTAATATTTCAGAAATACATTTTGAGCAGAGTCATATACAATTGTAACCGTAACCTCAACTTTTGATTTTTCAAAGGAGGGGCAAGTCAAATAATTTGTTGTTGTTGTAATCAACATTATGCTACAAAAGCATTGTACTGTAACCAGAATATTTCTTTAAGTACATTGTCCACAAGTTGGCATGGAATGAAAATTCGCCATCTTATTTAAGTGTATATTATAGATATAATTGTGAGTCTTCCGGTGAAAATGTCAGTCATCTTTCTGGTGATGTATGCAGGATTTGTCCAGACTGCAAGTTCATGTTCGTGCACCTTCACTTTTTGAGTGCCACGCCCACATCTCGGCATCCAATCAACGGCTGATGCATTGAACAAAGTCCCCATCCTACTTTCTTTTTTTTTTGTCAATTCAGATAATTTGTTTACAAGATCTATTGTAAAATGTAACACGGTTAGGGTGTTTTTTTTATCTCTCATGAGATTGGGTTGATTTGAACCCTTTTTCACACATAATGTATAGCATAGCCTACATGCTTGCTTTCATAGTCTTCAGTTTGTATGTTGTTTGAAGAGCAACTTTCTTCAAACTATAACAAATAAAGTAAAGAGTAGAAAGTATGCATGGTGATGATCTTTACTCATGTACTCCACATGTCCCTGCTGAGTAGTATGGGGGGTTTACACAATTTGTGTTTGCATCTGTACATAATTTTTTTTATGTCAGGTGGATGTATTTTGCTCTCCCATTACATTTTTATGCTTTCTTTCACGATGTTGCACCACGTGGAACAAAATGAGCTTTTTTGACTCATTTGTGTATGCTTGTGACTGATTTTCACTTGATACAAACGTTTGAAAAGCTGAAATAGTCCCACATTTAATGTACTTTCATGATCAATCATTGCGGTCACTTCTGAGTGCTTGTGCCCATCCCTGATAGAAAGCGACCATTTACCATAGCCCATGTTTTAAAAGCCAGAAAAGTGATTTTTTTTTCTTCTGCGTTTAGTTTGGTTTAAATATTGATCTGCTAATGTTTGTTTTGTTTTACTCTTCCCTAATGGCAGACTTTCTGAAAAACCAGTGGCTCATTCAGAAGTGGTATCAAGTGGCTTTTCTGCAAAATATTGTAGCTTTTGGATTTATTGGGAGCTTATCTGAAGTCGTGTGTGCTTACCTGTGTCTAATTTAAAGGAGTTGTCCCGGTTTATGAGTGTCAGTATCTAAAGTTGACAGTGGAAACATACAGATCCTACAATGAATCAAAGACATCAAAGTAGCTGACAAAGTGACCTGTTTACAATGCAAACAAAGCATTTTATGACTGCGTATAAAGATGCAGGTCAGCAGAAACTGCAGCAGTTCACTTTTGCACTCTGCTCACCTCAAGATGTAACCAAGATTATTAGGTGGAAGTTCATGAAACTGAGTTATTTAGTCTAAGCTGCAGGTAAACTCTGTTACACATTCAGTGGTAGTGGAGGTCAGTTAATATTTGACAAATTGCTTGGTCTTAAAGGAATAGTTCAAATTAATAGTTCAAATTTGCTGGAAGTGTACTTACACCCAGACTATCCAAGATGCAACTGAGTTTTTCTTCATCAAAACAGATTTGGAGAAATGTAGTATCACTTGCTCACTAATGGCTCATATGCAGGAATGGGTGCCGTCAGAATGAGAGTCCAAACAGCTGAGAAAAATATCACAATAATCCACACCACTCCTGTCCATAAAATACCGTATTGACCCGAATATCCACTTTATTCTTCAACGTGGAAGTAAGCCATTTTCTGTAATAATATTAAATGTGTGACCATTCAGAAAAACAGAACACAAAGCCGCATATGGCTTGATTTAAATGTATGCGCTCGGCATGAATCAAAAAGCATGGTCACGATGTAACATTTGCCTGCTAACCAATTATTTATCTTATTAACAAAGCTTTGTACCTCACTTGTGTCATAATACTCACATTAAAATGTTTCAACAGTATGTTTTGCTGTAGCAACGCCGGTGGTTCTGGAAGTGGATCACTGAACGCACATCACAGCCCCACGCTCTGTACTTGCGTTTGGGATCATTGTATTTTAAATCCCAATAATGTCAATTGTAAACATTGCTATGATGTTTTAAAAATAAAAAACGAGCACTATGAAACCATTTAAAAAGGCGCATTCAGCGGTCTCTGTGGCAGGATATGAAACCGCACACAAAGTATAATGATCCGGTGCGTAACTACGGCGCGCTCTCTTCCTTTTATCAAATGATTGTAATCCCATCCATTCATTTTACCATCCTGCCACTAGCCTTTTATTTAGACTAAAACCCTTTTCATTCGGGTGAGGACGCTGGCGTTTTGAGTGGCTTTTGCACATCCTGTCATGCCGGTGACTATATGCCAATGCAATAGACACATTTAGCAGTAGTTAATGTTAAAGATTAATCGATTAATTGATCGTTAATTTAAACGACGATCGATTATGGAAATGATTGGAAATTGACATCCCTAATGATCACGTTTCCTTACACATACACACACACACACACACACACACACACACACACACAAACCACATCAGTTCCAGCATTGCTAAAGTTGGTAGGCTACTTTATCATAATCAAATACAAACATCAGCGCACCCGCCTCTGTATCACTGTTAGAATGTGACTGAATTAACAAAACTTACAAAGCCTGTAAGTGTATACACAATACACATTATACACCTGTATTATGTATTATGTACAGTTTGTTTGTTTTTCCCAGAAAGACTAATCTGTCCGCAGTGTCTGGTTTAAGAGGTAGATTAAATGTGCAAAACATAAAAATATACAACTTCTAGCTTGTAAACACAATTTGTAAAACTTTCACATTATTATTATTATTATTTTTTTTTGCCAGGAAGACTTGTCTGTCAACAGTGTCTGGCGTTAAGAGGTACATTAAATGTGCAAAATGTAAACAAAAATATACAACTTCTAGCAAGTGCGCACAATTTGTAAAACTAGTTTTTAGTTTTTTTAATTTACATTTAAAACATTAATTACATTTAACATGCTTAATATATATGCATATTTATCAAATAGTGTCAAGCAGGGCTAGATTATCATTTATTTATTTATCCCTGCCTTTACAGGGCACAACCACAGGGCAGTAGGCTTGTCACGATACCATAAAAATGTTGTACGATACTATACCAGCTGAAGTATCACGATACCAAGTAGTATCACGATCCCATCCATGCAGTGTTGTCAGTTTAAAATTAAATTCTACAAAATGAATCAAAAATTAATAAATAAATACATTAAAACAGACAATATTTTTCTCTGAATACTTAATTAATGTGAATTAATGACTGGCTATTGTTTTCCCAGAAATTATGTAAACAAAACTCATCTTAGCACTGCACAGAAGCAGCATGAAGTGACATTTAGATGTGGCATTTGTACCTTTAGACTGTATTTATTATTTATAATTGAATAAAATATTTTATGGGAGTAATGTATTTTAGATACAAAATTCTGAATGTAGAAATATGTTGGAAAACAATGTATATGCCTACTTTTAGAAAAGAAACTGGTAAAAACGGCCAGCAGGTGGCAGCAGTTCGTTATTGAATCACTGAGTCATTCAAACGATTCTTTCAAAATGGCTGAATACTGCCGGAGCGAATCAAATGACTGTTTTTATGAATGGTTTAGTGAATCAGTGATTCACCCAAGCCAACGATTCGGATTCGAACACAAAATGAAACAAAAACAGCGCTCTCGCTCGTGCCATATTGCCGAACTGTCAAGAGCATTTTTACTCGCATATCTTGACATTTACAAGTTAGCAGCATGTATATTAAAACATATTTATTTATAATGTAAATATATATATATATAATCATTATGATGATTGATAAGAACCAAGTGCAAAGCCACTATGTTGATGAATGTAATTGCATTCATGATCGCAAAGATGCTTCCAGAAACAAACTGTTATACATGTTCTAGAAGTAGTCAAATTAATACAACTGTGAGAATACTTTCTTGTAAGATGTTATGATGTTGAATAGGCCTAAGTGATGCTTGAGCTGCTGTTTTTTTTTTAATGAGATCAGACGGCCTGAATTAAACCCTTTCTTCCGCAGCATGAACAACGACGTGCAAGTGCAACTTCTCATTGCAATCTGAACTGAAGCCTCGGGAAACACCATATTGTAGCGCACAGACTTGATAATCAATGAGAAATTGCTGTTATTTGTTTTGCTCCGGCAACGATAGTGTTAATGCGGGAGTTCAGGACCCGGGAGAGAGAGACGAGCGAGTTAAGCGCGCATCCGCATACGGTACGGAGCGTCTTTTGTCTGTCATTCTTCGAGAGAGAGAGAGCAGCCGCAAATCCTAGCAGCGGCAGATCGTTCAGACATTACGATATAAAGCGTATACACACACCATACTACACAGAGCACAGCATAAAGGCATTTGGCAAACAATGTTTCTGTTCATTTGAACATGCATGCCAGCATTTTAAATAGTGTGCCAGCCGTGCATACAACATATATTACGGTATTACTGTATGAACGATACTACCGTTTAAAAAATGCAATGGCACCGCGGGTATTTTTATGCTTTAGTATCGCGATACTATCGTAGTTCCGGTATATCGTGCAACCCTACAGGGCAGTGTGAATACGACAGCATTTTCTAAATTATGCAGTCAAACGTGATAGCCTTAAATGCTGTGAAATCACTTAGGATATGTTATAAATCCTCATGCTGTTTTTAGCACTGAAAACTTGACCTTTTTTTAGATGCTTAACTTGCCAATGGCTAGATGCAGCCAGTGACCAAAACACTGTAGGCGAGTCCAGTTTTTAAGTGAGACAGCCTTGACAATGTTTGCACCGTTGTCCATTGTGATGCACACCTGATGGTCCTTGCTAAGGCCCCAAGATGCAAGTGCATCCTCCAGACCCGCAGAAAGTATATTCACAGTATGGTCATCCGGAAAATATGCAGTCTGCAGGCATCTTGATTGCAGACCCCAATCCTCGTCTATGTAATGAATGGTGAGGCTCATATATGGCTCGGATGTGCGGCTGGACCATAGGTCGGTGGTAGTGGCAAAGTATCTCACATTCCTTAGATTAATTTTCAGCTTTCCGCAGGACTCTTCATATACCTGAGGCAGTGCAGTTTTGGAAAAGTATTTTCTGCCAGGGAATTCATACCTGGAGTCAAGCACTTTAACTAATTTCCTAAACCCGTCTCTTTCCACTGTGCTTAGGGGCATCATATCTTTCTCTAGAAAGTAAGAAACGGCCCTGGTTATATTCTTGCTCCTTTTGGAACACTTTTCATAAGGGGTTATGGCCACGAAGGATGACCCGGGCGATGCCTGCTTTGGTACAGCTCCGATGCTAGCCCTGCTTGTTGACGGAGTAGCATCAGCCCGCATTTTCATGCTTTCAGTGTGATTGTTTGGGTGATACTTTTTTAGGTGATGGAATAGGTTGGTTGTGTTGCCAGTCTTGGTTTTCACAAACCAACGACATATTTTACAGAGCGTTTTAATCTGCGCCTAGTCACTTTTAAGATAGCCAAACCACTCCCATATAACAGAATTCGTGTTACCTTTTTTGTCGACAATTTCATCATCTTTAGATAATAACTCCAGGTTAGTTTCACTTTCGTCGCTGGTTCCACTCATGTTTGACGTCCTCGTGTTGAGCTTGCTTCGTAAAGTGCGGTAGGAAGTAGACTTTGTACTTTTTACGTGCACGCTGATTGGCTGTTGTTGCATATTTCTGCTGTGATTGGCTCGTAGATCAATCCATAGAGTAAAAATGTCCAGAGCTTATCATCGTTATCGACATAAATTGAATCGCGATTCAATATGATATCGTTTATCGGCCCAGCCCTAAGATATATCTCATTACAAATTTGGGAAGATATTTGTCACATGTATCACATTGTCACGCACCTTTGAAAATAAAAATAAAAATGAGCAAATTATGAGTAACCGTTTCAGCGCAGAATTTCCTTGCGCTTTGTACTTTGTACATCGACTCGCTGTCGGTGTTTTGTGCGTAATTATTTTTGCATCTCTCTCTGACAGTTTTAAATGCTTCTACACTGCAGATGTGTTTGCTGCATTAGTGCTCGCCTCTATTTGATCACGTAATGTCATTGTTCGGTACAAATTATTCGGTCTTTTCACTTATTCAGCCGAACACCAAAATAGTTTTTTTCCTATTTTCGGCCGAACTATTTCGGTTGCCGAACATTCAGTGCATCCCTAGTTTTCCCCATCTTTTTCTTTAAAGGTTGAAGCTAGTCACTGTTCACTGCTATTATATAGACAAGCACTAGCAGAACATTTCTCATTTAGAGTCATGAAAAAGATTATGCCATTAGAACAACAAAAAAAGAGCTTTAATTTTTGGATGAACTATCACTTAAACAGTTTGCTTTAGTACAATGACAATATAAAAGTCAACTGTATTATTTTGGAATCAGACATGTCCAGTTATGCTTTTGTTTTGATAAAAAAAAAACAGCTTGGCTTTTTCCACATCCTCAAAATGGATCTAATGCATTCTTGTCAGTGAAACGCTCCCAAGCTTTTCCTAGTGAGAAAGCACCCTGTGTCATTTTTATTCCCGCAAATCCTCGAGTAAATCATCTGATGCATCGCCGAAAGAGATTCAAGATTTAATTGCACTTAATTGCCTGAAGTGGCTGACCATTGACTGCCTAATGCCGCTTCTTCCTGAAAGTGCTTGTGGTACGAGCATACAGGAAGGAACTGTATGTTTATTAGTTAGCGGCTCACACATTTGCATCACTGAGAGGGAAGCTCTTACCTTTCTCACATCTGAAATCTGAACGCAACTTTTGTCTGCAAGTCATTCCCGGCATTATGTGTCCTAACTGAAACTGTTTGCTTTGTTTAACAGCCAAAGGATGTGAATCCCGGCAACCCGTCTGTGGACAACATCTCTAGCTGAGGGAAAGAGTGCAGTTCAAACAAGCATGAAGCTGCTGGCCTCTTCGCCACACAGACTACAACAAACACGTGTCGTCCCGGTGGAGTTTTAACCCCTACAGGAGTACAGACTGCTTGGTCCATCGAGGCTGGTGAAGAAACACAGGTATGTATGAGCACCCACAGATATAACCGCCCATCCCTTTGGTTCGACACCCTCAAATAGCGAACAAAATACTAGAGCGAGTGAGAGACTGAGGGTCCCATGTGCCATTGGGCAGCAGGGCTTTCGCCATGAGCAGTACTCTGGGCAAAGATAAAGACTCTAAGGAGAGGGAACCCAAAGCGGAAGGGAAATCCAAAACCAAAGGGAAAGATGCCAAAGAGGGTAAAAAAGACACGAGCGGCTCTTCGCCTGCGGTGGCCTTCACCTTGGACAGCACGATAAAGCGGCCTAACCCGCCGCCTAGCACGCGCAAAAAATCCAGCAACGCGGAGGTCATCAAGGACCTGAACAAGTGCCGTGAGGAGAACTCAATGCGCCTGGACCTGTCCAAGAGATCCATCCATCTGTTGCCCTCTTCCATCAAGGAGCTGACCCAGCTGACCGAGCTCTACCTGTACAGCAACAAGCTGCAAAGCCTGCCGGCCGAAGTGGGTTGCCTGTCAGGACTGGTGACGCTGGCGCTCAGCGAGAACTCTCTCACCAGCCTGCCCGACTCGCTGGACAACCTTAAGAAGTTGCGTATGCTCGATCTGCGGCACAACAAGCTGCGGGAGATCCCGGCCGTGGTCTACCGTGTCACCTCCCTCACCACGCTCTACCTACGCTTTAATCGGATCACCACCGTGGAGAAGGACATCAAGAATCTGTCCAAACTCACCATGCTCAGCATCCGAGAGAACAAGATTAAACACCTTCCTGCAGAGATCGGTGAGTGAGCTGCTGCTTAAGACTATTCGTTTCGGAAAGTACATTATGTCTGTGGGAAAAAAGTTCCAGAAACTTTTTACAGTACTTTTTTTTTTAAATATATTTTTAGTACCCAAAATGAAAATCCCAAAATGAATATCCATTTTCATACTGTACATTGTAATATTGTGATGCCTAAATCAGTGTTATTGTTGTATATTGTTGTATATGTTGTATTTATTAACATTTTGAATTAACTATACGTTTTAATGTTTTTTGTCATTTATTTTGGTTAAATTATTAATTTTATATTTATTCAAAAACAAATTTAATAGGTTTAGTTTTAACAGCACTGGCCTAAATTCACTTATAGCATTTAAAATAATTGATTGTATTTTTTATTGTTTTATCTTGGACTTATTTAGACAAAATTGTACGTAATTGTAGTTTCATTGTTTTATGGGGTATAGGCCATTACATATTTATTTATTTTTTACTTATCAGCTTCATCCTTCCCTCTGCTTTGTGATCCCTCAAAATGATCGACAGGCTGCAGAGTCTTCTGATTGGTTAACAAATCTGACCATATCTCATTTATACATACGCATCATTGCGCAAAATCTGTTGCATTATATTTTGCGAATGAAAGTTCAGTGTTCATTTGCGATGATTCTGCCGGCTTGTGTTATAGGTGAGCTCTGTAATTTGATTACGCTGGATGTAGCCCACAACCAGCTGGAGCACCTTCCTAAAGAGATCGGCAATTGCACTCAGATCACCAACCTTGACCTGCAGCACAACGAACTTCTTGACCTACCTGAGACTATAGGTGAGGATCTGCTCAAGGTGCAATCTTTATTGCTGGAAGTGCTTTTGGCCATTTGGTGAGAGTTCAGTTTTACTTTATAATTATGTATAATCTTATCAGTGGAGAAAGTATGCTTAGATGTCCATGTAAATTAGATTAAATCAACATTTTACACTAGGGATGAGTGTTATGGGCTTAAATATATACATCATATTTCGATATTTCTGGTATTTATTGGGATAACTATATCAATGACGATAATTCAGGGAATCATGTTTCTTTAGAGAAAAGTATTATCTTTCTTATTTCTACCCAAAATAGGGGATTGTGAGCACACGTAATGTCATAACTGTTTAATTCATACTGGAAGCCAGAGGGCGCCCTTGCACAGAAACTACATATCCATATGAGAAGTAATGACGCTCCAGGAAATCCTTAATATGGACAAAGGTATTCAGTTATCCCTGTAGCTGAATAAAACGCACTAGGGATGCACGCTAAATCAAGATTAAATCGAAATCGCGATTAGAATGAAGTTGTGATTGTCATGCGTATCTTTCAGTGAAGCACGGTTCTGTGATCAGCAGAAAATCTCCATCCGAAGGCCAGAGGGCGCTCTCGCGCGGTAACTCCAAATACGCCCCGCAGAAGAAACTCAGGAAATCGCTGCATCTGAATAAACAGAGGATTTAAATGCTTCCATTTATTCAACGTGGTTAATAAACACAGGACTACAGCAATATATGGTACCAAAATTTGACCCATGATAATTCCTCAACTGTTTACTCGTGTAAATTATTTTAAGCTAGACCAATTATTTGATTTTAACCCAGTAACAGTTTCAGAAGTTAATAAGACACTTAAATCTTTAGATATCTGGACCGGCCTGTTTCCTACTAAGTTGGATCCACATTTCTTAAAGCTGGCAGCTGATTTTATTGTGCCACCAGTAACCTGTCTTTTTAATCTTTCTTTATCTACAAATGAAATTCCTTCTATCTGGAAAACTGCTTATGTTCTGCCATTATTTAAAGGGGGTGATCCAACTGTATTGAATAATTATAGGCCTATTCCGAAATTGTCTATTTTATCAAAGGTTTTGGAATCGCTTGTGAATGATCAATTAAAAGAGTTTCTATCTTCTAAAAATGCCTTATCAAAGTTCCAGTCCGGTTTTAGGAAAAAACAAAGTACATCCACAGCAATTATAAAAGTATTAAATTATTTAATGGTTTCATTGGATAATAAAAACCATAGTGCTGCTCTTTTTATCAATTTATCTAAGGCTTTTGATTTTGTAGATCATGACATTTTGAAGCAGGGGCTACTTAGTGTAGGTTCATCAGTAAATACTGTTGGATGGTTTGTTAATTACTTATCGGATAGATCTCAATGTATAAATATAGAGGGACTCACTTCTAGTACTGGGAATGTAAAGATTGGCGTACCAAAGAGATGGGTTTGGGGACCGTTATTAATTATTTTATATATTAATAACAGAGCTCTAGACTAGCTTTTTGCACTGGTGTGCCTAAATAATTAAAATAACTTTATTTGAAGCACAATTCTACAAGAAAGGTAACTTACTGAAAAAGTGTTGGTGCTTAAAGTGCTTCACTGAGCTGAGAATTAAACTTAAAATATCTCAAGATAAATTAAATAAAAATAAAATCTAAGTGTTTTAAGGGCGTCAAACTGAACATCTCGTGGCTCAATGTCTTATGGACTATCCTCCATTGTAGTCACATGTCCCTCGGATGGCCAACTCCTGTAGTTTGTCCTTCTTGAACTTTGGCCTTGGCTAAACCAGCTGAACACTCTCTCTAGCATCAACATCTTCCAGACTTGACCCTCTACACTGATTCTTATCAGATCTTCCACTGTGTCTGAATGAAGGGATGCTCTAGTGCAGTGCTTCTCAAACCCCCCCTTAAACCTATAAAACAAATCTGGCTCCCCCATCCCACCTCAGACTACCAAATAATTTCACTAAACATTATGAAAAAAAAAGTATTTACAGAAAAATAACCTGTTCTGTCTAATTGTCTCTGTGCTCATACTGTATTTTAATGCAGCCAAATTCTCAATAAAACTGTTTTACTTTTATATATTGTACTGTTTCCTTTGTCAGTCAACGGGATAAATATGAAATCGTGACTGAAACACTTCCCTTTAAGAATACATAACCAGCTCTCCCTTTCAAGAAGCTAGTCTGCACAAAAATCCTAATTTATAATTTTATTGAGCCGTTATCTGATGAAATCAAATAATACAAACAAGACAAGATAAGACAATTCCTGTGCTGTGATTTCGGCTATATTTGCATGTAAACTTAGAGAAGCAATAATATCTCTTAACTGAACATGCTGCTCCTCTCAGACGCTCACTGAACAGAGCAGATGCAGAGAAAAAGCTGCGTGCGCGCTGATCTCGCGCCGTTGCAGCAATACTAACGATCAGAGACTCGCTAAAGTTTGTCCAAGAAGTCGCTACATTTGTCACTAGTCGTTTTTTTGTCTGAAAAGTCGCTAAGTTGGCAACACTGCGCGCATCTCGACTACTCGCCTCTCTCTCTGTCTGACTGCAGTAGCACACATACAGGAATATCTGGAACACGGCCAATCAGAGGGGGGCTCCGCCCTTCACTATCTGATTGGTTTAGACCACGATATGAGCCTAATTCGCTCACAGGACTATTATCTCTTAAGCATCCCTAAAATTTGTACTAATATGGGTAAACAGGCATTCAGTTATGTTGCTCCATTTGATTGGAATCAATTACAAGATAAGTTATGCTTAAAAGAGTTGGTATCACTAAATAATTTTAGATGTATTTTAAAGGATCTAGTTGTAGAGTCACCTGATTGTAAATGTTTTGAGTGAATTGTGAGTTTCTGTTTATGTAAAGTAATGTATTTTGTTTTATGTGTAACTAAATGTGCTGCCTATCTTGGCCAGGACCCTCTTGTAAATGAGATTTTAAATCTCAAGAGTTTTTAATAATAATAATCCGAGTTCTTATTATAATTTTCATTATAAAAAAGTATATCTATAATGCATTGCTAATCAACATTGCCTTTATCACTGCTTAGAAGACTATGAAATATGTTGCGTGGCTTATTCTGTGTAAGAAGCCACATCATCTCACATTTTTCAAACATTCGACTGATGTTATTTGAAGTGAGTTTGTAGGAAATTATATTTATAATTCAGTGCTAATCGACATAGCCTTCATCACTGTATATAATGCTATCAATCTGTAATATGAAATCTCGTCTGGTCACAAAAATAAGTATTTCAAACACTCAACTATGTTATTATAGAGAAAAAGCATGTCAATAAAATATATCTTTGGACAAGGTTTGTAAACGGGCACATACACATGCAAAACTGTATCACACACGTGATACTGTAGCTCAGACCAATTTTTTGTGCATTGTACAGCCCTGACCAAACCAGTTCCAGATTATAGAAAGAGTTCCTCATTTAGTGATAAACTACAAAATGTTACACCACAGCGGGCATAACAACACGTATCTGTTCTTGAGTTGGGCAGGCCGGCATAAAATTACAAAAGCCGGAGACGCCTGGGTTTTGAATTTAAAAGTGCAATTATTTCCTCATTGTCCAAAGAGTCTGCAAGTTCACATTCCCCATGGATAATAGCGACAGGTTTTTGTGCCTGCGTGTGGACATCGACGACCTTAAGCGTGTCTTTATTCGATGCACATTGGAAAAAAGTCTCTCAACAGTGCATGTAGTCATTGGTAAAGTCACCATGACTCTCAAAAATGCATTTATGTTAGAATTAATGTCCATGGGGCAGTTGTCTAGCACTTCCACAAGCGTAGAGTATTTCTGTTTTTCTGTTTGCATTTTCCGATTGAAATGTTGAATAAAGACTGTGAATTCTGCATCTTCAATAGCAAGTCCATAGAGCCTGCATGTTGGTTCCAGCATTTCTAGTCTGCCAAATAACGTGGATCCTGGCAGGCAGGCAGCTGATGTTTTCATGATGTTGTATGTGTTCTCTTGGAATCGGTTGTTCATCTCTGAAATCTGTGCATCCAAACAATGATCCAGATCTGTCTGAGATGTCACTTTTAACACTTGCAGTCTTCCCCGGTGTGCTTGATTACAGAATCGGAAAACTTACTGGGCAACTTTCACGATGATGAGACATCCCACTTCAAAATGTCATGCTTGGTCATTGGTTATTCAGATAACTTCATGACTTTCTCAATCTCCCTCGGAATTGTCTCTGAATTTGACCAAGTGCAGTTTGAGATTTTAAATTAGACTGATTGTGTCTGTGACGGAGAGTGTGGAGCTCTGCAAACCTCTGGTTGCAAATTCGGTAGTTTCAAAAATCGCTGCTAGCTAACACATAACTGCAAAATACAATGCGTGAAAACACAAACTCACACGCACGGAATGGCTCAGGCAAGATAACCGTTAACCGCTTAACACAGATGTCAATCAAATTCACCAAGCATATCCGACCAAAATCTAATTGTATTATTATAAGATTTGAGATGGCACAGTGAATTCATGTTTGTAATTATATTTAACGCAATAAAATAGCAATAATTTAATAAATAAAATATATTTTATGTAATAACTGGGTGGGCCTATGCAGAAAGTGGGCGGGCCTGTGCCCGCTAGGCCTGTCCGCTGGCTACGCCCCTGCAGCTCTCCCTTTCAACAAGCTAGTCTGCACAAAAATCCTAATTTATAATTTTATTGAGCCGTTATCTGATGAAATCAAATAATACAAACAAGACAAGACAATTCCTGTGCTGTGATTTCGGCTATATTTGCATGTAAACTTAGAGAAGCAATAATATCTCTTAACTGAACATGCTGCTCCTCTCAGACGCTCACTGAACAGAGCAGATGCAGAGAAAAAGCTGCGTGCGCGCTGATCTCGCGCCGTTGCAGCAATACTAACGATCAGAGACTCGTTAAAGTTTGTCCAAGAAGTCGCTACATTTGTCACTAGTCGTTTTTTTGTCTGAAAAGTCGCTAAGTTGGCAACACTGCGCGCATCTCGACTACTCGCCTCTCTCTCTGTCTGACTGCAGTAGCACACGTACAGGAATATCTGGAACACGGCCAATCAGAGGGGGGCTCCGCCCTTCACTATCTGATTGGTTTAGACCACGATATGAGCCTAATTCGCTCACAGGACTATTATCTCTTAAGCATCCCTAAAATTTGTACTAATATGGGTAAACAGGCATTCAGTTATGTTGCTCCATTTGATTGGAATCAATTACAAGATAAGTTATGCTTAAAAGAGTTGGTATCACTAAATAATTTTAGATGTATTTTAAAGGATCTAGTTGTAGAGTCACCTGATTGTAAATGTTTTGAGTGAATTGTGAGTTTCTGTTTATGTAAAGTAATGTATTTTGTTTTATGTGTAACTAAATGTGCTGCCTATCTTGGCCAGGACCCTCTTGTAAATGAGATTTTAAATCTCAAGTGTTTTTAATAATAATAATCAGAGTTCTTCTTATTATAATTTTCATTATAAAAAAGTATATCTATAATGCATTGCTAATCAACATTGCCTTTATCACTGCTTAGAAGACTATGAAATATGTTGCGTGGCTTATTCTGTGTAAGAAGCCACATCATCTCACATTTTTCAAACATTCGACTGATGTTATTTGAAGTGAGTTTGTAGGAAAGGCACATATTAAATGTATTTTTCACATGCTTTCAGATGGAGCAGCATTTACTACACAGAGCCGTAGTTCACCGAGAAGCTATGCAAACAGCTGTCATCATCACGAACGATTTCTTTGATTTCATAATCGCACGATTATATCATCTGCTATTTTTTGCATAGCTTGTCCGAGAACTACGGCTCTGTGTAATAAATGCTGCTCTATATGAAAGCATGTGATTGAGATTCACTACTAATCACAAAACAGGCTTTACTGGCGATATGCGCATGACAATCGCATTCGAGTAATCGTGCAGCCCTAAAATGCACAACGGAGATAGAGAAATTTAACTGATGAAACTTGAAGTCAATAAACATACGATTGCACAAAATATGATTTATCTGTTTTTTTCAAGCAAACTTGGGTATTTTTAATAAGGGAAGAATATTTATAATTCAGTGCTAATCGACATAGCCATGATTTTATCATTATTATCACTGGAAGACTAATTCTTATCATTGGGATCATTTTTAATGGTATATTGCAAACGATAAGATATCACCCATCCCTAGTATACACATTTGAATCATAAACTGTTAATTTATTGTTTCAGGTAACTTGTCAAGTATAAACCGCCTGGGTCTGAGGTACAACCGTTTATCAGCGATCCCTCGATCTTTATCGAAGTGCCGAGAGCTGGAGGAGCTCAACCTTGAAAACAACAACATCTCAGTGTTACCAGAGGTGAGCCTTGGTTCAGCTTATTACCGTTTTAGATCAGTTATTCTTGTTCTCTTTTATAAAATATTAAATTGGTCCCTGTCTGTTTCTTCTCAGGGTCTTCTTTCCAGTCTGGTGAACCTGACAAGTCTGACGCTGGCGCGAAACTGTTTCCAGTCCTACCCAGCAGGCGGCCCGTCCCAGTTCTCCACCATCTACTCACTTAATATGGAGCACAACCGTATCAACAAGATCCCTTTCGGCATCTTCTCCCGAGCCAAAGTGCTCAGCAAGCTCAATATGAAGGTGAGAGCACATCTACTCGATCACTGTTGAAGGTAACAAAGGTAGGTAACAAACTTGCCTATGGTAGAGGGTTGACCCGGACCAATAAGCTGCACCCTAGCATCGTTGTGATTTAGTTTACATGGCCAAGCAAAATAATTGTAAACCATAGCATCCTTTTTTTTAAACTGACTATAGGACAACCAGTTAACGTCTCTCCCGCTGGATTTTGGGACGTGGACCAGTATGGTAGAGCTGAACCTGGCAACAAACCAGCTTACCAAGATTCCAGAGGATATCTGTGGACTTGTGTCTTTAGAGGTGACATGCTCTTTTATATTTTGCCATCACTCAGTTTCATGAGAGCAACCATTATTGTCATGTAGTTGGTTCTATGTTTCGGCTCATCATTGTTCCTTTGGTTCCTTCAGGTCCTCATATTGTCCAACAATCTTTTGAAGAAGTTGCCTCATGGGATAGGAAACTTACGGAAACTGCGAGAGCTTGACCTGGAGGAGAACAAACTGGAGTCCCTCCCGAATGAGATTGCCTACCTTAAGGATTTGCAGGTAGGACAATTGTCTACATTGTCAGCTTTTTTTGTGTCCATTGGAGTCTTTTGTTAGCATGTTGCTAAGCTAACTAAAAGTGATAGACTCATATAAAAAAAATTCTGCACACAAAAATTTAATGATAATTTGCAGTACTGTATAGAACACCTAAAAGGGTGATGGGGAAAAATTAGATGGGTGAAGAAATTCTATTTCTCTTGAAAAAGTCTTGCATTCCCCTGAGAAACTTTTTTGCTCATAAAAGCATTGAAATATAGTTCTTCCTCCCACCTCGTATTATTTCGATCATGGAGGTTTTGTGAGCAAACAAACTTTCTTGGGGGATGCAAAAGTTTTATGTGCAAACTCAGAGTTTCTGGTGGGAACTTAGGCTATAATTTTTGCAAGAGAACGCAAAGGTTTTAAGAGTGAATACAAGTTTCTTGGGGAAATAGAAGAGTTTTATGTGAGTCTGCTAATGTTTTAAGCGAATGCAAATGTTTTGCTACTAAATGGAAAGTTTCTTGTGGGAACAAAAACGGTTTGAGCAAATTAAAAGTTTCTTAGGAACAACAAACAATTTAAGAGCAAATTGTCTTGGGGAACCCAAGAGGTTTATGTGATAATGCTAATGTTGTAGGAGCGAATGGAACGTTTCTTGGGATAAAGCAAATGGTTTGATTAAAAGCAAAGTTTCTTAGGAACGCAAACGTTTTAAGAGCGAACACTGTTTCTTAGGGGAATGCAAACGTTTCATATGAAAACTGAGAAGTTTTAAGAGTGAATGCAAAGCTTCTTGGGGGAACAAACATTTTGGGACAGAATGCTTAAGTTTTAAAAAGTGAACAAAAGGTTATTTGAGGAATGCACAACTTTTAAGAGCGAACACCGTTTAATGGGAAAATGCTTCTATGTGAATTAATTCTCTACCAAAAGTATTGCTAGGGAATGCGAAAGCATTGAATTATAATTTCCCCAATTTCAATGAAAATATGTTTATAATACATACTTTTTTTTGCTTGTTGCAGTGATTTCTGAGATTGCCCTATCTGTGGGGAAACTGAATGGATGCTTTTATAGTGTTTAGTGTGAAAATCGTTTCTCAAATTTATTTGCAGAAACTTGTGTTGACCAATAATCAGCTGACCACTTTGCCGAGAGGAATCGGTCACCTTACCAACCTGACGTACCTGGGCTTGGGAGAGAACCTGCTGCAGCACCTACCGGAGGAGATCGGTACGAGCTCACCGCTGCCCTCAGACACGGCCACACCAATCTATACGCAACTCGCTTACAGCCTTTCTCTCTCCAACCCACAGGTACTCTGGAGAACCTGGAGGACCTGTACCTGAACGACAACCCTAACCTGCACAGTCTGCCGTTCGAGCTGGCGCTCTGCAGTAAGCTGTCCATCATGAGCATAGAGAACTGCCCCCTCAGCCACCTCCCGCCGCAGATCGTCGCCGGAGGCCCTTCCTTCATCATCCAGTTCCTCAAGATGCAGGGTCCCTACCGCGCCATGGTCTGAGACGACTCACACACTGTACAAAGAGGAAACCGAATCGCCACACGACATTACCTTCGTCGTCATTATATCTTGGACAAAAAACTGCTTAACTGGGTTCCAATCAATGGAGGAATCATTGCCAGTTAGGTCCCCATTACCCCGTAGTAAACAATGTCTAGACTTCAGTTGCCAAAATTAATGTACATTAATGATTCTGAAGAGGCGCTCTTAAAATGTTTCAATCATTTTGCCAATTTATTGAAAGTCATTATAGGGGTTTCGATGCCAGGAAACAGTTGTATGCAAAAACAAAACAATTTTACAACTTCATTTTTGCTGCTGCTGCCGCCATACTGTATGCAAGTTATTTTTTATTTAGCCAGAGTTATTTTTTTCTTATCATCCCACAACCAAAAGATGTTTATTGTACAGAGGACCTGTTTGGAAGCAGTGAACAAATTTTATTTCTTTTTTATTATTATTCTAAAATTGTGCCTATCCAGGCGCAGTTTGTTTGTGTCTGAACATTATTATCCAAGACGTTTTTAATAGCAAAAGGCTGAATTTACAAAAGTATAATTTATTCCTTTTCCTTATTGTTGATTATTTTATCACTCCTTTTTTTAAATATTAATTCCTCTTCGCTATCGTGTTGCTGCGCTTGACATTTTAAAATCAATCCACAATTTTTTTTCTTCAAAATAGTGAAGCAACAAATGAATCAAAAATCGTTTTTGATAGCAATCACGTAATGGTTTTAGCGAACTAGCGCGTCACTCAAAGGTGCGGGTCTGGTTTCGAGGGTCTCTGTTCTGAACGTGGGGTTTGTGATTGTTTACTTGTTTGCCATATCCACAGTGTTGGGCTCTGCTTGTGTCCTATTGGTGAGAATCGCATCTACATATCAGGTGCTGAGCAGTGCTAGCAGTTAAAGGCCCACGTTTACTGTGAGGAATGCCAAACGTCCATTCAACATCACTTCCGTCCTTTTTTTTTTTGTGCGTTTCAAGGATTTCCTGGTCTGGTTTTAACCCCCATGATTTCTGGTCTCAAATTCACAGAATATTAAACAATGGTTCTAGTTTATAGTCTAAAGCACCGTTCACACCAAGAACGCTAACTATAAAGATAACGATATTAGCATCCACACCAGCGAACGGTATCGTCTGTTTATTCTAAGCGCACGCGCGTCTGCCGCTTTAAATTCTCAAGCTCGTTATAGCAGGATGGATTCTGATTGGCTGTCAATGTTTGTATCATTTGTCAGCTGGAAAAAATAGTTCTTAAAGTGATTCCAACGATATCGTTTCTCTGTGCCTTTATCGTTATAGTTGTGGTGTGGATTTTGCTATTCTTTAATATAGAGAACGATATTTATAACTATATTTTTATCATTAAAGTTATTGTGCTTGTTGTGTACGGGCCTTTATGCTGCTGCTTTTAATGCACTTTGTATTGATATTTGGCATCCTCAAGTAAAAGGGTCGCGATATTTCATGTTACCGATTAAACGTATAGAAGGGGGCATTTATTATTATTATTTCTGAAGTATTTTCTTTTATTTTAATTCTCTATCATGTTCATTTTATAACGGTGAATGAAAAATTTGCTTCAGAAAATTTGAATGATAACATTCTATAACGAACCTTTTTTCAAGGCTTTGACGTTATTTCTCTTTATTCAATATTTTGATTTAAACTTCTGACTAGTTTGTGTTTCTATATGTAAAAGAAAATCATATCCTTTTTAAATGGTGCAGATCATCGAGTATTGCAATTAAAAACCCAAATGTTTCCATTATACGAATTGCAAACTTTTTTTATTTCACCTTTTTAACGAATGGAGCTGTTTCGCGCAAGATGGAATTTTTGGTTTAGTATTATATCGAGTGACTGTAAATTCCCACCTCTACTTTAGTTTATCGAGCCAAATGTATTTTGTATTGTTCGCAGTTTTTTTTTTTTTTTTACGTTTCCTCTCGCTTTGATTCGTAAGGACATTGTGTACATCGGCAGCAGAGTAAAGGTTTCGGAGAAGCACTTCGCATTCGTGGGGCCATGAAAAGGACACAAATCGCTGCTTTTTTTTATCAACCAGCAGAACCTGTTGCTGCTTATGGACCTCCTAGAAACGTAATGCTGTAAAAGAACCGGCCCGCGTGAGATGTTACGGACTGGCTTCTTGGGCCGGTTCTACCAGCACTGACGTTCTGCTAAAGATGAAATCCCTCTGGATCTGCTCGGTGCATATGTTGCGCCTGATGCAAACGCTGAATAAAAACAAAAAACGACAAAAATACAAACATTGTAAAAAGGGCTTTCTCTGTTCATGCTTAACTATACACCAGAGGCATTGCAATCCTGGTTTTGTATAAAAGCTTAGAACTGTACATTGAGTTTTCTTTTGTGTGCGTGTGTGTGAGGGAATAGTTAGATGTTAACAAAATGGAATTATTATGTGACAATAAATGCCTTTTGAGTACTTCAAGTGAGACGTGCATTAGGGACGCGGCTTTGTGACGCGTCCCATTTAAGTTTAATGTTTTATTATTTTCAGCATTTATGTGCCATTTATGCAGGGGAGTGGGGCTGGTTTTTATGTAGGCTAACAGTATGATCGGTTTTGGATGAGAAGGCATCGCAAATCAGGAATGTAGTCAAAAAAGACAAAACATAATAATTGTACTTTCAATGGTGAATACTGACAGCACGGTTATAATCAGCCGGGGTGGCAATTTTGATGTTGTATTGTTCTGGTGAATCCTTATGATTGGAGCTTAAGGGTATGGTTTATTTTTTTTTTTATATGGTCTGTGCATTAGATCATAGAAATTGTATAAATGAAGTTCATTTTCCAAGGTTTTTTTGTTTTGTTTGTTTTTTAAACAGGAATGTTATGTTTCCTGCTTTTTTCTCTCTCTTGCCTTGCTATGTATAGGAAACAAGCATGTACATTTTCTTTCTTTCTTTTCTTATGATTCATAATTGTCTGTTTGGGTGGACAGGGATGGGAAAAAAAGTACACAAGATAAAAATGTTGCTCTTTCGTAACTGCAAAATGTTGTTGTTGTTGTTTTTTGACACTTCATAGAGTATCAAGTGTTGTGCGGACATGTCTAACATACTTTTCTTTAGAAAAACAGCCTCAAAGGTGACTTGATTTTTCTTTCTTTCTGACTCGGCCTGAGCAAGTAACAGGACTCTCTTTCATCAGATCAAGTCTTTGCTTTGATAAGCATTGTTAAAATAAATGTTGATTTGACTGCCTTACGAATGTCCTCTGTCACCCCTCATACATTTTCAAATGATCAGTCCAGAGTAATAATCAATCAATAATACACTCAAATTATTGCTTCCGTCAGAGAGTATATATATATATATATAACTCCTATCTATCTATCGCAGTAAAAAACGTGAACACCTCTGAAATAGCTCATGATCATAAACATGATTTAATCTAAATGCTTAAAATGAGTTTCGTAGTAATTTTTTATATGAAAATGTATTTAAAATATAAACATTTAACCACTGAAAAGAAGCCCTAAAGTGTCCTGCATGAATGCGAACAACTTCAATATTTCTTAAATCCCATTATGCACATCATGAAGTTGAGAATAGACTAAGTGTGGCTTTTTTGAAGAAGCATGAATATAAGAGTTTCACATTTTAGTTTACTACATATTTCCCATCTATCTTCTTAGCCTTCTTCAACTGGCCCTCAAAATCCACTTTCTAGTAGAGATTCACTCCATTCTTGACCAAGCACATCTTATGAAAAGTAACCATAACCATAGTTTTACTACAAATACTATAGTTAAACTATGGTTAATGTAGCAAAACCATGGTTAATTTGTGGTTACCGTGATTTAATTATAGTGGTAAGTAACCATGTTTTTTTGTGTAGTAAAACCATGGTTAATTTTCGTAAGGGACACCTGCACAAGCTACTCCAAGTCTTTAAGATGACTACAAAGCTACAGGCAGGTTAGTTTGATGAAGGTTGGAGCTAAAAATCTGCAGGAAAGTGGATTTCGAGGGTTTAAATACTCTCGTTTGCGTATAAATACCGTGTAAAGTAGTAAAGATGCCGTTAGCATACATTCCCGGTAGATGTCGCGGTTTCATCGCTGCTCTCACTGACTGAGTCCTCTGCATCGTTTACCTCTTTCTCATTCATCACTGAGCCTGCTACTTGAAAAACGTATATTGCAGTAATGTTTTCAGATGTTATTAGGGTTCCCACTGTCACGGAAAGACGGAAAATGTGAGGGAATTGTAAAACGGTTGATTTCAGTCCTGGAGACGTCATGTAAATAAGAGTTCAGTAAAATATTTTTAGTCAGTTGTTCTTCTTATATCTTTCCGGCAGTGTAGACGCTACTGGGCGTATTACTGCCCTCCACAGATCAAAGTTTGAACTACATTCTTATATACAGTCCTGTATCATGAAAACACTGCCTCAGAGATCAGTTTATGCTTGTCACTTATGTCCAAACAAAGAAGAAACAGAAAATACTTCAACTCCAAGTTCTGCCAGTTTATCAAAACGTTCCTTTCTTTCTACTTCCTAGATTCCAGGAAAACATGCCCTATGGTTTCCTTATTCCCACATTCACATAATCCAGAAATATGCTTTCCTACAAAATACAAACAATAATTTAACCCACAGTGCCCCAACCTCAATCTACACAGTTTAACTCGGTCCTTACGAGATGGACAAGTGCAAAAATATTTTTTCCTAACTTCAGGTTAAATACAAAAAATTATTAATCCTTTTCCCATCCCCTCTGCCATTCTTTAATTAAGCCCTCTTTAATTATTTCCCTCAGTTCCACCCTCCCCGTCCTTAACTCTCCTTCGCTATATAATCTGCCTGTTCATTCCCTAGCACCCCAGCATGCCCAGCAGGGGCGCATTAATGCACGGGCTTCAAGGGGCTGAAGCCCAGGGGCCTACACTAGAAAGGGGGCCCACTGGCTGCAGGGAAATTATATTTTTCGAATAATTATTTATATGGGAGTTTTCAGCAGTGACAACAGCATTCTGTAAACAAACTCATACACTCATTTTCAGCGACGCTTTGGTTGTAGTAGTCTATTTAGTGAATGGTTCAGTTTAGGTTCCCCCCACACAGTTTGTGTAGTTGGTATGTTCCACCGATATTCTGTAAATGGAATGCAGCACAATCAATGCATTCGCTCAAGGGCGGATTTAGTGAATTGGGGTCCCCAGGTAAATATAGGAATGGGGCCCTATACATTTGCACACATTTACCAAGATCAACCTTGAGATTCCTTTTTTGTTGTGATGCTTGCTAATAGTTGAGTCCATTGTTTCAAAAATTTTCATGTACGTTATAATAGGATTCTTTCATTTACATTTACATTTATTAATTTAGCAGACACTTGTATTATTTCATGTTGTAGACCACGAAATAGCAATTGATTTACTGTTGAGATAGAAGTTTTAACAAAAAACTAAAGAAATAAAAAATGATCAACCTCACAATTGAACTGAATATTTATTTTGGTGGATTTTTCACATTGGTCTGAACAAAAACAGACTGTATTATTGAAAATGCACATTCATTCTTTGCCAGTAGGAGGTGCTTTTGGAACGTCAGAAATATAGCGGTTTCCCCGTTAACGGCAGTAAAAAAGGCAGCGCTCAGCTCATAAGTTATACTTTATCAGGTAAAATGAAAATGCAATCGAAACTTTTTTGAATACAATCAGTTCCCTTCAGAGGTTCATTCATATAAAAACTTGAATTAGTGAGAATGAGAAAAGTGTGAAAAATATAGACTATATTGACGAGGAAAGTCCACTGATGAGTTACCAGCGTAAGCCTACATTAAATGTTCTACTAGTCATTTTAACTTAGGACTGTCAATAAATAAAAATATTTAATCGCAATTAATCGTATGATTGTCATGACTTAACTCGTTAATAATCGCAACTTAATCACACATTTTTATCTGTTCTAAAAGTACCTCAATTTAATACTTTTGAAGTTTTTAATACTCTAATCAACATTGGCATGGACAAATATAGATGTTTTATGCAATAAATGTTTATTATTAGTGAAACCATAGTCAACATAAAGCTTGAAAAGTAGACATGTTTTAAAGGTCATAGATGTTTTTCAAATAACTTGTTCATGTCTATTAGACACATGAAAAATAAATACCAGGTTCCTATTACATCTCTTTCTTTACACTGAGAAATTTACTTACACAAACCTGTTTACATTTAGCACGACAGGACAGCTCACTTCTGAACATGGAAAATTAACATTTATTATTTATTATTACATTTGTTTGCCTCTCTGTGCCACATACTGTAGTAGCCTATTTTGATGCAGCTAAAGGCTCAATAAAACTGTTTTCATTTATATATTTGATTGTTTCTGTTGTCAGACAACTGGATGAATATGAAAAAATTAATGAAACGCGACCCATTAACCAGCTCTCCCTTCCAAAATGTTAATCTGCACAAAAATCCGTATTTATAATCGTGTCGTCGTCTGATAAAATCAAATAGGCTACACATAAGATAAAGGCAATAGATGAGCTATGATTTCGGCTATACTTGCATGTAAAATTAGAGAAGTGTTTTAACTGAAAGCGCAGCTCCTTTCAGCCGCTAATGTAAAGAGGTGTGTGCGCGCGCTGAGTAGAGTAGACGCAGAGAGAGAGAGAGGTGCGCGCACTGGGAAAGAGAGACCTCGCACTCGTACGGCCGTCAGTTTCAGATGCATAATATTTTCATTTGCTACAAGCAGGATACACAAGAAGCACGTTCAAGTCGGCACGCAGACGGTTGTCATGATAATAAAAGTCTGCGTGTCCGCGCTTATTGCGTATCTCGTATATGAAAAGCATTTTAGGGGGCACTTGGCCTTTGGGGGCCCAAGACAATCGCCTGCCTTCGCCTAATGGATAAGTCCGCCCCTGCACTCGCTCATTTATCTAGTAAAGTAACGTTAGCCCAGCACAAGAGTGTCTTTATGTTAACAAGAGAAACAACACAACTGTGTGAAAGGAGCTGGTTCGGACAACTTTCTGTAACATCATACACATGTAATCTATGTGTCAGCTGAAGGTTTTAGATTAAGGTGCTGCTTCAAAGTCTCAATTTGAAATCCAGGGATGGAAAAATAGGAATCGTGATATTTCAAGCAAATCCAACTCTAAAAAACACACTCAAGATGTCATTTACAATATCAGGTCGAACTTTAGATTTTCCTGCTCTTAAGTTTCCAGAGCTGCTGCAGAGTCTGAACAGACAAAAATTTATCTCGGTCTAGCGTCTTCAATCCACCATAAAGCCCATAAAATCGCCATTAACTCAGTAGTAAGAACCAAGCTCCTATTCAAAATACGTCGGCCAATTTTCAACCCTAGTTTCTCCACATACACCCCAAACCCAGGTCTCCCATTAACTGGATCTCTAGACCCATCTGTAAAAATGATTATACTTCTCTGATTAATTGAATTAAGATATAACACTATTCTTGGAATCACCTCCATCTTATCTTTTTCCTGAAGAAAACCAAACTCAATTTTCAACTCAGGCATAACCCAATATGGCATAGGTAACCATCCTATATGCTCTGCAATACCTCCCTGTTCCAATCCCATCTTCCTAGCCCACTGATTTACATTAACAAAAAAATGACTATATTTCCTACTTCCAACAAACACCTTGCTGGATACGTATAATTACATCCACTAAGTTTTATCCAATACTGCAATCCCAATTTAATATGCCTTAACCATAATGGCATTTCTCCCATGTCAATAAGCAAGGCTGAAACTGGGGAAGTTCTGAAGGCCCCACAACAAATCCTCATATCCCTTGTCTGCAATACATCGAACCTATCCAAAACATTTTTAGAAGCAGACCCATATACAAAGGACCCATAATCAATAATAGACCTGATCATGGCCTGATAAATTTATAATAAAGTTTCCCTATTAGCCCCCGATTCACATCCAGCCAAACTTCTCATAACATTCAAAACGTTGTCACACCTCTCCACATTCTTACATACATGTACAGCCCAAGTCATACGTTCTTCAAACCAAACACCCAGAAACATAAAAGCCTTTACCTTCTCCAATGGAGACCCATACAAATGCAGCCCTATATTAGGTATCTTTCTTTTCAAACCTAGTATCATATATTTAGTCTTAGATGCCAAAATTTTAAATCCCCATGTATTCCCCCATTCCTCCACCAACACTAACAAACACTAACAAAGCCCAAATCCTCTCTCTATTTTACCAAAAATATCACCAATCATATTAAATAACACTGGACTGATAACACTTCCCTGTGGGGTCCCATTCTCGATTTCCACAATCTTTTAACTAACACTACCAACCTTAACTTGAATTGTTCTTTCAACTAAAAAATCCTTTATCCAATTAAACATTCTTGCCCTAACTCCTAAATAAAAAATGTTAACCATTAATTCCTCCTTCCACAAATCAACAAACATCAACAAAACATCAGAACATCAACAAAAAGTCCTTTAATTTCTAACTGTTACTAACCTGTTTGACACCCTATCTCTCCCTGGTGTAGTATTTGCCCCAGACATAATTGCATCCTTCAATTATTTTACAGTGAAAAACTAATTAATAGGATTATCAATTTCTAAACTACTCTCCAACTTCCACTGATTCACTGCCATCGACTCATCTTTCATCCTACACCTCTCAACCCCCAAAGTCTCTGATCTATGCACTACTTAAAAGCTATCAACACAAATATCAGCTTTTTCCTTATTGGAAACTGCCTCCACATCACCCTTCTGTAACACTGGCATTGATCTTCTTTTATATATCCCTGACATGAACAGCTGACTACAATTTCCATACTGGAGTTTCAGTGCCTAGCGTATGACAAAACTTCCTCCAACTATTTCTCTTTGCATCCTTTATAACTCTTCTTGCTACTGCCCTTAAACGCTTATACTCCATTACATTAATCAATATTGGGTATTTTCTTAATCGTCTATATGCAACATTCCTACTCTTTACAGCTTCACCACATTCTTTACTCCACCAGGGAACCAGCACGCGGGACTTAGGTTTCTGCTTCATTGTACTTTAGTTTAGCTTTAGTTTATTCATTTCTATAGCACTATTCAAGGCATTAGTATAAAGAGAGAGAGACAGAGAGAGAGAGAGAGAGAGAGAGAAATCTTACTCCTGAAATTGATCCCATCTAGCCTGAGAGAAATTATATCTACGTACTATCTCTTCTACTTCACTTCTCAATTCCCTACCAAATTTACATAATATTTGATAATTATCACTGCCCATTGTAGGGTGAATTAAGGGTGATTGGGACAGTTTTTGAAATTCTACCATGTGCAAGGTTTCTTGCCATGAATTTAAAGGATCAGCCCAACACATGATATATTTCTGTAATACTGAAGATATTAACTACACATTTGAAGAGGAAACAATGTTATATCATAATGAAAGGATGTGTGAAGTACACTTTTCTCTAAACTGAGCCAAAACAATTTTTTTGGTAACATTTGGGTGATTGGGACACAACGTTTGGGTGATTGGAACAGCAAATATTATCATTGATTTAGGCTAGTGAACATATTTATTGCAAAAGTCAGTTTATAGTTTAATGTTTTATAATATCATATGCAGATATTATTGGGCCATTATTATTGGGATACTATATCCCAATATGTTTATTTATTTTCCCATTTATTATAACCAATTTTTATAAAACTAATTTAATTTAGCAAATTTTGCGTTTGGGTGGATGGGACTAAATAAAACCACTCTAATTCTGAAAATAGAAACATGATATTAACACAACTTTTATTGTTTTTATTGCAATAGTACATCATATTCATGTTTCCATTAAATGTTTTTGCTATACATTAGCTATAATAACTGTATTACCTTATTTTGAAAACTAGCTGAAGCTAATATCATTTTCCTCACCTCATGCGTTGAAGGGTCAACTTCCTGTTTTTATTTTTACTTATCAGGTGAGAAAATAAACTATGTATAGTTATACTGTCCCATTTGTCCTTAAGTCCCAATCACCCTTAATTCACCCTATATGTATATAAAACATCCCATTCACCTATTCTAGCTAAGTTCGAGGAAGCAATTTATAAATCTATATGGCTACAAGTATTTCTCACAATCTGATACCTAGCTGGCCTTCCATCATTTAACACTACCAACTCATACTTATCTAAAAGTTATTCTTTTATAACAAAAATTTTGTCCCTGTGATCACTATCCCATATTGGGTTATGCGCATCTCCAACCCATATATTAATTTTGTTGACTTAATAGACTCAAATTTTTTTACAGAGATGATGTTGGATATCTCGTTTTATCACTCAATAAAACAATACATAAAATGGCATAAAAAATCACGGCAGAAAACAGACTTTAAAAAAAATATATATGTATAAGACCAGGCAAATTGTATATGAACAAACCCCTCTGTTAAAGGTGTGTATTGGATGTTTTCTCTCCATTTTCCATGAAAAAAATACTCCATGAAAAGCCAATAATCTCAAAATGAACAGGCTCAAGTTTTTGCCTGCAGTGTCTCGACTTAAGTGGTATCTGGACATGATTCCTAAAATCTGTTTGAAATTCACCTCAGAGTACAGAACATGGCCTTCATTTATAAAGTTATAACGAATAACTGGTTTATTCAGTTATACAACAAATATTTATATTTATTCTAGTGTTAGTATGTTCCTCAAGTCGATGATTATTTATCAGCGGCAATCACTAGTTTATCCTCTCTTTTTCAGGTAACACTAAAGCAAATAGTTGAATTGGTTTAAACCAGTAAGGCAAGTATAAGAAGTGTTTAAGTGGTTTCTGGACATTATTTTGGCTTTTCCACCGCGCCTCTCTTGTCGGCTGCTAAGCAACGTCAATCTGGAGGGAGTCTGGCGTTTCGAGAAAGTGGGCATGGTTTGAGTAATTTAGAACGCGAGCGAGCAAGAGTGCGCGCGTTCAAACTCTCCACCGTGCGCGTCTCTCTCGCATTTACGCGCAGCGCGCACACATGTAATATGATTACGCCTCTATTAGCTCTGCGCGCGCACAGCTGAGTGGAGCGCTGGTGACGAAGCGCTGTCTTCACACGCGCCGCCGAGGAGATGCGAGGAATTAATGGTGCAGTTTTTTCTCACGCCGAGCCACTTTAAAAACAGAAGTCACACTCTGAGGAACGTTTCTTGGAAGGTTTAATAAGTTTTTGTGTGGTGTAAGGCTTTTTTCACTAAGGTAAGCTCCATTTCGGTCTTACTTTTTGCTCTTAGTATAGTATTGTGGTATTTTTGAACAAAGTGTGAGAAAGAAATTGACTATATGTGACCCTGGACCACAAAAAGGGTCAATTATTATTATTATTTCTTTAAATTGAGATTTATACATCATCGGAAAGCTAAATCAATTAGCTTTTAATTGATGTATGGTATGTTGGGATAATATTTGGCCAAGATACAACTATTTGAAAATCTGGAATCTGAGGGTGCAAAAAAATATATCAATAAATAAGTCTTGAGAAAATCACCTTTAAAGTTTTCCAAATAAAATTGTTAGCAATGCATATTACTAATGAAAAGTGTTGATAAATTTACAATTTATCATGGAACATGATCTTTACTTAACTTACCAACTATTTTTGGCATAAAAGCATAAAAAAATACAGTGTATTGTTGGCTATTGCTACAAATATACCCGTGAAACTTATGACTTGTTTTGTGGTCCAGGGTGACATATTTGTTGATATTATGACTTACTTGTGCATCATTTTTTTTTTTTTTTTTTTACTACATTTTTACTTATTTCTTTAAATAATATTTTTTCCTCATTTTTTTAGATGCCAAAATGACAAAAGAAATCTCTTTTGTCTTCAATGATATGGGAAAAATTAACTGCCATCAACCGAAAACATAATTTCAGTTGTGAGAGAAAGAGATAGTGATTCTCAACAATGGGGTGTGACAATTCGACCAATGGGACAGGTACGCCATACACCCTGCTGGTGGCCCTTCCTATAACCGTCCTGGTGGGGTTTCTCATCCTCCTGATTGTCTTTGGCAATGTGCTGGTGATAATCGCACTGTTTACGAGCCGAGCTCTCCGGGCTCCCCAGAACCTGTTCCTGGTGTCACTGGCCTCCGCTGATATATTGGTGGCCACTCTGGTGATGCCGTTCTCATTGGCCAATGAGCTGATGTGCTGCTGGGCCTTTGGGCAGGTTTGGTGCGAAATCTACCTGGCCTTGGATGTTTTCTTCTGCACGGCCTCAATCACTCATCTGTGCGCCATCAGTCTGGACAGATACTGGTCGATCACGCAAGCCATCGAGTACAACCTCAAGCGTACGCCGCAACGAATCAAGCGAATTATTATAATAGTTTGGATCATCGCCGCCGTGATCTCCTTCCCGCCTCTGATTACCATGGAGAAGGAAGAGGGAAAGATCTGCAAAATCAATGAAGAAAAATGGTACATCATTTCCTCTTCCATCGGCTCGTTTTTCCTGCCTTGCATCATCATGGTCCTCGTGTACATCCGAATTTACCAGATCGCCAAGAAGAGGACCAGAGCGCCACCTGGGGACCGGAAGATAAAGGAAGCGGGTAAGAAAGAGAACGATCTGGAGAAGGATCCCCATGAGAAGCTCAACGGCAATACGAACCCTAAATCAGACAAGGGGGAGATAAATGGTATGGACATGGAGGAATCATCCTCCTCGGACCACAAGGTCTCCAACCCTTGCTCCCTCAAGAAGAAGAGCTCAAAAGGAAAGACTAAGCTGAGCCAAATCAAACCGGGGGACGGCGACAAGCGCGAGGTCCTTCAGACCACCAAGACCAGCAGGTGGAAGGGCCGCCAAAACCGTGAAAAGCGCTTCACGTTCGTCTTAGCGGTGGTTATAGGCGTGTTCGTCATCTGCTGGTTCCCGTTTTTCTCCACCTACACGTTAACAGCGTTTTGCGAAAAATGTGTGCCAGAAATGCTATTCAAGTTTTTCTTCTGGTTCGGCTACTGCAACAGCTCCCTCAATCCCATTATATACACCATCTTCAATAATGACTTCCGAAGATCCTTCAAGAAGATCCTCTGCCGGAGAGATAACAAGAGAGTGGTGTGAATTGAGTTGCTGTTTTTTTTTCTTTCCTTTATCCAATGTAATATATATCACCTGGCATTTATGGGAAGTCCCTGTGTACAGTAAGCCAACATGTGTGTCATTATGCAACAAGTCCGAAGAGGGAAAAAAAATAAACTTACATGCTTTGTACAAATGCAACAATGCATGGTTATGCAATTACAGCACAATGCATATTCGTCAATTTCTGAAGTGTATTGTTGTACCGTTTTTGATATACAGTGAGTGGTGTAGTTTCATAATTCTGGTATTTTGTCATCTGGAGAGATGTATTTGAAGACAATGTGTCTCAAACCTTGCTGGATGTTGTTCAAAATGAGAAAGACAATTAAAAAAGGACTACAAACTCGGCCATCAAACTTCACAATGTGCTGCAAAACTGTCAAACTACGTCGTGACATGCATGTCAATGTGCTCTCACAGGGCTTGTTTATTTCACTGACATTTTATATAATTAATTGTGAAGGTGTTGATATTGTTTGGTGGACTTAATTGTCTTTTTTATCTCTGCCAGTAACGGTTCGTTTAAAATCTTGCTGTGGACCATTAGGCGAAAAGATGTTGAGCTTGTCTGACTGGAACCTGACAGACCAGTGTCACAACCAATTTCTCCGGCTTCTGATGTAGTTTATATCTGTCACCATAGATATACTGGATGGATCTCTAGTACCACAACACAAGAGATAGTTACAGCCCATGACTAATAAACTGTCAAACAGGCTGCTGGTTTAGCTGTCGAATTTGTAAAAATGCACAACAAAAGAGAGCTGAATAATTCAGCAAGATATCGAATGACCGACATCAGAGTTTCTCCAGGTCAAGGTGAGGTTTTTTCCCCTTTGGATGTGTGGAGTGACTTGAGGTATCCAGTTGTAGAGAGATGGGAGCGAATGTCCAGTCCAATTGCTAAAATGGTTGAAAACAAAGGCCTTGAATGACATCTACAAACTACCTGTCACTGTGCGTTATTTCCATATCTGAACAACCTAATCATGATGTATGACTCACTTTCGATATATTGGCTGTTTTCTTGTGCTCTCAATGTGTTTAACCACTGAGGTCTGAAAAAATTGTGTTTGCACACACACAAGAGAAAACACAAAGAAATAAAAAGTGCAGAGCCGTTTTTTGTCTGCTATCATTCTGGAAATGCAACTGGAGAATTATTTTTCTGATGAAAAGCAAAGCTTCACTTATGGGATCAGACTCAGACAAAGAGTTGAATGTGTCTTCACAGAAGACAAATTGTGTTTACAGCAATGCTTTTAAAAACGGAAAGAAAATATTGACTGTGATAAACATCAAAATACACAAGTATAACAGAAAGTATAACCACAAAACGAAGTAGTTTTCTGCGGACATATCCCTGATTGACACCGCATATTCTAGAAAAGGCCCGCCCACTTAGACTAGAACAGCGATTGACATGCAAATTGACCAATCACAGCTCATTTTGTGTGTTCTTATGCGTTTATAATATTAACGTTCTTATTTTGCACGTTAGGAGGACTTTAATGCCAATCACATGGAATTGCTTAAATTCTTCGACTTTCGCATAGGTAATGAACAAACGGCAAAAGTTATCTGTCAGTGATTATTTCATCAATTTTAATTATGTTGCCCGTCTCCGAGTTGAGTTTGACTGTAATATCTCAGTTAACCGTTCGCCTCAGAAATCCGGTCGATTGTGTGCCTGTTAGCTCTGCATGTGATTTACGCATTTCATTTTTTCTCCCCGAGTTCAAATTCAGGAATGGCTTTTTACAAATAAAACACTGCCTGCAGTGAAGCTCTCATGCATTTATATGCTGGAGAATGAACCGAGACTTTCATAATCATGATGGATCATGATCATTTCATCTCATCTAATCATCATTTAATTGTCAAGACAACGGGGTGATAATTACGAAGTTTAAAATAAGGTTTTGATTACACGGACCTGTAGCACCGGGTTTCCGTACCCTTTTATGAACTGACATGAAAGCATTAAATGGCAACTTTAAGGATACGGCAGCGCATGACCTCCCACAGCGACAGAGCTGCATGAGATATATGATGAGATATGAGCTGGAGGGAGGGCTTGTGTGGATCCTGCTGGCTGTCCTGAAGTGTGTGTGAGTGGGAGACCGCAGAGATGGACATTCAGTGGGAGTACAGGGGGTTGTATTATTGATGAGCTTCTCTTCAGAAGTGTGAATGAGAGGGAAGAGGGTGTTTTGGTCAACTTCGTGAGAAAAATTTAATTCTTGTTAGGTAATTACATCAGTGCAGGTGAGGGCTGTGAGAGCGACTGCTGCCAGCCAGGTTTTTCAATAGTTTGTCAAAGACAGGGCTACGAATCAGTTCATAAATCAATAAATATAAGCAATAATACATAATGATTATTATTATTATTATCAGGGAGGATTATGCTTTATGCTACTCTTTAGTGAACAGGCCATCATAGTAAAAAATCTGAACAAAACAGTGCTTATGTCTATTACTTTTGTAACAAAATGTCTGATAAAAGTCTACAGGTTTTATAATTTCCAATGTGTTTATAAAAAAATAAATATTCACAATAATTGTTATAATTATGTCTACAAAAATAATGATAATCATAAATCATAATAATTACAATTATATCAACATTAAATAATAATGATGATAATGACTATTATTCTTATTAAATAAAATACATTTATACAATAATAATAATTAAGAATAATGATTACATTTACATTAAAAATTATCAATATGAAGATAATGATGATATTAATAGCAATACTAATAATAAAAGTCCACATCTTCTATGCTAATTTCCTTGGTTTGTTAAAAAATAAAATATATATATTTTTTTAATCTTTATTAAATAATTATTAAATATCAATGATCATAAATAATAATACAATATTATTATAATTCTTATTAAAATAATAATTATGCTTACATTTAAAATGACTAAACTTAAGATAATAAAAAATAATAGTATAAGTAGTATTGTTAGTTATCTAACAGGTTTACTTGTGGTATTATTATATTTATTTATTTATTTAGTTTGAAATCTCTATTATGGGTTTGAAATGGGCATTTTTTCTGAATGTAATCTCTATTGACAGCATTTAATTACAATTGTGTGTGACAACAAACAAAAATCTAATCTAGAGTAATGAGTTTAGAAATGGAATTATTTGTGGAATTATATTGTGGAAGTCTATGTGGAATTATATTGTAGAAGTCTATGTGGAATATTGTGGAAGTCTATGTGGAATTATATTATGAAATCTATGTGGAATTATATTGTGAAATCTATGTGGAATTATATTGTGGAAGTCTATGTGGAAAATTGTGGAAGTCTATGTGGAATTATATTATGAAATCTATGTGGAATTATACTGTGGAAGTCTATGTGGAATTATATTGTGGAAGTCTGTGGAATTATATTGTGGAAGTATATGTGGAATTGTATTGTAGAAGTCTATGTGGAATTATATTGTGTAAGTCTATGTGGAATTATATTGTGAAATCTATGTGGAATTATATTGTGGAAGTCTATGTGGAATTATATTGTAGACGTCTATGTGGAATATTGTGGAAGTCTATGTGGAATTATATTGTGGAAGTCTATGTGGAAGTCTATGTGGAATTATATTGTGGAAGTCTATGTGGAATTATATTGTGGAAGTCTATGTGGAAGTCTATGTGGAATTATATTGTGGAAGTCTATGTGGAATATTGTGGAAGTCTATGTGGAATTATATTGTAGAAGTTTATGTGGAAATATATTGTGGAAGTCTATGTGGAATATTGTGGAAGTCTATGTAGGAATTATATTGTAGAAGTCTATGTGGAATATTGTGGAAGTCTATGTGGGAATTATTTTGTAGAAGTCTATGTGGAATATTGTGGAAGTCTATGTGGGAATTATTTTGTAGAAGTCTATGTGGAATATTGTGGAAGTCTATGTGGAATTATATTGTGGAATTGTATTGTAGAAGTATATGTGGAATTATATTGTGGAAGTCTATGTGGAATTATATTGTAGAAGTCTATGTGGAATTATATTGTGGAATTGTATTGTAGAAGTATATGTGGAATTATATTGTGGAAGTCTATGTGGAATTATATTGTAGAAGTCTATGTGGAATTATATTGTAGACGTCTATGTGGAATATTGTGGAAGTCTATGTGGAATTATATTGTGGAAGTCTATGTGGAAGTCTATGTGGAATTATATTGTGGAAGTCTATGTGGAATTATATTGTGGAAGTCTATGTGGAATATTGTGGAAGTCTATGTGGAATTATATTGTAGAAGTCTATGTGGAATATTGTGGAAGTCTATGTAGGAATTATATTGTAGAAGTCTATGTGGAATATTGTGGAAGTCTATGTAGGAATTATATTGTAGAAGTCTATGTGGAATATTGTGGAAGTCTATGTGGGAATTATTTTGTAGAAGTCTATGTGGAATATTGTGGAAGTCTATGTGGAATTATATTGGCAACTGGGAGCCTCAAAGAGGCTGGAGCCCCAGGGGGCTCCCAGGACCATAATCCAATCTTAAACAGGATGCAGGCTAGACAAAATGAGTGAGAAAATGATGGTTTTGAAAGCAGGCATATTTTTCTCTGCATGATAAACTTTATTTGTAACGAACGCTAGCTCATCGCAGCAGATGACTGCACTGAATGACAGAACCAACAGCCAAAATGCTTGGTCTCCAGATGCCGTCTCATTTTAAACTTTTAGATTTGGTTCACGGCTATCAGCGTGCATATAGGTACAACAGATTCGTGTTTGTGCTGCTTTTAAACAATGCCAATAAATTCAAAAAGTTGAGAAGCCTCAAAGGTCAAGCCTAAAGAGAGGCTGAGCTCTTTCACAAGAGACCCCACTGCGCATTTTGTCATGCAGCACTGTTAATCAATATCAGTTTTTCTCTCTCTTTTTTTTTACAGCTGGCAAACAAAGAGGCAGACATCTTATTAAAGAGAGCGATGGGAAGTGGGAGGGAGTGGAATAGAGGAATTTGTTTGCACCATCCAGCGTGTTTCCTGGACCCTATACTTTTTCCTCGCAATCCACCCTGCGGGAAATCAATTTGTGTTTGTCAAATGAGCAATACACTTAAAGCCACTGAAATGCAGCTGTGTACCAGAGAGTCGCACCGTGGTATGTGTGTTAAGCACAGTGATTCAGTCTCACAGCACATTTGAGAAAAAAACTAAACGGCAGAAATGCAGCGCTACGAGTGTTTATAAAATTAGTCTGCGGAGACACAAACGACATAAGATGAATGCTGATGGTCTCCATTATTTCAATTTAGTGCACAAAGTTTGAGAGTGACGCCAAAGAAAGTCACAAATAAATCTCTTGAACATTTCAAATGTTTATTTTAGACTCAAATGAGGTTATATGGTGAGCAATGGAGCAAATTGGGTGCATGGCTTTTCAAATTTGTCTTGTGAGATGACCATACCTCTACCATCCTCTAGTGATGTTAACAATATATAAATGTGCCAAGATAAAAGATGTTTGGGTCGGTGAGGACGAGGAAGGCCATAAATGTCATGAGACACTTAAACAGTAGGCTGAGTAGTTCCTATGGTAAGCAAATCAGCATGGAGTAAAAGCAGGTTCCTCCAGTAGTCCATTCATACAGGGTCCGCCAGGAATCGGTAGCCAGTGTTTCAGACGGTTTCCTCTTTGCATCTGTTTCCCTTTTCCCTTCTGGCTGTTTTGGTAAATTTGCTGCAAAAATTTGAAGACCTGCCAGACAGAGAATTCATGTTTCTGTTTGAACGTAAGTGCATTTGTGTGCGTGTGTAGGCTACTTGTCAATATTAAAACAGAACAAATTGGAAATTGAGGTAAACATTGGCTCACTGAGGGAACACAAGCAGTGGAAAATAAGTGTTGAAGTTTTAATGAGGCCATTTGAAGCTACTGAATTAATAAAATTATTTTGAAGTTTCTTACAGTGATTTGGAAATAGCCCCTTTTGTGCTTTCCAATATGAATAATTAAGAACATCTGGAGATTGCACTCCATCCAAGAAGGTCTTATTACCTGGATAAAACTATCCGTTAGCATTCCCATTTATTTTATTGGCAGATGCATAATTCATAATATTTTCATAATAAAACTTTTGTTCAAAATTGCTACGACTGCAACAAGCGACAGATTTGTTTGAATATGATCTTTTAACTGAATCAGGTTCACAAACTGGTCTCTAACAATTAATTTACAAACCGAACAAAATGATTCAGGTCGCGAATTGGACTGAATATGTCCAAGCAGTTTATGCTTAAACTGTCTCTTTCGGAGTAATCTGACAGTCATCTGATAGTAAGATTATTAGGATAATGTAATCGGTTACTATCGTAACCTCGGTTCCCTGAGATATGGGAATGAGTACTGCGTCGAGTATCAATGCTTTATGGGAAAAACTCTTTTTTCCTCTTCAACTGAAGCCTATTTCAATCATGCAGTTATAACTGCACATCAATTGGTTCGTGTAGGATTAAAAAACAAACCAATGCACGGCGGTGGCGAGAGAGCCAATGGCTATGCAGCCCGCCAAAATGGAAGGGGCGTCTGGCTATATAATCAGCTGCTCTGCCACTGCATCTCAGATTTCTCTGAAGGAAGCAACTGAGGCGTGCAACTCATAGCATGGTCAGGAACGCAGTACTCGTTCCCATATCTCAGGGAACCGAGGTTACGACAGTAACCGAGCACGTTCCATTTCTATATTTCACTCGTACTGCGTTGAGTATGGGAACCAGTCCAATCATGGGAACCAGTCCAATCACGCCGTGCTATGACGCAGAACGACTCGAAACCAAGAGGGTCATCTGTGGCCTGGGTGTCGTCCCGTAAGTGATACCTGGTGTCCATATAGTTATGGAGGGGCTTGAACAATGTTGGTCAAGTGAACCCGGAAGATTGTTACTTAAGCAGAAATGACTCTGCCTGCAAGACAGGGACATCCAGGTTGTAAAACCTTACAAATGAAGACGGCGTGGACCAGCCGGCCACCTCACAAATGTCTGAAATGGACACCCCACTGGACCATACACAGGAAGAGGAGATGCCTCTGGTGGAATGGGCTCTGACGCCGATGGGGCACTGCAACCCTAAGGAGGAGTATGCTAATGCTATAGCATCCACTAACCTGTGTTAGATTTTTTTCCTCACAGGTCCCTCGGAGGAAGAAAATGGGAGTGCGCGAGGGGCGGAGTCACTCTCTGAAAAGAAAGCTATCCATGAGCACAGAGAGGCAAGACTGAAACTCTCGCAATGAGAGCAGCCAGCCCCGCTGAGCGCAGCGGCTTTGTGGGATTTCTCCAAGCATGACATACACTCAGCATGAGTGTCATCAGCATGCAGGGGAGACCTGCATGTCTTAAAATGACGGCGCGGCATTTGCAACAATGCCGTGAAATTTGCTCTTTTAGTGAGGCTCTATATCGGATGGCTGCAGGGGATGACCGAGTCTGCAAGCTGGTTGCTAATCTGGCTGCATGAGGCGCTTCAACGGTGGATCCCGGCGTCAGCGAAGAGTCAGCGAAGAAGGGTGTTTGTCGCTGAAGAGAAGAAATCTGAGATGCAGTGGCAGAGCAGCTGATTATATAGCCAGACACCCCTCCCATTTTGGCGGGCTGCATAGCCATTGGCTCGCTCGCCACTGCCGTGCATTGGTTCGTTCTTTAATCTTACAGGAACCAATCGACGTGGCGTTATAACTGTGTGATTGAAATAGGCTTCAGTTGAAGAGCAAAAAAATAGTTTTTCACATACAGCGTCGATACTCGATGCAGTACGAGTGAAATATCGAAAGGGAACGCCATTTCATAAGTTTGAAAAACAAACTTAAAAACGAATCATAAAAAACTGCTTTGGACCAACTCTGTTTTTATGGTGTCACGCTAGGAAACCCCGACCATAGCTAAACAAGTCCCACTTGTCCACAATAATCCACAATATTTGAGGATTAATGTGGTCAGCTATCCTTAACTGCATTGGTTGGTTGATTGCGATGTCACTTTTTTATGTTAGTTAGTGTGTAATGTTGCTGTTTGAGCATGAACAATATCTGCAAGGTTGCAGCGCTGAAAGTTCAATGCAAACGGAGATATCGTCTTTTAAAATTCTGGCAGTTTAATGCCTACAAAAATGGCTCGTAGGGACTACAATGAGTTACTTCCCGGGTCCGTTACATCATGAACCCAGATAAACCCCGCCCCTGGGAACATGTAAGAAGGGGGGTGAGGCTCTCTCTCTCTCTCTCTCTCTCTCTCTCTCTCTCTCTCTCTCTCTCATTCAGGGGTGCGTTTAGTAACTAGCGAGTAACGACTGTTTCCCGAAAACGTTGTATCTCCGTCATTTGAACCCCATTGGTTCAACAACATAGGGCTGCTGTTAATGACGTCACATGCATTTGGGGGAGGAATAACTTCTGCTATTTAACTGATTAAAGATCTCTAAGATACTACTGTATTGATTATGGCAACTACTGACTAATTCACTATTTTTTGTTCCCTATCATTTAGCTTTATTTTAAAAGCTAAAATACTTTATTTTAAATGCAAAAATACATTATTAAAATGCATTTATATTTAGACAGAAGGGTAAATACAGATGGTACTGCATGTTAGCTTGCTTGTTGTGCCCAAGAGCATATTTATTTAAGCCCTTATGTCTTATTAACAAGAAACTATGCTTCTAACCACAGCTCGAGAGCTGTAGTTCAAACCACATGAGTTTGTGATGCTGATAGCGAACATTCGTTTGAACTATGTTTTTGGGAAACGGCGAATCGTTGAACTATGCTGGTAATGACGGAATTTGCGACCATAGTTGGCTAAAGATGCTTTTGGGAAACGCACCCTAGATCGTCAGATCAACTCCAACAAACAGCTACAATTGACCGTTCGCAAAACTCTGCCCACCCCTGGTTACTGTTGCCATTATTGACAAACAGTGCAGCTCTCACACTACACACGTTCTCACGCAGTGAAAAATACATCGCAGAGCAAAGAGGATACGCCGACAGAGAAGATAGAGCAGGTTACTTCTGATATGAAACAAGATCTCAGGACCCTCAGCTTTTAAATTGAGTCATTTTGAAAGAAATTCAAATAATAAATACCGTTTTGTGGATCTTCAATGTGTTGTGACAGATCACTTTTGTCTCGCAAAGTTGTGGGGAAGTCGTGGCCTAATGGTAAGAGAGTTGGACCCGTAATCAAAAGGTTGCGAGTTCAAGTCTCAGGCCGGCAGGAATTGAAGGTGGGGGGAGTGAATCCACAGCACACTCTCCACCTTCAATACCACAACTGAGGTGCCTTTGAGCAAGGCACTGAACCCCCAACTGCTCTCAGGGTGCTGCACCATAAATGGCTGCCCACTGCTCTGTGTGTGTGTTCACTGCTGTGTGTGTGCATTTTGGATGGGTTAAATGCAGAGTACTAATTTTGAGTATTAGTATCTGAGTATTCTGAGTATCACCATACTTGGCTGTATGTCACGTTACCTTCACTTTCAATTGCCTCAGTTCAAACACGTCTGTTCATATTTACTTAAAGCACGAAACTAACATGAATAAACATCAGAGAGTGTTTTATTTCTACCACGGAACACACCATTTTTCAAGTGTAGGTCCATCGAAGTTAATCTACTTTTCTGTCTGATTTGAGGTGAAGGCTAGGAATACAGCTGCAGCTACTGGGCATGCACATTTACATATTCTCTGAGCCAAAAATATAACGTGAAACCTATAAAAATGGTTTTAAAAAGGTACATGGCGCCATAGTTTCATCACTTTACAGTGTCGCAGTGACCGTCTTCTTGCAGTAAATGACCCATCATAGTTTGAGGAGAGGGAAGATGACATGAAGCGTCGTGGTTAACCTTCTATTCTAACATGACAGTGCCTCTGTGTATAAGGCAAGGATCAAAGAGAAATGATGATTCAGTCAGTGTGGAAGAACTTGACTGGTCTGCAGAAACCCAAGTCCTGTTAGATCAGCAATCTTATCCATGAATCCCTACCAAGTATTGAGTACATATACAGTAAATGAACATACTTTCCAGAAGGCCAACAATTCACTCAAATTTAAATTTCATTGGTCTTATAAAGTATTCTAATTTGTTGAATTACTGAAATAAATGAACTTTTCTATGCACCTGTAATACATTTTTGGAAATTTAGTCAAGCATAATTCTGAAATGAAAAAAGCTTGCCTATTTTAAACTTGTCATCCTCACTTAGGTCCATCAGCATCCTTTGCAACAAATCCAAGTCTATTAAATAACTCCCCACCAGCAAAAATCACGTTTAAATGCCTTGATAACACAACTATGGATGAAACTGCATGAAGAGTAGAGTAAATCTAACATCCCATAACATCCCGTAAATCTAATAATTAACTTAAGAATCCAGCGTACTGCCGGCGGGACGCCTAGGGGTAACAGGGTAAAGTCAAAAACTCAAAAGTGGTAACACAAAAACTCAAAACAAAAAAGTTGGACATGTCATATATCCATGGAAAGCTGAGATTCTTGTGATTTCAACTATTTTAAGATACAATAAACACAGCATGTACAATCAGTGTCTTTATCAGACCACTTTTTGTTGACATAATGCAGACATGCATGATAGTACAGACATTTACTTTGGGTATGCCTTTTTTAGGCGTTTTAGGCTAATTTTACAGGAATCGTAAAGGGTTAAATGAGGAATAATCTAATAATTATCAGTTTTAATTTGATTAGCTGTAATGATAATATACAATTTTATTCTATAAATGTCTTACCTTTTAAAAGTTATCTCAGCGGTCTCTTCTGCTGCATCTCTATGGTGCTGATAGTATTAGCGCGAAATTTCGGGAACTATTGAGCGGCTCCAAAATTCGCCTTTGCTGTTAAAATCCGGTCCATTGGAGTCAAAGGAGTTGTCGCAACTCTCCCTCTCTATGGCTCTGACTGTGTATATTAATCATCAAATCTGATTGGCTGTTACTGTTTTATCTCAGGGAACAGTTTTATTCACACTGCAGACAGACAAATTACTTGACGCTGGACGTTTGACAAGGTAAACTCTGTCAAAAGCATTTACTAGTGTATGACAGTAAATACAGTGCCTTGCGAATGTATTTCTACCCCTTCATTTTTTCACATTTTGTTATGTGCTGCCTTATGTTAAACTGCTTTAACCCCCACACATAAATCTACACTCCATACACCATATTGACAAAGCAAAAGCAGAATAGTCACAACTTGGTAAATGTATTAAAAATAAAAACCTCAAATAATAAATAGTATAAGTATTCATAACTAAATATGTACTGTAGCCGAAGTACCGTTACAGCCTCAAGACTTTATTGTTTGATGCGACAAGCTTTGCTCATCAACATTTGGTAATTATCTGCCATTTGTCTCCTCACCTCTTCATCTCTCAAGCTCTGTCAGGCAGGATGGGGGTAGATTACCATTTTCAGGTTTCTCCAGAAATATTTGATTGGGTTCAAGATTAGGCTTTGGCTGGGCCACTCAAGGACATTCACAGAGTTTTGTATAAGTCACTCTTGCTGTGTGCTTAGGGTCATTGTCCTCTTGGAAGGTAAACCTTCTGCCCGTCTGAGGTTCTGAATGCTCTGGACTGGGTTTTCATTAAGGCTATCTCAATATTTTGGTACATTGAGCTTTTCTTCTATTCTGATGAGTCCCTCAGTCCCTGCCTCTGAAAAATGATGCTCTGATGCTTAGAATTGAGGTTAATCAGACCAGAGAATCTTGTTTCTCAGAGTCTGAGGGTCCTTTAGGTGCCTTTTTTTGTGCAAATTCCAAGTGTGTTGTCATGTGTCTTTACTGAGGACAGGATTGAGTTTGGCCAAACCGACATGAAGCCCAGATCGGTGGAGCATTGCAGTAGTGTTTGTCCTTCTTTAGGTTTCTCCTATCTCCACACATGATCATAGAGCTCAACTAGAGTGACCATCACCAATCTAACCAAAGCCCTTCTCCATCAGTTGCTCAGTTTGGCCAGGAGGCCAGCCCTAGGAAGAATCCTGGTTGTTTCAAACTCCTTCCATTAAGGGTAACAGAGACTACATGCTTTTGTGACCCTCCAATGAAGCAGATTTAGCTGAACTCTTCCCCAGATGTGTGGCTTGACGTAAACCTGTTTCTGAGCTCTGCAGACTGTTTTTTGACCCCAGAGCTTGGTTTTTGCTCTGCTATGCATTATCAGCTGTTGGACCTTTTATTAAGATGTGTGTGCCTTTGCAAATCATACCCATTCGATTGAATTTGCCACAGGTAACCTTCACTCAAAATCTAGTAAAATCTACAAGCAACATGAATGCTCCTGAGCTAAATACCAACTGTCCCAGATAAGGGTATGAGTACTCATGCAATGTAATCATTTAAGTTATTTATTTTTAATACATTTGTAAAGATGTTAAAAACCTTTTATTACAATTTTGTTGCTTTACAATTATAGTGTATGGAGTGTAGTTTAATGTTTAAAAAGTAATTTAAAGCAGTTTCACATAAGGCAGCAACATAAAATGTGAAAAAAATGAAGGAGTATGAATACTTTCGCAAGGCACTGTATATAATAATGTTGACTGTCAACCCTTTTCCACAGCTTCAAACTTACAATCTTAGTCTGTGGGTAGTATTTTGGTGTTTGTTTGTTTGTTGACTGTAGGTAGAAACATTCTAGCAGGAGTTCACCACTGGTTTTATTAAAATATTTTATTTTTGTCAGAAGACTGAGAAAAGACATGGCACCTTGCACACATATACTCTGGCTAACATAAAGTATTGGTAATCTAATCACTAAGAAAAGCTTCTGTGAGTAGGCCGACCGTAAATCCACACCAGACAGTAGCCAGACCTGCATATGTCTCATTCGGTTTAATAATGCCACAGCTAAGATGAACAAATTTAACCATTCTATCCAAGGGCCGAAGCGTTCGTCTATTCTGTCTTTATTTCTTTATGCTCAACAAAACCGAATGAAAAAATGGTTCTATAGAGGAGATGTGGTGGACTTCTGAGTAGAAGAGGCTAAATCAGTTTGTAGTCCAATGTAAATTCATATTCAAGATCCATTTATTGTTTAGTTTATTTTGTTTCCTCTTGATAAAGAATGGCGATAAATAGCTAGTTTACGAGCTTGACAACCAAACTACATTTCCCATGATTCCCTCTGGCTGCACAAAAAAAAACAGAAATAACACACTGATAAATCGTCAAGTACACACAAAATGTGCATCCATTGCTCTTTATTGTGTTTTTTTAGTGCTAAAAACCTTGGAATCTGAATTTGTCTGGAAAGTTCGTACTAAAACGACATGTTTCCCTGTTTACCCTCACAAAAAGTTTTCAAGAACAAGGTGGACAGACCATGACGAGCAAGTCTCCTCTGTGTACTCGCTATGCAATCATGTCCCAGTCCATTTTAAAACCATTTTTATTGAATATTTTCCATTTCATGCTTTTGTTAATGCATTAATATATCGATCCCGTTGTGATGCCAGTTAATTTATTGCAATGTTCCCAATCCAACAGATGAATCATGCAGGACATTACTGAAGAATGCGTTGAATTAATCCAGGTGAACAAGGTCTTAAGTAACAATATATAGCATTATATAACTTCAGAACATGCTTTATTCAAAAGGATTTTCATTTCAAAATAAAAATATAAAAATAATGGGTTGGGCCAGTGGTGGCATCAATTTCCCTTCATTCTTTCATGTCCACTCTCTAGGGCAATTACTCATAATTGATGTGCAGATAATTCACAGGGTCCTTTGGGGACCTTAGGGGACAGATAGTGAGGGATATGAAATGCTGATTCTAAACTAAAGAGGAAAAGTTGCTCAGAAGAAGCAGTACTTGAAAACAGGGAATATTTTGTGATGTGGTTATTTATTAGCATTAGATATATTATTAGATATAATTAGCATTATATCACTTGCTCACCAATGGATTCTCTGCAGTGAATGGGTGCCGTCAGAATGAGAGTCCAAACAGCTGATAAAACATCACAATGATCAACACCATTTCAGTCCATCAATGAATGTCTTGTGAAGTGAAAAGATTCAAATTTGTTAGAAACAAGTCCATCAATAACACTTAACTGCAAACCTTTGCCTCAGGTTGAAATACAAGTCCTTAATCGATCCTTTTGCTTATAGTGAAAAAGTCATCTTATCTGAATGCGGAGCAAAATATGCACAGATCAAGCACCGTTTACCAGCAAAAACAGTCGCACATATGATGATGATAAAAAGATGGATTTTTTCCACCGGAGTAAAAATCCAGTGTATTATGGATTGTTGGATTATTATCGGATATTATGGATTATCGACCATCAATTTAAAGTTAATTGATGTTGCGTGTGTGAATTAGTCTACCTGCATCTGCGCGTCACTACAAACAATGAAGATTTAAGATGAGTTATTTAAACCAGGTAATCCAGTTTATATCTAAGCTATTTTATTAATGAAAGTCTGGGCAGCGTTGACAACAAGTTTCTGTCCTAAATGTTTGTGTGGGCATCTCGATCTCGATCTCACAAACCAAAATAATAGACATGATTTTCTCAGGCCATATGTAAAATTAGATGAATAAAGATTATTAAAATGAACAAGTATGGATGACAGTTGATAACAATAATAGTTTAGTTTATTCCCCTCGTTAGTAACAGTGTCCTATGTGGGATAAATAAATACATTTGTGATTTATGATCCCTGTTATAGTATTATTCATAAGTAAAAACATATTTCACCATCTTTCCAAGTTCGGTACCTCAGGTCCAAAAAAATTTAGAAAGATTATACAAAATGAAAACACCAAATACATTTCTGATCTATTTCCATTTGTTATTTTCAAAAGAGATATACTGACATGTTTACAGAGCAGATGTCACCTTTTTAATTCCAATAGAAGAGATTGACTTTTCTTTTTCTTTAGTATTATTATTTTGAGCTGTATTATTGGTTACTGTGTTATTTCTGTTTCAAAAGGCAGCAATAAATAACACTTTGATATCTAAAGAGTGTTTATGTGATTTTATGTTGTGAAATTAATAAATGCATAATAATCGTAATAATCATGAAACAGTGATTATTCCTCAGACTATAATCGTACCAACAAAATCTATAATCCTTACATCCCTAGTCAACGCAAGACTTTAATTCATATAGCAACCCTGATGTTCTCATTGTCTGAATCCCAGACCTCAACCTTCCTACGCAATCAGCAACACACACACACACGAACACACACACACGAACACACACACACACACACACACACACACACACACACACACACACACACACACACACACACACACACACACACACACACACACACACACACACACACACACACACACACACACACACACACACACACACACACACACACACGCGCGATAATTGAATAGAGGGCATAAAGACAGAGGGCAGTCATCAGCAGAGATGGGCCAGTAAATGTGCCGTAACCTCGAGGTCAAAATTGCTCCATTTTGGAAATTAATTTTCCACAAGCAATTAGTTTGTTTCTTTTCAGATATTTGTTGTATTTTTTCTGAAAGCATTAAACGATTCAGCACATAAATTATGCATTTAATAGCACCAATCAGTTACTCACAGAGTCTGCAGTTGATTTAAAGTTAAATAAATGTTTAATTATGCCATACTACTCTAACAGTTGTATTCGGCTCATCAGACTATATTTTGTGACTTGTGTTATGCCTAGTTATGAATGTGCTTATTATAATTAAAACTCGTTCCTAAAAGTTGCATTAAAAATGAGACTTCATTGGCGAATTATTATGCAAAAACGTCAGTCTGCTTTCAATCTAGTGTCTAATTTAGTCTCATTCTAATCGACAAATATAAAGCTAACTCTTTCTCAAAAGAGCTCATGAGTCAAACCAGCTAAATTTATGACGATGAACAGTGGCGGCTGGTCAATAGGGTTGGGGCCACCGTGTTGCAGCTCTGTTTCAGGGTCTTGGCAATCTTCTTATAGTATACGCCATCTTTATGTAGAGCAACAATTATTTTTTCAGATCCTCAGAAAGTTCTTTGCCATGAGGTGCCATGTTGAACTTCCAGTGACCAGTATGAGAGAGTGAGAGAGACAACACCAAATGTAACACACCTGCTCCCCATTCACACCTGAGACCTTGTAACACTAACGAGCCACATGACACTTTATAGGTGAACTCACTTGTGTGGCCAGCAGTATAGACATTAATGGCTGTGTGTTGAGTTATTTTGAAGGGACAGTAAATTTGCACTGTTATACGAGCTGGACACTCACTACTTTACATTGTAGCAAAGTGTAATTTCTTCAGTGCTGTTACAGGAAAAGGTATAATAAAATATTTACACAAATGTTAGGGTTGTACTTCTTTGTAAAAAAGAAAAGAAAAAGAAACAACATACATATTCGGACTTGTGTGTTTTAAAATATATAAAATATATGAAAGGAAAAGTGAGGCATAATTGTATTATTATATTACAGGACACATAGGACACATATTATATTGCAGAATACAAAAATCATATATATATATATTTGTCACAGCTAATATATATATATATATATATATATATATATATATATATATATATATATATACATTCATACACTTGCCATCCATTATGGATTAAATGTGGCCCTCTTGGTTGTAAAGTTGAGTGGCTCTTTATTTGCTATATGGCTGAGGAGGGCTATCAAAATGAACGAGTGATTCTACATTAGATGTTTTAAATTGTGAAGATAATTTTTTGCCGCCTCTGTAGCCCACTCTGATTTTTGATGCATTGTTGGATGCATTAGTACTTCTATGCTTTCCAAACCCCCAATCACCCATTCCTGCCAAACAAGATCCATTTTGTCAATTACGATCTTCCAGAGTCACTTTAGCTAAATCCACATTTCACAGCTAATTAAGAAGAGCACTGTGCTCTCGTGTGCTGTATGCGTGGTAAGATAAGTCACATTTTGCATGCCAATGCAATATGCACAAATTCTTTCTTTTTGTTTTCTAGTGAACACATCTAAATAGCCCTAAAAATAGTTATTTACTTGAGAATTGTTCGATTGGATGGTGTTTTATCTACCAAAATGTAGCTAAAACAATGCTATGTTGTTAAAAAATGAACTCAATTCCGAAATAGTACACAAGATCAGGAATATGCAATATGAAACAATTTTTATTTTAAAAGCTGCTTCATCTGTTATCCTGACCAACAATGTGTGTTGCTAACAGCCGTGTTGCTCTATAAACCACTTTATTCACACTTGATTCAAGGTTTAGTCATCTACATAGTGTCATTAGGTTCTGATTGTGACGCAGACGCTCTCCGGTTATCCTATTGGCCGATATTTTTCAGCTGTTGGCTCTTCAGCTTATTAGCGCTGACACATTTGTGGAGTATCTGGAGCTCAGCAGTCCTCCGCCCACCAGAATAATTTCCTTTTGACTTTATCTTCATTCAGTGCTCATACATTGTGCGTGTAATCGCATGAGCTAATATCTAACTGCTATGCACAGCTTCCTGAGACAATATTAGTTAATCAGACCTTCTTCGCACAGAGCACAGTACATCTACTGCGTGAGTTACACAGTGATCTCAAACATAGACATTTAGAAAAAAGGTAGAAATATGCATAATAATGTTCTTAAAATTTACACTCCAGCTTGGAATGCATTAAAAAATTTCAATTTCAGAAATGCATGAACAACCACAAATATTTATTCATTTAAAAATAGCTTATAAAATATAGAAACAGTTTAAAAAGGCAAAACGTTATATTAGATAGATTATATATAAAATTAATATTTAAAATATATTGTAGCTATCGAGCTATCTAGAAAAAGAGGCCCAATGGGTTAATGGGCCAAAGAGGTCCATTAACGAGACGGCAAAAACTAGGAGATCTAGTTTTTAAAAGCCTATAACGCCATAAGTGTAAGGCCTAACAATTACAATTAGGTGGGAAAATAAAAAAATGATACTTTTTTAGCGAAACTGCGGTACACAAATTCAAACAGAAAGAGTGAACATGGTCATGGAAAGTCATGGAAACATAAAATCGTTCTGGTTTCAAGTCAAGTCAAGTCACATTTATTTATATAGCGCTTTTAACTATACAAATTGTGTCAAAGAAACTGCAGAATATCAAAATAGGAAAAGAGTGTAAAATTAAGAGATTAAACATTTTTCAGTTAAAGGCATGTCACTATTGAATTCAGTGATGGCATCATCCAGCTCAGTCAGTTCTAATAGTATTTTTGCAATCAAGTCGGTGATATCGCTGGAAATGAAGTGTCCCCAACTAAACAAGCCAGAGGCGACAGCGCCAAGGAACCAAAACTCCATCGGTGACAGAATGGAGAAAAAAACCTTGGGAGAAACCAGGCTCAGTCGGGGGACCAGTTCCCTTCCGGCCAGACGAACCAGTTGTTTGTTCCAACTGCAACAAAGTCAGTGTAAGGGCTCCACTGGTTCCAGTGGTATTTTCCTGATGGCTGTCTAGGTGACGGGGTCCTCACTGGGGATCTGTCTCTGGGGCTCAACTAGGTGTCCTGGTCTCCGCTGACGTTCATAGCTGTAGGGGATGTAGAGGTTGTCTCTAGGTGCTGATCATCATCTGATCTGGATAAGGACTGGATCTGGTGACTGCAGTGATCATCTGGGCTGGATAAGGACCGGATCGGGTGGCTACGGAGACCTCGGAATAAGAAAGAAAAAGACTAATATTAGCGAAGATGTCAATCTTCTTACGATGTAACGAGTACATCTTGTTTTATGGGAAGTGTTCCCGGTTCCGGTTGACCTAATTAATGCAGCCAAACAATCCTTTAACAGATTTGAATATTAGAAGCGTATTAGTGTGTTAAGTGTATGCCAGGTTAAAGAGAAGGGTCTTTAATCTAGATTTAAACTGACAGAGTGTGTCTGCCTCCCGAACAGTGTTAAGTAGATTGTTCCAGAGTTTGGGCGCTAAATATAAAAAATAATCTACCGCCGGCAGTTGATTTTGATATTCTAGCTATTATCAAATGGCCAGAGTTTTGAGATCGTAGCGGACGTGGAGGATAATGCGATAAGAGTTCGCTCAAGTACTGAGGAGATAAGTAATTCAGGGCTTTATAAGTAATTAACAAGATTTTAAAATCGATATAATGTTTAATAGGGAGCCAGTGCAGTGTTGACAGAACCGGGCTAATAATAATTTGTTACATTTATATAGCGCTTTTCTAGACACTCTAATCGCTTTACATAGTAAGGGGGGTATCTCCTCAACCACCACCAATGTGCAGCATCCACCTGGATGATGTGACACCAGCTTATTGGTGGAGAGGAGACAGAGTGATGAAGCCAATCAGTGTATGGGGATGATTAGGAGGCCATGATGGTCAGAGGCCAATGGGGGAATTTGGCCAGGATGCCAGGGTAACACCCCTGCTCTTTTTCGAAGAATATCCTAGGATTTTTAATGACCATAGAGAGTCAAGACCTCGGTTTAACGTCTCATCCGAAGGACGGTACTTTTTATAGTATAGTGTCCCCATCACTAAACTGGGGCATTAGGACCCACACAGACTGCAGGGTGAGCACCCCCTGCTAGCCTCACTAACACCTCTTCCAACAGCAACCTAGTTTTCCCAGGAGGTCTCCCATCCAGGTACTGACCAGACTCAGCCCAGCTTAGCTTCAGTGGGCAACCAGTCTTGGGCTGCAGGGTGATATGGCTACTGGCTGTTGGCTAATGTGGTCATACTTCCTGGTTCTAGTAAGAACTATAGCTGCTGCATTTTGGACCATCTGTAGTTTGTTTATTAAGTGTGCAGAACAACCACCTAATAAAGCATTACAATAATCTAACCTTGAGGTCATAAACGCATGAATTAACATTTCTGCATTTGACATTGAGAGCATAGGTATCAATTTAGATATATTTTTAAGATGAACAAATGCAGTTTTACAAATGCTAGAAACGTGGCTGTCAAAGGAGAGATTGCTATCAAATAGCACACCTAGGTTCCTGACTGATGATGAAGAATCGATAGAGCAGCCATCAAGTGTTAGACCGTGTTCTAGGTTATTATTTGTGTGGTTTTTAGGTCCGATAATGCGTTCTTTGACTGTACCAGCGAACCTTTGGCAGAGGTCACATTCGCAGGTGTATGTCATAAAGGCAATGGAGATGCTTTGATCGCCGTACGACAACAACCAAAGGTAAAAACCTCAAAAACGTATTAGATTGCAAATGAGTAGCTCCCCAGAAAACATTTTTAGACGTTATATTTGTTTTATTAAATTCTTTTTTTCTTTTTTTACTTTTCTAACTTGTGACAAAAGCTAGCTTTTAAATTGTAACGTTACAAGATTTTGACAAGTGTCTTATACTCTTGCTTAGCGGTCTGATTGTTTTTCTTTTTTTCACCACTTTAAGATAAGGCAGCTCTATATTATTTAACTTGTAATGTTAGACTACAACATTTTGACAAGTATCTAACCTAACGTTCACTTCTGATATTTTTTTTTGTTTTAGATATACAGAAATACAGTAAACAGTTCTGTGAAATACATAATGTTACAATTTAAAGTCTTCTATGCGATAATGTGACTACATAGTAAAATATAATTGATTGCTGTGATCAAAGCTGAATTTTCAGCATAATTTCTCCAGTCTTCAGTGTCACATGATCCTTCAGAAATCATTCTAATATAATGATTGCTGCTCAATAATAATTTCTGAGTGTTGAAATCTGTTGTGCTGCTTCATATTTTTTTGTAGAAAAAATGATACCTTTCAGTCTGGGGTAAGATTAAAAAATATAAATTAATATATTTCTTCAACAATTTTGCATTAGATCAAAGATTATAGAATACAAAAATGGACTTTGATTAAATTGATTTAAGTGACAGTAAAGATATTTACCCTTATTAAAAAGTACTTATATTTCAAACAAATGCTGTTCTTTAACTGAGAACCATTATACCAATAATAAAACCATTATTAATAATTGATCACAGATAATAATTGACAATTAAGCAGTAAATTAGGCAACATTAGAATTATTTCTGAAGGGACAATGAAGACTTGAGTAATGAAGCTGAAAATTAAGCTTTGATCAAATAAATAAATTACATTTTAAAACATCCTAAATAGAAAAACACAATTTGATGTGTAATATTTCATAATATTTCATTGTTTTACTGTATTTTTTTATCAAATAAATTAAATATTCTTCCAAATAAACAAATAAAAAGCCTTAATTATTTCAAACTTTTAACATTTTTTCAGATTTACAATGTTCTAGAGTAAGATTGAGAATGATTTTTTAACATTTTCTTAGATACGTGAAATCACGGAAGAAAGCAAATTTACATTAACCCTAATCTCATATCTGCTGAGAACCTGAAATCATTCCTGAAAATGAATGTCTTAGTTAATGTTTAACTAAACGGTTGGAAAATATTGCTGAATTGTCTCGTCATGTTTAGCTGCTTACATCTTACCTCAGTTCGCATTCAAGTCTCGCGCAGCAGCGTCTATAAATGGTAAATCCTGCCTTCTACACTTTATTTTCAAACATTTTGACTTTGAGGAGCGCTTTTAAACTGCTGCACTGACTATATTAATTAGAATGTTTGAATGAAGTGGGCCGCGCGGCCTGGGCCATTCGCCTGGGCCGATGGAAAGATACTTACATTTACTACAATCTATTTTATATATATTATGCAAAAGCCCGGCCCACATTGTACAGCGGCCCACCGGGAAAACTCCCGGTGCTCCAAATGGCTTAGTCCGCCACTGTCTGTGTTCAACTGAAAGTGCTGCTCATCTCGCCGTGCGCTGAACAGAGCAGACGCACACACACAGAGAGAGAGAGAGAGAGAGAGAGAGAGAGAGAGAGAGAGAGAGAGAGAGAGAGAGAGAGAGAGAGAGAGAGAGAGAGAGAGATGTGTGCACACACTGCACACTGGGAGAGCAAGACCTCGCGTTCGCGTGCAGTACCGGCGATTCTCAGAGACGAAATAAGGTTCGGGCGCTTTTTTAAAGGGAAAAAAAATCACTATGCTAAGTTAATCCTAAATTATTGCTAAGTTGGCAACACTGTGCATTCTCATTTTCTTCAACTTCGGGCTGGGCCACGGGTCAAACAGAAAATATGCGCTACGTTAATAAAATTAGTGCTGTTAAAATGAATTGGCGTTGCGTTAAATTTGACAGCACAAGTTTAATATCCATTTCATTGTACTATTTTATTGTATAGCCTATGTTTTTTATTTTACAACGCGGGTAATGTAGGCTACAACAGTCTTATTCATTATGTTCATAAAAGTTACAGGTAATGATATAATCAACATGGCAACAAATGATTTAAGTCAGTTTCATAAGTTTAATAAGTTGAAACGACTTTCACAGTCAATTTGATTCAACTTAAAATGCTTAACCATTGCTTCTTGTCATATATAGTTTTAGGCTATTTTTTCAAATAATTTTAATTCATATACAAATAAATAAAATTAATAATGTAACACAAATAAATCAAATGCATTAATTTATTTTTAACACCGCACCACCAGAGGTGCTGCAGCACCCTCAGCACCCTTACTTCCCGTGAGAATGGCTTAGGCATAACTCTGTGAATGCCCTAGAGCGGCCCTGCCAGAGTCCTGACTTGAACCCTATCAAACATCTCTGGAGAGACCAACCTGACCGAGCTTGAGATGATTTACAAAGAAGAATGGCAGAAAATTCCCCAATCCAGGTGTGCAAAGCTTTTTGCGTCAAACCAGAAGAGACACGGGGCTGTAATTGCTGCCAAAGGTGCTTCAACTAAGTACTGAGTAAAGGGTCTGAATACTTATGTAAATGTGATATTTCAGCTCTCTCTTTTAAAAAGGGCTGTTGACTTTTTTTTCTAGGCTTGATAGTGTTTATAAGGTGCAGTCTAACATGTGTTAATTCCTAGTTAAAAAAACACACATTATTTTTCACATAATTTACCTTTTTTCCACACCGCTATGCCTATTCTTCTATAATTGCACTGATCATTCCTGCTTTTATGAAGCCCTCCCTCAGAAATACGCAATTGGCTCAGAATGGTTAGCTGGTCCAGTATGTTGTGACTTCATAAATAGAGTTATTGTAGAAGTAATACAGTCCAATATTTATACATGAATATATTTTAAATTACATGATGGTGAATTTGTCTCTTCAGAAGAAAATATTGGTCTCCCAGACTCGCAATGGAGGAGAAAAATTAAGAGAATATTAAATATATTTATTTTTGTTCCAAAAATTTGCAGAGTTTGTATGAGTCTGGAACAACATGGGGAGTAAATTATGACCAGTTTCATTTTTTGGCGAACTAACCCATTAAAGAGCAGCCATTCACGTACATGGACATTTGTGAGGTATGTGAATGTCATGTTTGTTTTAATGTTTCAGTAAAGAAGAATCTTTCTGAAAGCAATATATTTATTTAAACTATATTACATGCCCTCACACTAGTGCTGCCATTATAGCATTCTAGAGCGCTGTGGTAGACAGACATTAAACAACCACACAAAAAAACAGACTATTCACCTGTCCTTACTGATGTGGATGCACCTCTATCTGAAAATGGATAGTTTAATTAAATGTTTTTCTCTTTTTAGGCCACTGATGAAGAATAGGCGGTGACTGGGATGAATGCTGGTCAAAGAGGAGAATTTCCCCCAAACTGATGCAACAGTGGTTTTAAAGGAGGACGCTGCCCTGGATGCTGTAAAAGATGTCACACGATGTGCTGATGGGGCTTCTTCGTAACTACATCAATTATGCTGAAGAGATCATGAAAATTTGCAGTGATGCATGATCTGTATTCATGGACTATGAAATAAACTGTAAGTGTATGATTTGTAAAAAAATAACAAATGTTAAATGCTTGTTCTATGTTGTTTAGTAGAGATGTTTAGTCATTCATACACATGCTCAAATTCTTTCACACACATATGCTTCTGTTAAATGTTATAATATCAGTGTTAATGTTGTGATTTATTTGTGTACTCTCATTCCAGAATAGTTTGTAAAGAACTTAACAATTAACTAATTGTACAATTATTGTATAATAGTGTTTTTGTATATTTTTATACAATATATACAATTTACCAAAAAAGTCAATTTTGATCTTAAAAGTTATTCAACAATGTTCAATGCTTCATTTATAAACTCTGTAGCTGTTAATGCCATACTTTTCTGCATTTCTTCTTAACATGCATGCTACTTTTTGACTGTTTTCTCTTGTTATTTTTAATAAATATTTACCTTTTGATAGTCATTCTTTGTGTGTAAAAGTGATTTTAAAATGAACAAGATTTGTAGGTTTAATGTCTAGCTCGATTTGGGTTAATTTTAGCCTAGCAATGTAGTAATTTTAAACCATTAAAAAGAAACCCATCCTGCTGGGTGTAACATAATAACCCAAATTGTTGTGTTAGAATAATCCAGTGCTGGGTTCGCTTTAGAACATTGGTTTTTAAACTTGTGAATCCATTAGAATCGTTAGAAGACAGAATGTCGACTCATATATGATTTTTTACGAGCACCCCTTGTTTTTTCTTCCTCTTATCTAAGGCAGCGCAGCATGGCCTCGCCCCCTTTGCTGCTTGTTCCCGAGGGCTATCTGGGTTCGTGACATAAATAACCCGGGAAGTAGCTCGCTGTAGTTCCTACGAGCCGTTTTTGTTGCCATTAAACTGCCAGAATTTTAAAAGATGATATCTCCATTTGCATTGAACTTTCAGCATCACAACTTTTCAGATATTGTTTGTGCTTAAACAGCAACATTACACACTAACTAACGTTAAAAAAGTGAAATCGCAATCAACCACCCCTTTAATAAATGTACAGTCATTTCGTCAGCGCTGATAGCCTCCTGGTTAGTGCACCGACGTAAAGTGATCCCGCTCTCCTCTCTCTCCGCCTGATGCTTTCCTGTCATTTCTCTACTGTCCTGTCCAATAAAGCCCCTAAAGATAACTTTAAAAAAATTACAGACATCTCTATAATTCCATTTTCTCTGTGTCATGAGGTATGGAGTGATTAATGAGAAGAAAAAAAAGTATTTAAAGAATTATAGTATCAGGTTGATACTACATCACAGTATCAATGTAACAAAATAAAAAAAGCGAAGGGTCTGAATACTTACTGAATGCACTGTATATGTATACACACACATATATGTACAGGGTGCGATTTGTGAAAGAGCAGAGGCGGGATGCTTTTGAAAACTTTTTCTCTCCAGGGTAGGTTTATAGCCTAACCTAATGTTAGTGTAATCTGTTAATAATGCACATAATAAACCCATCTTTTTAGGCAAGTAAATGGGTGTTACATCATGAAATGTTTTCAATACGACAGAAATGAACATGATCACAATTGAATAAAAGCATTTTAAAAGCAAACAAAGAACATTATTAATAGAGCTTTTTGAAACTCAAAAAGTTTAAAAAAGGAGTCAAACCATTGCATCGCAAAATGATTCACTGTTTCAAAGCGCTCCAATCGGATTGCGTATCGTGAATCATTTGATTCAGAACAGGACTTCATAGTGCGTTTCACGAATCATTTTATCCCCACCAGGGATAAAAAATAATATTGTTTGCCTGTCTTAATCTGTGTTAGTGAGCCTTTGCTGAGATAATCCATCCTCCTTACAGGTGTGCATATCAAGATGCTGATTAGACACAGATGTGCTTTAGGCTGGCCACAAAAAAGGCCACTCTAAAATGTGCAGTTTTACTTTATTGGGGGGGGGGGGGGGGGGGTACATTTAGTATCTGGTGTGACCACCATTTGCCTCACGCAGTGCAACACATCTCCTTCGCATAGAGTTGATTGGGTTGTTTATTGTGGTCTGTGGAATGTTGGTCCACTCCTCTTCAATGGCTGTGCGAAGTTTCTGGATATTGGCAGGAACTGGAACATGCTGTCGTATACGCCGATCCAGAGCATCCCAAACATGCTCAATGGGTGACATGTCCGGTGAGTATGCTGGCAATGCAAGAACTGGGATGTTTTCAGCTTCCAGGAATTGTGTACAGATCCTTTCAACGTGGGGCCGTGCATTATCATGCTGCAACATGAGGTGATGGTCGTGGATGAATGGCACAACAATGGGCCTCAGGATATCTTCATGGTATCTCTGTGTTCAAAATCCCATCAATAAAATGCACCTGTATTCATTGTCCATAACATATGCCTGCCCATACCATAACCCCACTGCCACCATGGGCCACTTGATCCACATAGTTGACATTAGCGAAGAACTCACCCACACGACGCCATACACGCTGTCTGCCATCTGCCCTGTACAGTGAAAACCAGGATTCATCCGTGAAGAGAACACCTCTCCAAAGTGCCAGACGCTATCGAATGTGAGCATTTGCCCACTCAATTCGGTTACGACGACGAACTGCAGTCAGGTCGAGACCCCGATGAGGACGACGAGCATGCAAATGAGCTTCCCTGAGACGGTTTCTGACAGTTTATGCAGAAATTCTTTGGATATGCAAAACGATTGTTGCAGCAGCTGTCCGGGTGGCTGATCTCAGACGATCTTGGAGGTGAAGATGCTGGATGTGGAGGTCCTGGGCTGGTGAGGTTACACGTGGTCTGCGGTTGTGAGGCCGGTTGGATGTACTGCCAAATTCTCTGAAATGCCTTTGGAGATGGCTTATAGTAAATAAATAAAAATTCAATTCACGGGCAACATCTCTGGGGGACATTCCTGCAATCAGCAAGCCAATTGCACGCTCCTTAAAAACTTGCGACATCTGTGGCATTGTGCTGTGTGATAAAACTGCACATTTTAGAGTGGCCTTTTATTGTGGCCAGCCTAAGGCACACCTGTGCAATAATCATGCTGTCTAATCAGTATCTTGATATGCCACACCTGTGAGGTGGATGGATTATCTCGGCAAAGGAGAAGTGCTCACTAACACAGATTTAGACAGATTTGTGAACAATATTTGCGAGAAACAGGCATTTTGTGTACATAGAAAGTCTTAGATCTTTGAGTTCAGCTATATATATATATATATATATATATATATATATATATATATATATAACATAATGTGATATTTTAATTCTTTGCACATATTCCATGAAAAATCTGTTGTTTTTATTCTATAACATTCCCTTGTTTGTTGTACCTGTGCTTTTCCGGCTCCGAATGGCTCCATGAAGGGACATTGTGTTGCGTGCATCTTGCTGAAGTGCGACACAGGTCACATGACCTCTATTACAGTCCTTTAGTTTCTTTGTACTTTTCCCGCCTCCTGGCCATTACACTGCCTGCTGTTTTCCCACACCATGGGTTTATCTCTCTAATACAGCATGCTGGACAGACACAGCCACGTTTTATGATGAATTATTAATTTATTTGGACTAAATTATTTATTTAGAGCAGCCAAAACATGTCAATCGTGCTCTCTGCATTGAAAATGCTTCCCCAAAGTATATTAAAACATCTCATGTGTAGCTAAAAATTGGACTGAACAATTAAGGAATTCAAAGAGCAATGAGCCCATATCTACTTTGATCTGTGTGTTTATTCATATTTAAACAAAGCTTTGTGGAAGGTAGAAGTACACAATGATCCAAACAATCATCTTCTCATAAGATATAAAAGCTTGTATCAAGTGGAGACAACTGGCTCAAGGCAACCCTTAGAGCAAATGATATATATATATATATATATATATATATACTTTAATAATTGAAAGGGAAAACATAAAAAAAGAGTATTTATAACTTAAGTATATATAAGTAAATTACACTTTAATCATATGTTTCCTATTCAAGTACATTATTTGTATTCAAAATATCCATGGCACTGCTTTGATGTTTAAAGAAACATTTAATAACTTTTTAAGAATTCAATGAGAGCAATAAATGCAGTTTGATGTACTTTCATATCTCACATTTCACATCTCTATTGATTGCAGCAACAAACATTCAAACATGACCTTGACTTTGCTAACGTCATGAGTAGCTATGCTTTATTCAATAACACATACTGAATTTATTTATTATGCAAATTCTGAGAAAGTAAATGGAAGAAAACTGGAAGTTAAACATTTGGCTGTATCCATCATCACCTCAGATTCAAAAAGTCTGTAAACAATAGAAAACACTGCCGTTATTGAAAAATGAAATTTTTATGTCCCAGCACACACACTGTTTTATACAACCTTGTCAACATCATATCAGATGTACACAATCGTACAGTTGAAACCCAAATCCATGAAGTAGTCCCAGACAAAGCCTGGTGAAAGCGTTGGGCTTTAAGAGATGAGCCATCACATCCTGGATCTACATCCTGCTACAGATGGTGTGCTATTTATTGAAAAGTCTCCCCGAACCTCCGTTACCCACAACAGGTTCTGTCTGAATATGCCAGTGCTCTGCGTTAATACCATCTGGATCCTGTCCAGTCCGCTTGTCCAATCTCCCATCCAAATATACTGTACTTTCAGCTCAAGTTTAAAAAATTGTGCTCAGCTAGTTTGACAGTGGCGCTACAACAGAAAAGTTAAAACTATGATATATATGGGTCAGAGACAAAATGGGTTTTCAGGCATCAAAACAATGAAAGATCTGTTATGACAACTCTCTGAGAGTTTAGCATGGTAGTATACATGGCAGTGTTAATATGTTTGGTCTTGGTAGAATAGGTCTGCTTCTGCGGCAGAGCAAGTACCGATATTTGCTACTGCTAATATATCCACAGACATGCTGCTGTGTAGATGTTGGAAATATTGCTGCTGCACATATAACATACTGTATATGAATAACTCAGTCTGTTAGTCTGCACAATCTAGAGTTTCATGACAGAACTTTGGATTTTAATGCAGCTTAAATTTTTTATTTTTTTTACTTTAGACACCCAATAAAATGCAATTAAGTGTAACAGTAGTTCATATCCCAAAACATCTCGCCAGGCATATTTCAAATGAGAACCATTAGACTCTATTGAAGGATCACAATGCAGACCCCAAAACTAATATTTTATTCAATACCTGTTTTCTTGGGAATACTGTTTTAATTAATAATCAATTTATAGATTTTCCTGTGTCTTGTCTGTCACTTAACCTCTTTCTAAGCAGACAGAATATACAATACATGTCAGATAAGACCTGAGAAGATGGAAAACACACAATATTATTAGACAGATGTTTTAGTAGAGCGCTTGCTTGCCTTTCATTTAATTTGCTCACATTGCTTACATTAGGTAAAACTGTGAGGATCACACTTCTTGGATTTAAATTATGAATTACGTAGCAGTCCCTAAAAACGTTAGTTTTATTAAAAAGTCAAATTAATTTCACTTGAATTTGGGGCTTGGAAAGGATGATACATATGTTTTCAGTGTTTTATTCGTTAATCAATGTTTACAATTTTACAATGACCTGTGTCAATTTTGTCCTATTTTGCCCCAACATCAAAATGGAATTTAAAAAATGAAAAGAAAAATAGAGATCAACTTACATTCCAAAATGTCTTAAATATATATATATATATATATATATAATAAAATAAAAAGTTCTGAATTAAAAAGGTAGGAATGACACAGGCGCAATAGACAAACTCGATGTTAATTGAAGCAACAGTGTGAAATTGGCTAGATGCACTTTATTAATGAACCTCTGTGTGGAAGAAAAGGCTGTTTTGCCAAAAATAGAAGCAGAAACAGAAGCAAAACAATGCAGCATGGCAAAATGCTAACTTCATCTCATTACCATGATGTCTATGTTTGCACTAGATTTAATAGCTTTGCCAAGGGTGCAAATTTGTAGCTAAATCTCATTGCTAATGCATGCTGGTTATTAGGAAAATGAAGGCCTTGGGTTGTCAGAAAGTGCTTTTAACATCCACATGGGATTTATCTTCTACTCTAGAGGAGCTCACTTCTGTCAGGGGGAAGGAAAAATCTGGGACATTAAGTTTGAGAAAACTATCAAATTCCACTCCCCCTGAAATCCATTTAAATTTATAAAAGTGATTTATGATTGTAGCTCCACTCCTGGCACATGCATTTGCTTATTATGAAAATTGCAGGTCAGATTCTCCTGAAGTTTCTAAGAACGTAATCAAATCTGAAAAGAATTTCAACATCGGCATGTTATTGTGGATTGGATGTTATTTGGAGATTTTATAACATCTCGTCCCATTGCTAACGGCAAAAACTAAATTACGCGGTCAGGACCCAGCGCTCCAGACTCCAGTGTGGCTTTAAACCAATTCCGTGTTTTGTCCACAAATTGTTGTCGTGAATTGATATCAGTGAGGTGGTAATTTTCTTCCGCGCATTGAACGCACATCGTGACTCACGGTTACAAAGGGGATCCGCATTTCTGCTGCAACCTCTGATACCCCCAATGATTTCACATGGTTTGTATCCAGGCAACCCACGGCAACGTAATTATCATTCAAGTAGGGAAACGTCCACTTTTTTTTAACATACACGCTCAACCATTCCCCATCGCTTATGGATGCAACTACAAACAAAGGGTTTGCAAACCCTGTCACATACCACTAAAAGCATCTCAAATAGCCACAAGGCGAGAACATACTCTTCTAATGTTTCTTTGACTTCTGCTCGTATCAAGGTTGAACTTGCTCGACACGCTCCCACGGAAAACCTGCATTATTTACAGCCACTTATGTTTAATGGAGTCTTCGCATGGATTAGCATTGAAAGAAATTCATCAAACTTCCTCGTTTAATCTAGTCTGTTTTGTTTGAATGCGACTAAATCAAGAACACCATGTCAACAAAGTAGACTAATAGTATTAGTCCACGGTAATAACATTTCAGGCACGACACACATATTGGGTTTTGTGTGTAGATCATATCACGCTATTGCATCCTGGACAAACGGATCATCCTCATTATTCAAGGCATTCATCTGATGGCCTGAGGATTCTTCCCTCAGGCCATCAGGCTCCTTAACACATACTCAGTTTCATAAACATTTACAAGACTCATTATTAACTGTAAAACATTCATATTCTCATCATCCGTATTGCTGCTATGTGTACATACCCGGTACAACCCGTTTGCACATCCCTCTTGCACATCCCTCTTGTTCATATTACTATTTATTAAGTTCCAGTATACTGTTTTGCACTTTTTATTCTATTGCACATTTTACTTTTTATTTCTCTTTTTTTACCTATATATATGCTCTTGTGTTGTGTTATTTTTATATAATTTTTATTTGTATTCTTTTGCACTGTCCACTGAGCGGACCTGATTTGATTTACATTTCACTTCTGATTATACCCTGTATAATTTATTATGTGACGAATAAAGAAACCTTGAACCTTGAGGCTCTATTATCCTCCATTCTCGGTTTCCAGGTGTTTTCCTGGAGCACAACACACCTATATTCTCCAGTATGAGCCATTCCAACAGGTCGTAAAGTGTGTTTCAGGTTTGCAACTCAAATATATTAACCTTTGGCAACTAGATGGTGTGCATCTTTATGCTGCATCGGGTCGTGGGCGGTCACATCCTGATTACACAGAGTTGAGTAAACACATCGGCAGACGCCTCACTCAGTATCGGGGGTTAGGATGCTCTGTACATAAAAACACAAATACATGCACACATTACCAGAAACATATCACGAGGAGCACGAAAGGGTGGAGTTAATAAAAACAAAGGAGAAAAAAAAGTACAGTTTAGCCACTCACTAGTGCAAGAGACTATTAGACTGACATCATGAACAACACGGTGTTCCCAGACTCCCGATCTATTGTTGTCGACTCAATGCCACAACCAGAATCTCTCAGAGCGGCAATCCTTAATCAAGCCATGACGAATAAAAACACTTACACAATTGCTGTTGCTCAGAGCGTGGCCACCACAAGAGCTAATAATGGAAAAATTAATGGAGAACAATGTGGAGTGGATGATGACAGCTCTTAGTCATTCATGGAACACTCCGAATTAAATCACTTCAGAACACACTATGTGTTTACTCATTAAAGGAAAAGATCACAATGTAACAGTACTAAGCTATAAAATCCACTTTCCAGCCTTATTCGGGCTTTAATTGTTTCTCAGCGTAACATCCTTGTAGGAACATTTGCCCTTTACGTGATAAAACTCATGATTGAGGAAAGTTTTAGGTTTAAGATCTATCATCTCTATCTGTGTTGATTACCAGAGTAAATCAGAGATGTCCACAGAGCTTTTTTTTAACCTATTAAACCTGTTTATTTGAAACTGTTTTCAATGTCCATTAATATACAGCAGAAGGTGCATGAAGAAAATAGATAAGGACTTCGAAATTATTTAAAATATTATGCATACTATAATTGCATTACAACAGTTTATTTTTTAAATATGGAAAAATAGCTATTTTAAATTAGCAATTTTTTTCTATATGCCATACTTTTGCAAATGCATTTCCTTGGACTCGCAATGTGTCAAACAGTTGCTTTAAATGCTTGGCATTTGTAAAAACAAAAGTTTCCAAACTATTTTGGAGCCTGTTCCTCTTTGTAAACTCAGAAATGTTTATTTAGATGAGAATGTAATTACCTCAGAACACCATTGTTTGTCAAGAGTTGGTAATTGGATCAAATTTTCCATCCAAAATACAATATGTGTATCGCCTATGACAGTATTTCCTGCAGGGTTCCAATTTGGACGGCAGTAAGTGATAAAAACATTACTTCACATCCCTATGAAAAACAATTACCATCTGAATAGGCCTTATGGTAATACACAGTGGACTGTGCTCTTAATTCGTATTCTTCAAACGGATGTTAAAGGAATTGTTCACCCAAAAATTTAAAATTTAAATTCTGTCATCATTTGCTTACCCTCAAGTAGTTCCAAACCTGTATGAATGTCTTTGTTCTGCTGAACACAAAGGAAGATATTCTGAAGAATGTGGGAAACAGAGCTGTTCTGGGGCACAATTGAATTCCATAGTATTTTGTTCTACTATGGAAGTCAATGGTGACCCAAAACAGCCTGGTTACAAACTTTCTTCAAAATATCTTCCTTTGTGTTCGGCAAAACAAATACATTCATACAGGTTCGGAACTACTTGAGGTTGAGCAAATGATGACAGAGTTTTCATTTTTGGGTGAACAATCCCTTTAGCATCTATCTAACTGACACAAGAATCCAGCAAGTTAGTCGTTTATCCGAGAAACTATTATGGACCGGGTAAATATTAGGGTCAGTCCCTAAGGGCCTTTAAGAGTAAGGGGTCTTCAGCTGAGAGGCCCACAGCATCCCCACACCTGCAAACAAGCCACTGCGTATGTAAAATGAATAGATCAAAGAATAATTTTTATAATGTTGAAAAAAATATAGAAAATGCAGAGAAAATATAAATGTATAGGCCTCATTAAATACAAATAATGCGATTTATGGCATCAGAGTTCTATATTTGTATTATTTGACATTCTGATATAATAATGGCATGGCGTAATAGCTTCTTTGTATTGAATGGGAATGCTGAGAGACTGCGTTCTGCAGGTGTTACAGAGCTGGTAGCTTTGATCGTATGCTGAGGCGACAGCAGCACCTGTTGGGACAGTTTAATATCCTCTTTCACCACCGAGATCTGCTGAGAAGCGATGGCACAGGACACGGCTAATGTGGTTGTGTCTGCTATTAGCCTCTGGGCGATACAACCAGCCTTGCTCTCTCTCTCTCTCTCTCTCTCTCTCTGTGTGTGTGTGACCATTAGGAGAACAGCAGGGGTCCTCGGCATTAGACAGAGTGGCAAGAGGGCAGAACCCTCCCCCATTTTTGTCATTAAAACGCATTAACCTCCTCTGAACAGACCGCCGTGTGAGGAGCGCGTCACCTGGCTTCAGATGGAAAATACACTTACTTATCCACTCTTTCACAGGTCTTTGATTACAGGACGCCTCTCCTCTGAGGGCCATCTGAAAGCCGTCCTCTGATCAGAATGGAGAGCGTTTTTTCATACCTAGGTGCCTCGGATGCATCTAGAATATCTTCTGCTTTCATTTAACCGTCAGACAAGAGCATTGTCATGGAAACGATTCCCTCCAGTCTATGGTATATGGAAAAAGACGAGATAATTGCGTGTGTGAGGAGGGGGTGGGCGGGTCTGCACTTCAAAACCAAACCATCATTCAACCATTTGCCATCATTCATTTGATTTGCTCAGCGGTATCTCAGATTAATGCTGCGCTTTAGGAGTAATATATAAGCATCTCTTCACAAGAACTGTAGCTTCTCGAGCTGAAAACTGATAACTAATGTGATGAAACCCTTAACTTAGATGCCCCTGAGATTTATTTTTACATATTTTGAGTGGTTAAAAAAGTTGTATAAAGTGGCATAAAAATGTTGTAAGAAAATTAATACAATTCATTTTATTAATTTGTATATTCAAATTGTTTTTGAAGAAAGTAGCCTAAGCCGGAAGTGACAATAATAAACAGTATACAGTTTAATCAAATTGGGTGTAAGAGTTGTTTCAACTTTTAAGTCAATTAAATTGACTTAAAAAACATTTGGTGCAATTACTTTTTGATCATATTACATGTAACATCTGTGCCGTGCCCAACTTAAAAATTAAGGACCCTTTCAACAGACATAGCAAAGAGACAGCAGAGAAAGAGTGAGAGCGTTTGACTCAGCAGCAACCAATCTTGCATTTTCACATCTAGCGCTTATTTTGATCTTTATTGTTAGATCTTAGGGATGGGCATTTTAAGCAAAAGAAATATTATTATATTACTTTTTTTCGATTATTCGAATTCGGTATTATTCGATTACTATTCGAAAATCGCACCCCTCCCGCGCATGCAATTCATTCTTAAAACATATTACGCGCTAAAACATATTGTGAACCGCCTGAATGACAGCACTTATTATGTGAACATTAATTTTAACGTCTGTCTTCATAACAATAACCTATTTCATATATATAAATATATTAAATGAACATGTTCACATGCTCGGGAAGAAGACGGGAGTGTTGTTCACAATTAGTTCGGTGAACTTTGAATTGAAACAAGGGAAGGAATATAGAGCCCTGCAGCTTCTCAGAATTCTCCTCCTGAGTCTGAGCCCCTCCTCTTCTTAAGGTTGATTCGATGTTACTCTTACTAAATAATAATAAAAAAAAACACATCAGCAACACTACAACGAATAAGTCTCTTATATTAAGCATAAAATGTATGAATAGAATGAGTATACCTTAGAATTTTTCTTAAAATTTTATAAAGATAATATGTTTTACCTGCATTGTAACACAAATAAATAAATGGTCTTTGGATTTACCCTTAAATTAAAATGATCATATGTCGGTGCCGATAGCCTTGTGTGTAGTGCTTTCCTGGTCGCTTCCTGTCAGCTCTACACTGTCCTGTTGTAATACAATGCAAAAATAAACATTTTAAATGATTGTAGTCTGTGGTTTATTATTAGCTCAATTGCCTAATTAAAACACATCAGCCATAACATAATATAATGGCAAATTCGTATATATTAAACATCTAATTCTTATTGACAAACGGTTGTTGTAACCCAAATAAGGTATTTTCCCTTATTTAAAATTAATGCAACTATTTTGATTCTCATTTGTTCTTGAATTTCTTTAGATCACAGCATGATGTGTTGCACTTTAAGCATGCTTCACTTTGTCAGACAGCTTCTATTTAAGTGCTTTCTTGATTCAACAGGTCTGGCAGTAATCAGGCCTGGGTTTGGCTAGTGAAATTTGACCCAGCTTTCTAAAACACAAATGTCATAATTTAGCAGGAGGGGGCTGATTGATTTTTTCTCCTTTTAGGTTTGGACAGCTTTTTTCCCATAATAAATGAAATCATAATTGAACACCTGGATTTTGTATTTAATTGCATTATCTTTGTGTAATATTACAATTAGTTTGATGATCTGAATTTTTTAAGTGTGACAAATATGCAAAAAAAAAACAAAAAAAAAAACAGGTAGGGTCCAAAAACCTTTTATACATGAATAAATAAATAAATACATAAATATATATATATTATTATAATAAATGTCAGGGTTCAAACCTATCTGCTTACAAGCTAAACAAAAACTTTGGCTTACATTTGGTCTTACATTTCTATAAAGAACTACAAAGTTGTTAAAGAGTGTTTTTATTTTTCAGCTTAAAGTGAAAATACATCAATGACATGCAAAGTAACCACCTTAGAGTGACTTATCGAAAACAAAATGAATGATTTTAATGGCGCAAACCAAGATGAATTAAGCTGATTCTAGAATAAGTGCATACATTCATCTTATCTCATGTTTAAAACATTCTGAGTGGCTCCTTTGTTGAGGGTTACACAATAATGCTCACTGCTGAATATATAAATTTGGTGTTAATACCTTCTTTAAAAGCCAAAGAGAGCTAATACAGGCAGAAAGAGGAACCGAGAGAGCGAGAGAGTGACAGATTGATGAACTGTTGGAATTAATGAGATGTTGACATCCAAGAGGTCAAAATCTTGCCGTGGAACTTTAACAGCAAAAGCAATATGCTAATTCTGCATGAATATTCTCTGTCTTTTTATCTCTTTCATGCTTAACGGTAATTGATAACCCAAGGGAAACCATAAATCTTGATCTTCCTCCAACTTATGGAAATATGTTCATCTTAATGAACTTTAGACTTTCAGCTTCCAAACACGTAATGTATGACTGCTAATCTTGAAGAGTTAAAAATTGTATTTATTTTTCACTATGCAAAGAGGAACTGTAGTTATTTTTCAGTAGGATGATCTGGTGAATTGATGATGATCTTCAAACATTTTCAGTCATTTATCCTGGATGAATCATGTTTGTGTACTTTTAGAGCAGTTAAATTGATCTGCAAAGGAACTTGAAATGTATTTTCTGACCAATATGAGGCTCAGGGATGCACAACACAAGTGAATTAATAAGACAGACATATTTTTCAAAGTCACCACAGAGGTGTTTAGAATAACATATTAGTTTGACTACTTATGTATTCCATAAAAGAAAAAGGTGTGTTCATCCGCAGCAGTTTCTCAAGATTGTGCTACCATAAATATAAAATCATCTTCCTCAGAGAAACAAACACACACACACACACACACACACACACACACACACACACACACACACACACACACACACACACACACACACACACACACACAAAGACTGACCCAGTTGCTACAGTTAGGACAGAATAAGGACATAGTCTGTTTATCCCTGAATCTGTCCATCCTCAATTTAAGATTCACGCCTTTTGCACAGTAATCTACTGGCTGAACGGCAGCTCGGCCTTCATATTTCAACATTTTAGACATACTACAACTCTTTACATCCCCACAGCCAAATGTAGCGTGCCATACATTGATCTTTACACCATGTTTGTTCACTTAGGCCAAGGTTTCTTTCTCTAATTCTGTCACCTGATTGACTTTGGGTTTCTTAACTGTCATTTGGCTTGCTTAGTAGGGGATCTGAGAGACACTTACATTTCTGTAATTTATCAATATGGTCACAAAGACACAATCAGATTTGAACAAAACTTGAACTGAATTAAGCTGGATGTTAGCACTGTTGTTTTCTGTAGAGATAAAGCTGACACATTGTGCAGCATAGACACTAGGCCTGAATTCGAAATGCCTGAAAAAACACCTCAAGCGAGCGCAAACACTTTTTTTTGCAATATATGGGAGTTTTTGCAAAATTGACACATTTCCATTAGGCGTATTTTCAATTCACAATTTTAATTTGCGCAATTTTGAAGGGTAATGGAAACGCACCTAATGAACTGGCTTGAGCTGAAAATGATATTGCTTCATTTTTGAAGAACTGCTTATAGCTGAATTTAACTTGGATATTGAAATTGAACTTCACACTGTTATTTCTGAACTGAGTAAACACTGAAATGATTTAAGCTTAATAAGCAGAATTTGAATGGTCTCCATAATTGAGTTTCAATAATTAATGCCTGTTTATTACTGTGGAGCTGCTTTGACACAGTCTGTATCTAAAACTTTTAAAACAGGCAAAGGAAAAACTTGAATTTTTTAGTAAATCATTGCCGTTTAGACTACGTATAAACAAGTTGAATGCTTGAATCTGATTGGCTTACAAATAAGGTGTGCAATTATTTTCAGGGAAACTCATGGCGGATGTAGTTGCAGTCAGGTCTTCACCGCATTACATGTCATTTCACTTCACCAAATGTTTTGTGTTATGCTGCTTTCACGTGCTATCGGAAATATTGTAAATACGAGCTTCCTAGTCAAAAATTGGACATAAACGGCCTTAGAGAGTCCTTATATGGCCAATTTCCGACTAGGAAACTCGTATTTACCATAATTACGATAGCACGTGAATGCAGCATTATTTCAAAGGTTGTTACAGCCTATAACAGCAATAGAACCAAAACCCACAACGACACTGGCCAAACAAATAAATATAGTCAACAACAGGATAAAAACGACCTTGGGTGTGCATTATTTTCTAAAAATTCAACAGCCCGTCGTCAATTATTCCTTACGTAAATGTGTCATTAGAATTTTATTTTATAAGGCAAATCACTCAAGTTCTACAAGGAAAACCATTAAAAACATTGTGCATTGTGAAGTATCACGGAAATAATGAAAATGCAAGTTTCCTGTTCTTAATTTTACACACTTTAGTTGCAGAGCATCCTGAGAACGCCAGAGCGTGCAAACAGAGAGAGCACAATATATGCCTCAATAGCACCTTCCGCTCAAGTTTTTCAATTTTCTTCAATGGAAAATGCTCATGACGCGTTGTTGTCCAAGCCAAGTAACGGAGAGCTTATTGAGGCGTCTGGATGTGTCAGAAAATGGAGGAGAGCATTACGTGATGTTTTTATTTGCGCGAGAGACACAACGAACATAGCGTGAGTAATCTAGAGTGCTAAGGCGATGTGAACATTCTCTTATATACACTTTTGGTGTGCACGCACCATTAGGACTTCACATGAAATTGGTTGGTCTATCCTGAAAATTAAACTTTTGAATGGTATTTAAGCATAAGAAACAACATTTATGAGGTAGATTTCTCCTCATAACACGAATTTATTTTAAGATTTCTCCATTCAAATAAATAGGGCTTGGATGCCCAAAATAGGTTTTGCAAATATGGGCAGATTTTCTTAGAAAGGGAACCATTGTAATTGGCTGTGTTGCATGACTGATGCTGCTGTGACCCTGGAATCCCGTCGAAATGTGCCTGGTTAGATCACAGTGTTACTGTTGATCCCTGATAAACAGCTTTAAATTGCAGCTCATGTCTTTATCAAAATACTGGTTTTAAAAGCCTGCTGCTAGGTGAGTGAATTGTACAATTAGGCATTTACGAAATAACAGGGTGACATGTCTAAACAAACCCACAGGAGTCTGAACACATTAACTCAATAGCAGCCGTGTGAATACCACTGTGATTAGTGACATAAACAACATCAACAAGCGCTACAGGATTTTACACAGCGCTTGCTGTTGTGCCCAGCAGTATGAATGGATTTTAGGAAATGCATCAGAACTCCATTTTGTCTCGTGAAACAAAGCTGAACCGCTGACCTCCGCTCTCCTCGCTCTCAATTTTCTCATTCTCTTTTTATGTCCTGCCCAACTCTGGATCGATTGAGGCTCTCAGGGAAAAATCCAGCATGGTAGGTCTGCAATGCTGACCCTTTTCGCTCTTTCTTTCCATTCCTCTCTATATCTTCCACACATTGTCTGTTCTTTCCTTAAATGCCATCCAGTGAGGAAAGGCCTATTCCTGATGGGTCAATCAGGATGAACGAATAGTTTCCAAAGTTGGAATGCAAAAGTATAGATGGATGGATGAATAGATGGATAAATATAGATAGAAAGACAGTCATTCTATTGTTTTTTTATTTTTGTTTACAATCTTTGGGCATTGGTCACCTCTTCCCATTAATTCACAGGTCACACGTTTTACCAGTATACCAGACCTACACTGGAACACAACCAATTTAATTCAAATTCTAATTAAAAAAGCTTTATTGTTTTTAGACAAAGGCTCAGACACACAAACAAATAATCATCACAGAAACACATTACATACATCCCCTAAAAACACAACTATATTAATATATAAATTCATTTTAAGGTCTTATTTAAAATACCAATTGCTGTTGGGATGCAGGTCTTCTTATACTTGACCCTTTTCACTAAAGTCACTTTATACCGTCTGCCAGAAGGAAGTAACTGGAAATAACTATACAAAGGATTGAGTATCCCACAATAACAAAGGCTTTCCTTTTTAGTGCCACAGTAAAAAGATCAGAAAGAGGTGTTTGTCTCACTCCAATTATTTTACTCGCAACATTTATAATCCTTAAAATTAGTTTTTGCTTTTAACAGAGAGAGAGAGAGAGAGAGAGTTGAACTAGGATACAATATTAAAAGTAAGAACAGATTGTCCTTCTGACGATGCCATCTCTCATGCCCTGCACGCTTCCTTCACATTGACAGCAAAATGGGAACTGTGTAAGGCTGCTATTCATTGACTATAGCTCAGCTTTCAATACTGTAGTCCCCATTAAGCTAGCTTTTAAACTCACAGACCTCTGCCTAAACTCTTCACTCTATGACTGGATTCAAGACTTCCTCACCGGCAGACCTCAAGTGGTGAAAGTAGGCCAGTTCACCTCAAACTCCATCACCCTGAACGTAGGAGCCCCACAGGGCTGTGTCCTGAGTCCCCTGCTCTACCACACACGACTGCGTGTCCTCTCACAGCTCCACTTCTATTATCAAATTTGCTGATGATACGGTGGTTCTGGGCCTCATTTTCAACAATGATGAGATCGCATACTTGGATGAGGTAGAGAGACTTACATCATGGTGCCAGGACAACTGTCTCTCTCTGAATGTGAGTAAAACTAAAGAGCTGATCGTGGACTTCAGGAAGAGACAAGCAGCGGCCCTACACTACTCTTATGATCAGTGGGACCCCTGTGGAGAGGGTGGGTAGCTTCAAGTAACTCGGTGTAAACATTGCAGTGCATGATTATTGAGTTAGCAGCACAAAAGGTTGTGGGCTCAATTCCCAGGGAACACACCTACAAATGTATAGCCTGAATGCACTGTAAGTTGCTTTGGATAAAAGCGTCTGCTAAATGCAAAAATGTATATGTAAGTTGCAAAAAACTCTCTTGTGTCCAAATTGTGATATAGTTAACAAAATTAAGGTATCTAATGACTGAATATCCTTTAAACGTCCCACTAATGCCATATCATCTGCATATTTTGTAAACTTTAAAATATCATTATCACAGGTAATTTCATTTATATAAATAGAAAATAAAATTGGTGATAAAACACACCTCTGTGGAAGGCCCGTGTTTAAGACCACATTCTCAGACTTTTTGCCATTTATCAATACATGCTGTGGATGGTCCCGTAAAAATGGTTAATCCGTAAAATAAGAATTTGGTACACCTGCAACTCCTCCAGCCGCCTAAAAAGAATATTTATGTTCACAGTAAAAGCGGAAGAAAAATCCATAAATAAAATCTTAACCCAACAATCTGCCGACATGAGCCTGCATTTCCGGTCTCCTGCCATCGCATGCATATGAATGAAAGTCAATGGAATAAAAAGTGTAGTATGACCACCCCTCACTCCATATGGAGGCTAAGCTGTCAACACAATGACAATGCAGATGAGACCGGTCTTAAAAAATTCAAGCTGGCAATGGAAAAAAGTACGAAAAAAAGCAAATTAAAAATCAAAATCTCAACAGCTACAGCCTAACAAAAATATCTGTGATAACACTTTAGGCACTTACTGATACTTCTCATTCCTCTCTAAGGCATTTTTGCATACTTTTTTGTCACAGAATGTGATTGGTACAGTAGATGTTTTGTTGTACCAGCAGTTCTGTCTGAGAATTTGATTTATTATTATTATATCACTGAACTGTCTACATAAAATTCCTTAGTCTTTCATAAGGTAGTTTGAATGCTTAATGTGTATCGAAACTATTATTAGTGGTGTGTTTTGTAAGGCAAGAATCACTATTACTTATGCTCATACTTGGGGTTAGAGATTTGAACAATACTTTTTAATTTTGGCAGTTCATGGGTTGTTATTTGTGGTTTGTTCGAGAAGTGTGCTGAACCACTCACAACCCTTTAGCAACTGCATAGCAACACCTTGTCAACCATTACAACACCCTATAAGAACTGCCTACACTAACATTTAAGTGGACTTGATAAATCACAACACCTTTAGCAACTGTATAGCAACACCCTGTCAATCACATTCACATAGCTACCTCCTAAAACTACTTGCAACCATTTAGCAATAGCATAGTGATGCTGTCAATCACATTCCCATAGCAACCTCCTAAAACTACTAATAACCATTTAGCAATAGCATAGTGATGCTGTCAATCACATTTACATAGCAACTTCCTAAAACTACTTGCAACCATTTAGCAATGGAATAGTGATGCTGTCAATCACATTTACATAGCAACCTCCTAAAACTACTTGCAACCATTTAGCAATAGCATAGTGATGCTGTCAATCACATTCACATAGCACACCTTTATCCCACCCACAACACTTTAGCAACCACATAGCAACACTCTGTCGACGATCCACAACACCCTTACATAACATTTTCTTGTGAATGTGTAGAAATCAAGTTATGAATGATGTTTTTAAACCAAGCCAGGTTTCTTTCTGACTGTCTAGAGTTCCTTTAACTCCCTGCGCTAATGAAATATAAGACTTATATAGCGATGCGTTCCACGCGCACTCCTGAGAAAATTTATACGTGTATATAAGCAGAATGAAAACTAGATGGGTTGCGAGTCTGTGTGGAAAAACTAATTTGCCAATTTGAGAGTTGATCTTGGATTGTGTTTCTGTCAGTCTTGATCAGTTGTAGCTATTTTGAGCAGTTTGGTGATGAGCGAAGCTGATCTGGTTCCAGCACCAGTAGTTGGCTTTGTAAACACGGCCTCTAGTCTCTGGGTAGCAGTTATTCACAGCAACAGATGGTGACACTCAAAACTCCCTAAGTCTCTATGTTCTAGTCTTCCTTTGAGACGAGCCCCCCGTGCTCTCTCTCTCTCTCTTTGGATGTTTGCAATAATTAATCGGACTAAATGTCAATGCCTACTGGCTAGAGAGTGTGAGATTACAGACACCATCATTTAGCAGGTCATGATTTTGATAAGGGCAATTAGACAACAAGTTGCTGGAGAAAAATCAATGTGCCATAGCCACGGCCTGGCGAGAGAGGCGAGAGTGCTTGAGACCACCCTTGCACTCTAGGTTATGCCACCGGGGGCTTGATAACACACACACACATGGAAATGACACTTTTGTGTCCCACAGCTACATATCAAAAGAATATTCTAATGCAACTGGATATTATTCTTCAATCAAAATGTTAAAGGTTAAGTGTGTAATTTCTGTGTGTGACAAACATAAATAAACAGACAAATTAATTGGTTGGGCAAACAGGAAGTCTACAAAAAAATATATATTTAACAAATTGTTTTTATATTTAAAATATAAAAATATTAATTATGCATTTATAAATACAAAAATACATAAATCTAAATATTAAATGTAAATGTCATATTTATAAAAATAAAGAAATGTGAAATGTATAAATTTCAGCATTACAACGCAGCCACGTTCACACAGCAGCAGAATATGGTTGTCAGTCCTTTATTTGAGTCTTTAATACTGTTAGATTCCCACACAGTATGGTTCTTTACACAAGTTAAAACTGCATTGGCGGATTTTGGTTGTGTGGCGGATGGCAGTTTCGATAGTGACTGTGAATTTGTATCATGATAATTGTTTGTTTGGATCTTGGTTATTCTGTTTGAATGATATTGGATGCGAGACAGATGAGGTTTTGTTCTTGAATTCAATAAGCACGAAGTGAAGCAGATCAATAAATCCACTCTGTTGACATTAATTTCTGAGCCCCAGTATTTCAGCAGCTGGCATTATCAAGTCAGCAGCAACAATTCAGGAGAGATTGCCGACACTACAGCCGTGTGTAATGAATGCAGAGTCAGTGCAATAGAGATCTTATTGCATTTTCCTGAACTTCTTCATGTCTTCACCCTTCTTCATCTTAGAGTCACACTTTACAAAGCCAAGCTTAACCCTCTGGTTTAGCATTTCACCGAACTAGGCTTCTGATAATGACCTTAGACTAAGAGAACAAAGTTTCACTAAAATGCACAAGTTCTAGAAAAGATGGCATCGACATCTTTGGATTTGGTGAAATGGCAGGACCATCTTTGGATCTTTCTGGCGTAATCGTGTTAAAACATTCACCTTCTGTTGCAACATACGAATAAGGATTTGTATTAGTGTGTGTTTTTGGCATCATAAAGAGAGTGGTATCGGAAGCTTGTGATTTGTTTTTGTTGAGAGGATAGGTTTAAATATTTTTGTAATGAGTACTTGTTGTATTTTAAAATTGTCTTACTGTATGGCTGCTACCTTGGCCAGGTCTCTCTTGTAAAATAGGTTTTAAATCTCAATGAACCTTCCTGGTTAAACAAAGGTAATAATAAACTGGGCTTATTTGAGGAGGCAGTCAGCTCTGTGGTGGAGAAGACTATTATGTCACAGATTCGACTGGGAGACTGGTTTGTCACTGTCGACCTGAAAGATGCCTATTTTCATATTCAGGTCGTTCGGCGGCACAGGAAGTTCCTTCGGTTCGCTTTTGGAGTTAAGGCTTACCAATACAAGGTTCTTCTGTTTGACCTGGCTTTGGCACAAAGGACGTTCACAAAGTGCATTCGAATGTATTCCAGACCATTCGTGTACTCCACTACCTGGAGGATTGGCTCATTCTGGCCCACTCCAGGGAGTCAGTGAGTCATCACAGGGACGTCGTCCTCCACATTCATGCTCCTGGCCTCAGAATGAACACCAAGAAAAGTGTTCTCTCCCCTCCTCAACGAACTGTGTTTTTGGGAGTTCACTTGGATTCCATTCAAATGCAGGCCCGTCTGGCTCCTGCCCAGATTTCCAGCCTCAATACATGTTTGGCCGCTCCAAGCTAGACAATCAAATCTCCGTGAGCACTTCTCTTAGGCTTCATGGCTGCAGCCTCTCCTGTGCTGCCCCTGGGGTTGCTCAACAGGAGGCCGTTCCTTTGGTGGATGAACATTTCAGGGGTCCACTCCACAGGACCAGCCACTTGCCAAGTAAGGGTTTCGCGCAGTTGCTTTCTTACCCTTTTAATATGGCAGGACCCCCTTTTTCTCCAGAGTGGAGTCAGAATGGGCACAAATTCACCGTCGCCAAATGATCACGAGAGACACATCCCTGACAGGCTGGGGCGCGGTCTTCGGCACACCGGCATGCAGAGTTTGGACAGGAGAGTTTCTCTCCTGGCACATAAACTGCCTGGAGCTGAGAGCCATCTTCCTAGCACTGATTCATTTTCTCCCTTCACTCAGGGAAGTGATTGTCAGGATGGACAACATGGCGGTAGTATCCCATATAAATCACCAAGGGGGTTCACGGTCACGCACCCTAAACAGGCATGCACGGAGTTCCTCTCCTTGAGAGCGGTTCACGTCCCAGGAGTCTTGACCCTCGCAGCCGACTTTCTGTCGAGACAGAAACTCAGGTCGGGGGAGTGGATGTTGAACCGCCAAACGGTAACCCAGATTTGGGATTTGTTTGACAAAGCGGAAGTGGACCTCTCTGCGTCACAGGAGTCATCCCAATGCCCGCTATGGTTCTCCCTGAGTTCCCCGGCACCTCTGGGCATAAATGCGTTCGCTCACCCTTGGTGAGGCTGTACACATTTCCACTCGTCAAGCTGATTCCGGCAGTTCTGTGCAGGGTGAAGGAGAGCGGTGTCATCTCCTACTCGTAGCCCTGTTCTGGCCATCCCAGACATGGTTCTCGGAGCTGGTTCCTCTTCTGTATCAGCCCCCTTGGGAGAGTCCGATCAGACAGGACCTGCTCTCTCAGCTTCAGGGCAAGGTATGGCACCCTCAACCTGAGATCTGGAAGCTGTGGGTATGGCCCATCCAGGTTTTGAATTCTGGTATTGACTTCTGGTCTTCCTGCTGAGGTTCAGGAGACTATCGCTAGTGCCAGAGCCCACTCCACTAGGAAGCTGTACTCTTCCAAATGGAAGGTCTTTGAGTCTTGATGTTTAGCCCTTGCAGTGGACCAAGTCAGCTTCCCTATTGGTCCAGTGCTGGAGTTCCTGCAAGATAAATTTGTGGCAGGGGCAGTTGCTAACACCTTAATGGTTTCTGTTTCGGCCATTTCCGCTCGAAGAGAGCTGGATGAGATTCCCCTGGGGAGACATCGGATGGTCTCTATGTTTGTGAGTGGTGTCTGAGACCAGTACGCCCCATTTGAGTTCCTTCTTGGGACTTATCAGTCGTCCTTGAGGGTCTAATTGTAGCCCCATTTGAGCCCTTAGAGTCAGCTCTAGAACGGATTCTGACTCTCAAGGTTACTCTTTTGTTGGCGCTAACATCTTTGAAAAGATTTGGGGACTTGCAAGCTCTCTCTCTGTCAGCGAGATGTGTATGGACTTCACTATGGGTCTGGTCAAGGTGACATTACGGCCTAGGCCTGGCTATGTTCCCAAGGTTTTATCCGCATCGTTTTCCTCTCAGGTGGTCACACTTCACTCTTTACATCCTCCTCTCTTTGCTTCAGGCGAGGATGAAAGGCTTCACATGATCTGTCCTGTCTGAGCTTTGAAAATCTGTGGACCACTCCATCCATTGGAGGAAATCTCCCCAGTTGTTGGTATGTTTTGGTGCTGGCCGCCGTGGACTTGCCAGATCGAAGCACAGAATTTCTTACTGGGTGAAGGACGCTATTTGTTGGCTTATGGGGTGCGTGGTCTTTCTTCACCTCTCAGCGTTCGTGCGCATTCTGATAGGAGAGTGGCTTCCTCTCAAGTTCTTTTTTTTAGAGGTGTCCCTCTAGAGGATATTTGTGTAGCGGCAGGATGGTCCTCTCTGCACACTTTTATCAGGTTCTATTTCTGGGATCTTGACACGGCTCCGGGTTCCCAGGTTTTTATCTGCTTGAACCAGCCGTGTATGCTGTCTGGTTCGTAATCGGCCCATATAGGGCAGCATTTTTAGCTTTGCATGTTTGGTATATCGTTCCCAAAGCGTCTTAGCTTATGCAGTGTTGAGTGAACCTATGAAAGAGAACATCTCAGGTTACTCGTGTAACCCTTGTTCGTGTAACGAGATGCTGCTCACACTGCCAACAGGGGCCTTACAGGTAGATAAATCTGAGGAGCAGATGGCGCGTTTGCCAGTATAAGGAGGCGATGTAAGAATGTCGATGACGGCATCTGCGCCATCAGCCAATGAAATGACGTGATTCTATAAGGGCTTCAGACAATCGGCACAACCAGGGGCATTCCCAAAGCATCTTAGCTTAAGCAGCGTCTCGTTCCCTATTGAGAGAACAAGGGTTACGCAAGTAACACGAGAGGTTTTGTTTGTATTGTGTTGTTGCATTCTGTTTATTCTTTTTGTTTCTTTCTTTTTGTTTATAGTGTTTTGCCATGTTTTTTTTCTGTTTCGTGCTATGTTGTGTTCTGTTTTGACTTTGTTTAGTGTTTTGTTTGGTTTTTGCTTTGTTTTGATTTTATATTGGGTTTGGCTTTGGCTTTTCGTTTAGTTTAGTTTGTATTGTATTTATTGTTTGTTTTTCTGTTTCTTTTGTTTGTATTGTGTTTTTGCTTTCTTTCATTTTTTTATTTGTTTTGTATCTGTTTTTGGCCTGGTTTCATTTTTCTTTTTGTTTTGAAAATAGTGTTTTTTTTCAAGGGTCTTAGACTTTGATTCAATTTTACTTTTTGGTCTGCAACAAATTAAAGTCATTTAGAAATGTATAATTTAGTCCTTAAAATCTGTAAAGTAGACTAAAGTGGATCTCACTGTTTTTGCTATTTGCATAGAGGCTTTGCCATTACATTGTATAAGACACTCATGCCAATAAAGCACTCTGAGAAATTACAATTTTAAATATGAGAGAGCGTTAGGAATACAGAAAGTGAGAGGTCAGTCCTCATCTTAGTTGCACACGCACACTGAATTACAGAAGTGTGCGGAGACAAAAGAACTGAAAAAAAGAGACACTGACACCTGAGAGAATGATTGTCATGTCACCATGTCCCTCCTCCATCTTTATCTTCTTTCACTCTGCTGTACCGTCTTTCTCGCACACACACTGTTGTTGAAGATGACTCACAGGTGTTAACGTGGGAGGAGTGGCACATGAGGATAGCTCTCTGCCTTCATTACGATCACTTACACACACACCACTGCTCACACAATACCTTACACGCACACACTCTCTTATGCATGCACTCCTAGTTGTAAACACACTATTTAAATTCTCCATCCACACGTGCCTCTTGGCCTATACATGTTTATGTAACTATATGTTGTAAAAGACCATATGCTGAGCTATGTATACTCAAAAAACAAAATGGCCTAAATTTAACATTTCTGTATTTGAATCGCATATGAAATTTCCATCCAGTTTGTCCATTACACAGTTTTTCCATAAAAACAAATATGTTATGCATATTGTAAGCGATACATACTGGCAGCCATATAACCCTGCAGCCCAATATTCATTAACTGAATGTGTTTTAAATACACATTTAAACACTATTTTCATCAACAATAAATTGAATTATTTTAATTATCATTAATTAAGTTAATTAATTACTTTTAATCATGTTAATGTTTTAATTTAATAAATATAATTGTTTTACATAAACTGATCCAAAGCAATTTGAATAAATGCATTTTGAAAATATGATTAAAAAAGATGCAAATAGGTGATAATAAAATATGCCATGATTCTGCAGAAGTGCAGATACATTTTATTTATGTATGACTGACAAATATGCATTTACTAAATGTATTTGTATGTTTCTGTTAAAACAGAATAATCCAAATGGACGTGTTTTTTTAATATGAAATTCAAATGCATAAATCTTGAATTTAGGTCTAAATATTTTTTTGTGCATTATATAATAGAGATATATATATTGGTCAGGCAAATTAATCAACTAGTCTTTGACAAATATTTTATTTTTCCATTATTATGTATGCATGCATTTATTTATTGTTTGCTAATAAACATGCTGGCATGGCAGATTAACATACCAGATAACCTGTTAAGAAGGAAGACATTTTTCTTATTATTTTTAAATATTTAAAAAAGTCCAGTTTATCAGTCTATTTTTTGGTATTTGGCACCAGCATCAGCCACTTAAATACAGATATAACCACTACCACTATTTGATAGACAATACTTTTTTGTCAAACAGGTACAAATTGAATATAATTTTTAGACCGATGAATAAAAGTTAACATGATGAATAATAGGAGGACGGGATGAAGGTGTAGGGCCTTCTACTGTCTGAAATAAAAACTGCATCTTAAAAAAAAGCTCTACACCTGGTACTTTATCAACTTTATTATAGTTACACTGTCAAGCTCAATAGTTCAAGCCTGTTATAGGGGGAACAATCACATAATTGGCCTGCAAAGTATGTTTTAGTATAATGCCATGCAATCTGTCAATATAAAGGATCACTTTGGATAGAAAAGCATGAGTAATTTCCGCCATATTGAGATGTAGCAATAGCTGAATAGCATTGATTGTGTGAGGCTCTGAGCCCACCTGAACCTTTTCAATGTCCATTTCTACTTATCAAATAAGTACAAACACATTGTACTGTCACCATATGTTGCCTTGTTAGCGAAGCAATGCTGACCTGTGTGTCGAACGCAGACATAAGGTGAGGGTGGAGTAATAGCTGGAAATGGTAGCTTATAGAGGATCTTACACAACATGATCTTTACTAAGAAATACCAAACATAATTTATTGGAAACTGCTGAGATAATGATAGCTGTTCTCAGGCCCGGATTGGCTAATTGGGAGCACCGGGAGGATTCACATGGGCCAGTCTGTTTTTTTTTTGGCCGAGAGGGCAATTAAAAAGAGTAATCCATGTGTGTATATATATATATATATATATATATATATATATATATATACATATACACATACACTCACCTAATTTCTAATCAGCCAATCACATGGCAGCAACAGCATTTAGGCATCTAGATGTGGTGAAGACGACTTGCTGAATCAGAATGCGTATATATATATATATACAGACATTTACATAATGTGATAATATATTAAGATAAAATATTTTAATTGTGATACATTTAAAAATTTACCTAATTGTCATAAAAATATTGTTGCAAAATATCTGGATAACATATATTTCTAGTTCTATGACTTCAAGAATTCTTCACGAGAGTGCAAAAAAAACTTATACAAACATGTATTAGCAAACTAACAAACAATTTACATCTTATGTACATCTAAATGTCCTTTTGGCAAGATTAAATTCTCGCTCTCTCTTTCCAAAGGCCTTATTCTTATCTATTTTTCTGTTTTAAAAGGTGCCATTATTTACATTGTATGGCCTGTCAACACACCTAAGGAAAGATTCAACATTTCTCTGAGACAATGTACACAATGTGGATGAATGTGAGATTTTCCCACAGCTTATGTAAACAATCCTTCATACTGGCTCTTCTCCTCACGTTTACTCATCTCAGCAGTAATAAAGAGTTTTCATGAGTCTGTCTGAACGTGTGACAGGATGTGAACATGATTGTGTGTGGGGCCCGGAGTCTGTATGGGGCTGATGGGACACACATGGCTGACTGTGACCGTATGTTCTCAGTTACACACAAGACCCATGACATGAGAGAACGTGAGAGGACATGAGAGAACTTTTGCCCTAGCGACATCTTCAAGTATCCTGACACAAATGTTCCATGGTAGCTATAGTTTCAGTCAGTGAGTAGATCACTTAATCGTAGATCAAATAATGTTTAAAGTGCAAGAGTGCAGAGCAGTAGGGAAAAAAGCAACAAGTAATACACAACAATATTAGTTATTCAAATATTAAACAACAGTTCCTTCATTTTAGTTAACTCATATACACAAATTAGGAGTTTGTTCCCCCAATATATTAACTAATTCCTTCATTTTAAAAACAGATTTATTTTTTATTAAATTGGTACATAATGGTCACAATTGAATGGAATATTGTTTCTGTCATGTAACGAAAAAAAAATTATAATAAGGTAATTGTGACTTTATCACTGTCACGATTAGATGCTACTTTGAAGGGTCAAGGAAACGTAGAGTAGTTTCAAGCAAATATCTTTAATAAACATCCATGGGATTACACCGGCATGCAGGAACACACGTAGCACAAACGCAGAAAACATTTAACAGCAGACAGGAAACAAGGGGCAGAACACACTATAAATAGACAGAACTAACAGGGACACCCGGAACATAATCAAGACACATGGCTGGGACTAACTGAACTAATAAATGAACAGGAAACAGTAAAGACCATATATGGGCACAAGAGGGAGGGAAACGCTAGACAAGGGGGAACAGGTCTGACAATCACATTATTCTGAGTTTATTTCTTGCAGTTCTGACTTTTTTTTTCACAGTTCAGATTTTTTTCAGAATAGCGATTCAGAACGTCAAGACAAAAACTTGCATTTGTGAGAAGTAAAGTTTTAATTGTTAGGTATAACTTGCAGTTGTAAGAATAAAGTCAGAATTGTGAGATATAAACATAATTGGCAAAGAAAAAGTCAGAATTGTGATATATAAACTTAAAATTGCAACAAAAGTCAGAATTGTGACATACATTTAGATTTGTGATATATAAACTTAGAATTGGAATACAAATGTCAGAATTGTGAATTCATATCTCACAATTAGGACTTCTTTTTCTGGACCGCAAGAAAAAGTCAGAATTTTGACATATAAACTCTGAATTGTGAGAAAATTTGCCATAATTGTGGGATATAAATTAAGAATGGCAAAAGAAAACATTCAGAATTCTGAGTTAGTGCCTTGGAATTCTGACATCTTTATGTGAATTGCAAGAAAAATTGACAAATTCAGAATTGTTAAAAAAACAGTCATAGTTGTGAGATATACATTTTAAATGCTAGGAAAACAGTCAAAGTTCTGAATTACTATCTTGCAATACTGAATTGCAGTTGTTAGATATAAACTCAGAATTGTTATAAAAAGGGCGGAATTGCGAGATGAAAAAGTCGCAATTATTATTATTATTTTTTAAATAATTTGATCATATGCCAAACAAGCTTCCATACGATTTATTAAAACGACAGAATTTTTTTTTATTTGTGGCCATGATATACACTAACTGGCCACTTTATTAGGTACACCTTGCTAGTACCGGGTTGGATTCTCTTTTGCCTTCAGACCTGCCTTAATTCTTTGTGGCATTGATTCAACAAGGTGTTGGAAACATTTCTCAGAGATTTTGGTCCATATTGACATGATAGCATCAAGCAGTTGCTGCAGATTTGTCGGCTGCACATCCATGATGTGAATCTCCCGTTCCACCACATCCATAAGGTGCTCTATTGGATTGAGATCTGGTGACTGTGGAGGCCATTTGAGTAAAGTGAACTCATTGTCATGTTCAAGAAACCAGTCTGAGATAATTTGAGCTTTGTGACATGGTGCATTATCCTGCTGGAAGTAGCATCAGAAGATGGGCACACTGTAGCCATAAAGGGATGGACATGGTCAGCAACAATACTCAGGTAGGCTGTGGCGCTTAAACGATGCTCAATTGATACTAAGTGTGCCAAGAAAATATCCCCCACACCAAGAAAATATCCCCCACACGTTGAGACAAGGCAGGATGGATCCATGTTTTCATGTTCTTTACACCAAATTCTGTCCCTACCATCTGAACGTCGCAGCAGAAATCGAGACTCATCAGGCCAGACAACATTTTTCCAATCTTCTCTTGTCCAATTTTGGTGAGCCTGTGCGAATTGTAGCCTCCATTTCCTGTTCTTATCTGACAGGAGCAGCACCCGGTGTGGTCTTCTGCTGCTGTAGCCCATCTGCAGGGTTCGATGTGTTGTGTGTTCAGAGATGGTATTCTGCATAACTTGGTTGTAACGAGTCGTTATTTGAGTTACTGTTGCCTTTCTATCATCTCTAACCAGTCTGACCATTCTCCTCTGACCTCTGGCATCAACAAGGCATTTTCATCCACACAACTGCTGCTCACTGGATATTTTCTCTTTTTCGGACCATTCTCTATAAACCCTAAAGATGGTTGTGCGTGAAAATCCCAGTAGATCAGAAGTTTTTGGAAATACTCAGACCAGCCCGTCTTGCACTAACAACCATTCCACATTCAAAGTCACTTAAATCCCCTTTCTTCCCCATTCTGATGTTTGAACTTCAGCAAGTCGTCTTCACCACATCTAGATGACTAAATGCATTGAGTTGTTGTCATGTGATTGGCTGAATAGCAATTTGTGTTATCAGGCAATTGAACAACTTTACCTAACAAAGTGGCCGGTGAGTGTATATATATATATATATATATATATATATATATATATATATATACAGTATATGGTCCATATTTCTGAGGCTCTGTAAGGTCTAGAGATGCATTTTTTTAAACTTGAACTTCTTTAAACTTGAGTGCAATGTTTTCAGAATTCAGTTTTATGCATCTAATGCATTGATTTTCCTTTTTTTTATGAAAAAATGCACTAAACAAATGTGCTTGACCATTGCACTTGCGTCTTTTATTAAAATGAGTTAAAAGTGTATCAAGTGTATCTTGTTTTATATATGTATCTTTTTTGTTTTTAAATGCACAAATGCTTGCCTTTTTGTTGTTTTCAGTTCTGGTTTAGATGACAGTATTGGCACTAAGTTACCACAGTTTTAATGTAGAAACATTGACTGAATATGGCGAATTTGGCAAATTTAAAATACTAAATTCTAATATCCACAATAATAAAATATTCACTTATCTGCACAGGTCTCATTTCATTGATTATTATTTTTGCAGTAATCATGGATTGTACAGTTTCTCTTACATATCAATGATAAACAATGCTGACAAGACCATTGCTTTTTGTTAGCTAGTGAAAGGATGTTGTACAAATGCCCATCCATCTGTGCTTCTTTTGTCAAAGCAGAGATTGCGTATGCCTCCAATTTGAAGTTTCTGAAAAGACTGAGATCACGGAGACATATTAGACTTATTCCACCCTCATGATTGGTGAGACTGACTGCAGCCTTCTTGCCTCCTGCTATCCAGCAACCACTTGTTGTGACATGGAAAATGTCCAGTAAAATGTGTTACATTTTCTTCCATTTGAGCATAATGGCCATTGGTCAGAATAAAACATTTCACATATTCACCATTATTGCCCAGGAAGAAAAAAATATATAGTTCCTTTAACACATGTAGACCTTATAACATGGGATGTTGTTACACTAGGTGAAATATTAAATCATATATATGGTAAAATAACATCCAGCCCTCAGTAGGAGCAACAGTAGTAGTGGGGAGAGTTAATGTACAGTGCTCTCTCTCCACATTCAATAACACGACGATGTGCCCTTGAGCAAGGCACCCGAACCCCCAACTGCTCCCCGGATGGGTAAATGCAGAGCACGAATTCCAAGTATGGGTCACCATACTTGGCTGTATGTGAGGTCACTTTCAAATTAATGTACAAAGGTGTCGTTTCTTCATTGTACACTAGAGGACGCCATTGAGCTTTATACATGTAAATGCATTTGGACAGGACATTAATATGTCCTCATTGAGTTGACTATAAAAACAGGGTGTGCTTGTTATTCTGGTCAACACTTATCATGCTCATACCAGCCTTATTGTTCCTCAGCTCTTAGTTTGTTTGTAAAATCAGGTTTTGTGTGCCTTAGGATGTTTGATCTCAGATCTCATCCTCAGGGCAAGGGTGAATTATATTTTGACTCTGTGTTTGTGTGTGTGTGTGTGTGTGTGTCTGTGTGTGTGTGTGTGTGTGTGTGTGTGTGTGTGTGGGATGTTGAACTTGGCATTTGTGGTGGTGTGTTCTTGGCGTGAAGATGCTCGCACGTTTATGTTAGCAGGTCAGCAATCCAAGAGGACACAATCCGCAAATAACCACCGGAGGCAGACTGGAACATTCACCCATACCTCCACCTCTGTCTGAGCTGCTCCAGTAACTAGACATCTACATTTACTCATCGAATACACAGTCTCGGCTGACTAACATTAACCAGGTATGCGCTTCACATACTGTTTAATACAGTACTATAGCAACTGCATTGCTATTTTGGCAAAGCTAAAAACATCCAGAATGGCGTAGTAACCACGTAACAATGCCTGAACAATCACTCACAGCATCTTAGCTACTCCATAGCAAAGAAAAAAAAACACCCATAATTCACAAATAACCAAATAGCAACACACTAGCAACCACCCAGAGCATCATAGCGAAGTTAGAAGAACTACTTAGAACAGCTTATGTCAGAACAGTTAAATCACCATATAGCAATGCCCTAGCAACCATTTGTAACACCACAGCACTGTACAGAAAAGCCTAAACAACACTTGGACTATCTTCGTTGCCACCCAGAACACCAGAGCATTGCATAGCACAGAACAGTTACGCAGAACAGTTTAGTAACCACATAGCAATACCCTAGCAACTGCCTAGAACACAAAAACAACAGCATGGCAAAGCTTAAAATCCACTCCGCTTATTTACCACATAATGCCATAGCAACCACAGAACAAAACTTAAAAACCACAAAGCAACAAGAAATAAGGCTTTTAATGTTGTTATTTCTGAGACCAATCTTTCACACGTCAGTCAGTACAAAGGAAAAATCATTTGAAGGTTTTTTTTATATATACAAATGACTGTATAATGTGAAGCCCCATCCTACATTCCAGCCATCAGTCAAAAGTTTTTGGTTGGAATTTTCTAATTGTCTTCAAATAGACACGTCAAACTCGTCCAGCCTGTATTCTTTCAGACAATAAATCCCAATATGGGCCAGACAGGCTTCTAGAGACCAGTATGCTAAAGGACACAGCACTGGATATGTGACCTTCTCAAGTCTACCTGCTAAACTATGTTGTCTGTGTGAGGGAGGATGTGTGCTATTTTTACGCAATGGCAAATTGTGAAGGAAATGAAGCGAGAGGGAGGGTTGAGAGTGGACGCCGAGACCTTTAAACTCCCTGAAGCGAGACCAATAAGAGAGAAATTTCACAAATGAGATCTCAAAATAGCTTGAATGTTTCAACTGTCACGTATGTACTCTGCCGTGCAAAGGCAAAAGACTGTAACTTTGTGTAAACTTAATTTTTGTTGAAAATTAGTTATTTATATTTTTGGGACATTCAAGACATCCTTGATTACGTGCATAAGAATCTTGAGTCAATTTAATTTGTTTTTCAGAGAAAATAATGAGTCGTCTCAAAGATAACTTCAAAAAGCCCCGGAGAAGCCAAGGTAGAACACCACCATTATGGCGTTCTGCCTTTGTTAGCCACGTGTTAATTTAAAGTTATGGTGCCTGTTCTGACGATTTGTGCTACCTGCTCAGATTTTGCTACTTCCCAATTAAAAATATAGGTAGCACAAATCGATAGCGAAAAATGATACCTATCAGATTGTGCTACCAGCATCTTACTCATGTTGTTTGAGGCTTTTTTAAGGTCCATACCTACCCCTACCCTAAACATACCCATCCACACCTACCCGTCCACACATAATCTTACCCTAAACTTACTCTTAAAAGAATACAAATATATTATTGGTAACACAATCTGAGAGGTAGCATGTTTCATCTGTACACCTGCTTGTAGTTATACGGTGTTCTGCCATTTTTTTACTGTCCATATGATTAAAGTCTGCCGCATTTTAATTACGGTGTAGACAAACGAATTAGATCATGATCTACCAAACAGCTCCATATAACAAAGCACTGTAAAGACTAGACACCTTGGCAGCAATACATAGGCTAATCATGAATAAGCTTTAAAAAAAAAATAATTCCATTTTGTAATGCAGATTATTCACCAGGCTGTCACTTCTTGTTGGATGCGTGTGTATTTGAATGCCGTTGCATGTAGCATGATAAATCATAAAATCATTAGCCTAACAGTTTGCTATTAAATCCCATATCCTATTATTGTAACCCGATAAAATCAATCCATGGCGCTGAACATCATTGGAGATGTTTAATCCACACGCATTTCCGAGCATGCCTTCTTGCTGGCGTTCACATCAATCCACTAATCGTTGTTTTAGGTTAGACTATTTCATTCAAGTCAAAATAAGCAAATTTGCTATGTCCAGAATTATTTTACATTACTGAGCATAGCAAATAAATTGGTTGCAATACGGTATCCACTCACGTTGAACTTTGATCCGCTTGTTACGGTAACAAAACTAAACAAAACAAAAACAACATTAATAGTCACATTACTATATGCAATAGCCTATATGAGAGGAGCCCATGATCACTAGATTTTATACAGGTGTTACTATAACGATTTTGTAAATGGTTATCAGCAACCAAATATTAATAATGTGGAAGTTACTGTCTTTTGCCTTGGTGTGACTTCTCACTTTTTGCAGATCAATTTTTAAGTTTAAGCTCACAATTTTCTAATGTTGATAATTTTCATTATTAAAACATCCAATTGCCAAATTTCTAATGTCCTACCTTTAATTAATTTGGCTGGACAAGTAAAAAATATTTTTTCTCAGTTTCACACTCTAGCGAATTAAGGTCTTTTGTCTTTGTAAGGCAGAACTGTAGTGTTTTAGAAGAGATGTCAGTAGTATCTGATTTCTGATTTGTCAGTATATCAAAATCAGAAATCATAGATCTCTTTAAGAACTCAGATTTGTCTCATTATTACTAAGATCAAATTATCTGGGCGATGCTATTCACATGAATTTTACAACTACACTCAACCGAGCAATAAAAATATAATTAGGTATTTAATCAGTGTGTAGGCTGAGCTAGCTGGCTAATCGGCTAGTTGTGTGCTAAGCTAGTACCCCAACAATAAACTTAGCTTGTAAAATATGTTTCTCAGAGCAACTGTCTTGCACAAATGTCTTGCGTTCCTCCGATAAACTTTTCGTTCTTTTAGGAAATGTTTGCATTCTCTTGTGAAACTTTACATTCACTCACAACATGTTTGCATTCCCCCGAGCAACAATGCATTCACTGGCAAAATGTTTGCATTTTCTTGTAAAACATTATAAAAGTTTGCGTTCACTATTTAAACTTTAAATTTACTCACAAAACATTTGTTCCCTAGTGAAACTTTACATTCACTCGAATAATGTTTGCGTTGCGAAAAACATTGTTCACTCGCAAAATATTTGCATTGTCTAGCGAAACTATGTTTGCTCACAAAATTTTTGCGTTCTCTAGCAAAATTTTAGCCTCACTAGCAAAATGTTTGTGTTCTATAACCAAACTTTACGATCAGTGGCAACATTTTTGTGTTCTCTAGAGAAACTGCGTTCCCTTGCTGAATGTTTTCATTCTGTAGTGCAACTTTGTTTTCACTTGTGAAATGTTTGCACTTTCTAGCAAAACTTTGCGTTCACTTGCAAAATATGTGCATTCTCTAGTGAAACTTTATGTTCACTTGTAAAATGTTTGCATTCTGTCACTGCATTTCAGTGACTCAGCAACAGTGTGGAAAGGTCTGAAAGAGATTAAACTACAAGACACCATCCCCCAGCACTGTGTAGACTCAACAACTGGCAGACGATCTGAATGAGTTCTACTGCAGGTTTGAAAAAATACCCCACACCTGCTCTGAACACCTCGCCACACAACCATTTACACCAGCAACCCCCCTTTCCCCCACACCTGCGATTCAGATTAGCGAAGATGATTTGCGCCAGGTCTTACGGAAGTAGAAGGAGAAAAAAGCACCCGGCCCAGACTATGTTACACCAGTCTGTCTTAAATCCTGTGCTGACCAGCTGGCCCCCATCTTCACACAGATTTTCAACAGACCACTGGAACTGTGTGAAGTCCCTTCCTGCTTCAAACGCTACACCATCATCCCCATCCCAAAGAAACCCAAAATTACAAGACTAAATGTACTACAAGCCTGTAGCTCTAAAGTTTGTGGTTATGAAGTAATTTGAAAAACGGTGCTGGCCCACCTGAAGGCCATCACTGGACCCTCGCTGGATCCTCTTCAGTTTGCCTACAGACCAAACAGGTCTATGGACGATGCAGTCAACATGGGACTGCATTATGTTCTGCAGCATCTAGGCAGACCAGGGACTTATGTGAGGATCCTGTTTGTGGACTTCAGCTCGGCATTTAACACTATCATCCCAAATCTCCTCCTACCCAAACTAACTCAGCTCCCCGTGCAAATTGTCAATTTGTTATTGTTATTCCTTATTAACTTTTTCTATTTTTAATTCCTATTTTTATTATCTGTGTCTTTTATTCAGTCACTGTAATTCTGTTGCACTGTGGAAGCATCTGAAATGAAAACAAATTCCTCAAATGTGTAAATATACCTGGCAATAAAGCGCATTCTGATTCAGATTTTTCACTGACTCATGTTTGTTCTCCCAAGAAACTTGCTTGCAAATAGTTTTCCATTTGAAAATTTGAAAAAAAACATGTTTTGCTAATATGCTATTGTGCCCTTTGTGGTAACATCGAGAGTGTTAACATACTTGCTACAAATAACATTCAGGCATAAAAAAACACATTCAAAAGCAACCTTGTGTAGGTAAAAACAAATTAAGTACGTTTCAGACAGGAACTCCCTGACATAAAGACAAAAATAAAGATTGTCTACCTAGATGACACCTACAAATTGTACAAAACACAAATGCGCACACACACACACACACACACACACACACACACACACACACACACACACACACACACACACACACACACACACACACACACACACACACACACACACACACACACACACACACACACACACACACACAGACAGAGCTATATCTGGACGGTACCCAAATCTCTCCCCGTGGTCTGTTCTCTGCTCGGGTGTGTCCACTCGCCTCGGGACAGGACAGAATAGACTATTGTTAACCTCAGAAGACACAAACATTTCAAACAATTAAACACACACACGCTCACACAGCCTGACGTAAATGGCGAGCGTAAGTGTGAGTGTGTGTGTGTGTGTGTGTGGCAGGAAAGATTGGTAGTGAAGGGCTACAGTTGGCAGAGGGTAAAATATATCTCATTGTTATCAGTCCTCAACAAGCCTTTGTTCTGCTGTTCGTCCTCTCTGATTTGTACGTGATTTGGTGGAATTATAAATGTAAGTGTGTGTTTGTGTGGCATGGATGGAAAATCTGACTGTTCTTTGTAGATCACACACTGACTGTAGTCATAAGAGTTTGAGTTAAAGTGAGTGCCTGCGTGTGTGGCGCAGTTTGATTTGTGCTTATTTCAGCATGACTGCAAAGTCATCATCAAAGCTGTCTCTGAGCCCGCAGAGTCAGTCCGCACACACATACACACACTTTGAAGTCAAGCCGGACTTGCTGAGTTGCTGAGTGTGTGAGAATGAGTGTGACATATATAAGACCTGATCTCAGCACATCCTGCTATTCACATATAAACACTCAAGACATACTGAACCTCAAGAGCCCCCGACCCTGCTCTCTCTCTCTCTCTCTCTCGTTCTGAGGGTCTGAGAGTGCTGTTCTGTTGTCAGGCCTGGAGTGTGTACTACGATGTGACTGGTAGTGAGTTATATAAGGATGCTGCTACTCAGTGCAGATGATGTTACATCAAATTCTTGTAATATATATCAATATAATATTATATATTAATAATTCACATGCATGATATTACAGATCTAATTACAATTTATGTTATAATTCAAACTAATTACAGTTTTTCTCATTTGCTAAGACACACTTAATGAAACTGGGATCCACTTGATTTTCATCATCACGTTCATCACAACAGAAGTCTTCCTTGAACACATTTTTTCATTTGTTTCACAGATTTTTCACACCTTTTTGCAAAACAGTTACCACAGGGCTGCGTTCAGCCCTGACAAAACAGTGTAAAACATTATTAAATGAAACGGTGGTGCGTTGAACACCTTGTTCTGATGACGCAAGTGTTGCAACTATGGCAGCTGAGAAGGCCATTCTTTGTGTTCTTTTTGAAGAATTTTCGGAGCCTGATGAAATAAATACGTGTTTAATTCTGAAAAATATACTCAATGTTACAGTCACTGCCCTTACCGTCCAGAATAACAGAGAACATCCCAATCGAGTGAAGGGATTTGTGGAAGCTGTGGTTCTTAATTATTGTGATCCAACATTTGCCTCGCATTTCAGGATGAAAAGACAAACATTTAAGGTGAAGGATAATAAACTTCTTACCTCCGAGATTGTGTTATGATCTATATGACTTAATTATTTTTATTTTGACTATTAGGCTTATCATTATTGCTGATCACTGTTATTGTGATATGATATTGTAATATTTACCATTATATAATCAGAGGAGCATAGAAAAGTTTATGAATGTGTCACTCAACAACACAATAGCAAAGTTTATAAATGTGTATGCTATTTTTTGTTGCATTAATCACATGGACCCATTGTGCGAGCTGTCTCTTTAATACCGCGTGGTTTATATACATGTTGCTGCTGATTGGGATGACATTTTTGACACACCCACCAAACAAGACAAAACGTATATCAAAACCCGCTGCACACCATTTCCAGGAAACATGTTGTTCAACCCAGAAACCATAGCAAAACGTTGGGCACCGGTCTGAGCTTAAATGTGCCCCAGATCTCATTGAAAGATCCCCAGATTCTATTGGATTAACTGTTGAACAAAAGGAAAACATCTATTCACAGCTGATAGAAATTACTTGCATAATTATGAATCACCTGTGTGAAACTCGTTCGCACAACTCTTAAATCAGCAATCTGTCCTCATCCCTCTATAAAAGATGTCCACTCTGTCCTGCTATTTGCAAGTACGGATCAAAGAGACCAGACATAGAAGGCAAGTAAGAGAGCGTGGCAGAGGGCCAAAGAAAAATACGTTTGCATACATGGTGGAGGAGCTGCACTACTGTAAATTGAGAAAATACAGTTCACGTTTCAAATTAAATTCAGGCAACAATTATTGACTGTGTCATCAATCATAGCTTGTCCTTTAGAGAGGCTGCACAAAAGGTCCAACCCATTGGTCTCAAACTCAATTCCTGGAGGGCCACATCTCTGCACAGTTTAGCTCCAACCCTAATCAAACACAGCTAATCAAGATCTTCAGGATTACTAGAAACGTTCAAGCAGGTGTGAGTTGGAGCTAAACTCTACAGAGCTGTGGCCCTACAGGAATTGAGTTTGAGACCACTTTTTGAAGAATTTTCGGAGCCTGATGAAATAAATACGGTGGCTGAGTCGGACCACTGTGGATTCTATTGTCAGGCAGTTTTCAAAATATAAACCGGTAAGTCACAAGGTTACTGTATACCACTGTGTATTTCAGCTTTACCGTTTTGCCCTGTTGGCAGAACTAACTGTCTACAGCAGTGCTTCCCAAACTGTGGGCCGCGGCCCCCCGGTGGGCCATAGCAGTATTACAGTAAGCTAGGCTAAATCAAAATAATAAAATAATTTAAATATTCTAATTGTTCGAATTGTTTTTTTTCCCCTCCTTATTACACAAATGAAAAACATATTAAAAAAAGGTTTTCCCATTATAGCGAGGTGAGATAAATTGCTTACTTTAAAACTGATGTCAGTAGCAGGAATTCAGTCACAATTAACTGTCAATTCAAAAATGTGACGGTGGCTGCTCGGCAAAAGAGGAGCAGAGAATGACAATCCATCCTCATCATCTGGACCTAACTGCACTTCAAGTAAACGAAAGACTCGTAAGTACAGCGAGGAGTACTTGTCCTTTGAATTTGCGAATGTCGGTCCTGCTGACAACCCCACGCCTGTCTGTGTGCTATGCTTGGAGTCCCTTTCTAATGAGGCACTAAAACCATGCAAATTACGCTGTCACTTCGAAACAAAACATGGGTCGTTTGCCACCAAGCCTCGAGAATTTTTTTTTGAAAATAAATTGAAAGATTACCAGCAACGTAAAAAATTTATCGAGTCAACCTGTGTGATGGGTGGCGAAAATGAAAAGGCTGTGACAGCATCGTATGAGGTATCAAGACTGATCATCTGGAAAGCCCCACACCATAGTTGAAGACTTAATTTTACCAGCCGCTAAGCAGATGGTCAGCATAATGCTGGGAAACAATGCAGTTAAGCAACTTAACTTGATTTATTTATCAAACAACACAGTTAAGCGCCGAATTAATGATAGGTCCGAGAATGTGTTCCAGCAGCTAATTTGCTGAGTTCGAGCGAGTCGTTTTTATGCAATTCAAATCGATGAGTCCACAGACAACGTGGTTATGGCGAATTTGCTCACATTCGCTAGGTATGAATGTGATGGAGAAATTGAGGAAAAATTTATTTAAATTATCAATTTTCTACATTCAATCGGCACTGCGGAAGCTGTTTTTGACATTCTGAAAGATTTCATAATTTCCAACGACATCAACTGGACAAAGTGTGTTGTGATGGGCAGACACAGCAGAGTGGTGAAGCGAGTCAGAGACGTGGCCCTGCTGCTCACTCACTTACATTGCTGCATTCACCGAGAGGCATTAGCTGCTTAGAGAATGCCCATGGATTTAAAGACGTCGTTTTGGACGATGCTGTCAGAGGGGGGAATTACATCAAAAGTCGTCCACTGCAAGCACGTTTGTTTTCCCTTTTGTGTGAAGAGATGGGTTGTGGACACTGCCTGCTTTTACTACATACCGAGGTCCACTGGCTCTCACGCGGCAGAGTGCTCACCCGGCTCTTCCAGGTTACGTGACGAGGTCAGAAAATTTGTAATTGATTCCAAACTTGAACTTGCCTCTGTGCTACAACATACCATAGAGAACTTTAGTCACATGAAACAATAACATTGTTATATGGATGGATATTCCTTTGTTTACGTCTTATTTCTTCAGCGATAGTTATTGTTTGTATCTGTTATGGAATATCTCCTGCTCAAAATACTGTGTCTTGGTTGTAAAAAAAACATAGTTTTGTAGAATACAGTGTTACACACAGAATGAGACCATCCCAAAAACAAAAAGTAAAAAAAAAGCAGAAAATTGTTTATTTGAATTATGGCGCTCTCTCGCGCCGGCTGTAACACCTGTCATCTGATGGGGGCGGAACTTAGCGATCGGCTTTTTGGACAAAATAAACTTTCTTTTTTTTTTTTTTTTTCATATATGTGTATTTGTGTTTTGTGGGGAATGTGGCTGTATCTGTATGATTAGCATCTGTGTGGCTGATAATCAGCTGTGATTACTCTAACTGAATGACGGCTATCAGTATGAATGCTGATTGGCCATTATGGACTATTTGGCCCATATCTGTATGATTATCATCTGTATTACCCCGCAAATCAGTGTGTGATTAATGACCATTATCAACAATTTGTGTGATTATCTGGCAATATATACAAAGCACCATCTTTCGGAAGAGACGTTAAACCGAGGTCCTGACTGTCTAAGATTCTGTCTATAATAATTGTATAATTGAAAAACATGCAGTGGTATGTATAATGACTAAAATAGTTAATAGAACTCTTCAATACATTTAGTAAATATTTTTCCTCAAACAGGGTTATATAGGGGCTATATATAGTCTCAGAAAAAAGAAAAATCAAATTTTTCATGGTATCTTCTTCAGATTTGAAATATAAACTCACGTCTAGTGACTTTCAACCCATTACTTTTCTGGATTGCTCCATGACTTATTTAATTTATTTGTATATTACATAGATTGTTTTATGTAAAAAATAAAATTCAGTGTGGTACACATTTTTCAAGGCACTTCAGTCTCAATAACTTTTTATATTTTGGGGAATTATCAACTCTGGATGATGGATAGTAAAGCCCAAATGGTCTTCTTTCCAAAGACACCAATTCCAAAATTGTGTGTGTAGCACACTGAAGTCAGCAACTATTATAATTTTAATTTAGGGAGGTTATTTTCAGCTGTGAGTACCGAAATGGGAGGGTGCTAGCTAACAGGTTAACAGTTTTGAAAATGTGATGTCTGAGTGGACAAACATTATACAAATATACATTTTATGAATATGTGTATGTATATGAATAATACAATTAATTCATAATTTACTCTAAATATACAGTGTGTGTAAATATATTTAGCCATCCATATGTCACTCACATATCCATCTACGTGTATTTACATTTATTCAACCACCAATCCATAATTAAAAGTCCATCTGCTGGACTGAGATTTGACCTTGGCTCCGCTGACCTGCCAATGTTGACAGGACAGTCTCCATTCTCCATTGCTCAATGGCATTTCAGAAAAGCATTGGAAACTATGTCCCAAGGAAAAAAAATCCCCATCTCTGCTTGACGTCATACTGATTTATTCCACATTTGTGCAGCATTCTGAAACTCTGCTGCTATTTCCACATTGTTTCATGTCTGTCAAATAAGGCTATCGCTTGTGTGTGTGTGTGTGTGTGTGTGTGTGTGTGTCGCGGTTAGTCGAACAAGGACTTGCCGCATCTATACAAGGCCTGTTGACCTCCTCTGTCTATAGTAGTACAGTGTGTGTCTGTGTGAGTGTGTGGAAGCCTATTGTCTGTATGCCTGTTACCATTAGACTGTATTTTCCTATGTTGTAAGGGAAGGAGAGAGAGAAACTTGTTAAATATATCTTCAGCTTTCAACGCAGATAAACTTAACTGCACCAGCTGCAGCAAAATGGACAGTTAATGTTTTTCAAGCATAGTTTACATGCAAAATACAGTTAAATTCACAGACTTGGTGCTCTTCATAAATCTCTGTTTGCAAACACACAAACATAAGACATCACACACCCTGTGACCTCAGCAGAAAGGAATGCAATCTAAAATAAAAAGAGACAAAGTAGTTTGGGGGTTGTATTTGAGGTGAGAGACAGAGAAAACAGATGATAAATGCCAGACTAAAGTAATAATACAACTGACTGTCACTAACTTAAGGAAGGGTCGGGGACCTTTTACACACGTAAACATAAAATGACACATAGTAATGCCTGAGTCACTGCTTAGGTTCCCATAAAATTACATTTCTGCAAAGTAAGTGTAATACGTTCCAAGGAGATGTTGCAGGAGGTGATAAAAAAATCAGGTATTCACTCTTGTGTCGTTCCAGATGTGCTTGAATTTCGTTCTTTCGTGGAACATAAAAGAGATGTTTGGCACAATGTTCAAGCTGCTATTTTCTTTACTATGAAAGTGAATAGGGACTATAAAAAAGGAGCATAATAACATAATTAAAAAGAGCCGTTTGGATACACTACCAACTCACTCACACAAAAATGTTGGTTCCCAGAATGTTCGGGGATCGTTAGTTTGTGGTTATAAAATATAAATCCTAGGAAACCAGTGTTAGCCAACCAAATGGGTCTAATTATGCAGAAACATGAATGTGATTTGTTTGTCATTGCAGCTCAACAGCTCCATCACTTATCCACATTTATTGTATAGAAAGGAGATCATTGTTTCAATGTTTCAAATTCATTTCCATAGAAATAATTTCCATTTGATATAAAAAAATTTTTGTCTTTGCAGCTTAACATATTCAGTCTTTTAATTTAGTTTCAGAAGGAACACAAAATTAAATGTTTGACACAATGTTTAAGCTGCTCTTTTCTTTAATGAAATTCAATAAAAGTGAATAGTGCCATAATAACAAGAAAAAACATAAAAAAGTCATTAAAAAGAGCAATTTGGACACCACCACAAATAACTTTCCTGGGAATATTAGTTGTTAACACTGGTAAAATCAATATACACTATTGACAATAAACTTTCATTTATTAGGCAGTGTTCATTTAGTACTATTTATATACTATTATGGTATTTATTTATATTTTGAATTACCTTTAATTTTATATTTTTGGTTTACATTTAAATTTTAGCTTAAAGATAAACATTTTTGAAAATAATAACTTTAAAACAATCAACGAAAATTTGAAATGTTAGTACATTTGAAAAAGTTGAAGTACTAAAATGACTAAAACTGAAATGAAAATATCAAGCATATACTGTATACAGGTACATCTAAAAAAATGTAATATCATGAAAAAGGTCAATAAAAAGGTCAAAAAAGCCAATGCTATCTCACTGCAATTCATACATATTTTACGAGGTGGCTAATACGTACGACCTCACTCGATCGATTTAATATGATTTCTCTAAATCCCAGTAATGGGTGGGTTAGGGGCGGGGTTAAGTGTAGGTCATTCGTACAAATTCATACAAATTGGCAACTCGTAAAATACGTTCGATTTTGCAAAATAATATATGAATTTGTACGAGTGAGGTCATACGAATTAGCCATCTACTACAATATGTATAAATTGCTGTGAGAGCGGGCTGAAATAGCGAGTTTGTCTCATAATTCTGTGTCTCACAATTCGGAAAAAAAGTTTATCCGCAAGTGGTCTCTGTTATTTTTTTTCATTCTCTCCTGGAGACAGGCTTCCATAGTAAACTGAAATTATTAATTGAGCTTGCACGTTAAGAGCTACTTGCATTGAGGCATTTTTTAGCATGAATAACACACAGACTGAAGCTCACCTGTGTTTATGTGTGAGGGAATGCTACCAAGGAAAGCTACAGTCCAGTGATTCAAGATTCAAGATTTTTATTCGTCACATACACAATTATACAGAATATAACCAGCAGTGAAATGTAAGTGATGACCCCAAAGATGCTTGCTCAAGCACTCAATGGAGCCATTGATAGATGAAAGAGTGAAAGTAGAGGACAAAAGAGGGACAGATTTACGATTTATCAGACAAAGGTGTAGTCACTGATTCAGAGGCATCATGATCATCTGAGGTCAAACACGCAAGCGGCATAAAATCTTCCACTCCCTTATCTGTTCATTGTTTCTGTCCATTAGAAATGTTCAACATTTTAAATATTGTCTTCTTCATATATTTTTATTTATCTATTTTATTCAAAAAATGTATAGAATTAAAAAAAAAGTATATCTATTTTTTATTATTTATTAGTTTAGTTTAACTTAGTTTAGTTTAATTAGTCATGGCTACATCCCAATCTGCATAACTGCACTAGTATATACTGGTAACATAAGTATACGCTTTTTTTAATGCTATTGAATACTAAATTAACACTGGTGTTGTAAACTCTGTTCTTCTAAAGTGTAGAAAACTCAGAAGAGAAGACCAGGAGACTTCGGATTGGATCGTCAGCAGAATTTCTTTATTCTATGACATGTCATTGGTATCTGTAGTCATCGAAATCTCATCTTAAGTAATTTTTACAGGGTATCTTAAAGGCAGAATTGGAGGAGGGACTTTTGGAGGTTGAGACAAAACATCAGATAAAGCAAGCATCTGAGGGAGGCGTTAGTTGGTTACGGGAACTTCCCGTGGTTCAATAAACCTAACGAATCCACGTCTGGCCAGGACAAAGCCATTTGCAGAACAAAGGTTGAATCTCTCAGTAGTCTGACTCATTGATCTTACCATTATCATAGAGACAAAAGGCCCAGCTGTCTCAAGCTCAAATGGTCAGGAAGCGATCTCAAGCACCTGAATTTGTCTGACACTTCTTAGTCAGGAAGTGAATTTAAATTAAACATAGAATAAAATTTGTAATCCCTCAATTCCCCCTTTGAGAGTTCTAATAACTCTCACAAAATACAAATTTAGACACTTAAAAGTTAATTCTTGTAACCTGTAATCGTTACAGGCACATAGTACATGTTCTGTGTTGCTTATATGTAATTGCATGCTGACACAGAAACAAAACATGCAATTAGGGTCCGTGAAGTTCTTACGGGTAATAATCTTTTCTGGTTGGAACTGTCATTTCCTCGTGAGAGGCGGGAGTCATTTGCTGAAAGAAACACTTGATACTGTGGATGCATAGATAGTATGCAAGTAGGAGAAACAACAGCAGAATTGCTATTTCCTTGATCCACAGCCAGGGTTTACCTAACAAGTTTCCGAACCATGAAGAATTATCTTCAGTCATCTGGTGTAATTTTGCTGAAAGACCAAGAATGTCTTGTTGGATTTTGTTCAAGTTCTCTGTTGGATCCATTAACCCGGTGCAGCATTCAGGACCGATAATGGGACAGGCTCCCCCTTGTGTTGCAAGAATGTAATCCAAGGCCACTCTGTTCTGTAAGATCATCATCTTGTGCGAGGCAAGAGTGTCCTTGATGTTGCCCAGGGCCAAAACCGTATCATTGGCCAATTTCTGTACTGAATCCGACAGGCTTCTGACCTGATCGAGAGCCTGCATGACACCATACGATGGGATTAATGCTCCAAGAGTTCTTGACCACCACGTTTGTACACAAGTGAGTCCTGGAATGCAGCCATCTTTGTTGGTAGAAGCTGAATTTTGTAGATGTGGAGAACTTGAGGTGGAGTGTGTATTTTCTCTGATGGCTGGTAGGACATAAACCAGGGTGCACCTGCCATTGAATTGGCTGGGTAGGATGCTGTAGACAGAAGTCCCACATAACCACAAAGTGCCAGTCGGTGGAGGAATCATACACCACTGATTTATGGCAAAAAATTTCGGTAGGGATGGGTTCCCGTAGAGACACTCTTTTAATTCATTCTCCTCTTTCTTATCTGATGTAGTAACGTACACATCGAATTCGGTTCTTCTTTCAATCACAAAGCTGCAACGTTCACGAGGAATTTCACCCAGTGTAGTCGATGCTGGAGCATGATTTTCCATGCACCAATAGAACATCCTTGGCATGAGTAGATCTGTCATGATGGGAGTAGCTGAAGTTAGGTTGCAGGATGGTAGTCCAGGAATGCAACACGAAGAAGCTGGAGGAATTGTTACATTGTGACATGTATCCTTGTTGTATAATCCACTGGTATGATGATCGAATAAGGTACACGTATCACATTTGGAGATAGGGTGTGCCACCCATGGGATTCCTGCTCCTACTGAAGGTGCGTGCGGCATGCAAACGTTCTTTCCAGCAAACAAGGCATTTCTTGACATATTCATCAGCTCTAAGAATATGTTGTTTCTGGGGTCTACACTTTGCATGATGTCCATGATGGTTAATAGTACGAAAATCTTGATCATGTTGATGGATGACTGAAGTTCCCGTATGTGAGTCTCTGCGTTGTGTATTTTTTTTCTTTTTCTTCTTCTGCTTTCTTTTCTCTTTCTTGTGTGATAGTTGGCTCGGCAATGGGTCTATTTGTTTTCTAGAGGTTGTGGCTTCATCCGCAGGTGAGAAGGGTGGTGCATATGGATCTCAGGACAGCCATCAAATGGTATCTGCACAGAGGAAGAAAGAAACACAAACAAGAGAGAACAACGGCACAGAGCAGTATTTGTTGTGTCTGCAAACATTAGGGTTGTATCCTCTGTTCAAAATATAGTCTGCTATTGTTGTTCCTTCTTTCCCTATTTCTCAATTCCTGCGACACCTAAAGAACAGTGAGGAAAGGATGGACTAATGGAGGGGAAAGGCCTATGAGGAAATCTTCACCGCAGGGTTGGCCCCCGAAGCCTGTTGCTTTCGGTTCTTCCCTGGGCTCCTCACTGGTTCTTGTGTCTGCCCTATCCTATCCCTGCAGGGGGAGGAACAACTTTACAGTGTGACACATGAGTCCAAGTTTTCCTTCCCTGACACAATACTGCAGCAGCTGTAATCAACATCACTTGATGTGGTCCGTACCACTTAGGCTCTAATGGCTTGTTTTTGAACGCCTTTATCATGACCCATTGACCTGGGACGATTGTGTGTCCACCTTCTGGTGGAGTCTGCCAACACGACTCAACTCTCTCTTTGGCACTCTGCACTGCCTTTGTGAGGTTTTCACAGTAAGCGATCAGGGCATCTGAAGCAATGTGCACATCAGCATTTCTAAGATCAATCACACCTGGCATCTGCATTGGGCGTCCAGTAATAATCTCATGAGGGCTCAGTCCTACTGATCTGTTAGGTGATGCTCTCATACTACACAGTACTGCGGGCAGTGCTTCAACCCATGGTACTCCTTCCTGATGCATTTTGCTTAGCCTGGTTTTGATTGTTCTGTTTGATCGTTCAACCTGTCCTGATGCTTGTGGCCTATAGGGACAGTGAAGGTTCCACTTAATCTTCAACATTCTAGACACTTCCTTGACTACCTGTCCTGTGAAGTGGGTACCTTGATCTGAGTCAATGCAATCTGGTAATCCCCATCTGGGAATGAAATCAGTGACAAGACATTTAGCAGTATGTGCAGCTGTAGCACGCCCTGTTGGATAAGCTTCTATCCATCTTGAGAACTTGTCTATTACTACCAAAACGTCAGTTTTTCCTTTACAAGGGGGCAACGATATGTAATCAACTTGCAGGTGACGAAATGGCCCTGGTGGAGCTGGGGTATGTGCTGCTGGTGTAGTGGCTGCTGGTACATCATTATTTTTCTGACATGTAACACATCTCTTGACTGTTTCAGTGGCTGCGTTTCTGAATTTTGGATTCCACCATTGATTTGAGAACCTGTGATTCATCGTTGCTGGACCACTATGACCCAAACTGTGTATTTGTTGAGCCAAATATGGCAACAGTGATTCGGGAGCAACATACTTTCCCCCTTTGGTCCAGCAGCCGGATGAATCCACAGTGGCTCCTTTGTCTAACCATGTCCATGCTTCATATAGAGGAACGTCTTTATACAGATCAACGATTGATTCAGGAGGTAGAATTATCTTCTGTGCTGTACTACCTGAACACACTTGTACAGTTGCATAGAAACAAGCCTGTTTAGCCGCTACATCAGCAAGAGCATTACCTTTAGCTTCCGTAGTATTAGTTGTGAGATGTGCTTTCACTTTGATCACCGCTAATTTCTTTGGGAGTTTCATGGCAAACATTAAATCTTTCACTAATCCAGCATGCTTAATGGGGGATCCAGCAGAAGTTAGAAATGTTCTGGTTTGCCAAATGACACCAAAATCATGAATTACCCCAAAAGCATACCTGGAATCTGTGTAGATATTTGCAACCGATCCTGAAGCTAGCGTGCATGCTCTAGTTAAGGCTACTAGTTCTGCAGCTTGAGCTGAAAAATGATCTGGAAGACGACCTGAAGCAACTACTTCAGTGGTGGAAGTTACTGCATATCCTGCTCGTCTGTTACCTTCAATAACTTGAGCTGAACCATCAACAAACAACTCCAATTCTGCGTTCTCTATGGGAGTTTCTGCTATTTCACTTGTCGCTGCATATGTAAGCGTAACACAATCATGAGTCATTTCGTCTTCCATGGAATAAACAAAATGAAAAAAGGTAATTGTGACATTTCATCTTACAATTTTGACTCCTTTTCTTGCAATTGCGAGTTTACATCTCTCAATTCTGACTATTTTCTGATAATTGGGAGATGTAAACATCTCGGTTACATATGTCAGCTTCGTTCCCTGAAGGAGGGAACGGAGACGTCACGTCGGATGACCGATGAAATTGGGATCTTGCCAGAGAGACCTATCCACTTCGAGTGTAACTAAACGATCCAATGGACATTAGCATGCGGTAATTCACATCCAGCTGCCGCTGATCACAACGTGAGTATGAGAGGCAGCACGTGCACCGCATTAATTCATGCTTTCGCTGAGGAGCCGAGCCGGTGACCCGGCCGCTCAGTGGTGGTACAGCAACTGTGGCGATGGGATGTGACGTCTCCGTTCCCTCCTTCAGGGAACGAGGGTTGCATACGTAACCGAGACATTCCCTTTCAGTCAGTCACTCCGAGTCACTTCGAATAACCGACGAAATTGGGATCCCTACCAAAGCGCCACAGGAGCTGCCCCTTCCAGCGCCCTGTGTAGGCCTCCTGATCCTTCCTATAAGGCAGACGATAGGACCGGGCTCTACACAGAGAAGGTAAACTACTGCTGTTTCTAGAGCAACCCAAACAGTAGGACTTGAATAACACTGGGAAAGCGTGCCCTTCCACTTGGAAGAAGCACACTGTGGAGTGACATCCTCCCAGAGGGGGTTCACGAGTTCACACTTGCCTATAATAAACTGAATAAATGGTTATGCGTATTTGGCGTGCTGTCCGAGGAGAGGGCTCCGAGCTCGGTAATTGTTCCCGAGCCCGGGGTACTCCCCTGGCCCGGGGAGAGGGGTCCGAGCTCGCCATTTAGCCCGGACCCAGAAGCTCCCCCCTTCCCTATGCTGGGGAGGAAACGGGCTGGAAGTGAGGAGTTGGGGTGGTGGAGGGATGCCGGAACACGAGAGATAATGGAGGTAAGGCTGCTTGATTATTTATTGGAGTTCTCTCTCGTGTTCATTGGATGATTACTGATGATGAATTGGCCACGTTAATTATCTGCGCGTGCTCCTCCCGAAACTTGTTAATAAAACATCACTTAAGTGACATTTACTCATGTGAAGTAACCCAGTAGGGCCCTATTGCATATGGAAGTCGCTGAGATGGCTTAGCCGCCTCTAATGATGCATCTGAGATGCATCATTAGAGGCGGCTGACCGTGGTCTTCTAGGGGAAAAATGGCTCTAGTAAGAATACCATGGAAAACACATATGGGATCCCAACAGGTTAACTCAAGTGGGCACTAGCCTCACACCAGATTTCGAGAAATAATTGGCTGAAAGGCCTGGCGCCGGACGCTCCACCACGTCTGGACGCCGGAGTGCTGGAGGACTCAACAGGGTTTGCCTGGTTAAGGAACTCTCTGGAGAATTAGGTGTTTAACCTGTTAACCTGCATGAGGATGCTGGCGCTCTGAACACTCTTTGTTTGCACATGTCATTGTTCACAAATAGATTAAATGAAATGGAACAAAATTAATCTTGACAAACTATATATCATTATGAATGACTAAGCCTCAAGCATCGATGATAGATCACTATTTTTCGATGGAAAGCTTAAATGGAATGTATTAGCATAAGCAGTACATTTACATTTATACATTTAGCAGACACTTTTATCCAAAGCGACGTACAGTGCATTCAGGCTATACATTTTTTTGTCAGTACATGTGTTCCCTGGGAATCGAACCCACAACCTTTGTGCTGCTAACGCAATGCTCTAATCACTGAGCCACAGGAACACCTCAAACCATCCATAATAAAAAAGAAGTACATACCTGCTTCATGTAATATTGAGTCACAAACACATCCAATGCTGTAAATCCAGGTTTAGTTCAAGAGGTAAAGGTCCACGGAACAACATCCCATAGTGCACTTCAGTCCAACGAAGCAATAACGTTGTTCTATGGATAGATATTCCTTTGATTACATCTCCTTTCTTCAAGGATAGTTATTGTTTGTATCCATTTTGCAATAGCTCATGTTGCCCATATCTGTATGATAATCATCTGTATTACCCCGCACCTCAGTGTGTGATTACTGACATATTAACAGAAATCAGTGTGAATGTCTGGCCATATCAGTTTGTCTGGCAAACAGAAAATGTACGTGAGTATGTACTACATACTATTTTTTTTCTTTCTTTTTATTACTCAAATTATTCTTATTGTATTTTTTTGGAACAAATAAATCAATTATATGATGTCTAAGATACTCTCTATAATAATTGTATAATTGAAAAACATACAGTGGTATGTATAATGACTAAAATAGTTTAATAGTTTGTAGAACTCTTCAATACACTTCAATTCAAGACACTTCAGTCTCTATAACTGTTTATATTTTTAAGCATTATCAACTCTGGATGATAGATAGTAAAGCCCAAAGGGTCTTCTTTGCAAAGACCTTCTAGTGGCCTCTTGATCGAGGCCAACACAGTCGGGTTTTCAAAGAGAGAAACTTCAACTCGACTGACTGCAAAGGCTCAAAGAGGGCAGATTGTAGGGCTCTTAGCACCAAAGCCAAATCCCAAGAAAGTAGGGAGGGAGGCCTAGGAGGATTTAAACCTGATGAGCAAATCGTGCTTCCCCACCGATCTCCCCTCTATGAGGTCGTGGTGGGCGGAAAAGCAGCCACGTAAACCTTATGGGTAGAGGGGGAAGCCTACGCTCCCACCCTTGCTGCAGGATGGACAGCACCGTCTTGTGGACGGTGCTCGTGGTGAAGCGATAGTGAGAGCTACCTCCTGGGTTAGGTCACCTATAACCACCGCATCCCGTCCAGGGACCACACATGGACCAAACCTGTCCTGATTTACATTTCACTACTGATTATATCCTGTATAATTGAGTATGGGACGAATAAAAGAACCTTGAACCTTGAGTTTCCAAAAGTCTGGACTCGGGTGCAAGAGGGTGCCCCATCTCTGAGAAAGCAGATACTTCCTTAGATGAATCGGCCAGGGAGGGGCTGTCACGAGGAGCATGAGCTCCGGGAAACAGGCCTTGCAGGAGTACTGCTAGCAACTCGAGGAAATTGGTATGCCAACGCAGTTGGGGACCTGTCCATACCCCTGACACTGCGTGGCTGTGGTACGTTGCTCCCAAGCCGGTGGACGAGAGTCACACAGCAAGCCTGGATACCTGCTTCCCTAGGGGAACTCCTGCCCGAAGGAACGAGGGATCTGTCCACGGCTCAAGGTTCTGCGGCAGGTAGATCTGAACCCGGTGAGTACCGCGTTTCCACGCCCACCTCGGCCATAGAGCCAGTGCTTAGGCGGTCTCATATGGAGCAGCCAAGCGGATCTATCGCCGCGGCTGCAACCATATGCCCCAGGAGCCTCTGAAAGAGTTTCAGTGGGACCACCGTCTTGCCTGATAAAGTCTTGAGGTAGTTCAGCACCGACTGAGCACGTTCCTGGGTGAGGCGTGCTGTCTACCTGACCGAATCTAACTCCATGCCGAGAAAAGTGATCCTCTGCATTGGCACGAGTTTGCTCTTTCCCCAATTGACCCGAAAACCCAACTGGCTGAGTTGCCCGAAAGGCAGGAGCTTGTATTGACATACCTGACCCTCGAACACGAATCGCAGGAATGCCTTGTGCCATGGGACATGAGACATAGAAGCACGCATCCTTCAGGTCGATCGCTGCAAACCAATCTAGGGGACGGACGCACTCGAAAATGTGTTTCTGCGTCAACATCTTGAACGGCAGCTTGTGAAGCGCACAAATCAAAACTCGCAGATCCAAGATTGGTCGTAACCCACCGCTCTTATTGGCCACAATGAAGTAAGGGCTGACAAACCCTGACCTCATATTGGCTGGAGGGACCAGCGATATCACATCCTTCGCCAGCAGGTCTGCGATTCCCGCAAGAAATACAGGGGCATGGGCCGCCTTGATTGAAGTGAACCGGATGCACCTGAACCTGGGGGAATGCCAGGCGAACTGGACGGATGGGCTTGGCGTACTGCCTGTAACCGGCTCTTGCACTTCTGGGAAGAATCGCAACGTGACCTGGACTCGGGTGCCAGAGGGTGCCCCATCTCTCAGAAAGCAGATACTTCCTTAGAGGAATCGGCTAGGGAGGGGCTGTCGCGAGGAGCATGAGCTCCGGGAAACAAGTCCTGCTGTGCATATATGGAGCCACTAACAGGACCTGCTCTTCGTTCTACCTGAACTTGCACAGTGTCTATGCTAGTAGGCTCACTAGGGGGAACGCATATTTTCATATTTCACTGCACTTTAACACTGTTCAAACTGGACTACACACACACACACACACACTGCACTAATACAACAATCTATCTGCTACCACTCGATAGCATCCAATAAACATCCATGACATTGCGTATCCAGCTTATGTATAATCTGTTGCACATTCACATTTTATTGTGTGTATTAGGGCTGCACAATATTTTGTATGTGATAGTCATGTACACCGTAGTTCACTGAATTCACACTCAGAATCGCAGATGAATTGCATGTGATTGTGATTGTCAGATTGTGTAGCTTGTTAGTGATCTACGGCTCTGTGTATTAAATGCCGCTCCATTTGAAAACAGCTGATGGAGATTTACGGCTAATCACAGAATCGTCTTTACTGACGAGATGCGCATGACTATCGCATGCAATATTTCGTCCAGTATGTTTATATGTGTACATAATGAAGAATGTGTACATACGGTGTATAATGTGTATTGATAACTGTAAGTATGTCTAATAGTACACTGTGCGTACTGTGTATATTGCACATTGTCATCTTTATAAGTCTGTAAGTATGTACTGTCTATATGTAAATAGTTTCTGCACTGTCTGGAGCACGCTCTCAAGAATGGTGAGGTGGAAATGGGCTTCCATAGTGCAGTCATACAGGTCGGGATATAGCCACAAGTGAAAAATAAAATAAAATAATATTTTGATAATTATAAAAATAGAATTTAAAATTCTTAAATATATGTATAACAGTAAATCTATATATATATATAAAAAAAAAAAAGTATATATATATTAGATTTTAAATATATTAGTTTTAGTTTTAAAAACCTTGGTATGGCCAAAATAGGACAAAATTGTATAAAACCACTGGTTCACTTTATTACCTTAACTTCAATATGAAACCCTATTTGCAACACCCATACAAAATATTTTTCTAGTAGTAGACAAACATAACATAACACTTCTGTAGCCAGGGATTGTGGAAAACTAGAAATCATGCATGGATGCATGCATTCTTCAAAAATGGCATAATACGCCATCTTTGTCACACTATGCTCTATGATCTAGGACACACTAATCCTAATCTCACATACTATATAGGACGCATGCAAATTGGGTCACTGTGCATCCTTCCATTTCACCATTGCTACAGAGCATTTCCATGGTGACACATACAGAACTGTTACTGATCTATAACAGCTGTTGATGTTTTGATTGTAACACATCACACACTGTTGAAACATGTCTCCATTGATAAGGTCTTTTACTGACAGAAATTCTGAATGAGGAGTAATCAGTGATTCACTGGAAAGAAAAAGTAAGAGGTTGGTGAAGCCTGATATGTTTGAACGTGCTTTCAGCAGAAATATTCAGGTGTTTCAGACGGCACCCAGATATTTCTTAACGGGATTAACCTGTTTTTGGTGTAGTAGCTGGCACGGTGTTAGACTTTATGGCTCTTTTGTGAGCAAGTAGGGTCTCAAGTGGTTTACACTCATTGTGTCAGATTTATTTCCATTTCTACTTCCCAAAAGATGTAACAGAGAAGAAATTTCACAATCACAAAAATCCACAAGTAATCAACACCACCGCAGTCCATCGATCGACGTCTTGTGAAGGGAAAGCTGCATGTTTGTAAGAAACAAATCCATCACTTTAGATTCAAAACGTTGCTTCAGGCTAAATTACGAATCCTCTATAATATTGCTTTCTGCAGTGAAAAAGTTGTCTGGTCTGAATCAGGTGAGAAATATCCACAGATCAAGGACTGTTTACTAGCGAAAAATAGGAGTCGAATATTTGTATAATCAAAAACCAACAGCATGAGAAGTGTAGTCTGATTCCTGAACGAATGACTCTAAAGAGTGACTAAAGAGTGACTCTGATTTCAACAAAATTATATTACATAGTTTTTGGCATGTTTTGTGTTCAGTTTTATCCTAAAAATATTTCGATTGTGTTCAGTTTTATCCGACTGGAATCTGGCAACATTTTATTATGTTGGTTATTGCACATATAGTGGCAGTTTGGAAATTACATTTCCTAAAAGTTTAACGCTCTTTAATAATCATGTTTTAAAATAACGTACCACCTAAACTAAACCCTTCCTTAAACCTACTTGATTGTGTTAACTAAAGAAAACATGAAATTAAAACATGTTTTTTAAAGCTACCATGTAATTTAGCTCACTTCTACAAGTCTTTGAGCTCTTTATCATAACTATTGTTTCGTGGAGTTTGCTGTACCAGGTGTGCTAAAGAGCAAGTTCAAGCCAAACTCGAGCAAGCAAATGCCAAAATGTATTAGTTTACAAATCATGCACTAAGATAAAACTGTGTGAAAGTAAGTCTTTACTATTTTATAACCTGCCATTGCTATCATACATTTTGTGAAACTGAATAAAAGTTATTGGTGTTTTCCTGCCACCAGTGTACATTTCACCTGGAAACTGCAGCAAAGTGTAAGTATAGGTATATTTTTGTAGTTTTGGTAAATTGCATTTATTTTTTATCCAAATATGCTTTCATTAAAAGTATTCGTAATGTAACTGTTCAGAATGTAAATTGTAACCATATGAGTTTTACGAAAATGTGATGTTGAAGTTTATATTTAAGACAATGATGGTTAAACCCAAGGATGAAGTTTGGGTTTTAGATAACTGTGAAATCTCTAAAGGCTGCCTCTGATCTTTCAGATGTTTCTGAAAGAGTTTGGTTGCAGCAGCTCAGGAGAACTCATGTGCTTCAGTATGTGTCATCAAAGGTGCAAACATGAAATACCAGCATTGTTCTGCCCCTCCTGCACCATAAGAAAGAGAGAGAGAGAGAGAGAGAGAGAGAGAGAGAGAGAGATAAGAGGGGATACCCTTTTCAGCATCTGAGTCATGTTGGAGAAGCTGATGCAGAGTTTTCCGAGCCGGAACACCACAGCGGAACATGAACAGGAAGACACCTGGGAATTTCAATACAAACTATAACAAACATAGCTCAAGAAGAGCTAACGCTAAAGACACAAAGTGTGTGTGTGTGTGTGTGTGTGTGTGCATTAAACATGTGTTGCAGACCCCGCCCTGGAGGTCAACTCAACAGATGACAAATAGTATTTTTCAGTAAAAAAGTGAGAGAGACAAGAGTATGCTGTTAATCAGGCAGTCATCTGTGTTGTCTTTATTAAGACTATAGCATTCAAAGCCATAAAACAAATGCAGAAACAAGAATAAAGGCATATAATATAAATAAACAAACACATAAATAAATACTTAAAAACTTACTCAACTCAAATGAAACATTACTCATGTGTGTATAAGTCATTTAAGTAAAACACATATCAACACTGAGGGGTGTGTGACCTAACCTTTTTACACTGTTACAAGAATGTCAATACATATATAAAATACTTTCTAACTTTTTATGAATTTGACTAATTTTCTTAATTTATTGTCATTCACTAATAGACTAGTAATCTTAAATTGTAAACTGCTCACTAGTGAACTCCTCTATGGCATAACATCCATTTAAAAAATAGTTATAAAATAACTATTCAATAAACAACACTTTCATAGACATTAAAGCATTTGAATTACAGGTTTTCTCTGAAATGCAATGCTTTTAACTAACCTTTTTCAATATTAAAAGTAAGAGAGACAAAAGTATGCTGTCAATCAGGCAGTCCTCTGTGTTGTCTGAAGATGCCCAGGGTCACAACTCAAGCTCTCAACGGTCACCCAGAACTTATAAAGTGCAGCTAAGTTCTCTTCAAATACACTCATCTTACGTCTTAATGTAGTGGAAAATCTTATACAATACATGTGCAAACAACAACTAATATACAGTATATACAAATACAACACATTTCTTGTGACCCAAATTCAATGTGGGGGGTTACACCCACCCGGACAAAGAAAATGATACCTTGCAACTTTCTCGTTAACTCGTTAACGCTAACTCTTTAATTCTCAAATTACTTCTTGTCATTCAATAAGCACATACAGGGTAAGTAAATTAAGTAAAGTCTGGTATTGCAATAAAGGTTCAGATGGGGATATGTAAAATGTAGCCAAGTATATTGGTGTTTGTGAAAGGTAGTATGGGGAATAACCCCTTATGGGCATAGCTGGTGTCCCATAACCCTCTACAGTGTTAACTGTTGTGTGTGGTAATACTGGCTGACCAAGTGCTTCATATGTAAACATCTGTCTCTGCCTCCTATCTCTGGTAGATCGTCTCAGCTCAGGATAATTGTCTTCTGTTGGGTGACCAATGGCTTCATCAAACTGTATGCATCCATTTTCTCTATTGCATCTAGCTCTGATGATGGGATCGGATTAGGGATAAGTTAATCTGGTGGTCGACTCCCCTCCAGGTTGTCACTTATTCTCAGTGGTACTTGCTCTCTATTTTTGTCGTCTCTTTCAGGTGCTGATCTTGAAGGGACAACAAGAGGATTCTCCTGAACTAACTCTAGGCTCTGCTGGTAAGTATTCTCTCTCCTTTGCTTAGTTGAACTTGCAGGGATTCTAGGCTAGTACTATCCAATGTTACCCTAATCAGAATCAGTTGTATCAATGTGGAAAATAGATTCTTTGTTCTTTGTCTCTCTGTTGCACTGTCTGTTATGTCTTTGTTTTGCAAGTTCCCTTGAATGTGACGGTGACTCCACAGGTAAATAATTTACCAATAACAGCAAATTTTGGTGTAAATTTATTGTTCCTTTCTTATTTCCACTCTTAGGGCTTACTACGTACACCGGATTGTCTGAAACATGTTTCTTTACCACATAAATGGTCTTCTCCAAGTATGATCTGAGATTTTCTTGCCCTCCATGCTCTCTGAGGTTTCTGAAAAGAACTCTTCCTCCTGGTTTTAGGACCACACCTTTGACTTTCACATCATACTGAGCTTTACCCTGTGTACATGCTTGTCTGCTGATTTAAATTGCTATTTGTTAGGCCTCTGTCATTCCTCTAACCGACTGGTAAACAAAACCCTTGTGGGTCACTCCCTCACACTCTTCAACCAATCCAAATATCAAGTCAACAGGAAGGCGGGGTTGGTGTCCATACAACAAATAGAATGGGGAATACCCAGTGGAGACAGTGGTGTGTGTAGTTATACGCATGTAGGATCTGTGGGAGATGATCTTTCCACCTTGCCTTTACTTTGTCAGCCAATGTCCATAGCATTTTTTAAGGAGAGTCTGGTTGAATTTCTCAGCTGGGTTACTTTGAGGGGGGTAAGGAGATGTTCTTGAATGTCGTACTCTGGCAAGCTGTCGAAGATTTTGGAAAAGCTCATTCTCAAATTCCCTTCCCTGGTCATGGTGTAGCTTTCTAGGGTAGCCAAAGCGAGGTCAGCAGTCTGCAGCTGCAGTCCTGCCAGATTTGTTTTTCGTTGGGTAAGCTTGAGCAAATCAAGTGAAATAGTCTATAACTACCAGTATGTATTCATAACCCCCATGGCTTGGCTCTAAATGTAAGTAGTCAATACAAACAAGTTCAAGAGGTGAGTTGGAAATTACTACGCATTGGTGCTCGGACATGGGTCACTGTTTTTTTATTCTTGATGCATGCACACTTCTTTGTGATGTACTCCTCTACTTCCTTTTGAATAAATGGCCAATATAACCAGGTGAAGTACTCGTTCTATGCCCACATTATCATGCAAGTATTCCAAAGCAAGTTGCTTGTACTGAGCTGGGAGAACAAGCTGTTTGCTCTCATTAGTTTGCCTGTAAATACATCCATCCTCAAAAAGTAGTTTGTTCCATTCATACAGGAATTTCCTGGCAGCTCCAGTCACTTCTTTCTTCATATCCTCATCAGGTATCTTGACATCCTCTTTCATCTTAACTATCTTTGAGATCACTTGGTCTTCCCTTTGAGCTCTGAAGAGATTTTTGGCAACAAGGAACATTGGGATGGGGGGGTCAGTGTCTATGGAGGAGATGCTGAGTGCCGCAATCCAAGATACATAGAGGCATATCCGACGACTCTCAACTTTCCATCCTGATGTTGGTAGAGGATAGCCCCGAGACCTTTTTCTGATGCATCAGCGTGAAGTGTGAATGGTAAGTTGAAGTCTGGGTAAGCCAAAACTGGTGGTTTCATTAACAGGTCAATCAGTGTTTCAAGTGTTCGCTGGTGTTCGATTTTCCACTCTACAGGAGTCCGGGAAGGCAGTTGTGCGCCTTTGGTCTTCCTTTGACTGGACTGAACTGGTGCCACTCCTGGTTTTGTTTGGAGTAGTTCATAAATTGGCTTGGCTATGCATGAAAAATCTTGGATAAAAGAATAGTAGTAGCTTAGGAAACCAAGGAGTTTCCTTACATCACCAATTGTCTGTAGAATGTGGTTTTTGAGTGACCGAACTGCTTCAAGATCTTTGGGATCTATTCGCATACCTTTGTCGGATACAAGGCGACAAACATATCGAACCCCGTGGTGGAAGAGCTCACACTTCTCAGGCCTGAGCTTGACCCCATGACATTGTAGGGCTTGAAAGACTTTGCAAATTCCTTCCACATGTTCTTCAAAAGACTTGGCATTACACAGCGCATTATCAAGATATGGAATGCAACCTTCATCCCTGAGGGAGTCAAGAATTTCCTCCATGCTGTACTGAGATGCAGCAGAAACATTAGACAGGCCAAACGGAATTCTCACCCACTCATAAAGCCCCCAGAGTGTTATAAAGGCTGTCATTTGCCTAGCCCCTTCGGCTATTATCCCTGATAATAAGCTTTCCCCTGGTCATGAATAATGAACCATTTGTATCCATCCCCAAGAGTGTCAATCAAGTCATGAATTATTGGCAGAGGGTGTCTATCTGGTATAGTCTTTTATTGAGAAGGCTATAATCGATACACAGATGCAGCGAGCCATCCTTCTTTCTCACACATACCACTGGGGCAGAATAAGGGGGCTTAGACTTCACAATCCAACCTTTTGCTAGTAGATCTTGAATATAGTACTTTACTTATTTGAACAAAGGCTTAGGAACTGATGAGTATGCATGTTGCACTGGCATGTCATCTCTAAGGTTGATTGACATTTGCAGACTTGAAATACAGCCGATTTCACTTCCATCACGGGGAAAGGCTGAAGACTCTTCATACAGCATTTTCCTGACCAATGCCTGCTGGTCCTCATTCAAATGGCTGAGTTCTACAGGTGGTTGCCACAGTCACAAGTTTTCTTCAGTAGTTAAAGCAGTCACGCCCTGGACCCTCACAATACACTTTGTCTTTTCTGGCAGTTCAACCTCCAGTACCTCATCAATTGGATGGAGATAGCCAAGGAGTGAATTACCGGCAGAGTAATATCACATGTGAAATTGTTACCAATGGGAGAAGAGACATTGACTTTTCTGGTTCTGAATTTCCAGAAGAACCTCACCTATATCCAGCTGCTCTAAATGCACATTGTTCTCCTCTTGCTCAAACAGTACTACTGTGTCAAGCTGATCCATGTTTGGCGATATTTTGCACTTCACCCATGCAACATGTCCTGCTGGGATGAAGATGCCACCTCGTTTTTCTTTCAGCCATCCCCACCATCTTCTGGGCTCAGGAGTCTGCACAAAATTCACAAGAGTTTGGGCTTTCTCACTTGACACAGCTATTGCCCTAGAGAGTAAAGCGTCTAGAGTTGGTACCAGGCACTCAGGTTGCCCCTGAATTATATCTTCCACTACACTGAAGCCAAGTAATGGTCTCTCAATTGGCAGATGACTAACTAGAAGAGGAGCATTGATTGAGAGGTTGGGGTTATCATTTCCTTGCAAATTAGCAGTAATGATGGTCCAACCATCAAATGGAATGAGGTCTCCATTAACTGCATACACTTCCAGCCTGTCTGCAGTTCCCATAAGCTCAGCAAGTGGTGCCGCAATGCACTCTGTCAGTGAGTAGCTACACTAAGACATGAGTAAACCTAAAGTAAAGGATCAAGTACCTCCTACAGATATTTTTTAAGTTACTAGGACTCTTGTGCAAGTAAACTATACTAACTAAACATTTGTCAGTGCAACATACTATTCCTATTTCACTTTACTTATTTTATTTCAAGGCAATCGGTTCACATGCTTTTTTTAAGTAAGCCCAACTAATTTGATTTTACAGTTTAGTGGAAAATCTTATAAAATACATGTAAATACTTCACATGTGCAAACAACAACTAATATACAGTTTATGCAAATACAACAAAATTCTTGCGACCCAAATTCAATGTGGGGGGTGGTCACACATGAATGAAGAGGAGCATATGAGTACAAGGGACGGATATTGTATTTGGACGAGGATGTCTTTGTTCCATCACTCCTCTGATTATGCAAACATAACTTTACCGTTACCTACCGTTACCGATGGATGTCCTACTCGAGCAGCTGACAGAATCACACACTGATTTTTTGTGAGGTCATCACCTCATCACTCCTCTGTCGACACTTATCGGTCACATGTTTAGACCGGTGTGGCCTTCCTTTCCAAATTAAATAAACAATATGTACCACATCAACACCCTTTATTAAAACTCATCACCTATGCACACCCTCATTGTTTTGAGCAGTAACCTTCACACCATAATTCTGTCAGCAGAATCATCTACATGTCTTTATTACAGCCATAGGCCCAAACATGCTGTCTACACTAAATACACATTCACACCGAGCCCAAAGTCATCAGATCTTTTTTACATAGATTTTTTTTTTATCAGGTCCATAGCAATAACAATTTGGGTGAAGTTACACATATGGTTAAAGGGTTTAAAAAGTAATAATTATAATAACAATAATGCATATTTGTATTCAGCTTCTTTTATTATTATTATTATTAGTAGTAGTAGTAGTCGTAGTAGTATAGTAGTAGTAGAAGTAGTAGTACTACTTTAAGTATTACTGATTTAATCAATAATAACATTGATAATAATATATTTTTTTATTCATTCATCGATTAATCGTTATGTTAATGGATTAAAAGTTATTTTATACTGCTACAATTAAATAATATTATGCATTTATTAATGATCTTCAATTTAATAATACTACCACTAGAATAATAATTATTATTCCATAATACATATTATTATTTATATTATTATTAATTGTCTTTAATAATTGGTTTAATTGCTAATAAAATGTTTATGATGATGATAATTATGAATTCATTCAAATTTAAATACTAATACTATTCATTATTATAAACAATTGTTCAATAATTATTTTGTTTTGTATAGTTATTTATTTTTATTGTTATATTGTTAGAATGATTTTTTTACTGATTATGTTATATTATTATTTTAAAATATATCTATATATATATATATATATTTATATATATAAATATTTTTTTCTTCTTCTTTGTATTGTTTTCTATATTTTGTTGTTTCCATTTCCTTGCACCTTTTTTTTGTTTGTTACTGTATGCACCATTGTCTTTAGATATACAATATTTTTAATTTACAAAAGCAAATTAGATCTGAAAAAAAAAGAATACTGAATGTAAGTTTGTTTGTGGATGCAAGAGCTAAGAAGCTAAGATAAGAATGACATTTCCACTATTTCTACCTAAAGCACACTTTTCCTCTTTAGTAGAGAGAGAGAGAGAGAGAGAGATCTGTCTGCACCATTTAAAAGTCAATAAGTGAAGGGTAAAAAAGGAGAGAGAGAGAGAATGACAAGACTCAGCCAAAACCATGCCTCAACCTGAGGCGGCATCTTTATCATGTGGTTAAGGTAGGAAAGGTGGATTTTCCCCATCTCTAAACATCAATATAACTTCATCCACACCTATTCCACATCCCTCGCTCTCAAACTCTCCTGCACACCACAAACATTATCATATCATGACGGCTGAGCACATTTTCCCAGACCTGATGTCACTGGGCACGATTGGATGTGTGCGTTTACTCTTCTGGATCGTAATTTCTCTCCTTTGTTCTGAGGGTTGGTGTTGTATTGGTATGTGACATCACATACACTTCATATTTTCCAACATCTCACTGAAGACACCATGAGAAGCATCGGCACGCACTCACAAAATGGACCATTATTCACAGCAAAAAGAGCTCTGTGGAGATTGTGAATTTGTATCCCGGTTTTCACTGTACAGGGCAGATGGCAGACAGCGTGTATGGCATTGTGTGGGTGAGCGGTTTGCTGATGTCAACGTTGTGGATCGAGTGGCTCATGATGGTGGTGGGGTTATGGTATGGGCAGGCATATGTTATGGACAACGAACACAGGTGCATTTTATTGATTTATTTTATTGATTATTACAGATATACTGTGACGAGATCCTGATGCCCATTGTTGTGCCATTCATCCACGACCATCACCTCATGTTGCAGCATGATAATGCACGGCCCGTGTTGCAAGGATCTGTACACAATTCCTGGAAGCTGAAAACATCTCAGTTCTTGCACGGCCAGCATACTCACCGGACATGTCACACATTGAGCATGTTTGGGATGCTCTGGATCAGCGTATACGACAGCGTGTTCCAGTTCCTGCCAATATCCAGCAACTTCGCACAGCCATTGAAGAGGAGTGGACCAACATTCCACAGACCACAATCAACAACCTGATAAACTCTATGCGAAGGAGATGTGTTGCACTGCGTGAGGCAAATGGTCACATCAGATACTGACTGGTTTTCAGACCCCCCCACACCCGGACCCCCCAATACAGTAAAACTGCACATTTTAGTGTGGCCTTTTATTGTGGCAGATTTGTGAACCACATTTGATAGAAATAGGCCTTTTGTGTACATAAAAAAAAGTCTTAGATCTTTGAGTTAAGCTCATGAAAAATGGGGGCAAAAACAAAAGTTTTGCAATTATAATTTTGTTCAGTATATATATGGACATATACAACTATATTTTATATTAAAAAATATATACATATTTTATAATATTTTAAACATATAGTTTAATGTATATAACCTTTTTTTTAAATATATTTTATTTTCGAAGTTATTTATAAACTGTGTTGGGGAGTAACTAGTTACATATAACGGAATTACGTAATTACAAAATAAAAGTAATTGTAATTAGTTACGGTTACTTAGAAAAAAATTTGTAATTCAATTACAGTTACTTATGAAAATGTTAGGAATTACAAAGGGGGTTACATCTGATTTTTTGACACACACTCCCACATACAGATTTAACTGATTGCTTTCATAAATTGCAGTGACTGCTCTAAAATATGAAACACCGATGTTTCAGAAGTTTATAACATGCTTATCCGATAAGTCGTCTATTTCCTATATGGGTTTATTTATATGTTTTTTTAAGATTAACTGTTTTTTTTTCTAAGGAATTGTTAGATTCCAGTGTTTCCTGTCATAGCTATGCAAAGATTTGATTTCAAAACCAGTATCATACCTAATAAAATATTATGATTTTACATCTGTATTTAACCTCAGAATGATTTCAAGTCTGAAAGTAAGTCTGATTTTTCGGTTGCTGTGCTTCAAAGTGGACATCGGATTACCATTTTCCACAAGCTGTTATGATTCTTTAGGTTATTCTTGAAATGGTCTCAGGAGTCATGTAAAACAACACAGCGACTCGTTTCGGTGCCTATCTATTTACATGCTAATGATCTCTGCTCACCCCGCCCCTCTCTTCTGTGGAAGAGCAAACACAATTTGCAAATAATCATAAAAAATATCAAGTGTGAGACTTACTTCTTCTGGAGGTGTAGCTGGATCATGAACAATGGGTACTGATCCATCCTTGAGTTTGAACTTTTTAACAAAACCCGCCTTGAATTGTCCCTCGTTCAGAAAGCAGTCTGTAGTAAAATGATTTGCACAGCCAGACATAAATGGATTTCGTGAAGGTCAAGTGACGTGTGGCCAATTATGGTGATCCATACTCGGAATTTGTGCTCTGCATTTTACCCATCCAAGTGCACACACACACACACCATAGTGAATGCCACTGAAGTCCTGTGGCGTGTGTGAACGTGCTCTGACCAGCTACACAAACAGGAAATAGAAGGGACACTGGATGTTTTGGAGACGCTTTCTGTCTGTCACCTGCTGATGAAAGTCTGGTTGTTTTTGTCTATCTGCTTAAACCCCTTCAGTATTTCTCATTCAATCATCAAATTCTCTCCTTGTAACTTTCACTCATTCATTTCTCCCTCTGTCTTTCCAAGGCCTCCCTCTTCCTCTCTCTCTCTCTCTCTCTCTCTTGAATATTGTGTTCCCTGGCAGAAATTCAGTGATGCGTGTAGCAGCATGCCTGATATTAATATCTTGGTAAGATGGAAGTTCCTCTTCATCAGGTAATACCTTCAGAAAGAGCCCATATTCAGCCAGTGTTCTTACTGACCTTCACAGCTTCCACCAAGCAACAAATTACTGTTTCCATTGGACAGTCATTTGGGATTCATTGCAGCATTTTCAGATTCAATTAGAACATCCGGTGTGTAAAAATCATTACTTTGTTCTAAACGTCTGCAACTAAACATCTCATTTTGCAAAATGAGGCGAATGTTGTTAGCATTGTAGCTTGGCATTTTTGCAAGAGGTTATTCTGGATGGCTAACAACAAAGGTGTGACATTAAACATAAATACAAAGTAAATTAAATTGACTTCATTCATTCAAATCTAGGGATGGGTATCGTTAAGGTTTTAACGGTATTACTACTCTTATCGATACTGCTTATCGATCCGGTACTTTAACGGTATTCTTATCGGTACTTTTTGTTATTTATATATATACATACTTACATACATGGGATGGGTCACGATTTTCAAATATTCGGTTTAATTGTAGAATATCGATTAGGTTGTGCGATTATTTTCTAAAGGTGTACCAGGGCTTGACAATACAGACTGTCCGATGGCGTGAAGGACGCTCGGATTTGTCACTTGCCAGATCGGGCCACTGCAGGTGGTCACTAAATTGTGTCATTTGCATGCGTTTTTAAGCCTTGTTTGTTTAAAAATGTAAGCGATTAAAAAGCATTTATGCGCTAAAGACAAATCCTTTCAGTATATGTACGTTGTGTTCTGTTCTGTGTGAACAGCGCGAGCACAGACAGCCGGGTCTCTGACACGCGCGAGCCGCCTGAACGGGCAAATACATGAAGTATGTCAAACTACCTCTCTTGGCAAGTAACTTTAGCAATATTTCATCTATATTGAATTTATATACTGGAGTACAGATGCACAGATCAACAGGATATTTGTTTGTTTTATTTTAGAGCATCTTCTGTTCCGTGCTTGAACACAAACTGCACTGTCGGCACTCGGGCGCGGCACATATACATACACACACACACTACGTGTGAGCACTAACCACGCCAGCAAACTAACTTCTGATATGTGCAGCCTGATTGCGTGAACAATAGACCTGTTAAACAATATATTGTGAGAGGGCCGTTTGCTACAGCGTCCCAAACAACTCAAAATAATAAACCAAAGTTAACAAAACGATGCAATCCACAGAGTGCTTCTCTGCCGCCTTCATGTGCCGTTTCCCATTAATGAAGCCGTGACGAGCTCCCTGCATTCAAATTATTAGTTTTTTGCTGAAATAATAACGTAATATTCCACTGGTTGATATATTTTATTTATATGCAAAATATTTGTGTTGTTTTTCGTGTTAAATGTGAAGAATGACAGGTTGGATGCCACACTTATTATTATTTTTTTTTTGTGGCAGAGGTGTAATTTTAACTTTAACTTCAGGCAAAGTAACATGATTTTATGATCGTAATTTTGACTTTATTCTTAAAATATTATGACGTTAATTATTTAGTTATTTATTTGAGAAGGATAAACTGATCAAACTTGGGCTGGCCGCTTGGTATTTAAAAAAACAAAAACTTGAATTTAACAAAAATAAGATGTTCCAATCATATTTCTAAATTAAATTAATAAAGGAAACAAAATAATGACCAATTTGCTATTAAAAAACAAAACTGAACTATTTGGCTCAGCTAGAGAGAGAGAGAGAGACAGAGAGAGAGAGAGAGGGAGAGGAGGGGCTCAGACTCAGGAGGAGAATTCTGAGAAGCTGCAGGGCTCTATATTCCTTCTGTTTCAATTCAAAGTTCACCGAACTAATTGTGAACAACACTCCCGTCTTCTTCCCGAGCATGTGAACATGTTCATTTAATATATTTATATATATGAAATAGGTTATTGTTATGAAGACAGACATTAAAATTAATGTTCACATAATAAGTGCTGTCATTCAAGCGGTTCACAATATGTTTTAGCGCGTAATATGTTTTAAGAATGATATTCTGTTTAGCGCGCAATGTGTTTTACGCCTAATATTCATTAATGCATTAATCAGATTTAAGATTTTCTTTTTAATAATATGAATGTTCATGCTCATTTTTAAAATAGAAATGTCCTAGCCTTATGAGCAGTTGATAATCGACGGACTGTTCTGTTAATAAATGCCGTCCTTCGGTTATGTTATATTAATATGTTTAAGCACTCATACTTTACAACCATTAATTTTCTTGGGTTAAGACAGACTATTCTCTAATTAATTAAACAGTTTGTTATCATACAGATTGAAAGCCTGATGGTCTCTCTCCCCCTCTCTCTCTCTCTCTCTGTGTGTGTGTGTGTGTGTGTGTGTGTGTGCGTGCGTGCGTGCGTGCGTGCGTGCGTGCGTACATGCGCGGGAGGGGTGCGATTTTCGAATAGTAATCGAATAATACCCAGCGATTATCGAATATTACTTTTGCTTAAAATGCCCATCCCTAATACATACATACACATATATGTATGAAATATATATTTCTATGATAGATTAGCAGCTTAATTAACATGGCTTTATATTCTGAAATGTTAAATACATATTTCATTAAATAAATATAAAACATAAATTTGTAAATGCACCAGTGTGCAGGCATTTTTAGTGTTTAATATACATAAGATAAGATAGAGTAAGAACACGAATAAAGAAACAAAAAGTTAAACAAACTGACAAATATACCATTTGTCATACCATAAAACAAATGTAAAAAAACAACAACAGTGCTTTCATTTATCTATGATGGTCTACTAACATTAATGTTCAGGTAAATAATAGCTACAAAATAAATCTAAAAGTGATCAAATATAAATGAACACTGCATAGTTCCCCTTCATGGGAACTCGAACTGCATCCCCTAGGGGTCGCTACGGGGAACGCCCTCAGCGTGACTCGTGTCTGAAGATACATATGTAAAAACACCACCTGTTGGCCGGCGACAGCCCATGACGTCACTACCGGCGTGCCACAATATAAGTGCCGCCGGGAGAATACATCATCAGCTTTTTCGTCTTCACTGACTGATTTGTTTGAAGCGTGCAAAATGAATCTGGTAAGAGTACAGTTTTCTTTCTACTATGGCGAGCACTAGCAAGGCGTTTAGGAAGTGTGTGGATCCGTGTCCTCCTTATTTGACACCCGATGACACACACGACTGTTGCGTCTTTTGTTTGGGCATAGAGCACGCACGCGAGGTCTTTGAGGGGGCGGTTTGCGTGCATTGTGAGCGGCTCCCTATGAGGACGCTCCGCTCTCGCCTGTCCCTCTTTTCGAGGAAAGAGGGGCAGCCGTCTGCTTCCCGCGATTCAAGTCCCACCGCTGCCGAGGCACGGAGGAGAATGAAATCGTGGGGCTCGCAGGCGGATCTAGCCGATGAGTTTGAGAGGGAGCTTTCCCTTTCACACGAGTCGGCAAAGAACGAGAGCGAGCCGCTAGATTATGATGATGTAATCTCTCTGATATCATCTGATCCGGCGGCTAGTGCTCTGCTGGGTTGTGCCCAAGAAGAGCAGGAGATGTCTGAGAGTGAGGATGTTGAGACTGAACTCTCTCAAAACTCCTGCCCTGCGTACGAAGAGCTGCTGGATGTTATGGAACGCGCCACGGCAAGGCTTGACTTGCCATGGGAGCGAACCAAAATGGCGGCGCCGCGAGGACGCCTCGACGAGCGATTTCTTCCTGGTGCCTGGCCATATCCCCTTAAAGGAATCTTTTTCTGATTCCAAGACTTTGAGCTCTACCCTAGGCCCGCTAATCCCGGCACCTAGAACAGGTAAGTACTAGGGTATGCAGCTCAGACTTTTGGCCGGAGGGGATAATATCACTGACAGCCATCAGCCGTCCCAGGGGCAACTCCCTTAGCCGGGTAGAGTTGGCTTAGTGCTCGCCTTTATCGCGAAATTGGCTTGCATTCCCCTCAGCATGGTGAAGTGGGTATAACGTTCCCTGTAGCGACCCCTAGGGGACGCAGTTCGAGTTCCCATGAAGGGGAACGTCTCAGGTTACGTATGTAACCATGGTTCCCCGAGTGGGGAACGAGACACTGCGTCCCCTAGGCTTTGGGCCATGCTTCGGACGCAAGCTTCAGACGAAGAAGCTGATGATGTATTCTCCCGGCGGCACTTATATTGTGGCACGCCGGTAGTGACGTCATGGGCTGTCGCCGGCCAACAGGGGGTGTTTTTACATATGTATCTTCAGACACGAGTCACGCTGAGGGCGTTCCCCGTAGCGACCCCTAGGGGACGCAGTGTCTCGTTCCCCACTCGGGGAACCATGGTTACATACGTAACCTGAGACGTTTTCACTGTATATATTGATAGATTAATGCTTATTAAAGCTATTACTTTATTCAGATGAAGAGCTGTGAGTGATTTTCTCTTTGTATTTTGTTCTTTGATTAACATTGATGAAGCTCCAATCTGTCACGAAGACAAAATATTGACACACAATTTTCTCCCAACTGTTCTCGTTCACTTTAAGATATAAACTTTGTTTTAAGTGAATACTCTCCAAGCCGGCCGTTTTTTCATATTGTGTGTGTATTTGATCGTTTGGACGCGTCTGAAGCTCAAAGTGTACTTTGCTTGTCAGTTTTGGAGCACGCCGCGCACGCGCACACACACACACTTCAGCCTGAGGAACAGCGTCTCTCGTGTGGATTGTACTTTCAACGTTTTATTATCAAACATGTCCAGCAATTTAGTAACTGTAAAGACAGCATTTTACAACAATCGACAGACGATTGATCTGATTCTGACGTTAAGTTTTGGTCAGAGAGGAACGAATGCACGCCGCTGTGAAGAGAAGGAAGTTGTGCTAGAAGAAACATGGCTATGATCTTTAGAAGCTAATAAAACACATTAATAAACTGAGTTTAATATAACAGCCACAGGCCTAAAGTGTAAGCATGTTTAATGGTTAGTTCTCTTCTATCATAAACAGGGCTTTCATGTTGCGCGTGCTGAACTCATCCACGTGAGCGATCTCGCTTCTGATTTGGGAATAGCAAAAATGCATCATAGACAAGAGTTTGAATATTATTGCATATAAAAACAGCTGGTGACTCTGGCGGGATAGAATTCGCAAGATAATGTGTATATCAGTGGCGGCTGCTGGACTTTCAAAGAGGGGAAGCTCATTTTTGGCCAACATCATAAAAATTTACCATTTATTTAAACCTAAATTCTGCCCAACATTCCTTTTCAAGAAAATTTTCTAGCCTACTGTATGTATGAATGAATGAATGAATGAACAAACGATCTAAAAAAAGATATTAAACTCGAAATATGGGAATTAGGTTGAACTGAAACAAGGAATCTGGGTGAAATGTATGATGAAAATTGGCTAGCAATTTCACCAAGCAAATACCAAGAAATAGGTTGCAGCAGTTTGTCTTTCGACTACACTTCCGCGATGGGACTGAGCTCGAATAGCTTCAGTGTCAGTGACTTTTATAGTACAAAATCGCTGTCAATCAAAAGGAGATGCAGTCTTTCGACAGACCCTCCAATCATCACGCAGACGCTCGGAGTCCGGGCCAGCCCACTCCTCCATTCATCCCAGAGACGCTGAGCGTCCGTGGGCGGGACATAATCGCAGCATTATCCAATGACCGTCTTGTTTCTAAGCTCTGAAAAAAACTGTTTAAAGCAGCCCCATTGAAGTCAATGGACGCTGGGCTTCAACAGAGTAATGCACTGTACGCTACGGGAATGAATGAGAAGGAAATCGAGTCAGCCGACCTAAGTAGCTGATTCTGAACGAAATTGTTTTCGTTCGAGATGAACGTGTTTAACGCATTTTTAGTCAATAAAATGTTAACATAATAGTACATATATTTGACCATTCATTTTTTGACAATTATAGGGGAAGCTGCGCTTCGTCTTAAAGAAATCGCGTCTGGTGTATATATATATAGCAATAATAAACGTATGTGTGTTTACTTAATTTCTCCAGTACCGATAACAGAACCGTTGTCAGAGCTTATCAATACTCCGGTCTTTTATAATTTAGCTCCGAGACCGATTAAATACCGGGTTTCGGTACCCATCCCTATTCAAATCCCTGGTCTTCTTGCAAACAATTTACTAAGTTTTCATTCAAAATGTAATAAATTGTACATAAACTGAGTGCTCAGCCTGGTCTCATATTTATACATAGGTATTAATACATAACATTTACAAGCACAAAACATAAATTTTTATTGATGCCAAAACAATTTAGACGTATTACAATTTATTTTAAACAAACAAATCGATACGTATTTTTAGCTAATAAACGTAAAAATATTTACGTATCTTTTATGTAATTAAGATAATCGTATCAGTTTATATTATAATTTTATCAATAAGCGATTTAGATTGTTAGACCCCTTCACCTACCCCTAAACCTACCCATTTTTACAGCGAATATCCATCTCTATCATTTTATTAATAAGCAATTTAGATTTTTAGACCCCTTAACCTACCCCAAACCTAAACCTTCCCATTTTATAGAGAATTTAAAAGGATATAAAACGAGATTGGCCGACATATTCAGGATTTTTTTTTTTTTATAAAGCATTAAAAATGATTTTATAGTCGCTGATTCCACTCGTACATCTAAACCTAAACATAGCTATTTCTGTACAGTATAAGAAAAACATGCCAGACATAGAAATGCAATTACAATCATTTACTTATTGCAAAATTTTTAAAAGCACCACCAAAAGTCATTTGAAATGACGATGCGTTGCAGCCGCAGTCCTCTCTGGCAGAAATACAGTAGGTTTGTGTGAGGTGCAGAGCAGAAATGATATGTTGTTAATCGCTGAAAATATCCAGATTATTTTCTCTCGCTCAGTAAACTCGTGAAGGCGTGCTCATGCTCGCATCATTCAAACACACCTCACCAGAAACATGGCATGTTACAATCTGTGACGAATGCAGATGAGAGCCAATGAGCGTTCGATTATCCTGCCGTAAAACCTGTCGTTTGAAGCAGCAACATTTGAATTCATAACGAGCGCGTCAAGTTAGCGCGTACTTTGCTGTTTACGGTCGTTGGACTTGCTGCTCGGGATGGATATTAAGATCGCAGAATAAAGGATTGGATTTGGGTCTGTTTCTCGCAGTAGTATGCAGGGGCGCGGGAAGGTGTTTTATGTAGGGGGCAGGGCTGGAGTGGGGTCCATTTTCAGCCCGGGAGTGTAATGCTCAAGACCAGCCCACCACCAACCCCCTCCCACCGTGGTGGAATCTGGATAAATGACAGATCTGTTTCTTAATTGACATGTTTCAATAACAAATATGTCCATTTCTGCATATAAATATTACGCCAAATAGAAACAGAAAATCGTGCTATAGCCTACGCACTTTCATGAGATCGTGTTAGACAACAATTAGCTATTTTACAAATGGGAATAGGCTACAATGAATTCATAACAATGTTTTACATTCAAGCTACATTCAAGCTTAAAAACCCTTAAAATGTATAGTGAAAAGTTCTTTTAAAAGCATTTTGAATGCAATAAAGTAATTTTAAAGCTGTTTTTAAAGCATTTGCTGCATGGATTAAAAAGATAGGCCAATAAATAATTCACATAGGCCTATCAGTCAGACAAAATTGCATTGCAGCAAATCCTTTAAATTTCAAGGACAAAGGTTTACATACTTTTTTTTATTATTGAATACAATTATAAAATAAAACGCAAATTATAATCGGGCCTGTTTTAGGCTTTCCCTTATTTTTATATTTTAGATGGTGAGGTGACGGGGAAAAATGACTCGCCATCTCCTCATTGGACGCGCAGAGAGAAATATATTCATCTTAACGGATTACATAGGCTAATGAAGAGTTTTTGCTTTGCTTTGAATTATTTCGTTTTAAAGTAGTATTCTAAAGCTTTCTATAGATATATTTATCATATCTCTGAGCCAGTTTCGTGTTGCCGAGTTTTGGTTCATCATTGAAGCGCTCTTGTTCAAAACCGGCAGAAAGTGCATCCTCTGTTTTCCTATTTTATAAAAGCACAATGTTGATATTGTGAATGCACACAAATAAAAGTAGACCCTTTACAGTTCCAAATGATATATTACTCTTACCTTTATGAGAAAAAAATCACACGGCGTATTTTAATTTGTTTTTACTGTAAGAAAAAAATCCAAGTGACCACGCTGGAGCCTCCATGTCATGTAAAGCTCGCTTCAGCTTCCACTCTCCACACAAACTGTTGGATATTGCACATTTATATAGGTTAAACATTTAAACTAACACTGTGATATGCTTGAACTGTTTATAGGCCTATCTATCGATTTTATTTTAGTCAAGTCGTGATGATTAAATTAATCAAACATAGGCGATCAACTCTGATGCTGGCCGCTTGGTCGTTGCTTAAAAGAAAAAAAAACATTTAATGAACAAAAAATGCTCCCACGGTTTTTCTAAATTAACTTTATAAAGAAAAAAAAACTAAACATAGTCTAATCACTTTTCCATTACATACAAAACTGAACTATTTTAATAGGTAGCTTATAAGCTGTTTTGGGAGAAGGGAAAGACTCATATCGCTGAGAACAAAAAAAAAAGTAGTTTTTTTCTTCCAGTACATCCATGATATTTCCATGTTCCGCTTTTAAGCCACAACCTACAGATCCCACAACACAAACATAACATTCACAAACATAAAAGCAAGCATTGACAGTGCTGCGTGCGTTATTTGGCAGGATGTGCGCAAGGCGCACATCAAATAGCCCTGCATCAGTTTAATAACTTTGATAACTTTAATTCTTACAACTGTTAAATTAATGGGCAAATGATAAATATGTCAAAGATCATATAGAAATAGATAGCAAAATAGCCAATGTAAACTAAATGTTATAAACATCGGAGCAACCATAGAAATGTTGAAATGAATCTTTATTATAACAAATTTAGCCTATATATTTTTTTTATTCACAACAGTTTACAGTTGCCCACGGAAAAAAACAGGGGGTGCTGCAGTACCCTCAGCACCCCCAGTTCCCGTGCCCCTGGTAGTATGGATTCGGAAGATCTGGTTTACAGCGCACGAATGAAATTGTTTCATTTCATAAGTATGTTGCGGTTTTGGTGTTTTTTACAGTTATATTGTTAGTCACAGCATGTCGGAGAAAATTGTTTTTGTGGCCAAGAAGTTATGTTATTTATATAAATGTTATTTATTTTAACGTTTAAAGTGAAGTCTTGTTTAACATTATATTATTGGAAATGAGCTGGCAGCAGAAATCACAAAACAAAACGAAATTTTATCATTTCATATTAAGCGACTAAACAAATTAACTATGCAATTGAAAACAAGATAAATGATATGACAAACAAAAACAACTAATAATACAATTAATTTCAATATTCGCAATATCAAAATGAAATTTACGTTTAAATGCTGAAAATACAGTATTGTACGTATTAGTGCCTGTTAAAATGTAAGTAAATTTATGTTTTAAAGAACCACATTTTACGTAAAATACATATAAATTATCATGAGATAACGTTGAAGTGCTGCAGTGATTTACATATTGTTGTTGGCCAAACCAGAAGTTGATATAATCCAGTTTCCCTAGACAAAAACCCAAAATGATTTTTTCCGTTGACTTTGGGCTATTGCAGAAAATAAGCTCGGTGTCCAACAAAGTTTATGATTCTGTTCATCATGATAATCTTCACAAGTAACACAACTTTAATGAATTGTAATGGCAAAATGCAATCGCCATGTAAAAAGCTAAACGTAGGCTATAAAAGAACTACACCATGGTCACATGACTTCAACGTCATCATCGCTGATATTCACCACAGTCCTTATTTCACCTCATGTTTTTGAGTTCACTGTATGCATTCCTTAAATAGCTCTTTCTCCATGTCACTCTCTCCTTTTTTCTCCCTCTCTTTTTCTCTCCCTCCTTCTCACACATAAATCAACAATGACAGTTAGCTGACTGATATATAGAACAACCCCTGTCTGTTGCAAAGCATCCTGCTTATACTGAATATACTCACAGTGAAGTTATTTTCATTCTTTGCTAAGCGGTAAAAAGGAGTTTGAAATAAGAAAGCAGCATTATGACTTGGCAAACATCCTGATGCTGTGTTTACACTCTAAAACATTCTGGGTTAAATACAACCTGACGGTTGGGTTACTGCCCAGAAGGTTGGGTTAAACATTTAAACCCAATCACTGGGGTTGTCCATATTTAACTCAGCATTTTTTAGAGTGTAGATAAATATGTGCTAGCCTAGGCACTTTCTCCTCAATAATGAAAATGACAGTGGTGAGAAAACAACAGTTAAAAAGCATCTAATCATAGGGATGTGTATATGTTTGCACAAGCTCTATAATCGGTGCTCTAGTCACGTCACATTTATTTATATAGCATTTTATACCATAGAATGATTTAAAACCAAGCAGCTTTACAGTATTACACGTCTGTTCTATAAAAGTGTGTTAATGTTTTTACTCATGAATGTCTGACCTAGAGAGACTGAACTGAAGAAATTAATCAAATAATATTTTTAAGTCAGAAAAGGTGTAGATGCAGAGCTGCGCAGCTGTTATGAAATCGCCATGGACCAATGCTAGTTCGAAGATGTTTACCAGCCGGAGTGAACTTTTTCAGAAAGTTTGCTTTGGCAAGTTGTTTTGAACTCCCAAAAGGAACTCCAACAAACCTGAATTTGTTTTCGAATTTATGCCTTTTTAATTTTTAACAGTTCTGTCATGACAACACTCTCAAGATTTTAGCATGGTTATGGAGATTAAAATATAATGTATTTAGTCTTGGCGGAATAGATCTGCTACACGGCTGAATTGCTGAAGTACAAGAATTTGCCACTGCCAAAACTGATGCTGCACAAATAGCATACAGTATATATTAACCCATAGGAAATCTATGCAGGTGGAATTGGGGAGGTGGAGGGTTTCAGAGGAAGTTTGAAAGTGTGTTGTGAACTACTTTAGTGAATGCGAACCCAGCCATTTAAATGTAAAGCAGTAAGCTCATTGGCTGCAGAGTCAACATGAACCAATCAACTTGCGCCAAGTAGTTTAATGCTGTGAATATCAATATTTGTTCGTTCATTCGTTTGTTCGTTACATTTATATAACGCTTTTCTAGGCACTCAAAGCGCTTTACATTGTAAGGGGGATATCTCGTTATCCAGTGTGCAGCATCCACCTGGATGATGCGACGGCAGCCATATTCAACATCACCACTAACAAGCTTCCGACAACTCTTAATTAAAAAAAAAGTTAGTTTAAAGGTGTTTACCAGTCAGAGTGAACTTTATAGAAGCTATTTCAAACTCCAGGAACTGGCAAGCTGTTTTTGAGTTTGAAATTAACTCCAAACAAACTTTGTTTTGGTCTGATTTAGTTGGAAATTATTACACACAAATTCTTTCTTTAGCATATTTGCCTTAAAGGCAAGGTAAGCAATTTGTGGAAGTCAATGTTGATATTTTAAATAAACAAAACAAACACGCCCCTACCCCAAAAGGGTCTTGACCCTATTTGATAAATCCGCCCGACATATACGTTGCCTACACAACCCATGAAATGATTAGTTCTGTGAAACATAAGGCACTTTTCCACCGAAATTACCTGGAACAGTATGTCCCAGGAACTTTTTCCCCCCCAGACCTGTTGCTGTCTGCATTTTCAAGTACCGAGAAGATTAGGCAAAAAATCACAGACTTAACTTAATGTTAGGTCTGTGCGTGTTTCTCAATAACAATACGCAAATATCAGACTTGCATCCTCGGTAGTTCGGACTTCATGAGTTAGACTGGGGTGCGAGAGCTCCCGCAGAAGTCCGGTAATTCTGCAAACAGCAGCATACTTGATAACATCAGTCAGCTCGCCTCGGCTACTGCAATCTTCCTCATACTATTTACAGACGAAATATATCAAGCACCACTGCCTCTTTTCGTTTTCATTTAAACATATTAATAGCCGCAAAAATGTAGTTCAGGGAACGTACATACATTACAATGAAACTAAATATTATATCAAACATTACCTGTTTTCATTTTAACATATCAATAGAACAGTAGAATAAAAACCAAAGATTACCTGTTAGATTTCCCTAAAACTAATAATATTTTATGTTTAACCACTACAGAGACATCAGAGCCATAGAATGAGGGTTACTAGCTAGTCACCACTGTATCACACGCATCTGACTGCTAGATCTACCGCACATAAATAGCCACGTGGTGTTGTCATTTGCTCCATATATATCTTCTTATGCTTTATGCTGAAAGCTGGAACAGCTCGATAAGCTGGAAATAAAGACTTGATGTAAAACTCACTCTGTTCAGGGGACTTTTGTCATGGAAATATGCACATATATGTGACAAAGATGGTAACATTTGTAGATACAAACAGAGAGGCCATACTTATAGTCACTCACCCACACACACACACCCAAAGTCCCCAAATAGTGTATTCACATCCTTGACTTCACACTTCTTTTACTCAACATATTCACTTTTTTGTCCTCAATGTGCACCAGAATAGCTTCCTAATTTTCTGCTGGGACATGCCCACACTTCCTGTATGGAGCTAGGTGGTGCTTTCACAAAAAGCGACGCAGCAACATCTTTGTTCCCTTTTGACACTAAACACCCACTGGAAGCAAAAATGCAAGCTATATTTGATTGGTTTGGCGAACTCGCCATTTTCTGAATAAGAATGTAATACCAAACTTCCTGTTCTGGCTTTATTTAGCATTTGGTGAATCCAAATGAAGGCAGAACATTTTGGTGGGAATAATATTTTCTATTTATTACTAAAGAGCAGAGATAGTAGACAGCAAAACAGCTCATTTCCTGTGTTCTACCTCTGGTCTTCTGGCAAAAATAGAATAGAACGCAATAGGCCTGCCAATTTATTGCAGAAAATGTATTTATTTATTACATTTATTTATGTTTTGTCTGATTATAAATATGTTTTTCTTTTAAATGCAATGAAATCAATTTCTAGCTAACTATAAAATAAATATGATAAAATGAATTATAAAAAGCAGAATAATAAATTATACTCAAATCAAAGATTATTGGACTACATATTACAATATATATATATGATATATATTATAATCTTGTATACGAGAAATACTAATTGCCATCTTTCTACTTCAAAATGTCATGTTTTATTAAATGTTACTTACAGTTTCTTTGTAATTGTGAAGTTTACTAGCAGTTTCTGTGTGAAAAATAAGTTTTAAAGTAAATTCTATACCATTTTTAAGTGTAATATTTTTATTGTTGTTTTACTAATAATGGGACTTGTTGATGGATAGAAACAATATTGAATTTTTTTATTGAATAAATAAAAAAATATAACGAGTAACTCTCTCTAAAAAATACACAAATAGGCTTGACAACAAAAGGAATATGTCACACATACACAAGGAAAAAGGCCGTAGGGTGTGAAGGCTAGAGGTGAGGGGGCATTGGTAAAAGATTGTGTGTGTGTGTATGTTTGGGAAGGGGGGGAAGCAGGTGTTCATTCTCCCAGCATTAGTTAACTTTAACGACGGAAAGTACATCTGTACTAATTGCTCAACACATTCGGCTATTATTCCACATGAAAGAAAAGAGCCATCGAAGCTCGATATGAACTGAATAAGTGAGGAAAGACACTTAAAAAGAATGCAGGGATTGCAAGAAAGACTGGTAAAGATAAATACTAATACACTCAAAACACAGATGAATGCTCATAAAACTTTTGTAAACTCGTCTTTATAATATGTAATTCCAGAAAACTGACATTTGGGTAATCATAGCGAACAACACATCCTGAGCAGTTCTGGCAGGAATCATCCACTTTGGTTCATTTTAAAGCATTACTTGGTGGCGTATGGTATTATCTCCAAAGATCTAGTATCATATTTATATTTCTGTGGTGGTCTGGAATTAATTTTAGATGTATTCATTTAAATTTCCATAGAAAAATGTGGATATTGGAAAACGTTCCTATCTATGGTGTTGTGCATCATTACAAGATCATTTTCCTTTCTGACTGCATCTCTGACCCTGATATTCTGTTCTCATATAAACATTCACAGTCTCATTCTTAGCAACATGGAGAAATGGCTTCAAATCGTAGCTTTTTCTTGCTTTCCGGAGACTAAAATGACTGTAAATGAGTGCAGTATACTTCACTTTTCCAGTGTATTTTTTTATTTGTTTGTTCGTTTGCTTGTTTACTTTTTATATGTTATATATATATATATATATTATATACAGTGCTCAGAGTAAATGAGTACACCCCCTTTGAAAAGTAACATTTTAAACAATATCTCAATGAACACAAAAACCATTTCCAAAATGTTGACAAGACTAAGTTTTATATAACATCTGTTTAACTTATAACATGAAAGTAAGGTTAATAATATAACTTAGAGAACAACATTTTCAGTTTTACTCAAATTAGGGTGATGCAAAAATGAGTACACCCCACTGAAAGTCTCTGGAGCAAAGCTAAATTTTAGACTTCAAATGTCTAATTTAACAAGAATTCAACCACAGGTGAGTCTAATTATTCATTACACAGGTGTTCAGCAGACAGTTGACTATAAAAGGGTGTCACTTAAAGAAAACCCCTTCCCATTTCATGCTGTCAGCAATGGCACCACATGGAAGAGAAATGTCACAAGACCTAAGAAAGAAAATAATTTCTTTACACAAGAAAGGTGAAGGCTACAAGAAGATCAGCAAAGCTTTACTTATCAGTCAGAATACTGTATTAAAAGTGGTACAAACATTTAAAAAAGATGGAACTGCAACCATCTCACAGAGACGTCCAGGTTGTCCACAGAAGTTAACACCTCGTCAGGAGCATCTTCTGATGAGAAGGGTTGAAGAAAATCGACATGCAAGTTCACTGCAATTATCTAAAGAATTAGAAAGCCAAACAGGGGTGACTATTTCCCGTGACACAATACGGCGTACACTGCAGAAGAATGGCATGCATGGGTGCCGTCCACGAAAGAAGCCTCTCCTAAAGCCCAGGCACAAAAAAGCTCGCCTAGAGTTTGCCAGGGCCCATGCTGACAAAGATGAAGACTACTGGGACTCTATACTCTGGAGTGATGAGACCAATATAAATGTTTTTGGAACTGATGGCTTCAAAACTGTATGGCGTCGCAAAGGTGAGGAATACAAAGAAAAATGCATGGTGCCTACAGTAAAACATGGTGGTGGCAGTGTCCTTATGTGGGGCTGCATGAGTGCTGCTGGTGTCGGGGAGCTGCATTTCTTTGATGGCATCATGAATTCACAAATGTACTGCTCTATACTGAAAGAGAAGATGCTACCATCACTCCGTGTCCTTGGTCGTCGTGCACTTTTCCAACATGACAATGATCCTAAACACACATCTAAGGCCACTTTTGGATTTCTGAAGAAGAACAGGGTGAAAGTGATTCAGTGGCCAAGTATGTCTCCTGATCTGAACCCAATCGAACACCTATGGGGAATTCTGAAGAGACAAGTTGAGCATCACTCTCCATCCAGTATCCAATCTCTAAAAGAGGTCATTCTTAAAATATGGAAAAAGATAGATCTGGCAAAATGTCGCCAACTTGTTCATTCCATGCCTAGAAGACTTGGTGCTGTCATTAAAAATCATGGGGGCCATACAAAGTAATAGATTTAGTAGTTTTTGTTGTGGGGTGTACTCATTTTTGCATCACCCTAATTTGAGTAAAACTGAAAAATGTGTAATCTAAGTTATATTATTAACCTTACTTTCATGTTATACGTTAAACAGATGTTATATTAAACTTAGTCTTGTCAACATTTTGGAAATGGTTTTTGTGTTCATTGAGATATAGTTTAAAATTTTACTTTTTAAAGGGGGTGTACTCATTTACAGTGAGCACTGTATATGCTTGTTTATTTGTGAAAATATAACGACACTTTATATAGTTTTTCACAGCTTTATTTTTCATAATTGTGACTTTCTATCTCTCAATTGTCTAATCATTGCAATGTCAGATTCAATAATTACTGCTTTATTTCTCATTACAATAATATTTATCATAATTGTGATATTACTATCTCACAATGTGACTTCATATCTCACAATTATGACTTTATTTCTTGTAATTGTGTCTTATGTCACAATTATTACTTAAGGCCTATTTCTTGTCATTACAATTTTATTTCTCAAATTTGTGCAATATATGTCTTACAATGTGCATTTATTTCTCATAATTTTGAGAATATTTCCCTATTGCAGCTTGATTTCTTGTAATGGGACTTTGTCTTGTTTCAATATTGCAACTCTGTCTCACAGACATTTTTGTAATTGCAACTTCATATCTCACAATTATGACTATTTCTTGTAAATTATATATCACAATTGCAACTTTAAGTCTCATAATTTGACTTTGTAATTGCAATTTCTTAGAATTTTTGAATTCTCATTTTAGAATCTTAGAATTAAAACTATTTATTGTAATTAAAACTGAAAAAAGTAGAATCTTGCGCTTAGTTCTATTGGTGTGTAACACAATTTCAAGTCAATAATAAAATCAGCTAATTCTAAGATTAGTTTTTTACTCTTTGATGGATTCTATTTCTTGTAATTGCAACTGTTTACTTTACAATTGTATTTTAATTTCTCATAACTGCCAATATATATTTAGGTATTGCAACTTAATTTCTCATAATCTGACTTTACATATTCCAGTTTTCTCACAATTGTGACTTATAATTAACTTTTTTTTTTTTGCAAATGCAAATTCACGTATCACAATTGTAACATTATTTCTAATAAATGCAACTTTTAGTCTTACAATTAAGTTCTAATAAATGCAACTTTACATTTCACTATTTGCATTTTATTTATCATGATGTATTTTTAATATCTCACATTTGGGACTTTATATCTTAATTTTCTCATAACTGCGACTTCAAGTCTCACTATTTACTTTTGCGTAATTTCGACGTCATTTTCTTTTCTTGTAACTACAACTTTATATCTTACAATTTCAACTTTAGTTCTCATAATTGTGACTTAGTAAAGTATGGAGTACCACAAGGATCTGTCCTAGGTCCTCTATTATTTTCATTATATATGCTGCCCCTTGGTAATATTATTAGAAAATACGGGATTAGTTTCCATTGTTATGCTGATGACACTCAACTATATATCTCAACAAAACCAGATGAAACTTCGAAACTATCTAAGCTAACAGAGTGTGTTAAAAATATAAAAGATTGGATGACCAGTAATTTTCTCCTATTAAATTCAGATAAGACCGAGATATTACTTGTTGGACCTAAAAACAGTACACAGAATCTCTTGGATTACAATCTGCAACTAGACGGATGTACTGTTACTTCCTCTACAGTTAAAAATCTGGGTGTTATATTAGACAGCAACCTATCTTTTGAAAATCATATTTCCAATGTTACAAAAACAGCATTCTTCCATCTTAGAAACATTTCCAAGCTACGGAACATGTTAAGTGTTTCTGATGCAGAAAAGTTAGTTCATGCATTCATGACCTCTAGACTGGACTATTGTAATGCACTGCTAGGTGGTTGTCCTGCATCCTCAATAAACAAGCTACAGATAGTACAAAATGCTGCGGCTAGAGTCCTTACCAGGTCAAGAAAATATGACCATATTACTCCAATTTTACAGTCTCTGCACTGGCTACCTATTAAGTTTCGTATCAGTTACAAAATATTATTACTTGCCTATAAGGCCCTAAATGATTTAGCTCCTGCGTACCTAACTAATCTTTTATCACGCTACAATCCAACCCGCTCCCTAAGGTCGCAAAACTCTGGACTCTTGGTAGTACCTAGGATAGCAAAGTCCACAAAAGGAGGTAGAACTTTTTCATATCTGGCTCCTAAACTATGGAATAGCCTTCCTGAAAACGTTCGGGGTTCAGACACACTCTCTCTGTTTAAATCTAGATTAAAGACGCATCTCTTTAGCCAAGCATTCATATAATGCATCTCACAATCTTGTACTGCCAGTCCATCTGAACACATGCACATTATTATGCTTTAGCTTGGGTTATACTGATAATTTCATCCAGGGTTATTCCTGGATGGAGCCGCTGCTACGCTAATTGTCTTACTGTTTCTATGTTACTGCCACGGGATTAACATCCCGTGGTAGTTAGGAATTACACAAGCTTCAGTCTGGATCCTACCCTTAAACGATAGAGATGACCGAACACCTGAGAAGAGACGATGACAACCCCTCCGAGGACCTCCGAGATGAGCCCCCAGAGACAGAGCTCCAGTGAGGACCTCGTCACCTAGACATCCATCGGGGAAAGACCCCTGGAACCAGTGGACCACTTACACTCTGACTTTGCTGCAGTTGGAACAAACTACTGATTTGTCTGGCCGGAGGGGAACTGGCCCCCCGACTGAGCCTGGTTTCTCCCAAGGTTTTTTCTCCATTCTGTCACCGATGGAGTTTTCGTTCCTTGCCGCTGTTGCCTCTGGCTTGCTCAGTTGGGGACACTTCATTTCCAGCACAATCATCGACTTGATTGCACAGATATTATTTAAAGTGAACTAAGCTGGACAATGCCACTACTAAATTCAATAATGAAATGCATTCAGCAGATAATTGAGTGTTAAATCCTGTCATTTTACATTATTGACAAATTTGCCTATTTTGATATTGTGCAGTGCTTTGTTACAATTTGTATTGTTAAAGGCGCTATATAAATAAAGGTGACTTGACTTGACTTGACTTAATGTCATGCAATTCCATCTTTATTCCTTGTATTTCTCATTTAAGACTTCAGTTATTTGAGTTCAATAAATTTATTGTAATTGTATTTTATTTACTTTATTTCTAGTAATTGTAACTTTACATCTCAAAATTCCAACATTATTTATCATAATAAATTTGTAAAAGAGGAAAATGCACAAAAAACATAATCGAAAATTTGGGGAGCTGACATTTCTCTTGCACTGATTCCTTTCTTTGGCTGTTCATTAGAGTCCGATAATTATTTGACTAAACTTGTTTTAAATCTATTGTAGCTACACAGTCTGGGACTTTTTGTTGCAGACTCTAAATGTAAAAGGGGATTTGAGTATGTGTTATAAGGCTTTACTAGATGCACATGCACACATTCAACACTACAAGCCATGTGTGATTATGGGCTGGATGGCACACAGACAAACATATTTAAGCAGCGAGCGCTGACCTGTGGGCCCTACAGAGGAGTTCTGGAACTGTTAGGGCAAGTCCTTCTCTTTGACTGTACAATATTTATAACAGGAGGACAGCATATGGGAACAAGGGAAATACTGTGGTGTCAGAGCGAGTGAGGGCGGCCAAACTCCCTGTATCCCCTCAGGTACCGTTTTCCTCAACCTCTGAGGACTTGGAGCAGGAAAGGAGAGAACAGTAGAACGGATGCTCCTGGAGTTTTCATACTTTGAGAGAGAGACCCTCCATGCTCTGGGAATTTCCCCAGAACTTTAAAAACGCTCCTCTCAGATCTAAAGTCACACATGCCTCCAACACACAGCCACCTGCAAGAGTTAAAACCTTCATCCAAAACGGTGCATACAGAATTTACATCGTCCCCTCCCTGAATTCTACATCTGACATGTTCATACTTCCACTTTTGTCTAACGTCTGACAGCAGTAACACACCAAAGCAAACAACGTACTCTCTAGAAACAGTTTAGGAATTAAAGAGACCTCATGGTGATTTTACATTCCCACAGGATTCCCGAGCGCCGTCCTTAGATTAATGCTTGGGAATGTTTGGGTTAAGTTGGGAGTTGACTGGTTAATTTGTATACTTTGTTTGACAAATAGTTGGTTATTACAATAAATCTGCCTGTAGTGAGAATATATATGAGTGTTTTCTTCAACTATAGACACTTTTGGCCTCAAGAAAAAAGATTACTAGATCACATAAAATGTCCTCTAACAATTTCCAACCGATGTATTCTGTCGTTTCTTTCATTTTTGTCATTGTTTAATATCATTCTTTGAAATGACAGTAGTGGCAATTACAGTTTTTACAATTCAGGGATAAAATGGCAGATTTATTTTTCTTGCTAAGGCTACATTTTATTTATTGTTAATTACAAAAATACAACAAAATAAAAAATGTGACTTTTGTCTTAATATTTCTTATTTTTTCTCACACATCGTACATATTTCATAAATATTAATATTTATTGTGCATATTACAAAAACACTGTATTTGATTTTTTTGGTGGGAATTACACCTTGTAATTTTTGAAAGATGTACATTTTTACATTATAAATATTGAAATGTTTTTTTTATTATTCTATGTTTAGATGACCAGATTTTTGTAGGCCCTAAAAAAGGCTTTTTTAAATTAACATATATCGGAGTACATTTTATGTACTATAATACTATTTCAGTCTTTCTCCTTAAAAAATAATGTTTAATTCAGTCTTTTAGTTTGAATTTTTTTGTTATTATTTGTGAAATTTACTTGCAATTTCTGAGTGAAAATTGATTCAGGCATTTTTTTCAGTGTTAGTTTAAGATTTAAAATATGAACAAAAGATCTTCAAATCTATTTTTATAAAATTAAACTGTCTATGAATCTCCAGAGGTTCCTTTATCCATCTGTACACTGTGCTGTTTTTTATAATTTTTTTATAACAGATATACCATTTTCAGGCATAGTCAAGGTCAAGTTTATTTATATAGCACCTTGAAACAACATTAAATGCTGACCAAGGTGCTTCACAGTAACATAATACAATCATAAAAAAATACAAGGTATCAAAGTTAAGTGAACAACATAAAACCAAATAAAAACAGGAATAATAAATTTACTCACTAAGACCAACAACTCTGATTAGGCCTGAGAAAAGAGATACGTTTTCATTGATGATAAAAATCCAGATAAGGAAGATGATAACCTAACCATTTGAGGTAACGAATTGCACAGCTTAGGAGCTAAAACAGAAAAGGCTCTATCACCTTTAGATTTCAGGCGAGACAATGGGACAGTTAATAGATTTTCAGAGGAAGATCTAAGAGATCTCCGAGGTGAATATGGACAAATAAGGTCTGAGATGTAAACTGGAACCAGACCATGCAAGGCTTTAAATACAATATATATATATATACATACATATATATATAGTAAGTACTCTCATTTACGACGAATGTGACTTTTTCTCATATAGCTTTATATTTAACAATTGCAATGGCTAATAATATACTTGACAAATGCGACAATACTATTAAGACTTTATTTCACATAAAAAGTCATTTTTTTATCGTGATTGTACTTTTATATTTCACAATTAAGACTTTATATTCACAACTGAGTTTGTAATGAGAATGTCACAATTACAACTTTATTTCTGGTAAATTACTTTTTCTCATAATCGCAACTTTAACAATTGTGTTAATAATGCTGATAATTTTGTTATTATATTTCACAATAGCAACACTATTTCTCATAATTGCCACTTTTCTCACATTTCCCTAGTTTGTTAGAATGAACAAATCCAACTTCATTTACACACCAATGACTAAAGGATTTAGGAAGGTTTTGGAAAATATAAGTTGCGCCCTTTAATCATCTTGAATTATGCATTTGACAATGAATTCTAGAAGAACAGGTGAAAGAGTTCTAGATTAGTCAAGCTCCCTCTGTATCTGTTTGCATCTGATTTGTTGTGTACAAACAAGCACCTTTTGATTGGCGGATGTTTGTTGCCTGTTCATGCAATGGCTAAAGGGGCGGGAAGCCAGATATGAAGATGTCAGTCATCTGATACGACACGCTCAAGCTAGAACAGACGCTGGAGTCTACTTTATCAGAGGAGTGGATTTCACGTTGGCTTTGGTTTAATCGTGGATTACAAACCACAAATTTACAGATATCCTTGACATTTGATCTTAATGTTGTCACACTTTCCAATCTCAATAAATAAATAAAAACTACTTTACGTGTCTACAGGAAAGTGTAGGTGCATATTGTTTCTTTACAATGTGACATCGCCAACCACTGGCCTGGCAGCATAATAGTGTTTTTAGCCATCATTACAGTGTGAACAGGGATCGTTTTGAAAATGTTGTCATCTGTATACAAAATGTATACAACTTTTCCATTTTTAGTATGTTGCTGTCATATACCCTTAGATATGGGTATATGACCATTTAACAACATGTTAAGCATCCAGCTACAGTTTCACACTAGTGTCACTTAGGTCTGGGATAATATGAAATTGATCATACATTTCTTTTTTGTTTAATTAAACAATATTTTTGTAAAGAACCGTTAGTGAAGCATTGTTGTCATATGTTGCATTTAAGTGCTCCTTGGACATTTGTAATTAGAAGTTGGGAAGTTGTAATGAATTATTTCAGGTGCATTCAAATCACTTTGGTTGGAGTAAGATAGCAACGTACCTAAAATTAGACAGGATTTTTGGTAACTTTATTTTAAGGTCCAATTCTCGCTGTTAACAAACCATTAACTATGACTTTTGCCTCAATAAACTCCTAATGTGCTGCTTATTAATAGTTAGTTACAACACCGTCAGATTCAACATAGGCTCATTGGAAATACATGCCTCTACCTACATTTCTGCAAAACTAAAAAAACTTACTTATACATACAAATCTCTGCAGTTTCCAGTTGAAATGAACAACAGAGGCAGTAAAACTCCCATAACTTTTATTCCTTTTCACACAATGTCTCATTTGCCGGTCTACAGTTTCGATTGATAAAGCCTAATTTTCACATAATTACTTGAGGAATGTTATGTTATGAATTCAAAACAATTTTAACATGCTGCGAGATTTTAAAACTTATGTATTTGAAGGTTAGCGTCATATATCCAGCTTCACATGCATGAGTTTTCTGACTTGGTAGGTTTCCTCGGTAGCTCACCCGATACGACATTTCGCTTGAGAGATGAAGAGCTCTGGTACAAGCCCTGTGAAACTATGGTTCAACAAAACAGCCCAAATCTGCATAAGGAAGTTATAATAGCATTGGTGTATCAACAAATGTATTTCATATCACTTTTGCACTTGTTAACACTATCAGGTAGGTTTAGGGTTGGTTTGGTGTAGGGGATATTTCCAACATGATACAGCATTAACTATTAGAGACATTCATCAGATATATTTGATTTACGAACCACCGCAATACATACCTGAATTAATATAATAAAATACATGCCTATATCAATGTAACAAAAACGTGCCATGGTCATGTATTGAACCCACGTCTTAGCGCCACTCACGTAAAACGTGCAGTAAGGTAAATAATAATGGTGCTGGAGAAATGTATTTGGAGACACATATTTTGAATAAGCCTTGGTTGGTCAGTTTTCACCACTGCTATTTCTTTGAAGTTGGCTTGGTGTGTCTCGGCCTCGAATGCCCAGAAAAACATGTCTTAACCCATTTTGCGCCTGTGTTGTTAGTAGATTGTCATCTGATTACCATTAGCTCTGCTTGCTTGCAATGCCACGCTAATTTGCAATAGTCTTGGTGGATTGTGATGGTCTTTATGGAAATGCACTGGCTGCGTCTGTGTTCTTTAATTCCCCTTATTGTTATAAGATCAGCCGCATAACTTTCCACTCCAATTGTTGTTTTTATGGGATTGCACTCTCACGCTAATTTGCCCTGTTTAGTAAATCTGGCCCAAAAAGGGCAGATTTGTAAATACAGGTACATCTCAATAAATTAGAATGTCGTGGAAAAGTTCATTTATTTCGGTAATTTAACTCAAATTGTTAAACTAGTATATTAAATAAATTCAATGCACACAGACTGAAGTAGTTTAATCTTTGGTTCTTTTAATTGTGATGATTTTGGCTCACATTTAACAAAGATGCGTATTGAGATGCACCTGTAGACTCACCTGTAGGCAGTGAAAGAAATTGAGCAAACGACTAATTGAGGATGTTTTCTTGCAGTCTGCTGCAGTGGTAATGATGATTCTGTCCAGGTCGAGGTGTACAGTGAAGCTCTGTGTCTCTCTATGATCATTGGGTCGAATCCAGAAACCCGGGTCCACATTAACACAAGTTAGAGGAAAAAAACAGAAGTACGGCTTCCTGTTTTCTCCTCCAGTCTGGAACTGTGATTCCCTCATGACCCGCTGCTATGATGATTGCACACAAACACCTCAACACAGTGTCACATTGAGAAGAGTTGTGTGTTAGCAACCGATCGCATAGCGCTTTATTCACCTAGCTCTCCGCTCTCTTCTTGACCTCCAGTTCAGCGTCATCAAACTTTCCATTCATCCATCTATCCGTTCGCACTCGTTACTAGATCCTCATATCCGCTGGCTGTCTTCATCTGCTATTATACTCATTGCATTAGCCTTCCCGCATGCAGCTGCATTCGCTAGCTCATTGTGATGCTTGTATATTTAGCTGCGGTGTTCATTTCCTCTACTGTTGACTCGGGAAAACGCATACAATGCACAAACAGATGCCCCCCCACTTGTTCCCACCTGGCCGTTTTGCTGTCTCTCTTAACAGGCTGCACGCCTCCTCCTGTCACCCTTCATTTTTAAAAGAAGTGGGTTGAGAATGAAAGCTGGGCGAACTTCATAGCATGGAGGCCGTGAGCTTGCCATTGTTCAGCCAAAGCTCCAAGACAATCAGAAGCACAAGCCTGAAATTCCCCACCAGCTCTTGTATCCTTCAAAAAAAAAGATATTTACAAAAATGCAATTCTGTTCCCACCACCTTTACATTACGTTTTTTTTATCATAAAGGTTTATAATTATTATTAGTAAATAAAAATACAACAATTATAAAAACATAAGTATTATCATGTTTTAAAATAACAATTATTAAAGTTATTATTATTTTTATATTTTATTTATTATTATTATTATTGTTGTTGTTAAATTAAAATATAACATTATTATTATTATGTATATAAATAAGTATAATAAATCAATAAAATATAATAAATATACTTAACAATAATTATAATAAAATTGTCACGCCCCTGGACTGTTTTGTTGTGATTTTGCTCCCCATGTGCTCCCTGTGACCTAGTTTTTCCCTCGTGTTGATTGTTAATTTGATTCCAGGTGTGTCTCCTTAGTTCCCTCGTTACCCTGTCTTTAAAAGCCCCAGTCCTTCCAGTTAGTGTTTGTCGGTTGTTGAATGTCTTCCCTGATGTTCCTACGTCTCCTGTGTTTCATGTCGAAATGATTAAAGCCTCTCGTGTTGTGAACTCCGTGTCTCCTCGTGCCTGACTCGAGGTCAGACTGTGACAAAAATATTATCATAAGAACGTCTGGTTATGTACGTAACCCTTGTTCCCTGATGGAGGGAATGGAGACGTTATGTCGTGACGACATAGGGGATTCACTTGGAAACCAGCAATCATCTCTGACTTTAAGAGAAAACGCCAATGAATTTGGCAAGTGAATTTTGCATACCTGAGCCACTCCCCATGCATACGGGTATAAAAGGGTGACAGGTGCATCCACTCATTAGGTTTTACGCTGAGGAGCCGAGAACAAGTCTCTGGCAACCAGCGATGATTCACGATTGTGGCATGGGGACATAACGTCTCCGTTCCCTGCATTGGGGAATGAGGGGTACGCACGTAACCGAGATGTTCCCTATCTGTCGTTCACTACGAGTTATGTCGTGACCATATAGGGGTCCTATGGAAAGTGCCACAAGCTGAACCCCGTCACAACCTTGTGGCATGCAGATGTTGACAAGCGAGCACGCGACAGACATTTGCCATGCAAGACGTTGCAACCTTCCCATCACCCCAGCGCAAATTTGCTAACCTTGGTGCCCGCAGGGACCACTGAGTACAACGCTGCTGGAGATGGCCAAGCTGCTGTTCCTTTCCCCCCTGAAATCGGAAGGGATTTAGACCTTCAGTGAAATATAGCTTCAAGTCTTTCCTATTTGTTGTTACAGTTTGGCAGTAACGACAGGGAAGCGAGCCTTCCGGAGAAGTTCGCTACGGAGGCCACATCCTGCCAGAAGGGAGGTAACATGTGGAGACACCGATATGAACTGAACCAGGCCTGGGGCTGTAATACATACGACTGAACTCTGGGGCAGATCCTACCTAGGTGTATGGAGGAGAGCTGCCAGCAGAGCCTGACAGAGAGTTCTGTCAACACGGGTTTACCATGAGGAAACCTTACCGTGGAAGAATACACATATGGGATTACCGAAGGGAAATCAGGCCATACAGACACCTAGCCCAGTACAGGGGTTGACCGGAGACCCAGGCAAGCTAACACCGGTACTGAGCCTGGCGTCAGACTGCTTCGCCCAGTCTGACTGCCGGGGGTGCTGGACGAACTCTACCAGGGTTCGCCGTCCGGGGAACTGAACTGGAGGAGGAAAAAGGCGCTCGCATCCCCGGATGAGGGGGAATGGGGCAGCAAGCGTGACACCGGTCAGCTCTTTCCGCCCATTACCTGTTACCCAACACACGGGAAGAAACTTGCTCAACACGGAGACTGTAGAATCTTGCAAAGGTGTTCGGTGTCGCCCAGCCCGCAGCTCTGCAGATGTATGCCAGAGAGGCGCCGTGCACCAACGCATAGGAGGAGGCAACACTCCGAGTGGAGTGAGCCCTCACTCCCAGGGGGCACGGCTCGCCTTGAGATTGGTATGCCAAGACGATGACATCCACTATCCAGTGGGCCAACCTCTGCTTGGAGACAGCCTTCCCTTTCTGCTGACCTCCGTGGCAGACAAAGAGCTGCTCAGAGCTTCTGAAGCTCCGGGTACGGTCCATGTATATGCACAATGCTCTTCCGGGACATAGCAACGCTAAGGCTGGATCTGCCTCCTGCGAGGGCAGTGCTTGCTGGTTGACCACCTGATCGCGGAAGGGCGTGGTGGGAACCTTGGACACGTATCCACGTATCCAATGTGAGAATAGGCCGGCCCGAAGACAAAGCACTATTCGCTTACCGAAAATGCTTGGAAACGCATGCTTGTGTAAAGCCTGAGGCCAGCTGTGAGCCAGTGCGTCCGTGCCCATGGGGGCCCTCGGTCAGGGAAAAATAAAGCTGGCAGTGGGAGGACTCGTGGGAAGCAAACAGGTCCACCTGAGCTTCCCCGAATCGACTCCAGATCAGCCGGATCGTCTTGGGATGGAGTCACCATTCTTCGGGGAACGTGAGCTTTTAATCAAGAGATTATTTTTATTTTAATGTGTGATTAAAATTGAGACAGCCCGTTTCCGCCACTGAGTAATATAAAAAAAAGTTTATTGCAACTTTTTATTTCACAATTCACAATATCTCACTTCTTTTCACAGAATTATGAGATATAAACTCACAAATGCTAGTTATAAAATCAGAATTGCGAGATAAAAACTAGCAAGTATATATATATATATATATATATATATATATATAATGTATATGTGAGAGCTCCCTAATTTAAGAAGCACCCTCAATTATTTGATTCTAGAGCCAGGCCTGATCACAGTCATTATAAATATATATATATATATACTGTATATATAAATAAAGCTTTCAATGACTTCTTAACGAAATAAATCAAATCGAAAACAAAAATTAATCCGTGATGCACTTCTCTATAGGCACGTCTAATGAAGAGACGGAGAGTCGGGATCATCATCTTCATCTTTGCGACACTGACACAGAGAACACATGTATTAGTAAATAATTAAAATATCTCCTTACTATATCCCCCGGACACATTCATGGTAATCACTTTTTCTGGGGCGTTGCGGCAGGCTATATATTGCGTGCGTTTGAACGCAGAACCCTTCAGCTGCGCTGACTCTAATCACCATCGAGCCACTCTTCATAATCGTGGCACGGTCTCATGTTGTTTCCACCAGAGCAGCAATTGTTTTCATCACTATTTGATGGATGGCTACAATATAAACATAAGGAGAAGCGTAAAACAGGCCAGAGGCCCGGCCCGTGTCTGAACTATGACATGAAAATTGGCCTGAAGCCCGGCCCTAGGGACGTAAAAAAGTCGGGGCCCATCGGGCCTGGGCCAAAATGCAGGGGCTTTAATGTAAACTACTCGCTGCATGCGGATAGGATAGAAAAGGTCAACAGGTTTATAAATAGCCCCCAGAGATGCCCAAACGTCCGTGTCACTTCCTGCTGCTGCAGCAGAGGGGGCCGCCGGGTCTCCGTGACCTCTGACCTCCCGCAGTTTGTGATGTGTGAAATTTCCTGAAAGCAGAAGAGCTGGCAAACACCTGACATGCAGTGAGCATTTCACATCTCACTTAAACCTTCAATTTCCAAACGTACACTCAGGCTCTCCGGAGATGACCTCAGCTCCATGATGTCATCGCTCGACTTGCAACCCCAAAACACAAAACCTTGTGAAATCAGACGCTGATTACCGATGTGATTCAGCTTTTCTCTGTTGGGCAATATTTATGTCTAAAAACATATATATGGTGGTAACACACATCATCGAACTAATGATTTCCCAGTATTTTATCTATTAATTCTTACATAGCTTGTCGAGAATGTGTATGAGTCATATTGCACTCCAAAATCAAAATATATATATCTGTATTAATCGTTTAATACAATTTGAAGAAGGAAATAAAACAAAAATGATACAATAATAAGAAACAAATTATAATTATGATTAAATCATACAAATAAAAATATTAATATTACATAATAATAATTATTATTATTTTATTATTATTATTGATGTTGTATTTTAGTCAAGCTCAAATATATGTATGTAATATAAACATAAATTATATATAAATACAGAATGAAATGTAATTTTTGAGAATCCGTCTCAAAAATAATATCTTATAACAATAAATAATGATAATTTTACACACACACACACTGATTATTGTCATTTTATTTAAATCAGCATCAAATGCAGTAAAACAAATTCATGGTCAGCTGTGCACTTTACATATTTATATCAAAATAATGAGAATTTGGGAAGGACATGATTGTCATAGGACATATTTGAAATATTGTCTCTCTATAAAGAAAACTCTCTATGGTCCTAAAATAAGCAAAAATATATATTATTTGGAATGAATGAATCAGTCAATATCCTTTTTATTCTTTTGGGGCGAAATAATCTTAATGCATCTAAAATAAATTGAATAAAACAGATTTAATAAGATTCGGGGATATACTGTATGATATGATGTCCAGCGCCTCTTCATAACCAGTTCTGATCATCCAGAGCAATGTGGCTTCGCAGTTCAACAAGCACTTGCTATAACCTCCAGTGAACAAAACACAACAGGTGGCTGTGAGAAAACTCTTGCCTTTCTCCCAATAAAAGACAGAATATCAGGTCACGTATGAAGACCCCCGTCATCCGTGCAGAATCATTTGCCTTATATGGAAACATCAGCCCAGCCTCGAAAGCGCAGGGAGCCAATCAGAACTCAGGGGCGGGGTTTGTTTCTTAAGGCAGAAACCAGAGCGAAGTGCAGCAGCGCGCGACATTAAAGCACCTGAGAAACACGCTGCTGCGCGAGCGTCAGAGAAAGTTGCATTGCAGCGCTGGAATGAAAATGCACGGGCTATGTTTGAAAATCACCACACTGGACGTGTTTTATTTGGATATTTAAAGCAGATATTTTAATCCGAAGACTGGAGTTTTGGTTTCCTTGACATGCAATTTTTAACGGACACTGCATTTCCACACTGTAGATCTGGGATACGCCGTTAAATGTCAAACAGGACACGCTGGCACGGCGTTCAAAGTGACTCAGCCCATCTGGAATAAACTTCCCTGCAGTGTGTGTGTGTGGGTGTGTGCTTGACAGCGAAAGAGACAGTTGGATGTGCGCGCATGATGAGCTCGCGGCTGCTGCTGCTGGTGCTCGCGGCGCTCGTGGCGTGCTTGCGGTCCGGTCGCGCGCAGGTAAGCCTCACCTGACTGACGTCACGCTCGGTTTGAGTTTAATTCATTTGCCTCATTTGACAATAGCTGTATTCACGGCGCACTTTTAACTGTATTGATTTCGAGGATGAAATTCGAGCAAACTGTAACAAATTCCCTCATAAGCATGCCTGACTGCACGTTGGCCCCAGAGTGGAGGAGAAAAGAGATACCATACTTGATTTGATGCTTAATCTATCTGTATTTGTTTATGTCTGCTTTTCTAAACTCAAACAAAGACACTGTTAGGATTGCCAGCATTAATATGTATTGGATGGGTTCCCAGATGCACCACTGCCAAAAACATCACTCAGTCCAAGAGCATCACTGTCACTGCTTAAACCCCAATTATGTTGTGCATTTAACACTACAGTATGTCTTTAGCCGTATTAAAATAGTGCTGCGAGTTGCTATAGAGAAAGGTCCTCCGGAGGGTTCCCACGGTCATAGAAACTTGAATTTGTGTTTTCCAGACTAGGAGGAATCATGTGAATTAATCAAATCTGAAAACTAATGCGGGCATGTACGCACACACACACACACAGACAAAATGGTTAGAGTCATTATATGTATTGTAAGAAATATTTGTATTTGTTTTAAAATATTTTTGAATGTGGAGTTTTCTAAAAACTTCACGTGAAAAAAAAAACAAATCTGAAAAGTCATGGGCATACATTTAAAATATTTGTATTATGTGAAAAATACATTTGAATGTACTTTTTTCAATAACTTGATCACAAATCATAGAGGTAGATGATTCAGGTCTTTTCAACTAATCAGTCAAACAGATTTGTGTGTGTATGTGTGTACAAAAATATATTTATGTATGCTTTTAAATATTTTTAAATGAACATTTTTCAAAAAAATCATGTTAATAAAATCTAATCGGAAAAGTCATGGACATATTTGTAAAATATTCCATAAGAAAAATACATTTGAATGTACATTTTTCTACTTGAACAAAAATCATAGTGGTTGATGATTCATGCCTCTGAGTCAAACCGATTCATATGTGTGTATGCATAAAAAATATATATATTTATATGTATTCAAAAATATTTGAAAGTACATTTTTCTATAACTTGATGAAAAAGTACAGTTGCGCCTTATTCAGGGCTTTTCAAGTGAATGTGAAGTGACACAGCCAAGTATGGTGACCCATACTCGGAATTCGTGCTCTGCATTTAACCCATCCAAGTGCACACACACAGCAGTGAACACACACATCGTGAACACACACCCGGAGCAGTGGGCAGCCATTTATGTTGCAGCACCCGAGGAGCAGTTGGGGGTTCAGTGTCTTGCTCAAGGGCACCTCAGTCGTGGTATTGAGGATGGAGGATGGACAATTTCTGCCGGTGTACCGACAAAACATGCTACCTATCAGATTGTGCTACCAAAAATATATGTGTATTATTTTAAGGGTAAGTTTAGGGTAAGGGTAGGTGTAGACGGGTATGTTTAGGGTAGGGGTAGGTATGGAAATTAAAAAAGCCTCAAACCACACGAAAAAGAGGCTGGTAGCACAATCTGATAGGTAGCATTTTTCGCTATCGATTTGTGCTACCTATCTTTTTTAATGGGAGGTAGCACAATCTGAGCGGGTAGCACAAATCGTCAGAACACCGAACCAAGACTCGAACTCGCAACCTTTCCATTATGATTCTGACTCTCTAACCATTAGGCCACAACTTCCCAAATGAATCAGTCAAACACTAAATGATTCATTAGTGTGTCAGCATGAATTTAAAAGTCATTGGAAATCAACTGCTGTGGGAATCGTGGCGATAATAAAATTGTATTCGATATGTTGGTCGATATTTGGCCATTCTGAAATGATTGGCATCGGCAATGGCCTTAAATGATATGATACTGTCAGCCATCCTGCTCTCTAAATATATTGGTATCTGCCAAAACAATCGTACGTAATAGAACTACGTAATAGATTCAGCACAATCATTCATGCATTTTGATTTGGGTTGCAGATATTCTCACATATGCGTCTGACCTTTATGGAAAGGTCTTTATGACATGCACATCAATTACCTTCCACACATGCATACACACACACACACAACACACATTTGTTTTTGTGAAAAGTGGGGACATCACATAGGTGTAATCGTTTTATACTGTACAAACTGTATGTGCTATTGCCCTACACATACCCTACACCTAAACTTAGCCTTCACAGGAGACTGTGCATTTTCCCCCCAAAAAAACTCCCTCTGTATGATTTATAAGCGTTTTGAAAAGTGGGGACATGGGGCAATGTCCTGAAAAGTCACCTTCACCTTGTAATACCTGTGTCATACCTGTCATTATAAAAATTCATGCCCTCATTTGTCACAAAAATGCGCGCGTGCGCGCACACACACACACACACACACACACACACACACACCACACACACACACACTATTTGACCTAAATCCCCTTGTGATGGTCCTGTAATCCGTCTCTTGGATATCACCACCAAACCTACAAAAAACTTAATGTCAGGTCCACCCTTTAAAACCCAGCGCTCTGATTCAGACTTTGAGGGAGTTTAAAAGGGCACAGCTAATGGGATTTTAGTCCTCCAGCTGATGCATCATAAGTCTTGTGTTTAAGTTATATAAGAGAGAAGAATAATCTAGGTGGAACGTTAAAGATGTGTCGATGGAATCACATAAGATGATTTGGCTTTGGGTCTCTCAGGGCATTACGTGTGTGTCACGGCCCGAGGGCTTAAAAAAATCTAAATTGCTTTTGCAGATATGACTCAGGAATCGAGCGAATGAAAGCTGAGCCGAACAACTGAGAAGAGCCAAACAAATGTGCATCGAATTAATGACTCAGTTTTGGAAAATTGAAGATTGATCGACTTTATTGTGCTTGTGCTTATCCGTTCATATAATATTTAATCTCCCTCTGTGTAAGCATGATTATCGAAGACTTAAAAAAAAACGTATTTTTTACTTCTTTCAGTGCATCTGTTTATACAAACTGTGTGTTTGTATGCGCAGGTGTGGATACAGTATTTCTTTATGTCTGAATTCAGTTATGGCAAACTGCCATGTGGCCGCCCTCTAATGTTTCAAGCGTGTGCATATGACAATCAAGGTCCATAATTATACCCCATTCCTCCTCAACTTTTCCCCTGGATGAACTATTGGCATTCCTGTGTCCCATGATTCAGTACGGCATGTGGCAAATGGGAGTGATGTCATCCTAATAGGATCAGTAAACTTTATGTGCGACTGCAGTACACACACACATGCACTTGACAGTGGGAATTAAATACTGCTTTAGTGCATGTCTGTTTCACACTGATGTGCAGTTCTTCACACCTGAGGATCCATCATGGATTTGACACATGATGATGAACGTTGGTCTTTCATTGTCCAACTGGACGGCATCTTTCTGATTGTTTGAATGAAACAGATTGTTGCTACTATACCTTGAAGGCTTCTGTATACAAATCTTCGTGTTATGATTGCTTGCTCAGCAATAATCACTTCATTGCATTTCAGAATGCAGCAAAGCATGAAACCGAGTTTGTGTAGCTTGTGAAGCGTTCGCATTCCAACCCGATTGTATGAGAAATTGCATGAAAAATTATAAATAATTTGCAAGTGTGCAATTTCGTGAAATTTTGTTCAAATTCTTACAATGTGATATTTATAAAAAAGTATACTCTAAACCTACCCCTATGGGGTGAGAGCAGATCGGATGAAAATGTATGAATGAATGAGGTTGTACGAATTAATCGTATGAACAAATCAAAATAGTTAAGAATTTTTTGTGAGACTGTATTTTCACATTTGCATACTTAACCTGGGTGGTTATATTGTATTCATGGTTGTGACGTCATACATAACGTTCTCTGAATTTTGTTCAAAAAAAGTTTGCTTATTTTAAAAGTAGGGGTTTGCTATTTTACCAAAATCATATATCACGATATGAGTAATTTTATTTCATGATAATGATTTATTTTGCAATATATATCATGATATAGTTCTTTTTGCTTTAAGTAAGGTCCGTATGATACCAACATTTTTAATACCATAGAAAATGTATATTTCTTGACACCAGTGTCAGTATCACAACAAAACTAACACGAAAACATTCGTTACGAACGTGAATCAAACATTCATGTTTGATTACCATAAATGACAGACAGCAGGAATATTAGACTGCTGTCACTTTAAGAGCTGCCCGGATCCAGTATACTCTTACACGTTTTCTTTGTCAGCTGTTTGCTTTCACTTAAGACTGCTGCGTCTAAATTTCTGTATTTATCAGGATACTTGCAAAGACAGGCATTTTGACACATAAAAGTGTGTATTTAACTGTAAAGGCCTATAAAGAGTCAAAAATTACTCAGGAACAGTCTCCCAGACAGCGCGCACATATAGAAAAATGAGTTCTCTTTTGCTACTGATTGCTCTTCATTTGCTTAAAATCACTTGTTATTAAATCACAGAGTTTAAAAAAACGCTTGTAAACAATACGTTTTCATGAACATGTAGCACAGTAATGCTACGTGAGTGTGTAACCACGATAGAGGCGATAGTCAAAAATCTCTACCAGTTGACAAATTTCTACTGGTTAATCACGTCTGCCGATATATCGTCCATCCCAAGTTGCAATCTTTGCAAAATGAACATTACAATATTTATATTAGTGGTCCATCTAAATTGGTTTTTTTCGAGGGCCAATGGTAATATCTAGAGAACTAATAAATGTTCTGTTAGCATGAATTGGTTTCTTTGAGTTTATTGCCCCGCTTCTCCCCTCCTGACCTTATCTGGTACACAGTTGACCCATACTGTGGAGTGTGGACTGAGATAAAATAGAACAGTGGGTTACGTAGGTAACCTAGTTCTGGGAATGAAGTCTACACGCCACACGGCTTGGTCACTCGTGGAGCATTAGTCACTAGTCAGCAAAAGAGAAAGTGCCGGCTGCTTCGCACCTGTATTTATAGACCGTGATTGCAAGTGGGGCGTGGTTAATTTGATATACCATCTCCTGACAGCTCATCCTTAGCGAGACTGACCCATACTGTGGCGTGTTGACTTCATTCACAGAACTAGGTTACCTACTTAACCCATTGTTCGATCCAAACATCTAGTTTTTTTAAATGTTATGTGAACATTACAGAAAACATTAAGGGAATGTTTAATTTTATCATTTTGCAAACATTGTGGAAAACTTTTAAATGTTCTCTGAACCATCCGAAACTGATCAGTATTAAGATTTTATTTAAAGTTAGATGAACATCCAACTAAAATTGTTTCAGAAAAATAGTTGTTTCCTGTTAGCTGGGTATTAGCATGAACTCAGCCTCTAGCCAAATTGTTTTCCATTCATTTATACAGTTAAATCAGAAGGTTTCCAGCACCTTGATATTTCATTTCACAGCCAAAAGAAAAGTGGCCTTTAATGTGAGAAATTCCATCCCTATTCCATCTAACGGTTCAAAAGGTGGTTCTGTCAGAGCCTTCAAGACAATACCCAGATCCCATGAGGGAATTAGCTGAGCTCGAGATGGACACCATGGCGAACCTCTCAGCAAAGTGATTAGATCCGGCATCCATGACTGTTGAGGCCAATCTGGTGCCACCAGCAGGACTTTGGCCTTCAAAATTCACACCTTGGCTAGGACTGCAGGCAGAAGTGGGAAAGGAGGAAATGCATACAGGAGTACTGGGGACCATTGGTTTGCCAGAGCATCCACCCCTAGGGGCCCTTTGGGGCCCACCATCGAATACCACAGGCAACAGTGTGTGTTTTTCTGTGCGGCAAAAATATCTACTTTGGCCTTCCCGAAACGAAGCCAGATGGTCTGTATCACTGCTGGGTGAAGTCGCAATTCTCCTGGCCTGGGACCCCCCTTGACAAGAGGTTGGCTACTACGTTGTCCTCTCCCGGCAATTGTACAGCCCTCAGGGCCACCCCTCGAGCATGTGCCCATAAGAGGAGATCCCGGGCCTACCTGTGTAGGGATATTGAACGTTCCCCGCCCTGGTGATTTATGTAAGACACGACTGTTGTGCTGTCTGAATGAACAATCGCCTGCTTTTCCTGAAGCTGAGAAAGAAAATGGATCAAGTTCCTGTACTGGATTGCCTCGCCAGACAGCACACTAGCCTACCTGTGAGGCATCTGTTGTTATGGTCTCCCTTGAACATAACGGGCCCAGCTTGACTCCCTCCTTCAGGCTTGGAGTTGAGTGCTACCACTTTACTGCTGGAAGACAATCCAGGTATCTTGGAATCCGTCGCTGTCAATTCTCGTATGGACTCACTTTGTACTTTGCTAACCATCACTGTAATCTGTGCATGTGAAGCAACCCCAATGGCACCATCTGACTGGCTGCCGCCATTAGGCCAAGCAGTCTCCGACCCGACCTCACTGTAACTTGCTCCTTTTTGAGGAATTCGGACAGGCACTCCTTCAATACTGACTGCCTCTGTGGAGACAGAGATTCTCTCTTTATAATCGAATTCAAACTCAAGCCTAGGAGTGTCACCATCCTTGTGGAAGTGAGACAACTCTTTTTGCTGTTCAGAGTCAACCCCAATATCTGCAACTGTGCTAGGATCCACCTTTGTGTTGCTCCTGGCCTGCTGTTCTGTAGGAGAGCAAATTACCCAATCATCCAGGTAATTGGTAATACGTAGACCCTGGTATCGAAGAGGAATGAGGGCCGCATTCATACATTTGATGAAGGTGCGGGGAGCTAATGACAGACTGAAGGGGAGAACATTGTACTCGTAAACGTTGCCCTGAAAGTAAAACCTGAGGTACTTCTTGTGGTCCTTGAATTGGGATGTGGAAATTGGCATCCTGGAAATCCACTGTTGTGAACCAGTCTGATGAAAGTTTAAAGAGTTGAAAGACAAAGCATACGGAAGGGCATACGCTTTAAATGATGATTGAACTTCCTGAGATTCAGGATCGGCCGAAGACCCCATCTTTCTTTGGAATCAGGAAATAGGTTGAATAAAACCCCTCCCCTATCGATCCAGAGACCTGTAGTGCATCTCCTCTCTCAAAACTGTAGGAACAATCCCTTTAAATTGGGGTGGCTTGGATTTGAATTGGAGTCTGTATCCGAACTCCAAGGTGCTCAGCAGCGCCAGTAGAAGAGGTGTTGACTGGAAAAACGTGGGGCTGGAGGTTAATAACCGTCAGTAAAGGTTTCTTCTGCCTGCTCCACGTGTGCTGGAATACTCTGCCTGTTGTGTCCTACGAAAAGACTGCCAGACTCCTTGGCTTGGTCCTGTATGTGCCCCTTGGGTAACAAACCGGCGGAGACCTACGAAGGCCTGGCTTGATGATTCTGCCCGAGCCCAATTGCTACACACAGCTGATGTGCGTAGCTCACGAGTAGATGGTGCTCTAACCACTGATCGAGTTGGTTCTCTTGTTTTACAAGACTGCTCCAAGGCTGCTCCTAGAGGTCCAAAGACCTCCCCCGGCACTAATGGGGCAGCAATGACTGCCATGCAATCTTGATCCAACAAATTAGCTTGATAGGCTTTTCACAGCTGACTGTCAATTATTCTACAATGCTTGTTAGGGTGTGTAGCATCCCTTCCAGTCCTGGCCATAGCTCCATTCAATATAGCAAATGTGGGTCCGATCTGAGGAGCTGTAGCCAGCCCATAATTTGCTGCTCCTGCCAGGTTGCCCAGCTGTGTCCTAGGGAGTGACGTAGAACTAGGGGCCTTCCAAGAATACTGCAACTCCGATATAAAATCAGGAAGTACTGGCAACCCCTCTGATTTACGATGCTGAGGACCTCTTCCTCCTGAGGATCACAAACAGACTGAAGTGGCTCTTTGCCTACTGGCATCCCAGAGGGTAAACCAGTGGTGTTCTCCTCTTGCATCATAAAACTAGGAAAGCAAAAGTATTTCGAGAAAGAGAAAGCGCCGGCTGCTTCGCACCTGTATTTATAGACCGTGATTGTAAGCGTGATTGCAACCGTGATGTCTCCTGACAGCTCATCCTTAGTGAGGCTGACCCATACTGTGGCGTGTAGACTGAGGTGAAATAGAACATTCAGATATCATGTTTTCATAACTAAACTGTAAAAATGATATACATAATACAATTTAATGACAACAAACTAGATCCACTTAAAATTTCTAAAATCACCTCTTTTTGCTCGAAATGCTGTATTACAATCACCAGTCACAAATGGTTTACTGAATGGTAACAAAAAACGAATTCTATCTACTTGTTTTCTACAAAAATAAAATAAAACACTTGCTACATATACTGTATTAGGCTAATCAAGACTTGTCATTGCACTTGCATGTTGTTGCTCTTTTGTTGATTTTGACTATTGTCCTCATTTGTAAGTCGCTTTGGATAAAAGCGTCTTCTAAATGACAAAATATAATGTAATGTAACAACTAATCAGGGGTGCATTTCCCAAAAGGAACTATGGTCGGAAGTTCTGTCGTTACCAGTAGAATTCAATGGAACTATCGACCATAGCTAGCTAACGGTGCTTTTGGCCAGCCTGACCAACATATCTATCACTTGTCTGTGTATACAGTATACCAAACTGATTTAAAAGAGATATCATGCTTTTCCTGCCACATTCTCTTTAATGAGTTTATTAATAATTTGTTGCATGCATGTCTAGATAATAACAGCACAACAGTTGTTGTTGAAAAATCTCCTGACTGCAGTATACTATAGGACATTAGAACACATTTATGTGGAACGCTGTGTGGGAATGTGATTTTTGATTGGTTTGTTTCTTATGGCAATATGTTTTATTTATATATTTATTTTCCCTGTCACATGACACTGACCACATCTCACACACACATGATTATGAGTAATGCAGCTTAATAAAGGACAGAAATAAAAAATAAATGCAAAGTACAAATGGAGCTCTCCACACATGCTCTCTGTAACTCCCCAAACATGTGTCGTATGCACACCAGTTAGATATGTACAGTGCTCAGTGTAAATGACCCCACTGAAAGTCTCTGGAGCAAAGCTAAATTTTAGACTACAAATGTCTAATTTAACAAGAATTCAACCACAGGTGAGTCTAATTATTCATTACACAGGTGTTCAGCAGACAGTTGACTATAAAAGGGTGTTACTTAAAGAAAACCCCTTCCCATTTCATGCTGCCAGCAATGGCATCACATGGAAGAGAAATGTCACAAGAAAATAATTTCTTTACAAGGCTACAAGAAGATCAGCAAAGCTTTACTTATCAGTCAGAATACTGTAGCAAAAGGGGTACAAACATTTAAAAAAGATGGAACTGCAACCATCTCACAGAGACGTCCAGGTCGTCCACAGAAGTTAACACCTCGTCAGGAGCGTCTTCTGATGAGAAGGGTTGAAGAAAATCGACATGCAATTTCACTGCAGTTATCTAAAGAAGTAGAAAGTCAAACTGGGGTGACTATTTCCTATGACACAATACGGCGTACACTGCAGAGGAATGGCATGCATGGGTGCCGTCCACGAAAGAAGCTTCTCCTAAAGCCCAGGCACAAAAAAGCCCGCCTAGAGTTTGCCAGGGCCCATGCTGACAAAGATGAAGACTACTGGGACTCTATACTCTGGAGTAATGAGACCAAGATAAATGTTTTTGGAACTGATGGCTTCAAAACTGTATGGCGTCGCAAAGGTGAGGAATACAAAGAAAAATGCATGGTGCCTACAGTGAAACATGGTGGTGGCAGTGTCCTTATGTGGGGCTGCATGAGTGCTGCTGGTGTCGGGGAGCTGTATTTCATTGATGGCATCATGAATTCACAAATGTACTGCTCTATACTGAAAGAGAAGATGCTACCATTACTCCGTGCCCTTGGTCGTCGTGCACTTTTCCAACATGACAATGATCCTAAACACACATCTAAGGCCACTGTTGTATTTCTGAAGAAGAACAGGGTGAAAGTGATTCAGTGGCCAAGTATGTCTCCTGATCTGAACCCAATCGAACACCTATGGGGAATTCTGAAGAGACAAGTTTAGCATCACTCTCCATCCAGCATCCAATCTCTAAAAGAGGTAATTCTTGAAGAATGGAAAAAGATAGATCTGGCAAAATGTCGCCAACTTGTTCATTCCATGCCTAGAAGACTTGGTGCTGTCATTAAAAATCATGGAGGCCATACAAAGTACTAGATTTAGTAGTTTTTGTTGTGGGGTGTACTCATTTTTGCATCACCCTAATTTGAGTAAAACTGAAAAATGTGTAATCTAAGTTATATTATTAACCTTACTTTCATGTTATAAGTTAAACAGATGTTATATAAAACTTAGTCTTGTCAACATTTTGGAAAATGTTTTTGTGTTCATTGAGATATTGTTTAAAATTTTACTTTTCAAAGGGTGTGTACTCATTTACGCTGAGCACTGTATTTGAAATTACAGGAACCGGTTTTTCACCCAGACAGGTATGTGTTTGTTCAATACATATTTGACCACCTCCTCTTTCTCTCTCTTTTTTCCTCAGGGGGACCCTCTCCCTCCATCTCTAGTGGATTTAGTGAAGAACAGTCCGATCTCATCTGTAGATGATCTGAAGAGACTTCTGGACGTAGAATCCGTAGGTAAAGCTGATGCCATACTTAAAATAAGCTAATACAAAATTGAGCATACAAAACATATTTATTCATTTATTACTAATTTAAAAAGACACTTGAATACATGGTTTTTAAATATATATACAAATTTATATATATATATATATATATATGTTTTATAAATAAATAATATATTTTGTAATCTCTTGCTCTCTACATATCATCAGCGGCAATTATAAAACCCATATCAGCACTAGTAAACATCTCATCATTTGTGGAATGTGTGTGTTTTCTTTGGGGGGGTGTGTTGAGTGGGAAGGTGAGGCATGAAATAGTGAGGGGTCTGGAATGCAGTGTGTGTGTGTGTGTGTGTGTGTGTGTGTACATGTGTGTGTGTGTGTGCATGCATGGGGATTATGGTAATATTTACACGAATAGGCCGTGTATAGCTCTTCACAGGCACAATAGCAGTGACCTTGAGCCCAGTCCAGCTCAAAGTTTACAGAGCGGACACAAACACAAGGCTACGCTATTGTTCCCTGTGTATGTGTGTGCATCCCTGTGTATGTGTGTGCCCTTACTACAAAAGCTATTATACCAGACAAATGTCCCTTATGGTTATACAGTAGATTAACAGGGCTTGATCAGCTTTACGGCAAGGTGTCGGGACAGTGGAATCAAGAGGATTCAAATGGCAATCCCAGACGCAGCAGGTCTTTAGGATGAGACACACAGAGACACATACAAATGCACAGACAAAGCAGAGTTGTGTAACTTAAATGCACATTACAATGGCGAGTTTCCATGAGTCGTATGTGCAAGTTCACGTTGAAAGAAGAACTAGTTGAGGAAAAAGTTGCAAGTTCAGAACATTTTTGAATGATATTTAAGAATGTCAAGGATTTTCTTTGAAGGATATTCAAGATACCTTTTAGTAAATTTAAGTAGAGATGTATGTTCGGCATTGTTTTTAGAATTATGTCCGATAAACAAAAAAGCAGACTGTGATTTGTCACTTTACATGTCAGTCAAACAAGTCTTTCCTGTATGAGTAGGTGGTTCTTTTTTTACACTGTTTAACTGAAGTGTCTCCCTAACAGGAGCAAATATAAGTCCTGATGTCCCCTAAAAAATGAATGTCTTGTAAAAGATAATGCTCACTGAAATTTGAAAATGCAAAAAAGAAAAAAAGAAAACAACCGTTCACACCACAATAACTACACCAAGTCATTATGACATTCTGTTTATTATAAGTGCTCACTGCAGTTTTGTAATTTGTCACTTTAAATGCTTAAAAGGAGGATTCTGATTGGTTGTCAATATTTTAATCATTCATCTGCTTGGAAAATTATTTTGAAAGGGATTCCAACAAAATTGTTCCTCCGTGTCATCATAATTGTAGTATGAGCTTCCCTTTAAGGCCCATTCACACCAAAAATTATAACCATAATGATAACTACATTATCGTTCGCACTAATGGACAATAACACTGTTTAATATAAGCGTGCTGCAGTTTTCTTGTATGCCACTTTAAATCCTCAGGCTTGTTAGTCAAGTTGATTCTGATTGGCTGTGAGTGTTTTTTATCATTCTGAAAGTGATTAGAGTGAAATTGTTTTCCTGTATTGTTATCATTATAGTTGTGGTGTGGATTTCCCTTTATAGCCATTTACACACAAAATATAAGTATATGCTGTCCTTTTGTCATCTGCTGCCTTACATTTTGAGCACTTTGTCGGATGGATTCTGATTGGCTGTCAATACGTGTATCATTCATCAGCTGCAACAAATGTTCTGAAAGTGATTCCAATTATAGGTACATCTAAAAAAATAGAATATCATGAAAAAGGTCAATATTTTTTGTTACTCATTACAGAAAGTGAAACCCATATATTATACAGATTCATTACACAGAGTGAAATATTTCAAGCCTTTATTTCATGAAATTTTGATGATTATGGCTTACAGATAATGAAAACCCCAAATTCAGTGTCTCAGAAAATTTGAATATTACATAAGATCAATAAAACAGAAATTTAATGCTTCTGAAAAATATGTTAATTTCAATACTTGGTTGGGCCTCCTTTTGCATGAATTAATTACCGCATCAATGTGGCGTGGCATGGAGGCAATCAGCCCGTGGCACTTCTCAGGTGTAATGGAAGCCCAGGTTGCTTTGATAGTGTCCTTCAGGTCATCTGCATTGTTGGGTCTCGTGTCTCTCATCTTCCTCTTGACAATTCAGGTCAGGCGAGTTTGCTGGCCAATCAAGCACAGTAACACCATGGTCATTGAACCAGCTTTTGGTACCTTTGGCAGTGTGGGCAGGTGCCAAGTCCTGCTGGAAAATGAAATCAGCATCTCCATAAAGCTTGTCAGCAGAAGGAAGCATGAAGTTCTCTAAAGTTTCCTGGTATATGGCTGCGTTTACTGTGGACTAGGGGTGTGCGATATTGAAAAAAAATGATATCTCGATATTTTAAGGGATTTTTTCGATAACGATAAATTAGACGATATTTTGCAGAGTGTGTTATTGTGCTGATATCTGACTACCGTGGACAGCTGCAGTTTTTGATATTCTTCATATTCTGTGTGCTCAGTTCACATCAGTGATTAATTAATTAATCTTTTCATTTTGAGTTTAAATAGATTTTTACCTTTAATAAAGCTTTTTTTTCTAAAAGTGTACATCTTTTGAGTCAAATTGTAATTTTTAATCAGTCAATTAAGATAACACACATTTAGGCAGTTATCAAACAAATTAAACCAGTATTATAAAAAAATTTCTTTGCAGAAGTTGCATCTGAAGTGGCATTTAGATGTATTTACACTATTTAATGCAGCTCAGAGGGACATTGAGTGCTTTAACCAGTAACAAATGCATCATTTTTTTACATTTTAAACATAAAACATTGAATACTGATATTTAAAATTATTTTAAAAACGAAAATAAACTTAAATGTGAAATTAAATCGCCACTAAGTGGCAGAAAGTCACTGGTAATAAGTGATTCACTGTGACTGAACCGAATCATTTAAATGATCAATTAATTTAACAAGCGAGTCACTGCGACTGAACTGAATCATTTAAATGATTGAATCATTCAGGAACGAATCACCGTCATGTTGCTCAGAGACGCAAAACAGTGCTGTGGCTGTTTGGAATAATTTTTTTGTCAGCGAAATGGAGCAAAAACAGGCAATATGGTGTCTATAACGTTAGTATCTTAATATTAACTTGTTTATTAAACTGTTGTATAAAATCAATATCACATTTGTAATCGTGCTTATTTTGAAGAAAAAACAGCACTCTTCTTGTGATTTTAACTATGTGAAACGTAAATATATACATTTTCTGCCCCCATATCTTGAATTTTGGGATCATTCTTAATGCCTTTTAATAGACTAAATCATGCAGCGAAAGAACACGCTCTAAATGCGCGCGTGCACTGTTTAACCCGCTTCATTAATCACCACGTAACGTTAAGGCTAATGCGTGCTCTGTAGGCGTTTTGTTTGTTTTTTGCAAAAATAACGTTACTCGATATTGTCAAATTGCATAACGTTAAAACAACAATTACGATAATATCGCAAATGATATATATCGCACACCCACCCCTACTGTGGACTTCATAAAACACAATGGACCAACACCAGCAGATGACATGGCAGCCCAAATCATCACTGACTGTGGAAACTTCACACTGGATTTCAAGCAACGTGGATTATGTGCCTCTCCACTCTTCCTCCAGACTCTGGGACCTTGATTTACAAATGAAATGCTAAATTTACATTAATCTGAAAAGAGGACTGTGGACCACTGAGCAATAGTCCGGTTATTTTTATCCTTAGCCCAGATAAGATGCTTCTGACGATGTTTTTGTTTCAGAAGTGGCTTGGTAGACCTTTTCCTGAAGATGTCTGAGCGTGGTGACTGTTGATGCACTGACTCCAGCTTCAGTTCACTCCTTGTGAAGCTCCCCCAAGTGTTTGAATCGGCTTTGTTTGTCAGTATTCTCAAGCTTGCGTCATCCCTGTTGCTTTTGCACATTTTCCTACCCAATTTCTTCCTTCCAGTCAACTTTTAATTTAATATGCTTTGATACAGCACTCCTTGAACAGCCACCCCTTGCAGTAATGACCCTCTGTGACTTACCCACTTTCTGGAGGGTGTCAATGATCATCTTCAGGACCATTGCCAAGTCAGCAGTGTTCCCCATTATTGTGGTTTCAAAGAACAAGAGATACCCAGAATTTATACTGTATGGATGGTCATTTATTGAAACTCAAATGTAAATATTATAATATTTTGAGATACTGATTTTTGATATTCTTTAGCTGTAAGCTCTAATCACCAAAATTAAAATGTGTTTTACTTTACATGTAAAAAATCTAAAATATATGAAAGTTTCACTTTTTGAAATAAGTTACAAGAAAAACTTTTTCACTATATTAATTTTTTTTAGATGTACCTGTATATCATTACAGATTTGCTGTGGACTTTTGTATTATCATATAATTAAGGTACGTTTTGTTAGTTTCTTGGGTACAGATGACAATGTTGTCTAAATGATTCCTTGTTTACGCGGATCCATGAAAACGACTAAAATGTCACTTTGTAAATAAACACAACACAAATATTCAAACGTAACGAAACGCATTAATTTACAGCAAAAGTAGCTATTGAACGTAGCTACTTTTTTATAGAGTGAAATAATATTGTAATGCATGCATTACTTTTAAAAGTAACTTTCCCCAAAACATTATAATGATCATACTTGGTGTGAACAGGCCTTTAAAGTCTGATTACACAAAAATTAAATTACACTGAACTGGTGAATTTCAGAAGGTCACAAAGTCAGCTTCATGATCTCTAAATCAAATTGGAGAACAATGTTCCATATCTTTAATTCCTCCGTCACTTTGTCTTTCATTTTCAGAGGAAGATGATGAGAAGCCAGAGAATGAGATGCACTCTAACGGAACACACAGACGTCTTCCCAGAAGCCTTAGTAAGTCTGCTAGCATTCCCTCCCTTCCTCTCTTTGTCTTGCTGTCTCTTTTCCACACTCCCATCTCTTCATCTTTGTCCTCCTGCAGAATTTCAATGTATTTCCAGTCTGTGGCGATTATTTGGAGACACTGTGGCATGTCCATTCCACAATGGTGTTGTGGCTTTGTTGTGTGTTTGTGCAAGTGTGTGAGATGTGCTTATATAGGTCTGGAGTCTGCTGTTGCATCTCTGTGATTGATTCTGTCTCGTCCTGTCTCGCCACATGTCCTTAGGTCACCCTCAAACACACACACACAAGTTTCAAAGCTCAATTTTACCACCCACGCTCCTTTCGCAGATGTACTCAAACTCTTATGTTCTTTCTCTCTTTCTCTGAGTGCTCACTTTCAGTCAAGTGCACCTCAGAACTGTGAAATGTACAACAAACACACTGACAGTGCTGAGAGGTTGAATTATAGAGTGTGTCTATAGTCTTGTTAGTCTGGTTTGTTTAACTCCCATCCAGTTTGGCTGCTGCCGAGTGAGAGTATGATAAATAAATGTTAAATCAACCTTTGTTATTTCTGACTCTCTCACAGATATTCAGGTGGCCCAGCAGGCAATGTGTAAGGTGAGAACAGAAGTTATGGAAGTGACCCGTTCAATGTTGGACAGACGGAACGCTAACTTCTTGTTATGGCCTCCGTGTGTGGAAGTGCAGCGCTGTTCGGGCTGCTGCAACACACACGTTTTACAGTGTGTGCCAGTCACCACAGAAACACGACATTTACAGGTAATTATGCGCACAATTGCGATGACTTTTTAGCTGTTTTTAGACAACAAGCTCTCTAAAAGATATGTTTTCTTTTTTTAAATATGTATTTTTGCCAAACTCTCAAGTATCATTAAATGAATCATTCGCAGAAATCTTAAAATATCAATAATAAAGTTAAATTTGCTTACAAATTAAGTATTTTCCCAATATTTGTATGTACTACATTTGTTTACGTATTTGTGTCACACTGTTAACTTAGAAACATGCTGATATAAAATAGTCAAATATAGTTACAACTGAAATATATTACATTATATGTATATTGTATGTTATCCTAATTAGTGTATAACATTATCGTAGCAACATGCTAACATAAACGTTTTAAATACACTAATTTACCCAATATTTATACATATTCTGCATTTTAATGTTAATTGGATATAACATTGTTAGCTTAGCTAATATGCTAACTTAAAACTGTTTAAATCTAATTACAAATAGAGCATTTTACTCATTATACTGTGTATTTTATGCAAATTAGCATAGCACATTGTTTAAAGGGTTAGTTCGCCCATTTTTCATTTTTGATGAAATCTGAGAGCTCTCAAACCCTGCATAGACAGCAACACAACTGAAATGTTCCCAGGTCGAGAAACATAGTAAGGACATCAATAAAACAGTCCATGTGACATCAGTAGCTCAACTTTTTGTGAGCAAAAAATAATAAAATATTTATTCAACAATTCTTCCATAAAATTTTCCTGGATTTTGTTCGAATCTTTCGGAAATGTTTCAGGAAATTTACTGGAAATGTTCCAGCCCTTTGCAACCCTAATTACAAATGGAATATTTTACCTAATATTTATGTGTACTGTGTATTTTTGAAGCTAAAAAGTATGTCACATTTTTTGCTTAGTAAAATTATGGGATATTTGTTCAGAAATTAAGTGGTGTTTACCATTGTAAATATAATTATTTTAATATATCTTTTTTTTGTCTAGATGACAAAAATCCAATTCATCAGCCGACAACCAGTCTACAAGAAGGTTGTCATACCCGTGGAGGACCATGTGAGTTGTAGCTGTCAATCACGTGTTTCTGCACAACCCCCACGGCTCCAGACCACAACCCTTCCTCCGCCCAGACCCCACCCTAAAGTAACATTACCAAAGACGCAATTGAAAAAGGAGCTACACCGCAATGATGAACTTAAACATAATCAAAGGCTCCATTTGGAGGATAGAGAGAGTCAGGAAATACAATGGCAGTCGAAATACACCGTCGCTCACACACAAGGTTACAGACAAAGCCCATACCAACATACACTCACACACACACCAGTTTATACAAGCAGAGGAGATGTTCCCACCAGACAAACCACATTAAGAGATCCACACATGATGAGTGACACAACACAAACAGAGGAGTTCGAGCCCATGAAAATCGAACACAGTGGTGACGGCATAGCGAAAAACACGCAACAGCGTTACGACAAACATCCACAAGAGGATCAACAGACAAGACCATATCAAACAACACCACAGCAACCAAAAAACAATCCTCTCCAATCAGAGCACAGCGTGCCTCACAGCAGCCAATTAGATGGTCTTATTCGCACTTACAGCCATGTTGAGGTCATTGGCCAATCCAGTGGCTTATCAGAAGTGCTAAATCATCACTCTGACCAATCAGAAGTTAGAAAACAACATCACCACCACCAATCAGAAGCAAGTAACCAAAATAAACAGGAAAAGGAACAGCAGCAAGAAGAAACACAACATTATCTTAGTCACCAACACCACCGACACCATCAGCTTCACCAACATACAACGCAAGCAGTTAGCCAACAACACACTAGCACACAAAGAACAGGTCAGTGTATAGAATGTCTGTTGAGTGAGTCATTGTGTGTGTGTGTACACATTGTATTGTAATTAGTAGCTTATGCTTCCTGTTATTCTTCCCATTTCTTTAACGTCAGAGGTAGCATATAAAGTCAAGGGTCAACAAATCATGTAACACTAATATTGTGATGGCTGCCTTGAGATTAATTCTTTCAGTGTTCATTGAACCATCCTTCTAACCTCAGTCTTCTGTTTTCTTCATTATCCCATAGTGACAAAAGCCCCTCCCACCACTCCCTCAGCCCCACAGACTCCGCCCCCTCTTCAGCCCCCACGGAATCGCCGACGAAAACACCGGAGGAGGATGAGCAAGGCCTCCATGAGAGCGATGATAATGTAATTTTATTATTGTAGTATGATAATCGAAAGCGTACGGCTCAATGGCATGACAAAAAGACACAAAAGCCTCAATGAAATAACCAAATACTTAATAAGAACATTTTAAAATAATAGTTCACCCAAAAATAAAAATTAAATAATTTATTCCACCTTAAGTTGTTCCAAACCTGTATCGAGTTATTTCATCTGTAGAACTCAAAATAAAATATTTAGAAAAATGTTGGTAACCAAACAGTTGACGGTAGTCATTGACTTCCATATTATGGAAAAAAATACTATAGAAGTTAGTGGTTACAGTCAACTGTTTGGTTACCAGCACCAAAACAGGAAATTACATCAGGTTGTAAAATGTCAAGTGGAATGTTTCACCAAAAGCGTATTGCTATTTACCTTGAATCCTTGAAATTTGTTACGTTGAAAAATATATTTAAATAAAATGAAAATAATGATAAGGTAAGATGTATATATAAAGTTTTAGGGGAATATATAATTTTTCCTTTACACCACATGACACTTTTAAAGTCATTCATTTTAATTTTGTCTTAAATAATATAAAGGTTTTTCAAAATAATATGAAGCCAACAATAATCCAAAGAGTACCTTGTGAACGCTCTTACATGTCATTGACCCATACACTACTAAACATATAATACAACAAAACTGAGTTATTTCTGTGTAAATAGTGGCATCAAACAGAACTGCTGAAATATTTCCCAACACCCCATCTACCATTGTTGGGTTAACAATGCTAGCCAATTCTAAGGTTAACAGCATCTTCGAGATATAGACAGCACTGGTTGAGCACATTTAAACAGACTGTAGTTCAGTTTGATAAAGTTAGTGGCATGGAAATTACACACTGCAGCTTTAACAAAGCAATTCATTTTTCAAGTTAAATCTAATCAAAGATCTAACCAGATTTGGACCTCCATCTTCTAACAGGTTAATGTCCTGAAGAAGACCAAGAAGACCTGCCAAAGTCCCAGAAGAAACCACAAAGCTCGGATTAAGGATGGAGACACACACACACAGGATATAGCAGAGACACACTGGAAATATTTTTATAATAACTGGAAATGTCTTTGATCTTCGCCAAATAAGCTCCCATGAACCACATTTCCCATCAGACACTGCAGTTGTAGGAGGCCACCAGTTTTGTGGTCTCTGCACTATGGGAGCTGGTCGTACTCAGGATTTCCTGTGAGAAAGGACTTAAAAGGGATTCCATACGGACGTAAACACAGCCTGCCAAATAGTGAGACTGTATTTAAAACAACACAATTGCCGTCTGCCAAATACACTTCACACTTCGGTCAGCACAACTGCCAAATGTGGTGCAATATTGACTTGAACTACTGGTTGGCCAAGAATCTGGCTCAAATCAGTGATTAGCTACTTGGGGAAAGTCAAAGTAGCCTTCAAATGCCAATTAATGATGTAGACCCACTGCAGGTCGGGTTGGAAAACAACTGTTGACTAGTTATCCACTGGAGGAACTACTCGAATAGCAACTGGAAGAAGTAAAACTGGAATATGTAACTGGAAAGTTGTGAGGACTTGTAAATTCGGACTTTCAAAGAGTAAATCAACTGGAGATTTGAATCTCAGGACTTCCAGAAAATAATTAAATACAAATAACTATTACAAATCCATCTCAAAATGTATAATCTGTACTTTTTCCAAGCTACTTAAACACTCCCAAGTTTATTAAATAGTAAAATATCAGCTAGCTAGATATGAAATCGAGGAGTAAAAGCACTCACAAAACAGTCTTTTGGACATTTACCATGGTAATATGATGGTATTCGTTAAAGTACATTGGAGTACCATGTATATACACCATTGTATATGAATATGGTTATCCATCTGATACCATGGTACCACCTCAGTACTTTTTTGTTTGGATCTCTCAGTATCATGTACATTATTTAATTGGTGCACAAACACTGGAATTACATACACTGGAGATTATTAACTATGACGTGCTTAAAGCACTTAATGTTCGCATGCTGGTAGATGCACAGTCAAATAGTACCTAATTCAATATTTAAATAAAATAAAGAAGATTGTGTTTAGCTTTAATGAGGTTACCGTGAAATACTCCCATCCTGTAGGGGACGGTATGGAGTGCTCTGACATTTAATGCCTGCTGTTCCCAAATGTCCATCTGTGCATTCAGCTGCTTCTGGAATCTTGTAAAACTATAAAATAACTGTTTGTAAATTATGCATTTCTTTTCTGCCATTTTACGTAACTTATTTATAAAAGGTAGATGCACTATTCATCTGCTTCCAAGAGTATTAATTGTTATTTGTTTTGATGGAAATGATTGTTAATGTAATAATGCTATTTTAATATAAATATAAAAAGTGTTACATTTATCATTGGTTTGATGTTTTTTCCAATCAAATTTTGCAAAAAAACATTTTCGATTTGACTAATATGATAACAATTTTACTCACCCTCCCAGCTGAAATCATATTTACTGAAAGACGCCCACGGCCATGGTTTCTTAAGTGGCATATGCATAGCATAAGTTCTTGTTTTCAAAAACAGTGGGCTGCAGACTGGGGTCCCGAGACGTGTTTTTAAATGTTGAATCATTACATACGTAGTCTCAAAAACAAAGCGCAAGACCTTCACAAAACAGCAAGATGTAACACCATTATAAAACAAGTCCACTTCCACGTGAATGTAGACAAATAAATATAAAATATTTAGACAGTAATAGAAGAATAATTTACATAATTATGATCTGGACTGTGATACTTTTTTTGGAAATCCAAATCTAGCATTAGCTACATTTTCTAAATAATGTCAAACAAATACAGTATTAAACAAATACATCCAAGATTGTGTTAATCTGCCAATCCGCAATACAATCTGACAAAAATAGTATCATATAGTCTATTTCTTTAGCACAAATGCATTCTCAAAATGTAGGGTTTGTATTCTTCAAAATGTTGTGTTGTGTGTATCTGTAAATATCACTTATATTATTTTTAGGAAATTCATAAAACAAAACAAGATGGGTATAATCTATAGAAGACTACAGAAGACCATTTCCACCACTAAATTTAAGAAAATGTAATTGCGACATTTTATCTCACAATTCTACATCTTCAAATTCTGAAATTCTTCCTCAGAAAGTTATAAAGTCCAGTTCTGAGGAGACAACAAGACTGATATGTTCTCATAATTGCGAGTTTACAGTATATCATGCAAATCTGAGAGAAAAAAAAACAGAATTGCCTGTTTAAATCTTATTTTTTTATCTCACAATTCCAACGAAATAACTCTCAATTGCTAGTTTATATCACACAATTCTGACTTAATTTCTCAGAAATGCAAGTTTATATCTCACAATTCTGACTTAATTTCTCAGAAATGCAAGTTTATATCTCACAATTCTGACTTAATTTCTCAGAAATGCAAGTTTACATCTCACAATTCTGACTTCAGAAACAGGCTTCCATAATTATCTAAATCCCTTAAAGCCATGCCAAATATGACAGACATCTTGGAAATGTTCCCTATGCAGCAGACGGGATTTCTTTAAGACTGCAAGGGAAGCTCAGCTTCCCCTATAATTGTCAAAAAATGAATGGTCAAATATATGTACTATTATGTTAACATTTTATTGACTAAAAATGCGTTAAACACGTTCATCTCGAACGAAAACAATTTCGTTCAGAATCAGCTACTTAGGTCGGCTGACTCGATTTCCTTCTCATTCATTCCCGTAGCGTACAGTGCATTACTCTGTTGAAGCCCAGCGTCCATTGACTTCAATGGGGCTGCTTTAAACAGTTTTTTCAGTGCTTAGAAACAAGACGGTCATTGGATAATGCTGCGATTATGTCCCGCCCACGGACGCTCAGCGTCTCTGGGATGAATGGAGGAGTGGGCTGGCCCGGACTCCGAGCGTCTGCGTGATGATTGGAGGGTCTGTCGAAAGACTGCATCTCCTTTTGATTGACAGCGATTTTGTACTATAAAAGTCACTGACACTGAAGCTATTCGAGCTCAGTCCCATCGCGGAAGTGTAGTCGAAAGACAAACTGCTGCAACCTATTTCTTGGTATTTGCTTGGTGAAATTGCTAGCAAATTTTCATCATACATTTCACCCAGATTCCTTGTTTCAGTTAAACCTAATTCCCATATTTCGAGTTTAATATCTTTTTTTAGATCGTTTGTTCATTCATTCATTCATTCATACATACAGTAGGCTAGAACATTTTCTTGAAAAGGAATGTTGGGCAGAATTTAGGTATAAATAAATGGTAAATTTTTATGATGTTGGCCAAAAATGAGCTTCCCCTCTTTGAAAGACCAGCAGCCGCCACTGCTATGCAGCATTAGCTCTATTATATGAAACAGGTCATGCAAATGCGGTATCAAACAAATACATCAGATTGTATTGATGATTGCCAGATTTGTGCATTTATGTGTGTCTGTAAATATGGATGATTCTTTTTAGTAAAGTCATAAACCAAATCGGGATATAATCCAAATCTCTTGAAGTCAGATTTGTCAGCCATCTTGGAAACGCCCCACGTTTTCTAAGTAGCATTAGTTGTACCATATAAAACATTTTGATTATGTTTATGTGCCAATCTATGATACAATCTGAGGAAAACAGTGTCATAAGTTCTATTTTTTAGAAAAAAACACAATTTTTTAGACTGTGCCTGCTAATATGCATGCTAATGCTTCCTCAAAAATAAAAGGTCACAGCGTCTTCAAAATGTTGTTAGTGTGTCTGTAAATATGGATGATTCTGCACAGCATGAGTCTTTCTAAGCGCGTGTGGTGGTCACATTACAGTTGTGATTTGTGTGTGTGAGGGTGACAGGTCGCAGTGGTTACCGACAGTCGTCATAGCAGCACAGATGGACGTGTACGCAGAGGGAGAGCAGGTGGTGTAACAGATATGAGAGGAATGACCAGGAGAGATGAACTGATAAATGTTACACAGACAAAGCAAATAGATGGGAGAGCAAGCCGGAATGAGAACGTGGGCAGGCTGTGGGTCAAATGGCAAAGTGAGAGGAGAGATACAGTAAGAGAGGAGAGTCTGAGAGGGCAAATGAGGAGAAAGGGAGTGTAAGAGAGACATGTAGGGAGTGACACTGTATAAGTGGTAAACCTTTGTGAGCACAGGCAGTAGTCTTCACAAGTACCCAGTAACCTCAAAATGGGAGATATGTGTGTGTTTGGGGGCCCAAAAATAGGGGCTGCCTTATCAAGTGAGAGTCTAAGTTGAGTCAAGTTTTAAGAAATAGACAGCAGTCATTTATAGACACCACCAGACCCCCAAAGTTATGACCAAGGTGTTAAAACTGCACAATAGTAAAATATTCTCCATGCAGAACCAGTGAGTTGCCCTCTAAGACAGCACACTAAGTGTAGATGGAACGCTCTTACAAATGTCACACAAATAGTGATCTTCATGGAAATAAGAAACTCTACTCACAATCCAACAGAGCTTGACTTTGCAGAATTAAGGTCCTTGCACACTGAGTCCAAAATTTTCCTATTCATTTTTTTTCCTATTCGTCAACCTTTCCTATCAAAATGCCTACTACGAATGCAAAAACACAAAAAATTGAACCTTATCCGAATCTTTTTTTATGACGGACAAAAGTTTCGGAGGCAGTGTGTAAGTGTGTAAATTTACACAATGTGAGGTCGTATTAATTTTTTTACATGTAAAAATTTAGGGCAGCATACGCTGTTCTGTGTCAGCCGCACGCCCGCACCACACGGATACTCAACTCAACTCAATTTTATTTATAGAGCACTTTCAAACCATTAGAATGGACCAAAGTGCTGTCCATAGTTCATAAAAATACTAAAATACATACAACATAAAATATCAATATGACATAACAAGCACATCCTTCACAATACTCCAACTCAATTAAACACCAAAAGCTTGATAAAAAAGATAGGTCTTCAAGTCCTTTTTAAAAATGTCCATGCTTGACGATACTTTAATGGATAACGGTAATAAATTCCAGAGTGCAGGAGCCGCAACAGAGAAAGCGCGGTCTCCACTACGCCTCAACCGAGACCGCGGGACAGGTCCTTTATATATTCAGGAGCTTGATTGTGTAGTGCTTTATAGACAAACATTAACACCTTGTATTGTATTCTGTATTTCACTGGTAACCAATGAAGGGATATCAATACAGGCGTTATATGATCTCGTTTTTTGGTGTTTGTCAAAATTCTTGCAGCAGCGTTCTGAACATACTGAAGACGGGCAACCAAGGATTCACTTATGCCTAGATAGAGAGTGTTACAATAATCCAACCGTGTGGAAATAAAAGCATGTAAAACAATCTCCAAGTCCTTATATGAAAGGATAGATTTCAGTTTAGACAATTTCCTTAACAGAAAAAAGGATGTTTTCACAACGCTAACTTGCCGATCAAAGCGGATTTCAGAATAAAAAAATACTCCAAGATTCGTCACATAACTATTATTGGACAATAGTCCATAACTTTCAATCAGGTCATTTCCAGGCATTTTATTCCCAAACATAATAAATTCAGACTTATCCTCATTTAGTTGTCAAAAATTATTTGTTAGCCATTCCTTTACCTCAGTCAGACACTTATGAAAACTAGCAAAAGATGTATGGCCATCACTCTCCAACGGAAAATACAGTTGTAGATCATCAGCATACATATGATAATTAATATTATATTGTCTAAAAATTGTCCCCAAGGGTAACATATACAATGAGAATAAAGTCGGACCAAGAATTGATCCCTGAGGAACCCCCCAAGTGATAGACGCTGATGACGAGATGTGATTTCCAATTTTAACTAAGCATGTCCTGTCCTGCAGATAGGAAGATAACCACTTAAGGGCTACACCCTTAATCCCAACATAATCTCCAAGGCGTTCTATTAAAATCGCATGATCTAAAGTATCGAAAGCTGCAGTCAAATCCAACATCATTAAGGCAACACGTTTCCCGGAGTCAATACTTAGCAAAATATTGTTTGTAACCTACACTATTTTCGTTCAAATCAAAGCCAAAATAAACTTAGACAACGTATCTGTGTGGTGCCGTTAACACAGAACAGCATACGCAGTTTGCATCCAGCGGATACTCTCCAAAATTGGCGCTACGCTGACACGGACGAAACTAATTGTTGAATAAAGTCGTTATTTTTGTTTTCGTTCAAAAAAATTATCATAGCATCGTAAAATTATGGTTGAACCCCTGATGGGAGATTAACTATTTTGGTGATGTCTTTCATACTTTTTTGGGCCTTGACAGTGTTAATTACTTGGCAGTCAATGAGACAGTCACAAGCCTCCCGGTTTTCATCCAAAATATCTTAAATTGTGTTCCGAAGAATGTATAATTATAAGATAAAAGTCGTAATTATTATATACAAGTCATTATTATTACATAAAATGTTGAAATTATGATGAGATACTAGTGGTGGACAAAGTACACAGATCAAGTACTTGAGTAAAAGTACAGATACGTATAATAAAATATTACTCCAGTAAAAGTAAAAGTACTGCTTTTTCAATTTTACTCGAGTGAAAGTACAAAAGTACTCAAATTTTTTATGTACTTAAGTAAAAAAGTACTGATAGACAGAATTATTTTGCAATTTTATATAGACTACTTTATTTAATTTTATATTAGCACATATTTTTATAATCCTACTGCCCAAAATACCTGGGTTTTTCCCAAAATAACCACTATATAGAGTCAAGATATATATTTTGTTGATATGGACTACGTTGATGAGAGTGATGTAGTAATGTTCACTGTGAAGCTTACACTGCCATGTACCTGAGAGAAAACAGATTTCACCATCTAATCTTCACCAGGAAGAAAAAAGTGTTTTAGAACTTGTTGTTTTGCAGAACGTCAGTTATATATGACATGAGAATTAGGCCTGAAATTAGGAAGAACATTTTAAGGAAAATCTAATTATATTTTCATAATGATTTTTTTTTCTTCTCAAACCTTGTCTGTGGTGTAAAAACACCCCTGGCCCAATGCCCCCAGAGGGCATCACTTCCCACTCTGATAATTACTGTAGTTACTATGTTCTGAACATCACATCCTTTCTTTTTCCCTCAGATGAAATCTATCTAGGTGGCTGAATAAAGATATTTGGACTTTATATCTAAAAATTTCCTCAACTTAGCACTAGCAAGCTTGTTAGCTAGACAGTTAGCATCAGCTAACAATATTTACTTATTTTCAGTATGGTTATGAATAAACATTCATATCTGTCTACTCGGCTAGTTGATCTGAACAATATAAAAATGTATACTGTTGATAAACAATATAAAAACAGACGTTGCATAGGTCTAAATGCATAGCATTTTAATAAAACTGCTAACGTTACAGCAGCGGGGAATATGAACTTGCATGAGTTATTTTATTTAATCTGTGTTATTTTACTGTTTTGTTTTTTGAACTAAAACATAACGTTAGAGACACAGATGTTGATCTGTCTGCATTCAAGCATTTCAGTGGGCTTAAATAGATTACAGCAGATTTAGTTCACAAACAACTGACAGTTTTGACCTAAATATTATTTTCAGTTACAATAATTAATCCTAAAATTCGACATTAGTAGCTTACTTTTCACAGCAGCTGTTGCGCGCGTGCGCTCACAATATCTCCCGGTTCTTTACTTGTGAGTTCAGTTCACTGAAGACGACTCGCTCTAAACGGATCATTTGAATCAGTGAGTTTTCGACTCGAGAACAGCTGCAATCGGATCATTGCAATTCGTGAATGAATCGTTTGTTGCGATTTGCGAACCGAACATGTTTGTTCATGAATCAGACACCACTACTGCGTCTCGGAGCACGTGATGTATTATAAGGAGTAACGATATGTTTTATGAAATGTAGTGAAGTAAAAAGTACAATCTTATGCTTTGGAATGTAGTGAAGTAAAAGTAAAAGTTACTCAAAATAAAACTACTCCAGTAAAGTACAGATACTTGAAAAATTTACTTAAGTACAGTAACGAAGTAGTTTTACTTCGTTACTGACCACCACTGTGAGATACTAAATCATAATTATGTAATAAAAAGTCCTAATTATGACATCGTGGACATAAAAAGTTTAAATAATGGGATAAAAAAGTTCTTATGACAAAAGTGACAAATTATGATATAATATATTTTGACTTTTTATGTCATGAGTATGTATTTTTATCTCCTATATATGATGCCATAAAATGCTATCTAGGAAGGCAGTTTACTAAGTTTTGGAACAGAACTTCTGTCTCTTTAAAAGTTCAGCCAAGTATTTTTCCTGAAATCGTTTTTCATTAAGAAAGCCACTCTGATTTTGTTTGGAAAGTTAATAATGCCTCTTAAGATACAAAAAACAAATCTGAAACAACAACAACAACAGAACAGACATGTAGTCTAAAAATACTTTTTCAAGCATTTTATTCTGTGAACTTAATTCAACCCTGAGTGAAATGGTTCAGACTCGGGGGAGGATGACATAAAACACTATTTGAGAGTGAATGCATCTCTGCCTGTGTATGTGTGTTGTGATGCATGCTGTGGTTTTGATGCCGTGATGTGAGAGCTTCAGCTGACCCCTGGCACACCCTGCAGCTTACCCTCGCTGAACTTACTCACAGCTGGGCTCCACCTGGCCTGATCTCCCCTGCCCCGGTCAAACATCTATCCATCTACACTGCTCAAACAACCTCTGTACACTTTTACGAATTAACACGTGTGTGTGCATCTAATATAAAGTGCAGATTTAACCATAAACGCATGGGTGTAGCGCTTACACAAGAAAAAGTTAAAGACGGGGGCACATTTTCTCTACAGGGAGTGTTGCAATCTAAGAGTCTATTAAGTACAACTCTTTCTTTTTATTAAGGCAAGGCAAGGCAAGTTTATTTATATAGCACATTTCATACACAGTGGTAATTCAAAGTGTTTTATATAAAAGGAAGTGAAATAGACATTAAAAATAATAATAAACAAGGATTAAAAATATTATTCCTTTTGTAAACAAAAACAAAATTATATAAAAATTGATTTGAAATTAATTTAAAACAGTTAAGAATATAAAATGATTATACATAGCGCTATCAGTTCGGACGTAGCACAGTGCTCATTCAACAAATGCACAGCTAACAAATGAGTTTTCAGTCATGAGTTAAATGTGGCTAATGTTTTAGCACATCTGATCTCTTCTGGAAGCTGATTCCAACTGCGGGCGGCAAAATAACTAAAAGCGGATTCATATCTGCAATGAATTTAGGTCCTAGGCCATTGAGTGATTTATAAATGAGTAAAAGTACTTTAAAATCAATCCTAAATGTAACTGGAAGCCAGTGTAAGGACCTGAGGACTGGTGTGATAGTCAGAATCCTTGCAGGAGCGTTTTGGATGAGCTGCAGCTGTTTAATGGTCTTCTTTGGAAGGCCGGTGAGGAGACCATTACAATAATTCACCATGCTGGTGACAAAGGCATGAACAATAGTATGATAGTATGCTGATTTAGTTACTGCTTTGACATGACTACTAAAACTAAGGTCTGTCTCCAGAATCACCCCAAGATTTTTGACTTGATTTTTAGTTGTTTGACTCCTAGAGTTAAGGTATGCATTCACCTTGAGAAATTAATCTTTGTTTCAAAATGCAATGACTTCAGTTTTTTCCTTGTTTAACTGAAGAAAGTTCTGGCACATCCAACTCTTTAATTTCATCAATGCATTGGCAGAGGGAGTCAATGGGGCTATAGTCATTTGGAGATAAGGCTAGGTTAATCTAGGTATCATCAGCATAGCTGTGATAGGCAATTTGGTTCTTTCTCATTATCTGACTTAGTGGGAGCATGTACAGGCTAAACAAGAGCGGTGCAAGAATTGAGCCTTGTGGAACTCTGCATGTCATGGACGTCCACTGAGACTTATGGTCTCCTATACTCACATAAAAACCTCTCCCTTCATAGTGTTGTGAACTCTGTTCTTCTAAAGTGTAGAAAACTCAGAAGAGAAGACCAGGAGACTTCGGATTGGATCGTCAGCAGAATTTCTTTATTCTATGACATGTCTTGTTATCTGTAGGCATCGAAAATCTCCTCTTTAAGTAATTTTTACAGGGTATCTTATAGACAGAATTGGAGGAGGGACTTTTGGGGGTTGAGACAAAACATCAAATAAAACAAGCATCTGAGGGAGGCGTTAGTTGGTTGCTAAACTTCCCTTCCCGTGGTTCTAATACACTAATCCACGAATTCACGTCTGGGCCAGGACAAAGCCATTTGCAGATCAAAGGTTGAATCTCTCAGTAGTCTGACTCATTGATCTTACCATTATCATAGAAACAAAAGGCTCAGCTGTCTCAAGCTCAAATGGTCAGGAAGTGTATCTAAATTAAACATTTAAGATAAAATTTGTAATCTTTCAATTCCCCCTTTGAGAGTTCTAATAACTCTCACAAAATACAAATTTAGACACTTAAAAGTTAATTCTTGTAACTTGTAATCGTTACAGGCACATAGTACATGTTCTGTGTTGCTTATATGTAATTGCATGCTGACACAGAAACAAAACATGCAATTCGGGTCCGTGAAGTTCTTACGGGTAATAATCTTTTCTGGTTGGAACTGTCATTTCCTTGTGAGAGCCGGGAGTCATTTGCAGACAGAAACACTTGATACTGTTGATGCATAGATAGTACGCAAGTAGAAGAAACAACAGCAGAATTGCTATTTCCTTGATCCACAGCCAGGGTTTACCTAACAAGTTTCCGAACCATGAAGAATTATCTTCAGTCATCTGGTGTAATTTTGCTGAAAGACCAAGAATGTCTTGTTGGATTTTGTTCAAGTTCTCTGTTGGATCCATTAACCCGGTGCAGCATTCAGGACCGATAATGGTACAGGCTCCCCCTTGTGTTGCAAGAATGTAATCCAAGGCCACTCTGTTCTGTAAGATCATCATCTTGTGCGAGGCAAGAGTGTCCTTGATGTTGCCCAGGGCCAAAACCGTATCATTGGCCAATTTCTGTACTGAATCCGACAGGCTTCTGACCTGATCGAGAGCCTGCATGACACCATACGATGGGATTAATGCTCCAAGAGTTCTTGACCACCACGTTTGTACACAAGTGAGTCCTGGAATGCAGCCATCTTTGTTGGTAGAAGCTGAATTTTGTAGATGTGGAGAACTTGAGGTGGAGTGTGTATTTTCTCTGATGGCTGGTAGGACATAAACCAGGGTGCACCTGCCATTGAATTGGCTGGGTAGGATGCTGTAGACAGAAGTCCCACATAACCACAAAGTGCCAGTCGGTGGAGGAATCATACACCACTGATTTATGGCAAAAAAATTCGGTAGGGATGGGTTCCCGTAGAGACACTCTTTTAAATCATTCTCCTCTTTCTTATCTGATGTAGTAACGTACACATCGAATTCGGTTCTTCTTTCAATCACAAAGCTGCAACGTTCACAAGGAATTTCACCCAGTGTAGTCGATGCTGGAGCATGATTTTCCATGCACCAATAGAACATCCTTGGCATGAGTAGATCTGTCATGATGGGAGTAGCTGAAGTTAGGTTGCAGGATGGTAGTCCAGGAATGCAACACGAAGAAGCTGGAGGAATTGTTACGTTGTGACATGTATCCTTGTTGTATAATCCACTGGTATGATGATCGAATAAGGTACACGTATCACATTTGGAGATAGGGTGTGCCACCCATGGGATTCCTGCTCCTACTGAAGGTGCGTGCGGCATGCAAACGTTCTTTCCAGCAAACAAGGCATTTCTTGACATATTCATCAGCTCTACGAATATGTTGTTTCTGGGGTCTACACTTTGCGTGATGTCCATGATGGTTAATAGTACGAAAATCTTGATCATGTTGATGGATGACTGAAGTTCCCGTATGTGAGTCTCTGCGTTGTGTATTTTTTTTCTTTTTCTTCTTCTTCTTTCTCTTCTCTTTCTTGTGTGATAGTTGGCTCGGCAATGGGTCTAGTTGTTTTCTAGAGGTTGTGGCTTCATCCGCAGGTGAGAAGGGTGGTGCATATGGATCTCAGGACAGCCATCAGGTGGTATCTGCACAGAGGAATAAAGAAACACAAACAAGAGAGACCAACGGCACAGAGCAGTATTTGTAGAGTCTGCAAACATTAGGGTTGTATCCTCTGTTCAAAATATAGTCTGCTATGGTTGTTCCTTCTTTCCCTATTTCTTAATTCCTGCGACACCTAAAGAACAGTGAGGAAAGGATGGACTAATGGAGGGGAAAGGCCTATGAGGAAATCTTCACCGCAGGGTTGGCCCCCGAAGCCTGTTGCTTTCGGTTCTTCCCTGGGCTCCTCACTGGTTCTTGTGTCTGCCCTATCCTATCCCTGCAGGGGGAGGAACAACCTTACAGTGTGACACATGAGTCCAAGTTTTCCTTCCCTGACACAATACTGCAGCTGCTGTAATCAACATCACTTGATGTGGTCCGTACCACTTAGGCTCTAATGGCTTGTTTTTGAACGCCTTTATCATGACCCATTGACCTGGGATGATTGTGTGTCCACCTTCTGGTGGAGTCTGCCAACACGACTCAACTCTCTCTTTGGCACTCTGCACTGCCTTTGTAAGGTTTTCACAGTAAGCGATCAGGGCATCTGAAGCAATGTGCACATCAGCATTTCTAAGATCAATCACACCTGGCATTTGCATTGGGCGTCCAGTAATAATCTCATGAGGGCTCAGTCCTACTGATCTGTTAGGTGATGCTCTCATACTACACAGTACTGCGGGCAGTGCTTCAACCCATGGTACTCCTTCCTGATGCATTTTGCTTAGCCTGGTTTTGATTGTTCTGTTTGATCGTTCAACCTGTCCTGATGCTTGTGGCCTATAGGGGCAGTGAAGGTTCCACTTAATCTTCAACATTCTAGACACTTCCTTGACTACCTGTCCTGTGAAGTGGGTACCTTGATCTGAGTCAATGCAATCTGGTAATCCCCATCTGGGAATGAAATCAGTGACAAGACATTTAGCAGTATGTGCAGCTGTAGCACGCCCTGTTGGATAAGCTTCTACCCATCTTGAGAACTTGTCTATTACTACCAAAACGTCAGTTTTTCCTTTACAAGGGGGCAACGATATGTAATCAACTTGCAGGTGACGAAATGGCCCTGGTGGAGCTGGGGTATGTGCTGCTGGTGTAGTGGCTGCTGGTACATCATTATTTTTCTGACATGTAACACATCTCTTGACTGTTTCAGTGGCTGCGTTTCTGAATTTTGGATTCCACCATTGATTTGAGAACCTGTGATTCATCGTTGCTGGACCACTATGACCCAAACTGTGTATTTGTTGAGCCAAATATGGCAACAGTGATTCGGGAGCAACATACTTTCCCCCTTTGGTCCAGCAGCCGGATGAATCCACAGTGGCTCCTTTGTCTAACCACGTCCATGCTTCATATAGAGGAACGTCTTTATACAGGTCAACGATTGATTCAGGAGGTAGAATTATCTTCTGTGCTGTACTACCTGAACACACTTGTACAGTTGCATAGAAACAAGCCTGTTTAGCCGCTACATCAGCAAGAGCATTACCTTTAGCTTCCGTAGTATTAGTTGTGAGATGTGCTTTCACTTTGATCACCGCTAATTTCTTTGGGAGTTTCATGGCAAACATTAAATCTTTCACTAATCCAGCATGCTTAATGGGGGATCCAGCAGAAGTTAGAAATTTTCTGGTTTGCCAAATGACACCAAAATCATGAATTACCCCAAAAGCATACCTGGAATCTGTGTAGATATTTGCAACCGATCCTGAAGCTAGCGTGCATGCTCTAGTTAAGGCTACTAGTTCTGCAGCTTGAGCTGAAAAATGATCTGGTAGACGACCTGAAGCAACTACTTCAGTGGTGGAAGTTACTGCATATCCTGCTCGTCTGTTACCTTTAATAACTTGAGCTGAACCATCAACAAACAACTCCAATTCTGCGTTCTCTATGGGAGTTTCTGCTATTTCACTTGTCGCTGCATATGTAAGCGTAACACAATCATGAGTCATTTCGCCTTCATCCTCTAACACAAATTCAGTCATTGCAGACATCATACATGAGGATGGGTTCGTGACTGGTGCACGCTGTATAACAATATTCGGGGCTGTGAGAGTTGCTAACCAATTTTTTTCCAACGGGAGGAGGTGACAGAAGTGACTTTTGCTTGATTCATTAGTTGGGACACTGTGTGAGGGCATTTTACGTTTACAGTCTGACCTAACACCATTCCTGATGAAGCCTGAAGCGCTAGATGAACTGCCTGTACTGCTCTGAGGCATGGGCCCATACCTTGAGCGACTATGTCAAGTTTACCGGAATAGTAATGAATTGGGCGTAAGCTGCCCCCATGATCTTGCATTAGACATGCAGTCATAAAACCTAAGTGTTCATGGACATAAAGCACAAAGGGTCTATCAGATTGGGCAATTCCTAATGCTGGTGCTTGACATAGTGCTCTCTTCAAATCATTAAAAGCTTTGAGATGAAGTTCTTCCATACAAACAGTATCTGAATCTTTACCATGGCCTTTCAACAAATCATAGAGAGGCTGAGCAATCGAGGCATAGTCTTCAATCCAAGGTCTACAATAACCTGTTGTTCCTAAAAATGAGCGGAGTGTTTTAATGGTATTAGGCGGAGGTATGGCTTTGACTGAAGCCGCTCGATCCTGTGTAATGGATCAATTTCCTGCACCAATTGTTTGACCCAGAAATTTGACTTGCTTTTTAGCGATTTGAGCTTTGTGAAAGCTGCATTTGTGTCCTTTTTTATGCAAATAGTCCAACAATGATGCCAATTCAGTTTGATGTACCTCATGATCTGTTGAGGCAATCAAAATATCATCGACATATTGGATCATAGTGGACTGTTTTACCGGACATTCTGGGTCACACAAATCACGTCTGACAGCCTGATGATTTACATTTACATTTATGTATTTAACAGACGCTTTTATCCAAAGCGACTTACATTGCATTCAAGTTACAGTTTCTACATTTTATCAGCTCTTGCTTTCCCTGGGAATCGAACCCATGATCTTGGCGTTGCTAACGCCATGCTCTACCAGTTGAGCTACAGGAAGGCCTGTTGATATATGGTTGGGGAGTTTTGAAATCCCTGTGGCAATCGTGTCCACTGGTATTGTTCATAGTCAACTGTGAAAGCTAACCATGGCTGGCTGTCAGAGTGCAACGGTACAGAAAAGAATCCATTAGACATATCAATTACTGAAAAAATCTTACAATCTAATGGTAAGCCATTACAAATTGTAGATGGATCTGCCACTAGGGGGGTGATTTTTTCTATATGTTTATTGGCTACTCTGTAGTCTATTGTAAGTCTCCATGTCCCATTAGATTTCTTGATGGGCCATATGGGTGAATTACATGGACTGTTGGTTTTAACTAGCACTCCTTGCGTCAGTAAATTTTCTACAATAAGTTTGATTCCCTGTATAGCTTCCTTATTAATCGGATATTGTTTGGTGACCGGAGGTGGAGTTCCTGTCAATTTAACTGGTTCTACACCTGTCAACAACCCACAATCATCCTTGTCTTTAGCCCAAATTGGATGATTCTGTAAGAAAGCATACTCGGGAGGGGTTGCATTATTGGTAGAAATCTGTGCTGAGGAAATTTTTATGCTAGTAGATTCTGAGGACATGTCTAAAGTTAGATTTATTTGTCTCAGAAGATCCATGCCTAAAATTGCACCTGTATTTAATGGAGCGCATAGCAATTTTGTAGTCAGAGTTTTTGGACCAAATTGTACCTCTATGGGCGGAGTTTCATACAAAACAGAATCTTCACCTATTACACCAGTTAAACAAAGTTTGGTTTTCTTGTATGGGATGTTTAAACCTTGTGCCAATTTTGTAGGAATTACTGTAATTTCTGCACCTGTATCAAGCAAAAAATCAATCTCTTTCTCTTTTATGCTACCTTTCACAAAAATTCTTTGGTCATTGTGTTGGATTACAGGGGAAAGGTAGCTACTCACAGCCCCAATAATTAGTTTTTTTCCTGGTCTTGTTGTGCTCTTAGAAGAGCCTGAACTATCTGTACCACAGTTTCAGTGGTCACTGGCGGAACTACTTCAGGGTTGTGTGCAGGCTGAGAAGGAGCAGAATTATGCATAGCATTTCTTTTACTATCTTGCAACTTCTTCCTACACTCTTTCTCCCAATGTCCTAATTTTTCACAGTATTTGCATTTGCTTTCTCTTTTAGACCATCTATTGTCTTGTTTCGTTGTGTTAAACGTAGCTGCTGCTACTCTTACTTTTGCCTTGACATCAGCATCTCTTTTCCATGTAGCTAACCTGTCTAGGTTACTTCTGAGAGTTCTGGTAGACCAAGTTAGATCTAAGAATGGTAAAGCTTTTCTGTATTCGGCTACAAGGCCATCTGACCAGATACGAACCAAGGGTCCCTTGTCATCCAGAACACCTTCAGGGTCATCAACAATTCCACTGTAGATTACAGCTGACTGACAAAATCTTTCAGTATATTCACTCACAGTTTCTTCTTTCCTTTGCACACAGGTAGTAATTCTAGACCAATCTATTTTGGGTCCTAAGATGTTCTTTAGGATTTTCAAAATACCTTCTCTTAAATCACCCTTACTGGCATTTCGTAGTTCAGAAGTGACAGCAGATTCAAAACTGTTGAATTCAGATTCAGTTAGTATTTGTGACATCAGCTGCGTGACTTCTGCCAACGACATGTCATAAAGACGCATTTTACTGATCAATGTTCTTCTAAATTCAGAAAAATGTGTGCGTGCTGACGGTAAACTCTGAGATAGTCTCTCTATATCTTTAGGACATAAAGCTTTGGCAGCAGTTTGTATTTGCACAACAGAAGAATTGAGACGAACACCATCAGTGTCCTCTATCCCCTGAGATCTTCTCCTAGCCCCACACACATGGACGGAATTTACAGGCACACCAGTTACTGATTGGAGAGCTACATCTGTTTCAGAGAACGCTTGTAAATCAGGGTAAATGTTATCAGGCTGACTTACTTCCACATCAGTTTTTGCTGCAACTTTCTTGAGGTTCAATTTCTTAGTCAAAGTGGATACTCTCGCACGGAGTTCATTGTTCTGTTTCTCTAGCTCTGCGTTACGCTGAGACTGTTGTGTCGCTAGCGTTACACTGAATTCCCTGTGACAACAGATAATGTCTTTCACATTGTTCTTACGAATACTTGCTCCTAGTACCTTTTTACACTCATCTACCGACCAAGTCTTGTCTGGATGAATCTCATATTTCTGCGTTAGTTTTTGTCTAACTTTTTCAGTGACTATTAGGTCCATTTGTTCCCCTAACAGCGTTTTGAATTCACTATCTGACCACAAAGGAGTTGCAAGACCAGTCTTTTCTGTGGTTGGAATCAGTCTAGCATTCATTCTAACCATTTTGTAAGTTTCTTCGGTACCACACAAACAAAACAAACACTTCTCTGATCAACAGAGGGTACACTTGTAAAAAAAAAACTTAACTATTGTTAAATTTCCAAATTACCAACACTACACACTTAACTTCCCTGCCTACAAAAAACAGAGGATAACTCATTTTTAGCACGTAATGCCCAAAATCTTCCCTGCCTGAAACAGAGGGTAACTTTCATCTCTAAAATAAAAAAACTTGAGGATAAACTCTTCCCTGCCTGAAACAGAGGATACATTTAGTTAAACAAACCCTACAGATGTATGTTAACTCTTCTCTGACGGCACAGAGGATACACTGGTCTTAGGTTCTTTTGGATTAGAGACAGCACTCACCACAACCCTTGGTTGAGAGAAAAATTAAGTCTGGGAATCCTTGTTCAGCTTGAAGTTTCGCTGGATTCCAAAAGATGCAGATCTTTGTTTGAGCTTGAAGTTTTTCAGATGAGGAAGCTGGAACTCTATCCGGCTCACGGCACCATCTGGTTGAGAGAAAAATGCAGATCTTTAAGTAATTTTTACAGGGTATCTTATAGACAGAATTGGAGGAGGGACTTTTGGGGGTTGAGACAAAACATCAAATAAAACAAGCATCTGAGGGAGGCGTTAGTTGGTTGCTAAACTTCCCTTCCCGTGGTTCTAATACACTAATCCACGAATTCACGTCTGGGCCAGGACAAAGCCATTTGCAGATCAAAGGTTGAATCTCTCAGTAGTCTGACTCATTGATCTTACCATTATCATAGAAACAAAAGGCTCAGCTGTCTCAAGCTACTGCAGCTACCATCAACATGTCATAGAATAAAGAAATTCTGCTGACGATCCAATCCGAAGTCTCCTGGTCTTCCCTTCTGAGTTTTCTACACTTTAGAAGAACGGAGTTCACAACAATAGTATGGCCTGAACCATTTGTGTACCATCCCAGAAAGCCCGACCTAGTTTTCCAGTCTCTGTAGTATGTTATGATCGACAGTGTCAAACGCAGCACTAAGATCTAGTAGTACCAGCACTGATATTTTGCTAGAATCAGAATTAAGGCTGTGTTGCGATGCGCTCGAAAACCAGATTGAAAATTGTCCAGGTATCAATTTGAATTTAAGTATTTGTTCAGGTGGTTAAAAACTACCTTTTCAATAATCTTACCTATGGAAGAAATATTTGATATTGGTCTATAGTTGGCTATGATTTTCTGTGTGCATTATATATGCATTTGTGTGCTCTGTGTCTTTTAGCTGGCACAGATAGAGCTGATTATGCATGGATGGAATAAGGCCTAATGTGTGAGTGTCATAATCACCATCAGATCGCGCAGGGCTGGTAACACTACACACGGACCTGTGCCAGATTTGGCAGCCGTGTGTAAGGACACACTCTTAAAGGGACAGATACAGCCTACAACATACACATGGAACAAAGATTGACACTAAGAGAAAGACAGGGACAGAGAAATTGGACTATGCTATAATACTGTAAAACTCTAGTTAAATGGTTATAATTATGTACAAATCGCTGGAGAATTAAGAAACATTACAGCGATGAATATTTATTGCTGGCCAATTTTAAAATTAAAATGGTTCATTTTTAGACATAGTGCTAATCCGGTTGCTAAAGAGGTTGCTTTTTATAAAAATGTTGGGATTTCCAACCCGATCTCTAGCTAGCGAAAACTGTTTAACTTGGTGGCAATTTCGTACAAGTTGATGTAACATCACAGGGTCATATGCAGATTATATGAAAACATACGAATGAGTACAAATAGCTGTCAATTCACCAAACCGTAAAATAGTTATGAAATCCCATGAGTCTGTGTTGGGAGCGATCAATTTGAAAAATGTTGGATGGAAACACTAAAATGCAAAAAAAAAAAAAAAGTACACATAAAATACAGTTGCATCTCAAATCAATTTGAATGTCGTGGAAAAGTTAATTTATTTCAGTAATTCAACTCAAATTGTTAAACTCGTGGATTAAATAAATTCAATGCACACAGACTGAAGTAGTTTAAGTCTTTGTTTCTTTTATTTGTGATGATTTTGGCTCATATTTAACAAAAACCCACCAATTCACTCAAAAAATTTGAATACTTCATAAGACCAATATAGAAACATTTTAGTGAATTGTTGGCCTTCTTGAAAGTATATTCCTTTACTGTATATGTCCTCAATACTTGGTAGGGGCTCCTTTTGCTTTATTACTTCCTCAATTCGGCGTGGCATGGAGGTGATCAGTTTGTGGCACTGCTGAGGTGGTATGGAAGCCCAGGTTTCTTTGACAGTGGCCTTCAGCTCATCTGCATTTTTTGGTCTCTTGTTTCTTATTTTCCTCTTGACAATACCCCATAGATTCTCTATGGGGTTCAGGTCTGGTGAGTTTGCTGGCCAGTCAAGCACACCAAAACCATGGTCATTTAACCAACTTTTGGTGCTTTTGGCAGTGTGGGCAGGTGCCAAATCCTGCTGGAAAATTAAATCAGCATCTTTAAAAATCTGGTCAGCAGAAGGAAGCATGAAGTGCTCCAAAATTTATTGGTAAACGGGTGCAGTGACGTTGGCTTTCAAAAAACACAATGGACCACCAGCAGATGACATTGCATCCCAAATCATCACAGACTGTGGAAATTTAACACTGGACTTCAAACAACTTCGGCTATGAGCTTCTCCACCCTTCCTCCAGACTCTAGGACCTTGGTTTCCAAATGAAATACAAAACTTGCTCTCATCTGAAAAGAAGACTTTGGACCACTGGGCAACAGTCCAGTTCTTCTTCTCCTAAGCCCAGGTAAGACACCTCTGACGACAACTGTAGCCAAATTCCTTGACACGTCGGTGTGTGGTGGCTCTTGATGCCTTGACCCTTGCCTCAGTCCATTCCTTGTGAAGTTCATCCAAATTCATGAATCGATTTTGCTTGACAATCCTCATAAGGCTGCGGTTCTCTCGGTTGGTTGTGCATCTTTTTCTTCCACACTTTTTCCTTCCACTCAACTTTCTGTTAACATGCTTGGATACAGCACACTGTAAACAGCCAGCTTCTTTGGCAGTGAATGTTTGGGGCTTACCCTCCTTGTGAAGGGAGTCAATGATTGTCTTCTGGACAACTGTCAGATCAGCAGTCTTCTCCATGATTGTGTAGCCTAACTGAGATACCATTTTGAAGGCTCAGGAAAACTTTGCAAGTGTTTTGAGTTGATTAGCTGATTGGCATGTCACCATATTCTAATTTGTTGAGAAAGTGAATTGGTGGGCTTTTGTTAAATGTGAGCCAAAATCATCACAATTAAAAGAAACAAAGACTTAAATGACTTCAGTCTGTGTGCATTTAATTTATTTAATACTGGTTTGAATTTATTTATTTAAATATTATTTAATACATATTTAAATATTATTTAGTTAATAATATTTAAGTGGAATTACTGAAACAAATGAACTTTTCCAAGACGTTATAATTGATTGAGATGCACCTGTGTATGCATTTCGCAGAACCTTCAGGTACAGATATATCGGTCACTGATCATGACATTTGTCAGAGAGTTTGGCAATCTAAACTGTGAGTAATTTATTATATAAAAAAGCCACAGTTATGATTTTGTTCGCTTGAATGCATGAGATTTTAAATGCAGGTTTAAGGCCTGTTCACACCATTTTCACTAAAATCTGGTCACACTTAGTGTGCAATTTGCATTAAAAAATGGTTTCTTCCTTTTATTTTCACTGTTGCTTATTGAAATAATACTAAGTCAGTTTTTATGTGATTGTAACATCAGGGGCTCTGGGCATGTGACCAAATTTTTCATTGGTTGGCCAGTTTTCTTGAGAATGTGATGCAATAGAGATTGGAAACTGTCTCTGAAAAAAAGATCCTTTGGATTGCTGGCATGCAAGTGTTCAAATTGATCTGAATAGGCACATTGATGGCTAATTCAAATTAAAATGTTTGTCGCACCAAATTTTTTTATTTTTCGCAATATATTTAGAATTATTTTTTATTAAGGTATTGCGTGCAGTGTTAACTCCCGCAAGTGCCACGTTAGGTAAATTTCCACTCACTTGAGACGTTCTGCTGCAGTCACTTGGATAAGTTGTTGTTGCTTGTTGAACCATTTTTTTTGTTGAACCATTTTTTACAATCCGCATAAACAATTTTCAAGTTCAACACTTTTTGTTCCATTCAGTTGTGGATGCTGCTGATTCACTGAGACTGCGGCTCAGCAAAGACATGCGTTTGCGCTGAGTTTTCTTTTGAAATATTTCCCCAGAAATACTTCGCTATTTAATGTATTTTTCATTACTAATTGTAGTATCAGCATACCAATTCAAGTAAATGTGTAAAAGGTATGGCATGATGCAATCCTTCTAAAACAATGTGCATTACCGCAATTATGTTAAAATTTACATTTAGTCATTTTGCAGACACTTTTATCCAAAGCAACTTACAATTGGGGAATACATAAAGCGATTAATTTTGAAGAGGCAAACAGACAGAGGAAGTGCCCCTAACACCAAGTCTTAGGCATTGTTCAAATAAATACGAGCTAGCAAGGGAAGGAGAGAAAGATAAAGAGAAAGATGAAGATATAGAAAAAGGAAAGGATTTTTTTTTTTTATGATGAAATCAAGTAGAGTTGAAAGAGATGAGTTTTCAGTTGTTGCTTGAAGATTGACAGGGATCCAGCATTCCAGATGGGGGTGGGAAGATCATTCCACCAGCCAGGAATAGTGAACGAGAATGTTCTGGAGAGTGATTTTGAGCCTCTCTGTGATGGTACCACGAGGCGTCGCTCACTAGCAGATCTCAGACTTCTGAAAGGGAATGTAGATTTGTAATAGTGAGTGGAAGTAGGAGGGTGCTGAGCCTGTGGTTGTTCTATATACAATCATCAGTGTCTTGAACTTGATACAAGCTGCAACTGGTAGCCAGTGCAAGGAGACAAAGAGAGGTGTTACATGTGCTCTTTTGGGCTTGTTGAAGACCAGTCGTGCCGCTGCATTCTGAATCATTTGTAGAGGTTTGATTGTGTTTGATGGAAGTCCAGCCAGAATAGCATTGCAGTAGTCCAGCCTAGAAATGACCAGGGCCTGGACAAGAAGTTGTGCAGCATGCTCTGTCAGAAAGTGCCTAATCTTTCTGATGTTGTGAAGTGCAAACCTGCAAGATCGAGCAGTCTTTGCAATGTGCTCTTTGAAGGTCAGCTGATCATCAAAGATTATACCAAGATTTCTGACCGAAGCTGATGGGGTAATTGTTGATGAACCTAACTGAATCGTGAAATCATGCTGTAGAGTTTGAGTGGGAGGGAGGACAGGAAGCTCAGTCCTTGCCAGGTTGAGCTGTAGGTGATGTTCTTTCATCCATGCCGAGATGCCTGCCAAGCAGCCTGAGATCCGTGCAGCTACCATTGGATCATCTGGCTGAGAGATAGAGCTGTGTGTCATCAGCGTAGAAATGGTAGGAGAAACCATGTGCCTGTATGATGGGACCCAGTGATGTAGTGTATGTGGAGAAGAGGAGGGGTCCAAGAACCGAGCCCTGGGGAACCCCGGTGATCAATTTATGTGCTTTGGATACCTCCCCTCCCCAGGCCACCTTGAAAGACCGACCAGTGAGATAGAATTTAAACCAGCGAAGTGGAATCCCAGTGATGTCCAGTGATGAGAGGGTGGACAGGAGGATCTGATGATTGACAGTGTCAAAAGCGGCAGACAGATCCAGCAAAATGTGGATTGATGATTTGGAATTAGCTTTTGCAATTTGCAGGGCTTCAGTGACCGAGAGTAGCGCAGTCTCAGTTGAATGGCCACTTCTGATACCTGACTGTTTAGCGTCCAGTTGGTTGTTCTGTGAAATAAACAATGAGACCTGGTTGAAGACAACTCGTTCAAGTGTTTTGGCTATGAATGGAAGGAGAGAGACAGGTCTGTAGTTTTCTATAAGAGAAGTGTTTAATGTAGGTTTTTTGAGCAGTGGGGTAACCCGAGCCTGCTTGAATGCAGTGGGGAAGATGCCTGTGAGGAGAGATGTGTTAATAATGTGTGTGAGTGCTGGTAAGAGTGTGGGAGAGATTGCTTGGAGAAGGTGCGAGGGGATTGGGTCTAGAGGACATGTTGTAGGATGGCTGGAGAGGAGAAGTTTGGATACTTCTGTCTCAGTGGGGACAGAATAAGAAGATGGGAGTTTGAGAAGTGGATCTAGTTGGTTGGAGGTCCTGTGTGAGTGAAGGTGAAAACGAAGAACATCAGATAACCAGGGGTTAGAAGGGGCAGTTCGTGCTGGCCTGGAGGAGAGAGGACAAATGTCATCTAGACAAGAGGTTAAGGTAGAGCATAAAGTGTCAGTAGCTGCATTCATTTCCAGAGATGAGAAATAGGTAGGTGAGGGAAGAGAGGAGGATATTACAGAGGAAAGATGGGAGGGAGAAAAGGAGCGTAGGTTTCGTCTAAAGGTAACTGGTAAGGGGGTTGGTGGCACCCGGGTAGCAAAGTGTAATGTAAATTTTAAGTGGTAAGGCGTTTGAGATCAAATTAAGCTAGGAGTGAATGAAAGTCTGTAGCATAAGGCTTTTCTAGATGAATGTTGAAATCGCCAAAAACTAAGATTGGAGTGCCATCCTCCATGAAAGAGGACAGCAACCCATCCAGCTCCTCTAGAAAGGGGGCTATAATTTGGCCAGGGGGATGGTAAATTACCACAATCTGGAGTTTTATAGGAGCGATTACAGTAATCGCATGAGATTCAAATGAGTTGTAATTGCAAAGGGGAGAGTAGGTTGAGTATTTCCAATTATTTGAAATGAGCAGACCAGTGCCCCCACCCCGGCCAACCTGACGTGGGGTGTGAGAGAAAGAGAAATTGTTAGAGAGAGCAGCAGGGGTTGCTGAGTCTTCTGGACGAATCCAGGTATCAGTCAAGCCCAAGATGCTGAGTGTGGATTGTAAAGAAAAAGCGGAAATTAAGTCTGCTTTGTTGACAGCTGACTGACAATTCCAGAGAGCCATGGAGAAGGAAAGAGGTGTAGTAGAAGATGTAGAGATAGGGCGTAGGTTAGCAGGATTACGTTGCCGTCTGTGTGTGATGTTAGAGCGTGGTCGAGAGACAACCGGAATGGTTTTGAAACACATGATAGATGATAGCCATGGAGAGTATGTGAGGGAAGATAGAAATTATACTTAAGTGTGTTGCTCGGTAAAATTGTAACATAAATTACCAAGTTTAGTTATTCTTATTTCTTTATTGCAAGACGCTAAAACTGCACCGTTTTGGAGAGAAATTGGCTCTCATTTTAACCCATATCATGGTGTGTGATGCTGAATGAGTTTCTAATGGTGTTTGTATTTGCATTGTTCAAAACATTAATATTTTATGTGCAACAACAGCATGCTGTCTCAGTGGCCTAACACATGATTTTAAATCAATTTTTTCAAACTTTATGATTTAAATGGGGGGTGATTGTACTGAGAATAACTTTAATCTTTTTTTCAACTGAATACTGTTTCCACGCTGTTTTGATGTATTTTAAAGAGTTGGCAGTCAAAATGAAAACTGCTGGATGATAGATATTCTTCATTCTCTATGACAAACAAGATAATGTGAATTATTATGTAATTAATACATCTGCTCATTTAACATGTATTTTGAAAATAGCAGAGGATCTAGGACAGATCCTTGTGTTAGGCTACTCCATACTTTACTGATGATAATTAAAATGACTCCCTGTTTAAATAAACAAAGTGGTAGTGATCGGACCGGTAGGATTTAAACCAGTGGTTCTCAACCTTTTTTTTCCACCTATGGTCCAAGTGCAAGTCTCACGGGCGTGTGGCATGTCATTTACATATTACGTCATCAATAAAAACCAACCAGATTTATAATAGATTTATAGCCTAAATATTATGATATGTAAATGATTACATTTATTGAAATAAATAAATAAATAAATAATTATACTCACCATTAATAAAACATCTGATGCTGTCGGAAGCAAACCAATTTTGTGAAATTCTGCTCGGAAGGAATAACAGCAGTTGCGATTGTAAGTTACAGTCTGTAAGACGCGGAAGCGCGACTTGACACGCGACATTGCAGAAAGTGTGCGTTCACAAATGTAGCCAATGTTGATCCAAATATGGAAAGCATTTTCAAATTTAATATTCTGAGGTTCTCTCCAGAGATGTTTTGCCACATTTCTGTAATTAAGGATGATTGTTGCGTAGTAGCCTATGGGTGTTTCTTTTTACCTGAAAATCTTCAGTGTGAGTGACAAGGCAAACCAAAAGTTGATGCCGAAAATCCGGCTCCCTCTTCACTGCTGATGCTGCGACTATTCTAGTTTGAATGCGTTCCTTCGCTGGCATTTTCCACATTTCGTTTTCTCCCTTAACAAATGTGTCCATTCTGATGCTCAATTTTACAGAACTAATGGCTGCTGTGACTATTTGAATTTAATTCTGCCAAAGTGCGCCCTTGTAAGTGTTCGTTAAATGCATAACATTAATTACGTGAGTAGGCTACATTAGGGGTGGGTGAAATGACCAACATCTTATCACGATAACAATATATATCATGATATAGTGATTTTTTTTCTTTTAAAAAGGTTTTTATTATATTAAAATCTTTCATACCATATCATTTTCATAATCCTTGTCACCAATGTTAATATCAAATTAATACAAGCCTAAAGAGAGAGAGAAAACTCAACCTCACTGAAGATAAATAAACAGACAGTGATGAAATAAGGATAAGAAACAAGAATTGCAAGCAATAGGACAAAAAACTACAATAAATAAGAAACGCTACATACATTGTGTAAATTAATTAGTCTTAACTGTGGTAATTATATCTATCTATCTATCTATCTATCTATTTATCTATCTAGATATAATTAACACGTGTATTATGTATAGATTCTATACATATTATAAATATATCATTATTATTGTTATTTTTTATTTATTCTCATTAAAGTTACAAAAGTGATTTAGTCAAGAGCAGTGAGAGATTTTCTAGCAGTGTGCTATGATTAACATGAATGAATATCAGACAGCTTCCCCTTTAAGACCGAAGTACGGATCTAATACACTGTTACATTGCGTTTTCTCTTTCTGACGTTCACGCTCTCTTAAGACCTAAATTGCTGTGTTTGAGGATACTTGCAAAGACGGGGATTCTGACGCATATAAGTGTGTTTATGAAATTGTTCAAAGTCGGCAAAAAAGAAAAGGCGCGCTCTTCTCACACAGAAAGAGACGGCGCATGCATATAGCTCTGTTGTTTTGATTTTCAACGGCTTAAAATCAGTTGTTTTAAAACTGCAGTGCTTAAAAACCCATGACCATGCTACAGATGTAGTCCCTCGTTTAGTAACGAGCTCCTGGTTGTGTCCTAGCTGGTTCTCATCTCCACCTGCTTCTGTCTCCTCTTCATGCCCCGTGGGGGGTGGCGTATAAAGATCGCAGTCACTCAAATTATGAAAAGGTATTACCGGAAACAATGTATTTTGCTACACCACTATGTAAACGATAGAACATAATATGAAACGATATACTTTTTATTTCGTCCATCCGATATATATCGTCATATCGCACAGCCCTAGGCTACATAGGTCTGCTCATGTCTGAAAATAATATATGAAAAACGAAATGATTTAAAATAACAAAAACATTATAGCTTATATTTGTTTAGTACATTTTTATATTAAAAACGATTTAATTAATTGTAAAACTGAAAGTAATTTTTTTTATTATGTTCAACATGGTGGGCTGCATTTGGATTCGTGACGGGCCGCTCGCGGCCCGCGGGTTGAGAACCACTGATCTTGCCTGCCCTTGAATATCCGTATAGTTTTGTAATCGATCTATGAATATGTCATGATCTATAGTGTCGAATGCAGTACTAAGATCAAGTAAAACTAGCAATGAGATGCAGCCTTGGTCTGACGCAAGAAGCAAGTAATTTGTAATCTTAACAAGTGCAGTTTCTGTGCTATGGTGGGGCCTAAAACCTGACTGAAATTCTTCATAGAGATCTTTTTTTTTTTGCAAGAAGGAGCCACAATTGAGCAGACACAACCTTTTCTAAAATTTTAGACAAACGAAAAATTTAAAATGGGTCTGTAATTTGCTAGTTCACTAGGATCTAGTTGTGGTTTCTTAATAAGCGGCTTAATAACCGCCAGCTTGAATGGTTTTGGACATAACCTAAAGATAACAACGAGTCAATAATATTGAGAAGCGGTTCTTCTTCTTCAGGTGACAACTCTTTCAGTAATTTAGTCGGTACATGATCTAATAGACATGTTGTTGATTTAGATGCAGTGATCAGTTTATTTAGCTCTTCCTGTCCTATAGATGTAAAGCACTGCAGTGCAACCACCGCATAAATCACAACAGCTGCAACGCTCTCGTCGCCCTTCAGGATCGCGGTTATCTGCGCAGAAACATCGAGAACACGAGCATCAGGGAAACTGGAGGAGTGAAGCGATTTTGGGTGGAGATCTATATATAGGTGGATGGGAGGAGTCGTCGCCCAGGGCCTGACTTGCGTCTTCCGCTGTTGCTGCACCCAGGGCCAATGGTGTCCCGGCGCCGGATTGAAGGACATCTGGGATATACTGGGTGCACGGGGCCTGTGCAGAGAAACACACAGAGTAGAGGTGATGGGAGTGTTAGCAGTGTGCTCTATACTTACCCCGGACTTGTGAGCGTCAGCTATTTAGATATTTCCAGCCTTGCTCTCCGCTCCCTCAGCTGGGCCTGCCTCTCCACCAGGTCACGGATCTGCTTCTCCACGGCATCCAGCTCGAGCTGCATTCAGTGTCTCACCTGCGTCCTCACCTGGACTCAAATGTAGACACAAATCCACCATTAAAGCAAGTAAAAGTGAAACAATGGTAACGTGTGTGAATAGAGTATTAGCTGTGCTAGCTAGATTAGCGCCATCCGCGCTGGCGAGGCTAATGGGATATAAGCTAATAGCAGACTCAGGAAATCAAAATAAAACTAGTGATAACAAGGCACTCTGATTGTTTTTGTTGTAGAATGCAATAGGGCAGGGTTTCCCAAAATTGGGGTTCGCAAACCCCTGGTGGTTCGTGAGGGAATTGTAGGGGGTTCATGAGTTGGTGCGTTTACCATTAACAAATTCATTAAAAAAATATATATGTAAATTAAATTAAAACGTTTTTGCAAAGAAATATTACAGATTTATACAAATGTGATGTAAATGTAAAAAATTAAATGTATATTATATATATATAAAAAATCTATTTTTGGGAAACCCTGTATTAAAAAACATTTTTGTTGAAAAAAATGTATAATTAAATTGTAAATTACAGTAATATGATTAATAATAATAACAATAATATAGGTTAAAGGAGTTCGGCTGACAAAAAAGTTTGAAAACCCCTGCAATAGGGGATATATTCACACATTATAGAAACTAAAATGATGGTGTATAAAATTTATTTTAAGATAGAAAATAGACGATACAGATTTGACTTGACGGAGCTCAAACTCAAAACATGCGTCAGCAACAAACAGAGTGCTCTATATCGAGAGCAGGGCATCATAGAGACTTGTGTGCTAAATGTAGGATCTTTTGATTTGGGACAGTAAGTAACCTCACAAGACACCCTAGCAACCACCTAGAAATGCCTTAACGACTGCATAGAAATTACTTGGCAACCATTTAGAACATCCTAGCATCACCAATAGATTTTACTCAAAAAATGTAAAAATATAGTTTCTTCTCTTGTTTCACTGCTTACATCTAATCTGGAATGTACAATAATTTTGTGGGGTTCTTGAGATAAAATAAAATGTGCTTGTTTAATCGAAAGTAAGAAAGTCACCTATTTCCTTCTCATTTCAATGTTTGGAGAAGTTACAAGACATCAGCTGCTTCCACTCCTCCTTTCATCCTGTCATCAAAACTTCATTTGAAAACGAAGGAGAATCCCCATCACGCAGCAAACTAATGTTCTGTGTTCTAAAAAGAGGAACGTCTCCAAATAAAAGCCGTGGGTCTCCTGTGAAAGTCTTTCGAAATGTGAATTGTGAAACGCGGTGTTGTCCCTCCGGTCCTCGGCTGTTGTTTTATTTAGATTGTGGTTGCCATAGAGGTGTCTGGTGTTAAAATGCGCTAATGGTTTGAGATATTTTAACCCGTCTCAGCGCCAAGAGACTGGTTTTAATTGGATCCTTGACCTCTGGCCTTTTCTCACACTCCCTGGCTTTCTATGTCTTACGGTTTTCGTTTAGTCTCCAAAAACCCTTCAGCACAACTCTGTTTAATCCTGAGCTGTAAACACTACTTCCTGTCAGAAGCCGCATTAAGCTTTAATTCACTCTCTTGTCATCTCTTTCGACTACTAGGCCATTTCTCGCCATTTCCCCTTGTTCCTATTTGATCATGTCGGGATAATTCTGGTTTGTGTGTGTGTGTGTGTGCAAGTGCGCTGTACCATAGCCACCTCAGAAGCTGATTATGAGAGTACTTGATCAGGCCACCATGACTCAGCTCTGTACCGCTGACGAATTAAGTGTCTGCTCAACAGCACATTTATTACAGCAGAGCGATTACTGCCATATATACACAACCAACACACCACACGGGGGAACCTGTAGAAGTCAGACAGAGAATATTGGATGTGTTTTTATATACATGCTCATTTTATCTGTTAGGGCAAGTAAAGGTTGTGTCTCAAGAGAAACTACAGAAAGAATTGAACAGTATTATCTGTTAATTAGTTATTATTATAAAATGTAAGTTAATTTACCTTATATACTGAAAAAATTAAAATTTTAATGATACAATATATTACATTTTAAAGTCCGATATTTTTGTTTTTATGTTTATTTAAAAATGTAAATACCCCGCAAGCCCTCCGCCATTCGCAGCCTTCAAGGGCTTCAAGGGCACCCCCAAGTGTCCGTGCTTCCAGGGTGCCCCCAAGTGCCCGCTCCTCGGCAGACGCCCCCAAGTGCCCGCTCCTCGGCAGGCGCCCTCCAGAGCCCACTCCTCGGCAGCGCCTTCCAGAGCCCGCTCCTCGGCAGCGCCCTCAAGAGCGCCCCCAAGTGCCTGCTTCTCCTGAGCGCCAGACTGAAACTACCTCTAATTTCCCCAAGGAAATGGTGGGAGGCGTCTTGTCAGACTCATATTTGTCTTGTGTTTTGTTCCCCATGTGCTCCTTGACCCAGTTTCTGTCTCCCGTTGATTTAGTTCCATTAGTTTCCAGCCGTGTCATTATTTATCGAATTACTCCACTGTTTATAAGCCCTGTGTTTCCCTGAGTCTAGTGTCCGCTGTTATATGTCATCCATGTGCATCATGTCTCCTGTTTTCTCCTTGTTCCTGGGCATTTGGTTTCTGTTAAAGACGTTGTGAACATTATCTCCTGAGTCTCCTCGCTCCGTACTCCTGGTGAACGTGACGGTAATCTATATATACATTATCTCACAGAAGTGCGTACACCCCTCACATTTTTGTAAACATTTTATTTTATCTTTTCATGTGACAACACTGAAGAAATTACACTTTTCTACAATGTAAAGTAGTGAATGTACAGCTTCAATAACAGTGTAAATTTGCTGTCCCCTCAAAATAACTCAACACACAGCCATTAATGTCTTAACCGCTGGCCACATAAGTGAGTACACCCTAAGTGAAAATGTCCAAATTGGGCCCAATTAGCCATTTTCTCTCTGTGGTGTCAAGTGACTCGGTTACAAGGTCTCATGTGTGAATGGGGAGTATGTGTGTTAAATTTGGTGTTATACATTTACATTTATGCATTTAGCAGACGCTTTATCTAAAGCGACTTACAGTGCATTCAGGCTATACATTTGTATTGTCAGTATGTGTGTTCCCTGGGAATCGAACCCACAACCTTTGCGCTGCTAACGCAATGCTCTAACCACTGAGCCACAGGAACACTATCACTCTCTCTCTTTCATTCTGGTCACTGGAAGTTCAACATGGCTCCTCATGGCAAAGAACTCTCTGATGATCTAGAAAAAAAGAATTGTTGCTCTACATAAAGATAGCATAGGCTATAAGAACATTTCCAAGACCCTGAAACTGAGCTGTAGCATGGTGGCCAAGACCTTACAGCAGTTTAACAGGACAGGTTCCACTCAAAACTGGCCTCACGATGGTCGACCAAAGAAGTTGAGTGCACATGCTCAGCGTCATATCCAGCGGTTGTTTTTGGGAAATAGATGTATGAGTGCTGCCAGCATTACCACAGAGGTTGAAGGGGTGGGGGGTCAGCCTGTCAGTGCTCAGACCATACGCCCCACACACACGCATGGCTGTCGTCCCAGAAGGAACCCTCTTCTAAAGATAATGCACAAAAAAGCCCGTAAACAGTTTGCTGAAGACAAGCAAACTAAGGACATGAATTACTGGAACCATGTCCTGAGGTCTGATGAGACCAAGATAAACTTATTTGGTTCAGATGGTGTCAAGCGTGTGTGGCGGCAACCAGGTGAGGAGTACAAAGACAAGTGTGTCTTTCCTACAGTCAATTATGGTGATTGGAGTGTCATGGTTTGGGGCTGCATGAGTGCTGCCGCCACTGGGGAGCAACAGTTAATTGAGGGAACTATGAATGCCAACGTGTACTGTGACATACTGAAGCAGAGCATGATCCCCTCCCTTCGGAGACTGGGCCGCAGGGCTGTATTTCAACATGATAACGACCACTGCCTTGCTAAAGAAGCTGAGGTTAAAGGTGGATGGAATGGCCAAGCATGTATACAGGCCTAAACCCTATTGAGCATCTGTAGGGCATCCTCAAACGGAAGTTGGAGGACCGCAAGGTCTCTAACATCCACCAGCTCCGTGATGTTGTCATGGAGGAGTGGAAGAGGACTCCAGTGGCAACCTGTGAACCTCTAGTGAACTCCATGCCCAAGAGTGTTAAGGCAGTGCTGGAAAATAATGGTTTCCACACACAAAATACTGACACTTTGGGCTCAATTTTTGTACATTTCACTTTTGTGGCCAGCGGTATAGATATTAATGGCTCTGCGTTGAGTTATTTTGAGGGGACAGCACATTTACACTGTTATAAATGCTGTACACTCACTACTTTACATCAAACCAAAATGTAATTTCTTCAGTGTTGTTACATGAAAGGATATAATAAAATATTTACAAAAAAGTGAGGGGTGCACTCACTTCTGTGTGACACTGTATATATATATATATATATTTATTTTTAATTAATTAATTAATTAATTTTTAATTTATGTGATGGTAATCATCATAAAAGTGCTACGTGTCTGCTTTGTTTTGTAGTTTAAGTGTGTGTGTGTGTGTGTTCCAGACAATGCTGGAATGTGAGGAACGCAGTTTGCACTTCCTGTGTTTTCATCTTGTCGCTAGGTACGATTTCCTGTCCAAGAAACGGAAAACACGGGACCCAGTCACAAATATCTGCATACACACACACACAAACACAAACAAACACACATACTTACGTGCATTTAAAAGCATACCACAAACAAGTTTTATGGCGGGTTGTGGCACTGTGACCCAGACAATCACAAATGGGGTCACCCATAACTTTGTTTTTCATGTTGTCGCTTAACACTCAAGCTCTCCCACCGGCTCTGAGTTCCCCAAACGTTTGAGTACACATCCTTCATGCTCACTCATGAAAAATGCCTTTGTCTTGTGCTGGATGGGATGGAGAAAAGGGAAGCAGATATTTTCATGAACACAATGTTCCTGTTTTTCTTAAGTTGGTGTAAATATGTGATGCAGACGGGCCAGGAGTGTGTATGTGTGTGTATGTGTGTAATTAATCATTAATAATTATTAAGCTCAGATGAGTTTTATTTGTCACATACACAATTATACAGAGTATAACCAGCAGTGAAATTTGTGCATTTAACCCATCCAAGTGCACACACACCTGGAGCAGTGGGCAGCCAACCCTGCGGCGCCCAGAGAGCAGTTGGGGATTCGGTGCCTTGCTCAAGGGTCTCACCTCAGTCGTGTGTGTGTGTGTGTGTGTGTGTGCACATGTGCGTGTGTGTTAGATACGGGTGTTGAACAGTAGCACCTGTGTTCTTGTGTAACTCTCCTCCGAGCGCTTAATTCACCTTTGCCATTTTTGTTTCCACTGTCTTGTTGTTTCTTACACAACATGATGCCATTACAGTGTGATCATGTCTTCAAGTCTGGGCTCCAAATCAAGACTGCAGAAATGTTTAGTTACTGCTCATAAAGTGTTGGTTGCTTAACAATTGGGAATTTTCAAAAAAGATGGAATCTGTAAGCAGTCAGTCAGTCTGTCTATCTAAATATATCTCCATCTCAACAACATTTTTAAATAATGGGTATATATTTATATATACAGTATATACTGTAAACTGAATATATATATATATATATATATATATATATATTGGTGCTGTCAAATGTATTTAAATATAAATATATAAAACTTATATATTTAAATTAGAGCTTCATTGGTTCACACACAAATCAAATTATTTCATATATTTTCATATATTTCACACATTTATATTTCATATATATATATATATATATATACATACATATATAAGTGCTGTCAAACGATTAATCACATCCAAAATAAAAGTTTTTGTTTACTTAATATATGTGTGTATTGTGTATATTTATTATGTATATAAAATACACACACATACAGCATATATTTTGAAAATATTTACATGTATATATTTATATCATATATATTGTAAAATATTTTCTTAAATATACATTTATGTGTGTGTATTTATATATATATATACATAATAAATATACACAGTACACACACAAATTATGTAAACAAAAACTTTTATTTTGGATGAAATTAATCGTTTGACAGCATATTTATATATATATATATGAAATATAAATGTGTGAAATATATGAAAATATATGAAATAATTTGATTTGTGTGTGAACCAATGAAGCTCTAATTTAAATATATAATTCTATATTATATTGCATGAACATTTCATAATATTTCATATCATTAACCTAAAACACACACATACTGTTTATATATATGAAATATAAATGTGTGAAATATATGAAATCCAAATATATGAAATCACTTGATTTGAGTGTGAACCAATGAAGCTCTAATTTAAATATATAATTTTCTATTATATTTCATGAACATTTCATAATATTTCATTAACATAAAACACACACATACTGCATGTATACATATATATATATATACACACACACACACACACACACACACACACACACACACACACACACACACACACACACACACACACACACACACACACACACACACTCACTGGCCACTTTATTAGGTGCACCTTGCCAGTATCAGGTTGGACCACATTTTGCTTTCAGAACTGCCTTAATTCTTCGTGGCACAGAAAAAAACAAGGTGTTGGAAACATTCCTCTTGGATTTTGGTCCATTTTGACATGATAGCATCATGCAGTTGCTGCAGATTTGTCGGCTGCACATCCATGATGCGAATCTCCCGTTCTACCACATCCCAAAGGTGCTCTATTGGATTGAGATCTGGTGACAGGTGGAGGCCATTTGAGTAAAGCGAACTCATTGTCATGTTCAAGAAACCAATCTGAGATGATTTGAGCTTTGTGACATGGTGCATTATCCTGCTGGAAGTAGCCATCAGAAGATGGGCACACTGTAGTCATAAAGGGATGGACATGGTCAGCAACAATACTCAGGTAGCCTGGGGCATTTAAACGAGGCTCAGTTGGTATTAAGGGGCCCAAAGTGTGCCAAGAAAATATCCCCCACACAATCACACCACCACCAGCCTGAACCATTGAGACAAGGCAGGATGGATCCATGCTTTCATGTTCTTTTCTATCATCTCTAACCAGTCTGCCCATTCTCCTCTGACATCTGACATCAACAAGGCATTTTCATCCACACAACTGCCGCTCACTGGATATTTTCTCTTTTTCGGACCATTCTCTGTAAATTCTAAAAATAGTTGTGCGTGAAAATCCCAGTAGATCAGCAGTTTTTGAAATACTCTGACCAGCCCATCTGGCACCAACAACCATTCCACGTTCAAAGTCACTTAAATCCCCTTTCTTCCCCATTCTGATGCTCGGTTTGAACTTCAGCAATTCGTCTTAACCACGTCTAGATACCTACATGCATTGAGCTGCTGTGAAGCAATTCAATTCAACTAAATTCAAGATTATTTGTAGAGCGCTTTTCACGAAACAATCGCTGCAAAGCCTTCTACAATAGATTTATATATTGCAGAAACTTATATTTTACTTATGGCAAAATTTGGTTAAATCTGTATATTCTCTGAGGGGTTGGCATCATCTCTTCTCAATTGAGCAGGTGTACCTAATAAAGTGGCCGGTGAGTGTATATAAGGACTTCAAAATTTGCTTAGATTTAATTATGTGAACCAATAATGTAAATCTAAACCTTGATTTTGCATATACATTAACGTTATATTAGCATAAAGTCCTTATTATAATAATCCCTCTCTAGGTCTCGCTGTTAATATGCTCAAATCATCAGCATAACGAACGGATGATGTCGCGTTTATATCTTTTTAATGAAGTTGACCCCGAGTCTGTCTTGCCACACAAACACACACACTCATTCATGCATCTCTGCTCATTTTAATAGAGAGCAAATCTCTGTGGACTTGCATAAGCATCTGATCTCTCTCTCTGTCTTTCTCTTCTGAGTACTGTGACTGATGTTATTTTCTTATAAAGCCTCCAGTGAAGCATCTGTTCTCTCCTCATTAATTTTACCTTTTCTTTCTGTGACTTACAGTAATTTATTAGAAATTTAGATAAGGACACTCAAATCAGGACACCTTTGGGTTGTTTACATGTTGATTACATTTGCATTTATGCATTAAGCAAACGCTTTTATTCAAAGCAACTTACATTACATACAAAGCAACTGCATTCAGGCTATACATTTTTTTATCAGTATGTGTTGATAACCATTTAAAAAACTTTTCAGTGTACTGGATTGCCTTAGGTCATAATAATTAATAATACTTCTTCATTCTTAGTGTTAGTGATTTGAACAAACCCCTAACTCTATAAGTACTAAACTTCAGCAAAGCTTATTCTACACAATTTGGGCTAAAACTGTCATTTCTACTTCAAAATGTGTGGCCAGAATACCTGCATATAAATGCACAACAAACCAGAACAACCTAGCAACTGCATATCACCATGATAAAAAAAAACAACATTCTGGACATACTTTTACTGCCCGGATATGTGTTAACCGTAACAAACGTATAGCACCCATACAGCAATGTCCTCAAAACTTCTTTGCAATCTTTGCAACACCTTGGAAACTACCCAGAACAACCTAAGCCAAAGTGTTTGGAGAACCACTCAAAACATCTTTGTAACTGCATAGCAATGTGCTACAAACACATATATAATACCTTAGCAACCAACTAACAACACCCTAATAACCTACCTTAGCAAAAGCAATGCAAAATAATAAAAGAAAAAAAAACACACCTTAGAATGTATTAAAATACCACATAATAATACCCTGGCAACCACCAACAGCACTTTAACAACAACAGAGCAAAGTGCTTAAAACCATTCAGTACACCGTACTGCATATCAACATGCTAAAAACACTTAGAAAACCACATTGATTGCATTACACACTAAAAAACACATTGAACACCCCAGCAACTCCATAGCAATGTGCTGCAAACCCTTTGAATACCTTAGCAACCACCCAGAACACCCGAGCAACTCCATCACAAAATGTTAAAAAACACATTAGAATGTATATAAAACCCACATAGCAATACTCTGGCAACCACCAACAACACTTTAACAACAACAGAGCACTGTGTTTAAAACCACTCACACCCTACTGCATAGCAACTAGAGGTCTGCTACCCGACCCGAACCCGCGGGTCCTGAAATACTTTCGGGTTTCGGGTTAATGTTTAATGGATAGCTTCGGGCTCGGGTCGGGTTCGGGTTTGTAGCTAAACCAAAACTATATGCAGAGGCTTCGCTGCTTTCATAGACGCACGCACACACATATCAGAGATCGCGCACAAACAGCACGGAAACTTTTATTAGTAAAATAGCTTCGACAGGCTACTGACTCGCAAGTCACAACATTATATTTATCTGCAATGAGGCGGCAAAATCGCTGTTTTTGAAGTAACTAAGCCTCATTGCTTATAGAGAGACATGCGCAGAAGCAGGTTCACATGCACGCGCAACTTTCCTCGGTCTCTAGCTTGCTCGGTCTCTCTCTCTCAAATAAATGATTAATTCATTCAAATAAATACAATCTTATTTAAGATCTTTATGTCTGATTTAAAGTAGACAGAATGCTAACGAGCCTTAACTGACAAAAAATGACCATAATTTGCACGGTCATCATCTTCTTGTCCATACAAAATTCATAAACTCGGCAGAATGTATGCGACCGCTGCACCTGATGTTCACAAACTTTCATAACTGGTAAATGTTTGTGAAATGGCAGAGCCTTGATTAATCCGTTTCTTTGCATGCAATCGTGAAATGCAACCTTTTTCCTTTTTTTTTTAGTTGGCTATTCGTTGTGAGGCGGGGGGGGGATTTCGGGTCGGGTTCGGGCTCTAAATTTAACTGTGCCGCTCGGGTCGGGTCGGGTCAGACGATCTCGGGTACGGGCCGGGTTCGGGCTTCAGTTTTGAGCCCGTGCAGACCTCTAATAGCAACATGCTAAAAACACTCAAACAACCATATTGACTGCACGACACACTAAAAACCACCCCAAAAACCCTAGCAACTGCATAGTAATGTTCTACAAACACATAGAATACCCTAGCAACCACATAACAACAACCTAGCAACCACTTAGCAACCGCATTAACCCCTTGGCAACCAACCAGAATAGCAACATGCTTAGTGACCATCTAAAACACATAGAACACTTAACACCTTCGCAACCATCAATAACTTCCTAGAAACAGCATACCAATGTGCTAAAAATCACTCAGAACATCTTTGCAGAACATCTTTGCAACCACAAAGAAATGTCCTGAAAACCAGTCCACACAAACCACTCAAAAAACATTCAAACTGCATAAAAATACCCCGACAATCACCTTGAACAACCTAGCAACCACCCAAAAACCCTACCATTGAAACCACACATTTTTTGTGTAGGCTTTTTGTACGGCGCCTGATGCCTGACATCAAGATAACTCTAGCGAGAGGGATCATTAAGTCATTAGTCTCATGGCTAATTGTGTCTTTCCGTGGTAAATGGACCAATTTACATGATGAATCACACAAACACACTCACAGTGAGGAGGTCTTGGAGCACCAGACGACCCTCATCAGTCGTTCTGCAGCTATATAAAGAGCTGTAGTCCATCACTGTGATGGAAAACGAGCATTCATGAATACTGCATGCACACCCTAACTTTAGCACTGAGCACAGCTAGAGGCTACAAGGAGGGTCCGACCTCAAATTTAGCTACAACCAACACAAAAACATCAAAGACAACAAAACCATAAGCCAGAATAACAGACAAAACAACAACAGTTGTAGTTTCATAAAACTATAGCCTTTCAGGTCAAAGGTCAGTCCTGGAGTGCTAACATGCTAATGCTAAATTGTTGTACACTTAATTACTTGCTGTAATCAAACAGATGAAATGATAACAATGGCACTAAAGAAAGGACACCCTGAACCAACCAAAACACCCTAGCAACTGCATAGTAGTGTGCAAAAAACAACCCAGAACACCTTAGCAACCACACAATGACACCCTTGCAAAATACAATAATAACAACATATCGCCTTGACAATAATCCAGAACCCTTTTGTAACTGAATTGTCACATTAAAACACCCAGAACATCACATAGCAATACCCTGCCAACTATCCAGAAAACCCTAGAAACTGCATAGTAACATGCTAAAAATACCCCTGAACATCTTAGCAACCACTTAATAACACGTTGGCAACCAACTATGATACCCTAGCAACCGCAGAGTAGTATGCAAAGGAACAATAAGAGCACTTTTGCAGCTACTGTAACATATTAAATACACCTTAGTAATGCCAACACCTTGGCAACCACCTAGAATCCATTTGCAACTAAATAGCAGCATGCTAAAAACCACTCGGAACTTAGCAACACCCTGGCAACTAAGCTGAACTGCACACCAACATGATAAAACATCACATTTTAAATAATCACATTTATTAATTTAGCCTAAAATCTACATAGAATATATTAGTAACCACATAATGACACCCTGGCAACCAACCAGAATATCCTAGGAAATGTATAGCATTTGTGCTAAAAAGTCGAAAATTTTAAGCAACACCTTGGCAACCAACTTTAGCTTTTTAGTACCTGTATAGCAACAAACTAAAGACCACTCAAAACGAATTAGTAACACCCTAGCAACTAACCAGAACACTCTATTACACTGTACATTTAATTTACCATAAAGTACTTAGATACCTTGTCAATCACAGAGCAATGTGCAAAGAAACACACAGAGCACTTTTACAACTGCATAGCAACATGCTAAAACCACTCAAAACAACTTAGTAATAACCTGGCAAATAACCAAAAGCATAAAAACTACTTGCAATACCTTAGCAACCAGATAATGACACCCCGGCAACTAAACAGAACATCCTAACAATTGCATATAATTTTTCTAAAAACCACTCAAACTTAGTAACTCCCTGTCAACTAACCAGAACAGTCTAATACATTGTACATTTAATAATTGACATCAATTAATTTACCATAAAACTACTTAGAATGACTTAGCAACCACATAATGACACCTTAGCATCCAACCAGACTATCCTAGGAAACACATAGCGTTGTACTAAAAACAGTTAAAACAACTCGGCAACTATACTATCACTTGCAAAGCAATGGGCAAAAATATCTTAGAACACCTTAGCAAGTTTTAAAAACTACTCAGGACAACACTTTGACAACTAAACAGAACAGTGTGCACTTTTTTTTACGCACATTACATGTATTAATTCAGTATAAACTACTTTGAATACCTAGCAACCAGAGAGCAATATGCTATTCAGAACACATTTGCAACTGCATCTCAACATGTTGAAAACACTTACTGTAGGACATCTTAGCAATTGCATAACACCCTGGCAACCACCTAGGTGTTACAGTGGGGGTTGTTAAATTCCCACCCTGATGTCAACCAATCATCACTAAAACAAAAGCAGGCTCTGAGAAAACAGCAAGAGGAATGCAAAATGAGTTGAACGGAGGCCCATAAAGGTACATCAGAAGATTTTCTGACTGTCACTACATGCTTGAGTTTGGAAATCAGCCAAAATTCATAGTTCATAGTCATGTTCGAGGCCTATAACAGGTCTCAGCACAGTTCACGAAAGGACCCCACCTCCTACAAACACACACATACAACAGAGAGCGAGAAACGGCTCTTTTCTCTTTCTTCTTTCTTCTTAATGACTCTTGCACATCTTGATTGTGAATGGCAGTCCTGCAGATGGAGAGAGAGAAAGAGACAGACATCACAAAGATAGAACATGGAGGAATGTATTGCTGAAGAGGAAATTACACTAATCTTTTATTCTTTCTTCTGATGGACAAAAGGCAGGGAGAAGAAGGGATGGAGGATGAGAGTGGAGAACGATTAATTTAGAAGAGTTTAAAAGGCCATGTGCTACAATTTTGTAGCAATTTTCGCAAAAAGGATCATTATACCTGCGTTCACGCCACCTTGTAATTACCGTAATGCCAGTGACAACATGTGACGATCTACTCAGAGCTGTTTCATGTCCTCTGTGTGGGAGTTAGCGACTAGTTAATGTCTAAATTAATCTAGCATTGGTCAGGAAGTTCAGCGATCACATGGACCAAGTAGTAGCTCTCAGAACATTCCAGCTTACAAGTTGTAATTATGAGTTCTTCAAGCATGTGAGCACTTTGGCATTAATAGGGTTGCTATAGAAACACATAATTTGGAGTCCAAGGACTTGGAACTGCTCCGAGTATAACATCGTGTGTTGTCATTTTGGAGTTTTGGAGGTAATTACTACATGGCTTATAATACTTTCATGAGTTTGTCTACTCATCCAATCCTGATGGTTAATGGTAAACGAACTTGGCTTGCTGTCCTCAATGGAGGCTCGAACCTGCAGTTCAGCTTGAGCTCCAATTTCAACACCCTCTTTACGATACTACATAGAAGGAAAAAACTAATAGTGGAGGAGATGGGAAGATTCAGGGATGCTGGGAGAATTGTTGTTGGGATGGTGCAATGAGTGCTGCTAATATAGGCTCGTAATGATAATTAACAGGACTGAAGGACTAGGCTCTTCCAAAACCTATTTGTAACTTCATATAATTTTGAGTCCAAGGACTTGGAACAGCTCCAAGTAGACCATCACGGTAAATACAACATGGTTTACAATACTAGATATCCAGAAAGTCATAATAATTTCTTAAATATGTTTTTGCCACTGTACATTTGAGACTTCAATATGTAAAACTGCTCTGAAATGGCAAAAAGAAATAAGGCAGAGGGCAAAACAGATGGGACGATGGTGGTAGTTGAGCTCGAGAGGCAGCTGTAAGTGTCAGATCTAACACAGGTTGAGAGAGGCATATAGGCTATCCTCAGTGTTCCAACTTCATCTACAGTCACACTGCCAGGAAAAGGCATGTTGCAGAACATGTTGATTCTCCAATTAGGATAACTTTTCTGCTCCATATGGTGGCATTATACCAAAATCCACTTATTCTAGGAACTGTGATATTTCACCATATATGAATCAAAGTCTGTTTATGAAATGTCTCGGTTACGTATGTAACCCTCGTTCCCTGAAGGAGGGAACGGAGACGTCACGTCGGATGACCGACGAATTGGGATCTCGCTTAGAGAGACCAATCCACTTCGAGTGTAAACTAAACGAGCCAATGCACATTGGCATGCGATTATTGCATCCAGCTGCCGCTGATCACAGCGTGAGTATAAGTAGGCAGCAGGTGCATCGCATATTCAGGTTTTCGCTGAGGAGCCAAGCTGGGATCCGGCCGCTCAGCGGTGGTACAGCAGCCGTGGCGACGGGACGCAAGAGTGTCTCACTGCATTGCACTCCCGGGGTAGATTCCAGCAACAGCCTTGCCAAGGCCACTGTAGGGGAGCCAGAAAAAGATAAGATTGTTTTGTCTTTGGGGCGAGTAAACATTCCAATTTTTGCAGGCTACTCTCTGTCCATTTTGGTCTCCATTTTAATCAATTTCCCTTTGTAAAGCCGTGAACTTCTCCTTGGTAGAATCCATATTGCGATTATAGTCTCAGTATCAATGCTGACCGCTCTTCCCACAGCTTCAATCATACGGGCAGCCTTGTGGGGCTTTGGACAGCTGTTCCCATTTTCTGAATTCTTCGATAACCCAGGGCAAAGCCTAATCCAATCAGCAAAATATGTTTATCCTGTTATCATGGTTCCGAATAGGTAGATATCAATGTCCTCCACGGAAAGAGCCGCAAGACACACGATTCGCCACCTCTCCCACGCGCCATCGTATAGCCGGCTGCGAACGTTCCGTCAGGGCAGTCAGGTTCCCCGAAACCCAAGTTTCGATAGTGTCAATTGCATTAAGAGACCAGTTAATCCATAATATTTTAGTTTGGAGAGCAGTGCAGAGAGAGTCTCTCACGAGACAAGGGAGCAAAGCAGGGAAGATAAGGGTGAGGACGGGGAGAGAAAGCGACCACCTCCGTTGAGAGCCAAAGAGAAAAGGTGAGAACACAGGCGGAAACCGGTTCCATACGAAGGCTATAGAATCTAGCGAATGTGTTAGGGGTTGCCCAGACCGCAGCTCAACAAATATATGTCAGCGAGGTGCCACGAGCCAGCACCCAGGAGGACGCCACACTTCTTGTAGAGTGAGCTCTCAACCTGAATGGGCAAGGCACACCCTGTGCCCGATAAGCCAGGGTGATGGCAAATACTATCCAGTGGGCCATCCTTTGCTTGGAGATGGCATTCCCCTTCTGCCGGCCTCCGTGGCAGAAAAAGAGCTGGTCTGAGGTCCTGAAGGTCAAGGTCAAAGTCAATGCTTTTTTATTCGTCACATACTCAATTATACAGAATATAGTCAGTAGTGAAATGACAGTCAGGTCAGGTCCGCTCAATGGACAGTGCAAAATATGTAAAACAACACAAGAGGATAAACATAAGTATAGGTAAAAAAAAGAAAACAAAAAGAGTAAAATGTGCAAATAAAATAAAATGTGCAATACGTATACTGTGGACTTAATAAATAATAATATAAGCAGGGATGTGCAAGAGGAATATGCAAAAAGGTTGGACAGGGTATATACACATAGCAGCAATATGGATTATGGAGAATAGTGAATATCTTACTGTTTATTAAATTGAGTCTTGTTAAATGTTATTAGACCGAGTTCGAGTTTAGGAGCCTGATGGCCCGAGGGAAGAAGCTCCTCCTAAGTCTCTCATTTTTTGCCATCATGCTCTGGAAGCGCTTGCCAGATGGCAGTAAAACGAAGAGCCGGTTACCAGGGTGATTTGAGTCTTTGATGATTTTAGCAGCTCTGCTTTTTCAGCGTTTGAGGTAGATGTCCTGCAGAGAGGGGAGAGCAGACCCTGAAATGCACTCAGCTAAGCGCACAACTCTCTGCAGAGCTTTGCAGTCCTGATTTGAGGCATTACCATACCACACTGAGATACACTGAGAAAGAGTCAAAACACTTTCTATGGCCCCTGAATAGAAAGTTTTCAGGATTGCTGGTGAGACCCTGAATTTCCTCAGCTGTCGCAGATGATACAGTCTTTGCCTGGCTTTTTTGAACTGAGTCTGAATGTGTGCAGTCCAAGTCAGTTCCTCTGAGATGTTTACACCAAGGTATTTGAAGTTGCTCACCCTCTCCACAGGGGTCCCACTGATCATAAGAGGAGTGTAGGGCCGCTGCGGACTCTTCCTGTAGTCCACAATCAGCTCGTTTAGTTTTGCTCATGTTCAGAGAGAGACAGTTGTCCTGGCACCATGATGTAAGTCTCTCTACCTCATCCAAGTATGCGGTCTCATCATTTTTGGAAACGAGGCCCAGAACCATCAGCAAATGTAACAATAGAAGTGGAGCTGTGAGAGGACACGCAGTCGTGTCTGTAGAGAGAGTAGAGCAGGGGACTCAGGACACAACCCTGTGGGGCTCCTACGTTCAGGGTGATGGAGTTGGAGGTGAATTGGCTCATTTTCACTACTTGAGGTCTGCCGGTGAGGAAATCTTGAATCCAGTCACAGAGTGAAGAGTTTAGGCCGAGGTCTGTGAGTTTATCAGCTAGCTTGATGGGGACTATTGTATTGAAAGCTGAGCTATAGAAAATGAAAAGCAGCCTTACATGGTTGCCATTTTTGCTGTCAATGTGTGTAAGGGAAGAGTGCAGGACCTGAGAGATGGCATCGTCAGTAGACCTATTTGTAGGCAAAAAATAGGTAGAAGAGTAGAGCTGCAACTAACGATTATTTTGATAATCGATTAGTTGGCCAATTATTCTTTTGATTAATCCGATTAAATACAATTATTTTATTTTATTGACAAAAAACACACTATTCCACATTCTGCTCAATGTCCTTCAAACAACCTGAATGCTATGAAAACATACAGTGCTTAATTTATTAGACCACCTGTCATAAAGAGAAAACAAATATTTTAGGATTCTTTCAAAAAATTGTTTAAATCTAAAAATGTTAATGTCATTTATTGGGAAAATGACAAACATAAACAACTAATTAGTATTTATAATAACAAAAATTGCCTCATAACATCTTTGTATTCTTGCTTGCATTGTTTGTGTACTTTTTGACTGTAATTGGGTATCTGAAAAAAACACTATAAAGTGTTCTACCTTTCTTTCATAGATAATAGCAATAATTATATTATAGCATTAGAAATAGCCTACTATTGTTACTAAAGAGCTTACGCATTTTGGAGGACTAACCAGTACAGAAAACTAAAACATGACTTTGGGAATCACCAATGCTGTTAGTTTAGAGCAGCAGTTGCACAAACTTTACATCATTTGTTAAAAACCTTACATACATTTGTTAAGAATTGTATATAGTGAATATAGTTTAAATCTCTTTTAAAAATGTAAATAATAATAAAGATAATAAAGACTCGGTGTTAACCAACTGGTGAGGAATGTTCTGCAGGAACACACGTTCACTTTGATCACAGTCATGTCTTACTGTCATTTCTTTATCCTGTAAAAGGCTGTAATGGAGCATCTCATATTTATATTCAGACAATTACATGCTGTTATCCCAAAAATAAAGTACATTTTTGACATGCAATTCCATTTTCTACCAGTTGGATGTACTTTCCCCACGGTCCCTTACTGAAAGCTCCGCAGAGAGCGAGCTCTCTCGGCTTGATGCACATTGAGACGGCTTGTGCGGGCTAGTGCTTATTACATCGAGCGAAAACTGTGAAAAAGAAGGCTGTGAAATATGATCAGCTTTGCCCTTTTGGCGGTCACACTGTTTAGATTTTTTTGGGCAAATCGATTTGGAGTTATTGCCGTTTATCGCTGAATGTGTCACAAATATCGAAAACTAAACCAATTCCCCCTCTCTGTGTTCCGTATATGTCTGACTGCGTGCACGCGCCCCGCCGCACTCATATGATATTTTAAACACAGGCTGTCAGGACGGACCCTTATGCAAAAATGGAAATGCTTGTGTGAAATTTTGACATTTATATATATAAGGATATGACCGTAAACTGAACGTTTTTTTTTGCGCTGAGGACACACGCATGTGTCACAGCACCTGACAGGGCAAGCCATGAATAAGATGCTAGTAGCACATTTTGATAGGTAGCATTTTTCGCTAATGCATTAACTTAGAGCTAAAAATAAAGAATTATCATGTTTTGGGCAACTTGGATAACATACTTCTCCCGCAGCATCTCATTCGGTTTCCTCATACTATTTTTGTCCACAGAAATGCGTCAGTCAGTGCTGTAATTAGAGCAACTAGAGGAATCTAGTTCCTCCGTCCCCGAGATCGGTCTGCAGGGGTTGACCTGAAGGACCCGTACTTCCATGTGTCGATCCTTCCACGCCACAGGCCATTCCTGAAGTTTGCGTTCGAAGTACAAACATATCAGTACAAGTTCCTGCTCTAGTTGCTCTAATTATTTTTCCTGTAGCTCAACTGGTAGAGCATGGTGCTAGCAACGCCATGATCATGGGTTCGGTTCCCAGGGAAAGCAAGACCTGATAAAATGTAGAAACTGTAACTTGAATGCAATGTAAGTCGCTTTGGATAAAAGCGTCTGCTAAATGCATAAATGTAAATGTAAATGTAATTACAGCACTGACTGACGCATTTCTATGGACAAAAACAGAATGAGGAAACCGAATGAGATGCTGCGGGAGAAGTATGTGATCCAAGTTGCCCAAAACATGATAATTCTTCATTTTTAGCTCTAAGAAAAACCCTGCCTTCATATCGCCTAAAGGGACCGATTTCATCACGTCCTTCGCCAGTAGGACAGCGATTCCCCTCACAAGACATGGGCATCAGCTGCCTTCACTGCTGTGAGGTGGATGCCCCTGAACTTGGGAGGACGCCAGGCAAGCTGAATCGCTTAGCCGAGTCAGATAGTTCACAGGAGCCAACGAGACGGCTGGGCAACTCCCCAGCACCCAGACACCGTAAAAGCGGGACCAGCGGGACCACTGACGTACCTGCGGTAGGGCAGCGAGGTGGAACGCAGGGACCTGGCCCATGGCGGACCAAGGAGGGGTCTGAGTGTGCAGTGCAGGCTTACCTGGTTCCATAGTTTGGCAGAGGGTGCGTGAGTAGAGCCTTTGATGACGCTCCCAGACCACCCACTGCTACCTGCTGGCGAGAGGGAGGATGAGTGGGGTCCGGAGTTTATCCGTCAATGACTCTCCCTGCCTTTTTGGGACCCAGAAACAGAGACAACTGCTCCTGTCGAGATTTTCGAAACAACAGATTATCCACCCGACCCACCCGAGAGATGCACTTACCCTCTCCCGAAGCAGTTCCCTCTGTAATAAAAGTTTAATATAGAGCTATTATTTCAGCTCCGGGAATTAGTTATTAAATATTCAATATTGCTTGGTTAACAGTAATATTAATATTTAACTTATTTATACTGTATTAAGTGAACGTCCACCGAACACTAATCTCAGCATATCCTGTCGAAATCGAGCTTAGGTAGCTTTCTCTTTATGGCAAATAAGGATAAAACTTCAAATCACATTCCAGAGACAATTCTTTATGAAATGAAAAATGGTTTATTCGTAATACTGCTATTCTAACATAAATGGATTCACTGATAAGACACAACATACATACACACAAAGACATGCATAAGGGATTTTGGTAAGTAAACTCCTAAAATTAAAATTAGCCCTTTTAGCTATTTTAACGCTTGACTTGACCGGAAAAGATCACGACAGATGCCCTATGCTCTGTTACTGCATTCAGATCCAATTTTACCAGTTCAATCAGCAATATAGATTTAGTTAGCGGTACTTGCTTGTTGACAGTAAGCAGGTTGGAAGTTGTTTCGTTTCCTTCAAATGCGTTGCTCTGGTCTTTGTCCTCGGAAACCACGTGGGTTGTTTCGTGCGTCTCCGGGTGCTCTCGGGTGGAAACACGTGATATGTGGATGCTGCCGCGTGACGTCACGGAAGGCTTTCCTTTCGTCTGTAGGCGTTTAGTTCGTTGTTCTTTGATGTTGTGCCTTCTATCCTTCGCCTTCGAATAGATGGTTGGTTTAGTCGGTGTCGAGGCAAAGTTACGAGCGCAGCTCCAGAGATGTTCAAGAGAGAGAGCCACGAGAGTCAAGCGCCAAGAGTCAAGCCAAGTTCAAGAGAGAGTCAAGAGAGAGCGATTTGCGACTCGCGCGTTGTTTTCAACAGTCCAACTTGCCCTGCCCCCGGGCGGCTTGTCGAATCCGATTGTCCGTATGGGGCGGAGCCCCGCCCATGTCCAGGCTTGCTGGGCTGGAACTTTTAGGTGATGTGATATCTCTCCACTTTTGGGCAAGATAAACTTTATCGATCATTATACATGTATAATTATGCAGGGTATTAAAATTTAACGGTCATCAACACAGTTTATCACATTTGAGGCTAGCTTTCTTTAGAGATCAAACACTGCATTTTAAAACACACATCACAGTTTATGCCTGTTACCGGTTGCATCGCCGAAGAGGCCAGTCTGGGATACAGGAACTTTGAGGAACCGAACTTTGTCGGCGTCCCTATGTCAACCAGACACAGTCAGGTACGGAGCTCTTTCAGAATTTCCGGATCATGACCACCCCGTGCATGTCCCTCAGTGCTTTTAGCCTGAAGAACCTGCAGTAACGCCGTAGCGTAAACTGGAGGCAGCATCTTCACAGGCCACATAAGCATCACCGGAGAGACCAGACGAGCATCTACAGGCCTGGAAGAGGAGTCACGGTTTGCCCTGCCAGGTGGAGATGGTTTAAGGACACACTTGCATCACAACCAACCACTCCACCGGAGGGACCCCCATATACCCCCTAGCTGCACCACGAGGGTGGTGAGGGAGGAGGAGTTAGCAGGTCGGTTTCTGGCAGTAAAAAGTGCCATCCGCGACCTGTAAGGTCACCCAGGGCAGGGCACTGATAAACAGCACAAGCTACCCCAAGAAACCAGTCGTCCAACCTCGAGGGTTCGGGACACAGTGGAGGTCTCCACTCGAGCCCTACCCTTTCAGCGGCCGGGAAAGCGTAGCCGTCATTTCCAGATCCAACTCAGGCATTGCTACCGCCGGAGAAGCAGCGCAGCTGAAACTTTCTCTCCAGAAGCTCCAGCTCACCCTCCGATGCAGCGATCGATATCCGGTTGTCGGGAGGAGCACCAAGGTATGCTCCATGTAGAGGACTGAACTAAGCTGCATAAACTGAACTAAGCTGGACAATGCCATTACTAAATTCAATAATGAAATGCATTCAGCAGATAATTGAGTGTTAAATCCTGTCATTTTACATTGACACAATTTGCCTATTTTGATATTGTGCAGTGCTTTGTTACAATTTGTATTGTTAAAAGCGCTATATAAATAAAGGTGACTTGACTTGACTTGACTAGAGGGCCCAGCACGTTCCATTGGCAGCTCAACTGGTTGCGGAGCGCAAGAGGAGCGATGGTCCCTTGAGGGTTTGCCACCATTGTAATACTCAGACCATCCGTGCTGCCGTCTGAAGTAGACATCACCTGTCTGTAGCCAGATCGAGAACTATATCGAGACGGAGAACGGCCCCTTTGTCAAGGAAACGGAGCCTGGCCACAACTCCGAGATGAGCATCCACAATGAGAAGATGACTCATCCATGAACGCTACCTCAGCGTGCTTACTGCCCAGGCACATGAGGCAGCGATCGTGACCATCACCCAGCGCCAGGCAATGACCGCATCCAGAAATACACGGGTGACATGTTGTCTGAAGCAAGACCCAACTCGTCTTTACAAAGACGTAACGTCAAGTTTGCCAGATGCAACATCGTCTTTAAAAAGATGCACCCGTGAATGGTCTTTTAGGTAAAAAGCTATTTTAGCTTGTTGAAGCTCACAGATGAATATGGTGACCTGCAACATAAACAGGGGGTAGTGCAGCCTGATGTGTGCAGCCCATTTGACACGGGAATAACCACCCGTGGTACTTTAGTGCCATACCACCAGCACGAGTTGAATTAACTCGTCAGCAGAAGTCAGGAGCAGAACGATGTAACGGCTCGGCTCCGAAGCGAAAAGCGATGCACCTGCTGCTTACTTATACTCATGCTGTGATCAGCGGCAGCTGGATGCAATAATCTCATGCCAATGTACATTGGCTCGTTTAGTTTACACTCTAAGTGGATTGCTCTCTCTCTAAGCGAGATCCCAATTCATCGGTCATCCGACATGACGTCGAGAGTGACCGACTGATGGGGAACCAGGAAGTTTACTGTTTTAACATGTCATATCAAATTACTGCTAATTCAAGAATCAAACAAAGTCATGACCTAATAACTGCAGCCATTTCTAAATTAGGGGTTTCTAAACTGTGTCCTGGAGGACCAGTGTCCTGCAGAGTTCAGTTCCAACTTGCCTGGAAGTTTCTAATACGCCAAGTAAAACTATGATTAGCTGGTTCAGGTGTGTGTAATTAGGGTTGGAGCTAAACTCTGCAGGTCACCTGTTCCTGTGGCTCAGTGGTTAGAGCATTGCGTTAGCAGCGCAAAGGTTGTGTAAATGTAAATGTCACCTGCCCTCCAGGTCAGAGTTTAGAGATCCCTGTTTTAGATGGTCCATTTCTGTAGCCCAGTGGTTCCCAATCTTTGTCCTGGAGAACCCCCAAACTGCATGTGTTTGATGTCTGTTTTATATGACACAGGTCTTTGAGTCTTTACTAGTGAATTGACGAGTTGAAGGTGTGTTTGATATGGGAGCCTTCTGAAATGGGGTTCTCCAGGATCAGGATTGGTAACCACTGCTGCAGCTTAATGACAATATATTGGTGCATTGAGGCAGGATATTTACAAAATCCAGTTTTTCCTGATATATCACTGTAACAAGCTTCATGGGCAATGAACAAAGAGAAATGGATAGTGGTTGATGAAAAGTGGGTAAAAGGGGAAGGGCGTGAATGAAAGGGCAAAAGGAAAGATGGAAGAGGGCAAAACAGATAGGATGATGGTGGTAGTAAAGTTCAAGAAGCAGCTGTAAGTGTCAGAGCTAAAGCAGTGTCACGAACTCAGCCTCTGTGGCTCCCTCCGATCGCCACCAGAGGGAACCATCACCCGAGTTTTAACAGTATCAACTCCATTTCCCATATACCCCGTACCTGTGGCTGATTCCATGCACAGGTGTTCCATATTGACTCTGGTCTATTTAAGCTGTGCTTCCCATCACCTCATTGCGAAGTCTTGTTTTGCTATGCAACCATTTCTGAGCGTTTATCCTGTGTATGATTCCCCGTGTATGACCTGGACTGTTTACTGGACTCTGATTCTCCGCCGCCTGCCTACTTTGATCCTACCTGCCGTGTTTACCGATTACTCTGAGTGTTTGCCGCCAGCCCCGATCCAAAGCCTGAGCTCTGACTCTGATTCTGCCTTGCCTACGTTGCGTCTGAAGCTTGTGATTAAACTCTGCCTGTCTTACTTGCATACCTTGTTAATAAAGCTGCACATGGATCCGAATGCCCTTGACTCTTCGTTACAGAAGACTTCGCCACATATCGATCCAGCAGTCTTTTACCATGTCACCACGGAGGTATCTGCTCAAGCTACCGTACTTGCTACCCAGCAACAACAGCTGAACCATCTTACCTCTCTCACGGAGGAGCTGGTAAGGTCTCTGCGAGCTCTTCATCTCCTAGCACCCAGCATGAACGCTTCCCTGCAGCATTCCCCATCGCCCGCATCCACCGCGGCATCTGCAACTGCCAGCCCTCGTCTGGCGTTTCCGGAGAAGTTTGATGGATCACCCACGAGATGTAAGGGATTTCTGCTTCAGTGCTCCATGTTTATCGGCCAGCAGCCCACGCTATATCCCACGGACGACAGCCGCATTGCTTTCGTTTGTTCATTGTTAACCGGACGAGCGTTGGAATGGGCCACTGCAATATGGGAAGATGATCACGCTGCATTCCCCTCATTCGCCAGCTTCACTCAGAGCTTCAAGGAGGTGTTCGAGCATCCTGCTGGTGGTAAAGAGGTTGGTGAACAACTGTTGTCTCTCCGTCAGGGAGGAGATTCAGCGGCGGACTATGCACTATCGTTCCGTACACTCGCCGCACAAACAGGGTGGAGGGACGCTGAGCTTCTCAAACTTCTCTTCCGCAAAGGTCTCAACCACGATTTGCAATCCGAACTCGCCTGCCGTGATGAGGGTAGGACCCTGGGACAGTTCATTACTCTGGCTATCCGCCTCGATAATTCCCTTCGCTCTCGGCGACTTCCTCGTTCCTCGCTCTCATCCGCCACCATGGCAACAGCGCCCCCTGCCACTGAACCCATGCAAATTGGCATGACTCGCATGAGCGAGGAGGAGAGAGAGAGACGCATTCGACAGCGCTTATGTCTGTATTGCGGATTGCCTGGACACCTACGTGCATCCTGTCCCACTCGTCCATCTCGCAGTCCAGCTGCGGTGAGTGCAACTTCCAACTCTGCCTCCAGTTTAGAGATTGCGGTCACTTTAGAGATCAATGGAAGGGTTCTAGAGACGGTGGCATTGATCGACTCTGGTGCTGCAGGAAATTTTATTGATGGATCATTCGCAAAAAGTAATAACATCCCTCTCGTTGCCTGTAACTCTCACCTGGCAGTCGCAGCGTTAGATGGTCGACCTCTGGGTTCCGGTAGCATCCAATTCACCACGGCAGATCTCCAATTAAGTACTGGACTCCTCCACACTGAAATCATCCGTCTGTTTGTGTTTCAGTCTCCACAAAACCCCATCATCCTTGGACTTCCATGGCTGGAGCAACATAATCCCTCTATTTCATGGGCCAAGAAACAAATCACTCAGTGGTCGGACTTCTGTCTTCAGAACTGTCTCCGCAGCATGCCGGTCAGGAGGAGAGGTGAGACCTCCTCAAATGACTCGTTACCCAGAGAATACCACGATCTAGCCGAGGCTTTCAGCAAGGTAAAGGCATTAAACTTACCTCCTCATCGAGCCAGCGATTGTGCCATTGACCTTCTCCCGGGATCACAACCCCCCAAAGGCAGAGTCTTCCCGTTGTCACAACCTGAGGCAGAGGCTATGAAATCGTACATAGAGGAGGAGCTGGCCAAAGGCTTCATCCGTCCCTCTACGTCACCTGCGTCGGCAGGGTTCTTTTTTGTTAAGAAGAAAGATGGTGGTCTCCGCCCCTGTATCGACTACCGGTCTCTCAACAGCATCACCTGTAAGTTCCGTTATCCGCTACCACTCGTCCCTTCAGCCCTCGAACAACTCAGACGAGCTAGATATTTCACTAAACTGGACCTTCGTTGTGCCTACAACCTCATCCGCATTCGTGAGGGAGACGAGTGGAAAACTGCCTTTTCCACCACTACAGGGCACTATGAATATCTCGTTATGCCGTTTGGGCTCTCCAATAGTCCTTCCGTGTTCCAGGCATTTATTAACGATGTCTTCAGAGATATGCTGAACCAGTGGGTAATCGTCTACATCGACGACATTCTGATTTACTCCGAGACCTATGAGGAACATGTCATACATGTCAGGACAGTCCTGAAACGCCTCTTACAGCATCAACTGTACGCCAAGGCTGAGAAATGCGAGTTCCATCAGGAGACCATCTCCTTCCTCGGATATATTATCAGCTCAACCTACCACTCTCAAGGAACTACAACGCTTCCTCGGATTCGCTAACTTCTATCGACGCTTCATCCGTAACTTCAGTACAGTCGCTGGCCCCATGACGTCCATGGTCAAAAAGGGAACTCATCATCTCAGCTGGTCTTCAGCGGCTATAGCATCATTCCGATCACTGAAGGAGAGATTCACGACCGCTCCCATCCTGCATCATCCCGACCCAGATCTCGAATTTACGTTAGAAGTAGACGCTTCCAGTACAGGCATTGGGGCAGTGCTCTCACAACGCCAGGGTGATCCTCCCAAACTATACCCCTGTGCGTTCTTCTCCCGCAAGCTGAACCCGACAGAGCAGAACTACGACGTTGGCAATCGTGAACTCCTTGCTATGAAGGCAGCATTCGAGGAGTGGCGGCACTGGCTGGAGGGGGCAAGTCACTCATTCACTGTTCTCACTGATCACCGAAACCTAGAATATCTGAAATCAGCCAAGAGACTCAATCACCGACAAGCAAGATGGTCACTTTTCTTCACCAGATTTGACTTCAGAATTACTTACCGTCCCGGATCTCAGAACACCAAGGCAGATGCTCTCTCTCGGCTCCATGAATCCGATTCGCAAACCCCAGATCAGGAACCCATTTTACCACCCACCATCATTCTCGCGCCTGTGCTGTGGGACATTCTGACCGAGATCACAGAAGCTCAGGTCACGGATCCTCCACCGACCGAAACCCCAGACCACCTCACTTACGTTCCACAGGTGTTAAGGCAGAAAGTGATTCAATTGGTACACTCCAGTCCCAGCTCCGGTCATCCGGGTATCGCAGCCACATTACAACTCCTTAACAATAAGTTTTGGTGGTCAACACTCCGAACTGACACTATCACGTTCATTCAGAACTGCACCGTCTGCAATACCTCTAAATCTCTGCATCAATTGCCTGCTGGACTCCTTCAACCGTTGCCCATCCCGCAACGCCCATGGTCGCACTTGGCCATTGATTTTGTGACTGATTTACCACCCTCTCAGGGCCACACTACCATCCTCACCGTAATCGATCGCTTCTCCAAGGCCTGCAGGTTGATACCTCTTCCCAAACTTCCCACTGCCCTGGAAACGGCAGAAGCCCTGTGCAACTATGTATTCAGGTTCTATGGTCTGCCCGAGGATATAGTGTCCGACCGGGGTCCGCAGTTCACATCCCGCGTCTGGTCAGCCTTCTGTCGACAATTGGAAATAAATGTCAGCCTCACTTCCGGGTACCATCCTCAGGCCAATGGTCAAGTGGAACGGCTGAACCAGGAGCTCACCCGCTTCCTCCGATCATACTGTCACAGGAACCAGCTCGACTGGAGTCGCTACCTGCTTTGGGCTGAGTATGCTCAGAACTCAATCCGCAAACCATCTACAGGCATCACTCCCTTCCAATGCGTCCTAGGCTTCCAACCCCCATTGTTTCCATGGTCTGGAGAACCCTCAGAATTACCCGCAGTCAATTCATGGTTACAGCGCAGTGAGGAGACATGGAACGAGGCTCACGTTCACCTGCAAAGGGCAGTTCATCGCACCAGAGAACAGGCCAACCGTCATCGTCGTGCCAACCCCAACTACCAACCGGGGCAATGGATTTGGTTATCCACCCGTGATCTAAGGCTCCGGTTACCCTGCAAGAAGCTCAGCCCCAGGTACGTGGGTCCCTTCAAAATCATTAGACAAATCACTCCAGTTTCATTTAGATTAGCCTTACCAGCTCATTACCGTATCTCACCCACCTTTCATGTCTCTCTGCTCAAGCCCGCTGGTGGTCCGAGAGGAGAGGAGGTCCAAGACGAGGCTGGTGACCAAAGGGCCCCTCCCATCATCGTTGACGGCCAGGAGGCATATCAGGTCAGAGAAATCCTGGACTCTCGTCGCCGGGGCAGATTCCTACAGTATCTCATAGACTGGGAGGGGTACGGTCCGGAGGAACGGTCCTGGGTCAATGCTGAGGATATCCTAGACCCTTCACTGACCACAGACTACCATAGAGACCACCCGGACAGACCTGCCCCAAGACCTCGAGGAAGACCCCGGCGTCGTTTGCCTCCTCGCGTCAGGAGCCGCTCACAGGGGGGGGGCTCTGTCACGAACTCAGCCTCTGTGGCTCCCTCCGATCGCCACCAGAGGGAACCATCACCCGAGTTTTAACAGTATCAACTCCATTTCCCATATACCCCGTACCTGTGGCTGATTCCATGCACAGGTGTTCCATATTGACTCTGGTCTATTTAAGCTGTGCTTCCCATCACCTCATTGCGAAGTCTTGTTTTGCTATGCAACCATTTCTGAGCGTTTATCCTGTGTATGATTCCCCGTGTATGACCTGGACTGTTTACTGGACTCTGATTCTCCGCCGCCTGCCTACTTTGATCCTACCTGCCGTGTTTACCGATTACTCTGAGTGTTTGCCGCCAGCCCCGATCCAAAGCCTGAGCTCTGACTCTGATTCTGCCTTGCCTACGTTGCGTCTGAAGCTTGTGATTAAACTCTGCCTGTCTTACTTGCATACCTTGTTAATAAAGCTGCACATGGATCCGAATGCCCTTGACTCTTCGTTACAAGCAGGCATATAGGGGGACGGGTTGGGATTAAAGGAAGATACGATGAGGGTCCAGACATGGTGAGATTGAGAAACAAAGATTAAAGAAGAAGAAATGCATACAAAGGTGAAAGTGTAACTGTAGGAAGTAAAATGGTTGGGAAGAGGATGCACCTGATGGAGGAGGGGAACGAGGGATGGTGAAGGTGTGGAGAGGTTGGCCATAAATCCTGAGGGGGCCATGGCAAACACAGCTGTTTCAGAACAAGCCAGATGTGAAAGACGAACAAGAGGGATTTGAACTTCAGGATGTAGCTTCTCCTGCACTGATGTTTATGAACTTTTAAAATGTGAATATTAGAGACCGGTCTCATGAAAATGCATATAAATAGTATGACAAATAAATAAAAAAACTCATGATATTGATACACAATACGCAGTAAATTTTTGCGTATCAATATCACAAGTTTTTGTTTTTATTTGGCGTACTATTTATACGCACTTTCATTAGATCGGGTTGGAATTTTACCAGAAATCTTGTGGGATATTTGGAAGATTTGACATGTAACTTCTGACCTAGTAGGAAAAACTGTGTGTTTTTTGGCCTGCATCCCACAGCCAGGTGCGGAAGATACAGGTGAGATATCCATCCATCAGATTAGGTGACACACAAACATCACATTTAAAAGGTTATTTTGATTGAACTCAACCTAGTTTTGAAAGTGAATCTCTGTTCTGTCTTTCATTTTTAAAGAGCATGTCTCCATACTGCCTTATCTCTACATCTATATTTCCATGCAGTTGCACCATTGTTCAAATGACAGCTGTTTCCTTTGACAAGCAGACCTTCACTGCCTGGAGAAACATACGCACATGCACATAACGTCTCAAAATAAGAGAGTGAATGGTAATTACTCATTCTTAAGAGTCAAACAGCTGTTCACTGCACGCGTCTACAGTCATTCAGAAAACACACAATGAAAGAACAGCCAAAGGGTCAGAGTGGTATAGTGAGATGTTTAGAAATCAAAAGAGCCAAGATAACACAAACTCTAATGATTTGTATTTGAGACACATTTCTCTCCATAGAAGCTTAAAATAAATGTATCAGCATGTCATCCACAGGAACCGAAACCATGAGTAATGAAAAAAAAGCTAAAGTAATAAAACCAGCTACAGGACTGAAGACAAATATTTTTAATGAGAAATTCATATTGAAATCTCTGACATTTTGATAGCAAATCGGATGACAATTTGATATAATGTTTAGATCTCTTTTGAAACTCTAGAGCAGTGGTTCTCAACCAGGAGCCTCAGCAAACTTCAAAAATGATTTATAATGATCTACAGCAAGATAAAACATGCAATAAAATTTTAAAAATATTTATTATAACCCTAACCCTACACATTTCTTCTAGTTAAGCTCTAAAATATTTTATAGAGAATAAATAGTGAGTAAAAATATATTTGAAAATCCTTATCCTTAATCCTTATTGAGTAAATAAACTAGATGACGGATTAAAACAACTATCAAAATTCACAGGGCTGTCAAATATTGTTGTACAAGATTAGTGGCACTTAGGGTCAAAAAGGTTGAGAACCACTGCTCTAAAGTAAGATAAACTAGGTTTTTGCTCAGGAGAAAAAAAAAATCTGAGAAACGTGAGACATTGTATGCTCTTCATTTAATATTGCTGTTTATAAGAAATAATTGACATATCAAATTTGTGTTTTTTTTTTCTATTTTACAGGTACCGAGTGAAAAATGTAATGGTTACACAAAACACAATATCAAAGATTAAAGAGATATATTTGGCAGCATTAAAAGTACTGTACTACACTCTGGTGGTCACTGCAGAAACAGCAGCCATGATTTTCTGTGATTTCCTTTGTTATTTGATATCTTTGTATTTGTTTGTATTTGTTCAGATGAGTTAAAAGTATGCTGAATATAAAATTATATACACCACTCAGAGTCTTCCTGGAGCACTTCCTGAAGAAGGTGGATGGAAAATATCTTTGTTTAAATCTTGTCTTGGATTTGTCCTTCCTTGGGTGAGATCAAATCAGGCTTAGGGCAATTCTTGTACCCATCACCCATTTCTCCATTCAGACAGCAAGCCTCTTGAGATACATTCTGGGTAGTGCCAACAGAAGTTGCAGGATTCTGCATGTATCCCTCTGAACATGGGAGAACTGGGTCATGGAAGTTGGTGATACAAGGCTGAAACGGACAATTTCTTCCCATTGCATTCCCAGAGGAACACAAGGACACAAGGCATGGATCATCAACATGCAAATTCACTCGATTGCCCTTGTTTTCTTTGCACTGGTTGTAAGCATCAGCGGTTAAGATATTTTCTGAATTGCTGCATAGAAAAACAATTAATTCATTGCTATTATTACTGTTGCTCTGTGGATGTCTTCCTCCAGTTGGCTCTACTAAAGGGAGAGATAAGGACTAATAAATAATTCCTCAGTTTATAGAGCTTCATTGAATTCTGAGCTATTGCACTTACCTGTTATGGTTGATTTCAGTTTTTTAATAAAGAAGCTCTTACTTTACTTATCCTCGTATGCCTCTCCATCCAGTATGTGACCCATATGACTTGTATGCTTTATATAGTAATCTAAGGCAGGGTTATTATAGCTAATTACAACTAAAATTAAAACCATAATTTTTTTTGACAATTTAAATTAAATAAACATAAAAATAAATTAAATAAAACAATAACATTTAATTAAAATTTCTTTTTAATTTCCAGGGCCACATTGATTATGATAGTTTAGTTGAACTTGTTTAGTTCCAACCATTTTACTGGCCAACGTTCAGTCACTGGATAACAAACTCTGTGAACTGCGGGCGCGCATCTCATACCAACGAGAAACAAGGGACTGCTGTGTTATTTGCCTCACAGAAACCTGAATGTCTGCGATGGTTCCAGACTCAGCCATCGAGCTCACGGGCTTCTCCGTGCATCGCTCGGACAGAACGGAAGAGCTCACAGGGAAATGCAGAGGCGGGGGTGTTTGCTTCTACATCAACAACTCATGGTGTAATGAAAGGAACATACACTCTATTAAATCCTTCTGCTCCCCTGATCTGGAATTTCATACGCTTCTGTGTCGACCGTTCTGGCTACCGAGGGAATTTACAGCCATCATAATCACGGCTGTTTATATCCCCCCCCAAGCCAACACAGACCAGGCACTCAAGGAACTGTACAGGAATATAAGTGAGCAGGAAACCGCGCACCCAGATGCAGCTTTTGTTGTCACAGGGGACTTTAATAAAGCCAACTTCAGGACAATAGCTCCAAAATACTTTCAACACGTCACCATCAACACGCGTGGAGATCGTACACTCGACCATTGTTACTCCCTCTTCCGGGACGCATACAAGTCCCTCCCCCGCCCACCTTTCGGCAAATCGGATCACTCTTCCGTTCTGCTCCTGCCTGCTTATAGGCAGAAACTGAAACGTGAAGCACCCGCCCTCAGGACAGTCCATTGTTGGTCGGACCAATCGGACGCTATACTACAGGACTGTTTTGATCACGTGGACTGGGACATGTTCTGGGCAGCGTCTGACGACGACATAGAGGCGTATTCAGAAACGGTCACGTGTTTCATCAGGAAGTGTATAGACGATGTAGTTCCGACCAAAACAATCCGTATCTACCCCAACCAAAAACCGTGGATTAACAGCGATGTTCGATCAGCCTTGTCAGCGCGGACATCTGCCTTTAAATCCGGAAACACTGACGATCGGAAACAAGCCAGTTACGATCTCAGGAGATCCATCAAAGCAGCCAAACGAACTTATAAAAACAAAGTTGAAGAACACTAACCCAAGAAGCATGTGGCAGGGCATCAACAACATCACAGGCTTTAAAGGGAATAAACCAGCTACTGTGAACATTGCCGCCTCTCTACCGGACGAGCTCAACACCTTTTATGCTCGGTTCGAGGCTGATAACACCGCCCACACAGAGAGAGCTGCCGCGGCTGCCGCAGAAGAGGTGAGTCCACTCACGCTTTCTGTCGCGGATGTAACCCGATCCTTCAGATGGGTGAACATCCGTAAAGCCGTAGGCCCAGATGGTATACCAGGCCGTGTGCTCAAAGCATGCGCTTTCCAGCTAGCCGGGGTTTTTACAGATATTTTCAATCTGTCCCTCTCTCTGTCTGTGGTTCCCTCATGCTTCAAAAAATCCATCATTGTGCCCATACCAAAGAAAAATAAAATCACATGCTTGAATGACTGGAGGCCCGTTGCTCTGACCCCCATCTTCAGCAAGTGTTTTGAGAAGCTTGTCAGAGACTACATCTGCTCTGTGCTGCCTGCTTCACTGGACCCACTACAATTTGCATACCGCAGTAACCATTCCACAGACGATGCTATTGCCTTCACCCTGCACACTGCTCTCTCCCACCTGGAAAATAAGAACACCTATGTGAGGATGCTGTTCGTGGATTATAGTTCAGCATTTAACACTATAGTGCCTGCCACACTGGTTGCGAAGCTCCAGACTCTAGGACTGAACAGATCTCTGTGCAGCTGGATCCTGGACTTCCTGACAGGCAGAAGTCAGGTGGTCAGAATGGGCAACAACACATCATCCCCCCTGATCCTCAACACTGGTGCACCGCAGGGTTGCGTCCTCAGCCCACTCCTGTACTCCCTGTACACACACGACTGTACAGCTACACACAGCTCCAATGTCATCGTCAAATTTGCTGATGACACAACGGTGATAGGCCTGATCACCGACAACGATGAGACGGCCTACAGAGAGGAGGTGAGTACCCTGACTAAATGGTGTCAGGAGAACCACCTCTCACTCAACATCGACAAGACCAAGGAGCTGGTGGTGGATTACAGGAGACAGAGCAGAGAACACACACCCATCACCATCGACAAGACACCTGTGGAGCGGGTGACCAGCTTTAAGTTCCTCGGCGTTCACATCACCGAGGATCTCACATGGTCTGCTCACACAGATGCAGTGCTGAAGAAGGCACATCAGCGTCTCTTCTTCCTGAGACGGCTGAGGAAGTTTGGAACGAGCCCCAGAATCCTCAGATCCTTCTACACCTGCACTGTGGAGAGCATCCTGACCGGCTGTATCACCAGCCTGGTTTGGAAACAGCACCGCTGGCAACCGCAGGGCTTTGCAAAGGGTCGTGCGAACTGCCCGCCACATTGTTGGAGGTGAGCTTCCCTCCCTCCAGGATATCTACACCAGGCGGTGTACAAGGAAAGCCCGGAGGATTATCAAAGACTCCAGCCACCCGTCCCACAGACTGCTCTCTCTGTTGCCCTCAGGGCGACGTTTCCGCAGCATCCGATCCCGCACTAGCCGACTGAGGGACAGCTTTTTCCCTCAGGCTATCAGGCTAATGAACAGTCACAAATAACTCACCTACATCACACTCCCACTCACACAACATGCCATGCACTGCACTTTAACACAGTTCAACTGGACTACACGCACACACTGCACTAACACAACCTATCTGCTATCACTGGACACCATACAATGCACATCCACGACACTGCATATGAATAATCTGTTGCACCTTTGCACATCTATCTGCTGCTCAACCAATCTGCTGTTAATTTATAATCTGTTGCACCTCACATTATTACTATGAATAGACTACGTTATGTATAGATACTGTACATAATGCAGATGTGCCCATACGGTGTATAATGTGTCGTTGATAATTGAGTATGTCTTTATAGTACACTAAGTGTACTGAGTATATGTATGTGTATTTTGCACATTGTCTGTACAGTCTGTAAATATGTACTGTCCATATGTAAATTGCTGTTGCTTTTTTGCACTGTCTGTCCATATGTAAATTGTTTGTTGTTTTTTTTGCACTGTCTGTCCATATGTAAATTGCTGTTGTTGTTTTTTGCACTGTCTGGAGCACTGTAAATGCTCCAGTGCAGTTTTTTTGCACTGTCTGTCCATATGTAAATTGTCTGTTGTTTTTTTTGCACTGTCTGTCCATATGTAAATTGTCTGTTGTTTTTCTGCACTGTCTGGAGCACGCTCATAAGAATTTCACTCACCAAGGCACTTGTGCTGTGGTGATGTGACAATAAAAGTGATTTGATTTGATTTGAACTAAAACAACTAAAGCTACAAAAAAACACAAATATTTTTTTATTTAGTTGTCAAGGTTACATTTCTTATTTTGTTTATTTTAAACTGAAATACCGAAACAAAACAAAAACAAAAAAATATTAGATAAAAAATAATGAAATTTATATAGACATAAAAAAGCAAAACAATTACAGAAAACACAAACAATTACCTAAATTGTTACCAAATATCTCTATATATTATTGGGTAATCTATCCCTTTTAGTAACCAAAAATAGTTTTCAATTTGAAAACCACATAAACTAAGAAATGTTGTGCAATGATTTGGAGATGACAAGGAACATTGTTCACTCGTTTCAATGGTCGGTGTTGTAAACGGTCAGATCTTTGGCATGCGTGACCAGCAGCTCCCAGGGAAACTGATTCACGGGCCTTTTGATCTTTGACCCCATCTGTTTGCTCTCTTGCACCATGAGAGTGACGTCTTCATTGTCTAATATCCGTATCAAATCGCCCTCAGGGTCCCTGTAGTTCAAAGCAATATCTTCCACTTGAAAGATGTCCCTAAGGGGTAAACAAAGAAAATAATTGCGTAGTAGTTTAGATGTCACAGCACGTGCAAATATAATTAGTACAATGCAATTTCAGGCCTCCATTTTGTCTCGGCAGTCTTGTGACTTTTATGCAAATGAGTCACCAGGAGTATGTAAATTCAGCGTCATGCACATTAGTTGTATTATTAAACATTAGTCCAGTGCTCCTCAACACGTGGCCCTCAATACATCGTTTTGTGGCCTTTGTCCTGTTGTTTGTTGAAAGAATAAAAATTACTTGGGGAAACAAAACTCCAGCATTAATAATAATAATGATAATAAATTTTATTTAAGGCGCCTTTCAAACCACTCAAGGTCACCAAACATCAAGAACAATAAAACAACAATAAATAGCAATAAAAAGAGAAACAGCAGTTACAAAACAACCACAGTAAAATAACAATAGGCAAGAAGAAAGAGATAGAGAGAAAGAAAATTAAATAAATAAACACGAGATCAGTGTAGACTGTCATCATGTAGGATAAGCTATTCTAAATAAGTGAGTTTTTAAGTTTAGCTTTAAATTGGGATAAAGAATCAGAATTACGTATGTTCGCTGGGAGAGAGTGTTCCAAAGGCGATGAGCAACACGGCTGAAGGCTCTATGACCCATGGTGGTTAAAACGAGCCTTAGGTGTACTTAGAAGACCCAGTGAAATTAGTTTCCATTGTTATGCTGATGACACTCAACTATATATCTCAACAAGATATATATTTTCATATTTGGCTCCCAAACTCTGGAATAGCCTTACTGATAATGTTCGGGGTTCAGACACACTCTCTCTATTTAAATCTAGATTAAAGACACATCTATTTAGCCAATAATTCATATAATGCATCTCACAATCTTGTACTGCAGGTATATCTGATCAAACGCACATTATTATGCTTTAGCTTGAGTTGAACAGGATCTCATTTGCTACAAAACTGTGATTTTTAACAACCAATATGCAGTTTTTTGAATGTGAGCTATTCCAAAACGGATACAAACAATAACTCTCCGTGAAGAAAGGAGATGTAAACAAAGGAATATCTGTCAATATAACAACATTATTGCTTCGTTGGACTAACTGCTCGATGTTATGTTGTTCAATGGACTATTACCTCTAACTAAACCGGGATTTACAGCAATGGATGCTTTTGTGACGCAATATTACACAAAGCTGGTAAGTAATGCTTTTTTAATATGGATGTTTTGTTGTGTACTGCTTACACAAATTTAGCCAATACATTCCTTATAAGCTTCCCATCGAAAAACAGCGATCTATCGTCGATGCTTGAAGCTTAGACCTTCAGAATGATATATAGTTTGTCAGGATTAATTTAGTCTAGTTTCATTTAATATATTTGAAACGATGACATGTGCAAACAAAGAGTGTTCAGGATGCCAGTGTCCTCGTGCAGCTTAACAAGTTAAACTATTTTAGTCATTATACATACCACTGCATGTTTTTCAATTAAACAAGTATTATAGATATAATCTTAGACATCATATAAGTTATTTATTTGATCACTAAAAAATACAATAAGAATAATTTGGTAATGAAAGAAAAAAATGGCTTTGTATGAATTATCATCATACAGATGATAATTATACAGATGCAGCCACATTCCCCACAAAACACACATATATTAAAAATGTAAAAAAAAAAAGAAGTTTATTTTGTCCAAAAAGACGATCGCTAAGTTCCGCCCCCATCAGATAACAGGGACGTCACAGCATGCGTCACAGCCCTTGCGAGAGTGCGCCAGATTCAAATAAACAGGGGGCCAAGATGGCAGCATTACATGTGGACGCGTAGGCGTGCGCTGCTAAGGTGATGAGGTGATAACATATCTGGCATTACTTTTTTCTCATTTAATTAGCACAGACGACTCCTTTACAACACAGACTTTTTCGGTATTTGATTATATGGGTAAATCTAAGAAGAGGGGAAAGCAATCTTTAAAAGCATCGCCACTTTTTGTTCCTGGCGCGAACACAAGTGAATGTGAAGAGTTTGGTACTGCTAACATCACAGCGATGAATTCAGTGAACGAGAAAGAAACGCCAAAGTGGTTTGATTCAATTCAAAACTTTGAATCAGAGGCTGTTGTTATCCCCCTTCCTGATATGCCTCAGAAACCGCTGGCCAAAAAGACGAAGCGACAAGGGGAAAGAGATCCAGAAGTATATTGACGGCTATACGAGAACTTTCCACTAAACATGACGAATCCTTTAAAAAGATTGCTACAATTGAAATGACAACTGAAGCTAACATCTAAGCTGCTTGAAAATCTCACCGCAATGGTTCACCAACTTGTGCTGGATGTTGGACAACACAAAGAAGCCTTGAAATGCATTGATGGAGAGATACAAAGTCTGAAAGAAGAAAACAAATCCCTGAAATCCGACCTGTATGAATGAAGACGCTATAGCTGGAGATGGCTGCTGAAGTTGCATGGAGTAAGAGAAAAAGAAGGGGAGGAGATCAGGATGGTTGCGCTTGACATCTGTGGAAGAGTCGCTCCAGGTATTCGCGATGGACTAAACCAAGGCGTGGACATAGCTCATCGTCTGGGACCAGCAAGGGACGACGAAAAGGCAAGGGCTATCATCATCCTGTTTGCTTTTCGCCGTGTTCGAGATGCAGTGTGGCGAGCAGCTAAAAGGTGCAAGTTTCTAGAAGACAACGGCTTCCGTCTAATGGAGCCCCTGTCTCCAGAAGACAGAGCTGCGAGGGAAAAGCTCTGGCCTCTTGTTAAAGAGGCAAGGGATGCGGGCAAGAAGGCTTCATTCCGTTCCTCTTTTCTGAGGTAAAGTAATCCTTTACTTCGTCGGTGACTGAACTTGATGGACAAGCAATGCGATTGTCTATATTTGGCACTCAAGGTTGATTTGTCCTCTTCGGTCGCATGTTTAGTTGTTCAATTCTTCTAGTATTGAAGACTGAATTGGCCATGTATCTTTTGTTTCACTTATTTGAATGATAACGTTTTCTTTTTGTTATTATTAGTTATTATTGTCATTATTTCATATTACTTTACTTT